>OZ023313.1:20290188-20900797 GCA_964007375.1 Ophion obscuratus
AAAAAAACACGTTTGAATCCACGAGGCTCGGAGAACAATTGTCAAAGAATTGAAAGGTCGTACATCACCATTATTTAAAAAAAAAAACGATTTTTTTTCTCATTTTATCGTACTGACATTGGCGAATATTAATACGAATAAGTTTTAGTGTGCAAGTGAGTATAAAAATAAGTATTTATATAGTAATTTAAATAATACGCATTAATTAGGATTTTGTTATTTTACCAACCCAATTTACGGTTCGTACAGAAAGTAGGGGAAAAAGAAAGAGCCTCGTGTGTCCCGTTAGGAAATGAAATAATTGACCAAAGGATTCCAACAGTCTCATCTTTTTTGGCGTAATTTGTTCACTATTTTGATTCAGGTTGTTTTAAATTATAGCGAATTGTTTTTTAAAATGTAAATTGATGTTTTTCTTTCATTCGCTCTTCGTGTTAGGTTTGTTGGATCGAGGCGTATCGTATCGTTCCACTTTACGACCGAACATCGACATGTTTTTTTTTTCTCAGCAACACATTCAATGACCCAATTTACGAGATTGCCTAAAATTGGGTCATTGGATGTTCATCTTGTTGTCAATTCAAGAGATTATCTTTAATTGGGTCATTGAATGTTAATCGCACATTAATTCGACGAGGGTTCAGGCAGATCGATATTTCTTTCACCCTGCTACTTCGAGACACCGGATTTCTCAAGATTTCGGCATTATAGCTCCAATCTCGGCACGAACTTTTTTTCGCACAAAAAATTTCAAACGGTGCGAATAAATCGATAAAAATTGTTCGACTGATAAAAATGGATCGATATTGGAGAGTGGATTTTTTGCATGCTACGAAACTCGATGGGCCAGAGCACAAAGGACTTCTCGTTTTTATGCATCACTGATAAGTGTACAAAAAAGAGTAAAATCAATGCTATTTTCGGGAAAGAGTTTGTGAATATTTTACAGGGGTCAATGTGCACGTTATGGAGCAGTCGACTGTTGCTCTTTTCGGCATCCGTGGGTAGATAAACGATGTTGAAGTTTGAATCATTGCAACGCAATGAAATTAATTTCCTTTCGAGAGCCCATTTTTCATGTAATTTGGGCTAGGAAAATTTGACAAGCGGATTTTGAAGATCATTATTAGAGATCTACAACCTTAATGTGCGAAAAAATGTTGGATAATAATACACGTGACGAAATTAAAGAATGAGAAAGAATTTTCGTTGCGTTTCAACGATGCAAATTTTAACAGCGTGCAACGAAACGTTCCCGCAGAGATTAAAAGAATTTTTGAATGACGAGGACAGCGAATCGATTTTAAATAAGACAACGAATTAAGGGGTTACATCCAGTGGGAATTTTTGAAAAAATCGATTTTTCGTTTTCGACAGATTCTTATAACGTTTAAAAAATAATCTCTGAAAATTTCAAGTCGTTGAAAATTGGGGGAGTTATGAACGTTTTTATCTACGTATGTACCTGACGTAAAACTTTAAACGCGTTTTTCTTGGAATTACTTTTTCAGAATCGGTGACCAAAACATCTCAAAAACACGTAAACCGATCTGCTTCAAATTTCACAGACATTTTTTGTATCTCGAAAGACAGTCCTTAATCGAAGGATTTTTTTTTCAATGCATACTTTTTTTTATACCACGGAAAATAGTGTTTTCTTTCACCGAAATTTCGGCGGTCACTTTCGATCGGCGACCATTTTTTCAAAAATCATTATTTTATTGAATCCTTCGATTAAAGACTAGATAAATTCAAGACTAGAGAAACTAAATTCATTTGGCTTTTTTTCCGATGATTTGTTCCCCGTGCAGGAGTGGTCACCGCGAAGGATTTTTTTTGCACAGCGGTCTGTGCAATTTACTGTATCTCCGTCGTTTATAAATATTTCCCAATAAAAAAATTGTCAAAGATACTTGAAATCATGAAAAAAAATTGACCTGCACCCTTTACTATGAAAAAAAAAATTGACCTGCACCAATTTCCAAAAAAAAATTCACGAAAACACCTCTTTTTTCGGGTTGCAAACTAGGTGCAGATAATCCTGCAACTGTCGATAGGTCATATCAAGTCCTACTATATGCTGGAATTTCAGTTTAGTAAAAGTCCCACGGTTTTCGAGATTTTCGACTTCATGTCATTTTTTTTGTAAGAAATCATCTTTTTTCGTTTTTCCCATGCCCCTTCCACAAATGATATGAATCGATAATAACAAAGCAACGTTTTAAAGTAATTGGCACGATATGCGTAGTACTTTTTTTTACACCGCAGGCTATCAAAGTCAGATGTTCGAATTGGTTTTTATGAAAATTCGGCATAAGATCTTTTTTCACAAAGTTTCCTTCACATTGAAGGTTAAAAAGAGGACTTTTATAGATAAAGCAAATAACCAAGGGTATTTTTCAAAAAAACCGGGTCGATAAAGGTGATCAATTGTAGAAATGGCATGCGAAAAACCAAAAGCAGATGATTTTTATCTCAAGAACCGTGAGACTTTCACTGAACTGAAATTTCAGCATATAGTAGGACATGATCCAACCCATCGACCGTATCAGTACATTTCCCCGAAAACACTTCCCCGAATGACATTTCCCCGAAAACACTTCCCCGAAAACATTTCCCCGAATCGACATTTCCCCGAATGACACTTCCCCGAACGGCACTTCCCCGAAAAACAGTTCCCCGAATCGACATTTCCCCGAATGACACTTCCCCGAACGGCACTTTTCCGAAAAACAGTTCCCCGAATCGACATTTCCCCGAACGGCACTTCCCCGAAAAACAGTTCCCCGAATCGACACTTCCCCGAAAAACAGTTCCCCGAATCGACATTTCCCCGAATGACACTTCTCCGAACGGCACTTTCCCGAAAAACAGTTTGTTTGGGTCTGTTTGGGTTCCACGGACCCCACTATTCCAAGCATATCCGAGGTGCCCTGCGCCCACACCAGTGTTCCACGCACTCCACTATTCCCCACGCATATCCCAGGTGCCCTGCGCTCACACCCATTTACGCATTTACTCATTTTGACCCAATTTGACTTTGACTTTAAATAAATAACTTTTTCACTCATTTTTTCTTGTCATCTTATTTACCCTTCGATTAATAATTTTTAACCATTTTGACATTGACTTAAAATAAATAACTTTTTCACTCATTTTCGGGGAAGTGTCGTCCGTGGAAGTGTTCATTCGGGAAAATGTCATTCGGTGAAATGTTTTTCGAGGAAGTGTCATTCGGGGAAGTGTCGATTCGGGGAACTGTTTTTCGGAGAAGAGTCATTCGGGGAAGTGTCATTCGGGGAAATGTCGATTCGGGGAACTGTTTTTCGGGAAAGTGCCGTTCGGGGAAGTGTCATTCGGGGAAATGTCGATTCGGGGAAATGTTTTCGGGGAAGTGTTTTCGGGGAAATGTCATTCGGGGAAGTGTCATTCGGGGAAATGTTTTCGGGGAAAAGTATGAGTACCCCCATCGACAGTTGCAGAATTATCCATTCACAACAGGACATCCTGTATACAGGTTGGACCATTTAACGTGACGAAAAAAAAAGTCGAAAGGTAATTTGATTGATTTCGAAGCGCTGATACAGTGATAAAAAAATTCATTTTCGTCAAGGTCATAGTTTCCGCGTTCTCAAGATCATTAATGGTTTATCAAATGGGAACATGTTGTTTTTTTGTATTAAGACTTTGTAGCTGATATTCAGACGAATCCAATGACCTATGATATCATGACCTTGAAATGATATTTCACCAATATATTTTGGGATTGTTTTTGTCACTCTAAAGGCAACGGAGATATTTCGGGTGGTCACTTTAAGTGGTCCACCCTGTATATAACGTGTCTTGAGTGATGAAACAAAAAAGAGTGGCTATTTTTTGTCTCGGCAAGGTGGTTGAGACGAGTCAGCTCGCTTCGGAAGTCATTCGCCCGGTTCCTGACCCAGCCAAGGCCGGGGAAATTACACTCGCGATCTCGATACTCGTTTCTACGTATGTGCCACTCTTACACATATCCTCGCTACAGTCGCGAACTCGTTTTTATTTCCCCCACCCTCTTTCCCACTTACCGAACCGCGTCATTTCGAGGTTAAACAAATAGTTCGAAAAAAAAAACAAAGTGAGAAACGGAGAATCAGAGATAAAGACGTTTGTCGGTAGAAATTACTTACGAACAGTGCGATGTTCGGAAGAATAAGCAAATCCTCTTCGGCCCCGATACTCTTTTCACGCACGTAAGTCAGCGGATGTTTCGGAATAGCGGTAACTGTCGAATTGTCGTTGAACGTGACGTTTGCGTGTGTCATTCCTTCCCTGCGATAGAAATTAGAGTTTTTTTTTCATCGAAAATTAAGCGAGTAATCGACTGGACCGTTCAAAATGAATCGATGCATCGAGAGAATTCGCATTCGATTGTTTTTCTTTTTTTTTTTCGTTTTGCAAAATAAGAATAATCAATGCAAACTGACCGATAAACGTAGGGTCCCACTTCCTGAAAAACGAGCTTGTCCGCCTTCCCGGATATGTAGTCGTCGTGATTGGTGACATTCCACAGATATACCTTGAGATAAAGCTCGACAGGGGGATTCCGCCAGAGCTCGAAGATCTCGCCGCCTTCGGCGAATATCACTTTGAGCTTGAACAGCAGGTCGTAAGGTTGAAACAGGAGCACGAAGCATCCTGAGGCTAGACCCAAAAGACCCAGGGTCATCAGCATGAAGCTATCTGCGTGATTCATTGGAAAAGAAAAAAATTCAATGTTGAGTACGTAATTCGACAAGATCGGGTTTGCATGAATCTTTTTCCATTTTTCTCTCACTCAGTAAGCAATAAACGTGCATGCTCGAGCAGATGAAAATACAAGTTCCTTTCTTAGCTTAAAATTAAATTCTCTCGTCCTTTTTCATTCCTTAAATTTTTTCGAACACTTCAAATAATTGCAAAACTTTCGATCACTTTGGATAATTGTGAAATTATATTGGAATAATATAATTCATTATGTAGAGCTGTATAGTATCTTCGTAAAATAAAAAATGGAATGAATTGTATCATTTTAATATTATTTGGCAATTGATCCAGTGATCGAGAGTTTTGCAATTATCTAAAGTGTTCGAAGACCTTTGGCCGGCAGTGTGTATTCACATTCGGATATTGATTGAGGCGGGATGCCACTGTGACGGGTGAAAAAATCGATTTTTTTTTGCATTTTCTCAAAGTATACATATTGAAGAATATGTGCAAAAAATGTCAAGTAAAAATATTGAAAATTGACCATGTTACCGACGATTTACTGAGAACAGGTAGCTCAACGATTTACGTATACTAGAACTTTCAATCGTGTTGTTTCTCGAAGAGAATTTTCTTCACTTGGCCGGCATCTCAACTCTATCTATACTTTGCCGATTTTCAGTTCGAAAAAAACAAAAATTTCCATCATTGCAGTAGCTACCATTATACGTAGCTGTTTTTTCAAGTTTCACCTTTGTTAAGCCCCCGAATATAAGTAAAAATTTCGCCAAAATGACACATTTTTTTAAATATCTGCCATGTTGGGATTTTTTTAACATTGGCTACTTAAATAAAAAACTGCATTTATATAAACTTTTTATTAAATTATGAAACATTTTTTAATTATAGTTAATTATACATTAATTATACATTTATGAAACTTTTTTAATTTTTGTTTTTCGGACCCACCATTGTCAAGTTATCGAACCGTCTATTGGACCACATTTTTTATACACAGGCTTTATTGTACCTCAATAACGTTGTCAATTTTAATTTTGTTTAAAATAAAAATTGACTCGAAATAAGTTCAATGTATGCTCAATTTCAAGCCTTTTTTCCAAATCCGGAATAAATAATTTAATAAACAAAAAAAATCGAAAAGATACCTTTTTCGGCCCGTCACAAGGTGTCTTCCCTTAATAATTTTTTCTCCCGTGAACGACGACATTCGTGCCAATAGCCTCAGGATAATATCAGTACGATTGCATCGAAAGGAGATTCACGATTTTTGCATCGTTAGAATGCAACGAAAATTCTTTTTGTATTATTTCATTTCTCTCTTCATTGTTGTTCGAAATCTCATCTTGCGAATTTGGGCTGTAAATCTTTGACATGGATCCTAAAAACCGTTCGAGTGATTTCCTTGACACAACTCGTTAAAAAAAAATTAGGCTGGGAACTTTGCGTTGCGTTCCAACGATGCCAACTTCAGTGCCATGCAGATTCATGCAAATTCGATTTATTTTCACGGCTGACGTTTCTTAACAGAGTGTAAAAATACTCTTCTCTAAATCCATTTTTTTTTCACGAAAATCCCTCGCCGTCCGTGAAAACGAATAATTCGCGAGAAGGAAAAATTGCCCGAGCGCGCTGTTGAAGCATGAATGAAAAATCAGTAACTCGTTCACGATCGGGCGATATAAAAATAAGTCACGTACGAGGCGTACACTTTGATCCTTGTGAAACCCACGGTGCGTCACGGAACACACACGCAGCACAGGGGGATTCACAAAATTTTTGCCGTTTCTACCCTCATTTGTTCGCATTTGTCGTGAAAACAAACAAATTTATTCGCTCTACGGGAATATTCTGCAGACCGAGTGACTGGATCGTAGGCGTGAAATATATATAGATTTTTTTTCTAAATACAGTTTTTTATCTTCAAATCGTAAAAGTTCACGTGGGTAAGGTCCAATGGACTGTTGCCTTCCGCTAACTGCCGTTGTCGCGAGCTACCGACCTTGTGCACCGAGAGATTTATCGTCCCATTAAAAGATAATAGGAATTCTTTTGTTCCGGATCATCTCCTCGTCGGTCTTTGTCCTGGACATGCTCAGACTCCTTTGCGGATTTCACGAGGGAAATATTACAATCCCTCTTCGCAAGGAAATTCAATATTTATGACGCCAAATGTTTCGATTCGAGAACGCTCTTTATGTATAGTTAAGAACGAGAATTGATACAAATCAAGACATCAATGTAGACTAATTTTCAGCAATTGCACGGTTCGCAAATATCAGTTGACATCCTCGTGACAGTTTGACGATCGTGAAGAGTCCTCATAAGATATTTTCCCACAAATTTTATTTATTCGAACCCCCATCAAAATTATACTCATTTTTGGACAACAAATGTTTTATACAATTCACAATGAAATTTTGAGTAATTCATAATTATGCCTATTCATATTTACGTCACGAGATTATTGGCCCACTGTTTACGATGGGCAAGACGAGGATTTTTTTTTCTAAATGTTCACAAAGGTTCAGTTTGCGTTAATCCGTTGTTAGAAATGGTTTATCTTGGTGCTAAATAACTATAAAAATTACACAACCTTTAGTGTGAAAGTCTTGCCCATCTAACCACACGTTAAATTACATACATTAAACAATCTTTATCTCTGGTGTTTGGTGGTGAAAAAGTTAAAAAAATTCGTAAAAACTCAGTATAGTGTAAACAATAACATGTATTTGTTTTTATTAAATTTAACCTTGGATTGTGGCGTTACGAACCTCCTTAAAATAAACATAGTCGTACTTTTCAAATAAATAATACGTCTCATTAATAAAATAAAGTGTCAGGTCACTTTGAGACACCCGACATATTTTGATGTACAAATGCACCGTTTTCCTCAATAGTCATATAGGGTAAACCGACCACTGAATCGACGAAAGTTGATTTATATTTAAAGTAATTAAATAATATGTATTGCCGCTCAAAACTCGAATCACTATAATTTAGCGAAAAAAATCACAAGAGTCGGTAAAACCGATTTTTCAGTTTAATATAGAATTTTGACGACACACGGAATTTTTCTAGTTAGTGGTACTTAGTTACGGTACACCCACTTAGTTACGGTACGGCTCTGCTGGGGGGGGGGGGGGGGGGGGGGGTTCAAAGATGAAAACAATAGTTTTTATGCGATTTGAGGGTAAGTTGAACTTTTCATTACTTCGGATAGAAGCAATCTTTCCTTTATTTTAATTTTTAAATAAATTCGCAATAATCGGTTAGAATTAGACCAGTTTAAACCCTAATGCTGTATTCCAACTTCTTTCCAGTTTTAATAATGTTTTATTAATTCTCTCTATTTTAATAATTCTCAAAGCAGACGAAAAAATGTTGCTCATCTGCTGTAAATTGCTAAATTAATCACTGTTAAGAGATAAAAATGTACATCTCATTGAATATTGTCATAAAATCATTTCATCCGATTTTTTCAATTTCGACAAAATTTAATTTTCTACTTTTCTGTCGAAACAAAGTTTGGTAGTTTTTTTTAAGAATGTCACGTGGAGATGCAACGAAGCTTTGTATATTTAAAAAAAAATCGTTATATCAATTATAATACCCGCATTTATAAGAATATTACAATTCTTGTGCAACACAGTAGTCTCCAAATCTGGCATTTAATAAAAATAAATAGTACATCCTCATTCTTTACAGCCTTCATCTACATGACACGTCCATTTACTGGCGATTGAATAATTTCGCTACTTATATATCAATTCCTTCAATATTATTTGTTGCAATTAATACGAACATTTTTTTTTCACTAACAGAATAATATCTTTTGCCAATATCTAAATCAACAACAATTGAAAAATTAGTTTTCACAATTATTTTTATTTTATAGTCCTCCTGAATCCCAGTTTCATTATTCGTCCATTCACTGGTCGGTTTACACTAGTTTTTTTATTTTTACGAATGGGAATCTCGGAATTGTCAACGGTGTTGGACTGCGTGCGCTTCTTGTCGGTAAACGTGTGTCCATCGATCACGTGGTGTCATTCAGGATACGCAATCGAGAAAGAGGGAGATAGAGCGAGAGAGAGAGAGAGAGACAGAGAGAGAGAGAGAGAGAGAGGGTGAGGGAGAGAGTCTTCATGAGGAGAGTCCCAAGTCGCAGATTACAACCTGTTGAGTAATTCCAGCGAACGATGCACACTTATATATATGTGCATATATGTGCACACAGTAATGCATAAATTAGTGAGATACACGCATGCGCATTTTCCGAATGCCAATGCTCGCGGAAGTTTTTATTCCCTTGGTCTTATACTATATATGTATATATTTGGGGGCGTTGAAGAGCCTCGAATATCTCTTTGTTCATATATATATATATATATATACAGGGTGTCCTGTTATGAATAGATGATCTTGCAACTGTCGATAGGTCTGATCATGTCCTACTATATGCTGCAATTTCAGTTTAGTAAAAGCCCCATGGTTTTCGAGATCAAAATAATCTGCTTTTTCGTTTTTTGCATGCCATTTCTACAAATGATCACTTTTTTTACCCGGTTAAAAAAAACTCTTGGTTATTCGTTTTATCTAGAAGTCTTCTTTTTAACCTTAAATGTTAAGGAAACTTTATGGAAAAAGATCTTATGCAGAATTTTCATACAAACCAGTTCGATCATCTGACTGCGATAGCCTGCGGGGTAAAAAAATGTACTACGCATATCGTGCCCATTACTTGAAAAACTTGCTTAGTTATTGTAGATTCATATCATTTCTATGAATGGCATGCGAAATACCAAAAACAGATGATTAAAAAACAAATAACAAAGCCTAAAATCTCGTAAACCGTGCGACTTTTACTAACCTGAAATTCCAGCATATGTAGGACATGATCTGACCTATCGACGTTGCAGGAGTATGCATTCATAACTAGACACCCTGTGTGTGTGTATGTTTATATGTACACATATGTAACGGGCGCTCTTTAACGCTCCTAAATGTCTTGAGCCTTATCGCGTATTTCTGTGTGCATAGTGTCCTGCTGTACGTTGGGTTATAAACCGCATATATGCATATATACAAAGCCAAGTTGACTTTAATGTCGAAGTGACACCAGCTTGGTGGTAATAATTGCCACTTTCTATCTCCTCGTTGCCACATTGAGATAAATCGTCCATTCGGAACCACTACGACATACGGCACGAGCGTTTAAGTGCAACAAAGTTTGCACGAGAGTGCGCACTTTTTGATGGCTGTTGTGTTCGTTTGGCTTGTTAGGGTGTTAGGTATTGTGGTAATTAGGATTTAATATTGTATAATTGGATGTGGAAAAATTCTTGATTGGGTTCACGGCACATATGCTTGCGATTTTTTAAACGCTTGTTTGCTTCCCTCTGAAAAATCGATAATCAATACGACCGGGCTTTCGTTGAAGGTCTTATTTTTGGTGTACAAGTATTGATGGCCAGGCCAGGCCAATTTGAGTAGTGAAAGGAAATTATATTTGTATGAGAAAATAGAAAAGTTTGCGAGAGAAATAGAGAAAGATAAGGAAGGAATAATAGTCAGTTGTGGGGAATTGGTGGGTTCGCGGCAATTGTTTGATTTAAGAACGTTGGAAACTTTATATTACTGAAGTACTTATTGAATTAGTCCGTGTACTAGATCCGCGTTGAATATCGATCGTTACGTCGATATTTAACAGGGGGATTTTATTTATTTATAAACATATGTGGTTATGAATAAGTATTATTCATTATAAGCGTATCCTACTTAACTGATATATGTACTTATATCATTTATATATATATATATATATATATATATATATATATATATATATATATATATATATATAGGAGAATGAAATTGACGACGTAATTTAACGTTAATACGTTATAACGTATAAAATAAAGCAATACGAGCCCTTTATTACAATTTTGTGGCTGTAAATCGCGTTAATTCACATCAAAGGTGGACACAAGTCGACACAAAAAAAATTCTTAGTGCCGGTCAAATTTGTATGATTTTTTGCCAAGCAGCTACTGCGGCGACCTACACTGTATCCCAAGTTACCGCACCGGATTCTCAAATGAATTTTAGTTTTATAGTGAGTGTCGTTAGCAATTCATTTGAGAAACTTTATTTTTTATTATTTGCTGTTATATATTAATTCAGTGATATGTCGACAGTAGTGAAGCGAAGAGGAGCTTGTTCGAACTACCCTAATACATTTTGTTATACATGTGGAGAGTATGTTATTAAAATTTTTAGAAAACTCTAGATTTTTAGATTTCTAGAAATATTCTAGATGTTTAGAAATTTAGATTTCGTGAAAAGTGCTTTTTTGTTTTTTGTTTTTTAATAGTTTTGTGATAGAAATAAAGGATCGAGATAAATTCGCAAAAAATCTTGGCTCCTTCAGTAAAGAGCAAGAAGAGGGCTTCCCTAAGCATAAAAATCATGGCAGGTAATTACGATGTTTGATGCACGACTGCCTCGACAAGTCTCACTAAAAAAAAATCACGAAGAAGACGTTTACTAAATGTGAAAATATTTAATAAAATAAAAATTCCTCAACAAAGTAGGATTTGATTTAAAAATCGTATATTTCCGTGTTCTTACGTAGAATACCAATATTGAGTGTTACAATAGGATCAGCATAGAGATAATATTTAAAAAAATATACAGTTTTGTGGCTTCAAATCGGCTATTGGTCTGTATTATGCACTGATAAAACTTGCAGCATTAGATTTTTTATTCACTCTATATACGACAATTCGTGTATATAGTAAGAACGTCAATGGGGAAAATCGATAAAAGCCGGAGCGTGAATTAGAAGGTCCAAAAATCGTTTTTTTTTAATTGCTTAAATCGATCGATACAGTTACAGAGGCCAATTGTACATATTTTCGAACATACACCCCCATGGAAATTTATATACGTAAAAATATACTGCAAATTTATTTTAGTAATAATTGTAATGTATGTGAAATGTATGCCATATATTGAAAATATATGTTGCATATATGTGCCAAATTCTAATTTTCGTCACGTTTTTATATATGAGACGTATATGCGTGGTATTACTGTATATTAATGTATCATATATCAATGATATATGTAGCATTTACCCTGCATATATACCACATATATTTAGCATATATTTTGCATACACACTGCATACATACCACGTATATACTGCATAAATGGTACATATATGCCACATATAGTGTATATAGTGTTTATATGTAATAGTGTACTTTAACTGTAAGTTAAGTTTTTTTAAGTTTTATTAAGTTTAACTGTAATAGTGTTTATACACAGCATATATTTCTTGTCAGGAATATGTATAAAAAATGTATGCATCATATATGACGCATAAATGACATATATATGAGTCTTATATGACGCATACATTTTTGATATATTTTTCTGACAAAAAAATAGATTGAAAATATATCGAAAATATATGCGTCGTATATGCCTCATATATGCATCATATATAGTGTTTATACGTAGCATATATTTTTTGGTCAGAAAAATATATCGAGAACATATGGGCCATATATGCGTCATATATTTGGTGCATATATACTGAATATATACGTATTATTCTATTTTTCGTCACTATATATGCGACCGATATATATATATATGAAGCATATATTTTCTGCATATATTTTACATACATAAATTTCCATGGGGGACAAGGCCGAAAGCAGAGAAGCGTCGAGCAGGTGTATGAGTGTATTTCCTCCTACTGAAAAATTTGAAGCGCGTTTTCTCCAGTTTTCATTTTCACGATTTTTTCAAATTGGCGGGCGTGATAGTAAAAAAAGCTAAACGACCTATTGAATCAATCCAAAGTTTATTTTCTTCATTATGAAAGTCCCTTCTAAGTGAACTAAAAAATAGTTGAAAAAGTATTTTTAAATAGTTGTTACAGTACGTTAAAGTGATTTTTTATTCAATTTTCAGCTTTTTCTTAGTTCACCCAGAAGAAAAATATATGACAGTCGAAAATTTTATTAGTTTTTTTGTTTCCGTCAAGAATTACGAGCTGTATCTTTCTCAGCGATTGGGGACTGTAGTGGCAAGACGCAAATGGAATAGGCTGATAAATCTGCAGTAATTTATTGGTTCACGTTGAACATTTTTTTAATACCTTTCAAATATAAATGAAAAGCTACCTCAATGTTTACTGGGCTAACTTGTTTTTTTCCCTTCCAAAAAAATTCCCGAAAAACGCTGTTTTTTGGACCTTCTGATTCAGGCTCCGGCCTTAACGTTTTCCAGATTTATACCTCGCTGATGTGACGCCATCAAGGAACTTCGAACCGACAATATTAGGGAAATTGCCTGTATGTTTAAGTTGGAGGACGGTAGCTTGAATTATTCTGTTATATAGGCGAGTCTGGCCCCTGACAAACATCAAATAGGTTGCGCTGTGACTCGTGGCTATTTCTCTAAGAGGCCACGAGACTGGATTACAAATGCGTTTAATACTTATATTTGCTCGGCACAAAAGCATCCGCTCGTAGAAAGCTGAGTGTTGGCCGTAGTGCCATGCGCAGGAAAAACGTATGTCGAAACTCGGCAATAACGTGCAGCGATGAAAATTACATTTTCCTCGCCGTCCCATAATACACGGTTGCATTGTATTTGTTGCTGGGAATGCAATGATAAATGGACCTAAGGACTCATTCATTTTCACCATTCGATCCACACAGCTGTCCCATCAGGCTTTTTTTTTTCACCAATGTTTAGCGTGCCGACTGAGTTCCAGTTGCATTACCAGCGGAAATTGTAATGGTAGTCGGCGCGCAAACTTGTCTGCGGCTCGCCCATCCAAGTATTGGTCGAAACCAAGCTCGACGTGAGAGATCGCCGCCGCGGGATTGACAATCTTATTTGCGGTTGAAATTGATCGGTAGCCACGAGGGTCGAACATGAAAGGAAGAACCAAGGGACAGGGCCGAAGCGCGACTAGACTTTAAAGACAGGTTTCCCATTATGACGATGGAAAATTCGATTTTTTTTATTTACATAATTTGTGTCCTTGAGTGAAGGTTTTGCCTTGTTGGGCCAAAAAATGTTCGATTTTTCACGATTTTTTATGCGATAAGGATTAAATATAGAATGTTGATATTTGGTATGTTGACTAAGCGATCTTTATCGAACATTAAAATATTTTTTTAAGCTAGAATCGAAAGAAAAATTGAAAAATAAAAAAATAGTGAGCAAGAAACTGCGAATTTTTTTGGGAAGAAAAACAAACCACCGATTGCTCACTATTTTTTTATTTTTCAATTTTTCTTCTTGTTTCTAGGTCGACTTATACACAATATTGTACAAAGTAAAAATATGTTTGATTTTTTTGCTTCAGATCACCTGTCTTAGGACTTCCGCAAGCGAAGAATTTCATTGCCCGCGCACCGACATACGTGGCTCTTCCCACTTCCATCGCCATGTTTTCTCAAACTTTAAAAAATATTTTGATGTTCAATAAAGACCGCTTAGTCAACATACCAAATATCGACATTCTATATTTAATACTTTTCGCATAAAAAATTGGTGAAATATCGTACATTTTTTGGGCCCAACAAGGCAGAACCTTCCCTTAAGGGGTTACCCCCCACTTGCGATTTTGAAAAAATCGATTTTTTTTTATTGCATTTTTTTGAAGTATAAGTATCTGAGAATATGTCCTGAAAATTTCAAGTCGATCCGAACAAAATCGACTGAGATATGAGCGTTGAAAGAGAAGAATCCGTTGTGTAAACGACCGGAAATTGAAACTTTAAACGCGTTTTTCTCAAAATGGCATTTCTGAAGTCGGTGACCAAGATTACTCGAACACTAATGAACCGATCTTCTTGAAATTTTGCAGGCTTATTTAATACATAAAAATGTAGTCTTTAATCGTTCGATTTTTTTTTCGAAAAAAATGGCCGTTTTATAGCCAAAAAACGGCCGTTTTTTTTCGTTAAAATCAAACCATTAACTTTGACTGTCCGCCATTTTGTGAAAAATGAATATTTTTTAAAATCCTTCGATTAAACACTAGTTTATACTTATATTTGACTAAATCCATCCGCATTTTTTTTTTCAGATGATCCACTTCGCCGCAATGTTGGTCACCGCAAACCGTGTATATAAAAACATTATTTCATTGACGGCCATTTGCCACTAAACAATGTAATATTTGTCAATAAAAAAATTACTGAAAGTTCTTCAAGATGTGTTCTTTAAGATGGTATATTGATCGATTAAAAAAGTTTTGTAGTTTTCTTTAAAAAAAATTCATGAAAAAGGCCTTTTTTTCGCGCTACAAGTGGGGGTAACGCGTTAAAGTGTATAGAACACGTGGGTGAAAGTCTATTTTCGTATCTAAAGTATTTTAGAATTTACAGCCTGTTGAGCGGAACCGTCCACCGGCTGGAAAACAGGTGGCTGAGGCGCTCAGAGCGTTTTTTTGGAAACAGCATTTTTTATGGAGCGGGGCGCTCTACAGCTTAAGGGGGCACCGTCAGTGTGAAACATAAAAAAAACCAATTTTTTTTTGCATTCTTCGATATTTTATACCCTCAAGTATACCTTACTACTGTACCATACTTTATATTTTTATCGATCTATAACAATGAAATCAATATTTCTATCTTTCAACGCGTTTTTCTGAAAACGACATTTTTCAAATTTGCTGCAGTTCTAACTCGAATACAAATCATTCGATCGGATTGAATCCTGTTTCAGCGTATTTTATATTTGTTTCTTCATACATTGACTATCCACTTTTGATTGGATAAAAAATGTCAATTGGCCATACAAAAAATCACCAGATTTTTAAGCGTAATTTGGAACGTTTTTTTCAACTCCGCTATTTTGTTGGATTTTAATTTCTTTTTTACAATCCTGCGTCATTGTACAAGCAATACCTTCTAGTTTAATGGACTTGAAAAAAAAAAAAATTATTTCGGGCACTGAAGGCCGCAAAGAAGACTGCAAAAAATGCAAATTACCATTTTGCATTTTTTTTTACAAACAAAATTGGAATTTACTCTCCAGTGATAGGAGAATAAAATACGTTGCAACCTATTTTCAAAGGTATTAATATTTTATATTTAAGAAAAATTCCCGTAGTTCATGCGTTTTGAAAATGAGTCATTTTTCGTGAATTTTTTTAAAGGTGATAAAATAATCGCGTCATCAAAAATGTTGACATTATATTATTACAAATTTGACGTGTTAAAAAAAATGTATTCTTTTGTAAACAAAATAAAATGGCGGTGTCATTCCGTTAGGTCTTCCGTCCGCAGTCTTCTGAAAAACTGCTCACGTTACAGCTCAAAAAGTTATTGATCGATCTGGCTGAAATTTTGAAAGGTTTCTCACTATAACATTATTGGAACAATATACTTAAAGTTTTAAGGTTATCGCGTAAATAAAGTACTTCTTTGTGGTAAAAAATGTCGAGAAAATAGTAAAAAATATGAAAATTAGATCACGAAGCAAATATAACTTATAATTTTATACTTTTTAATATTTTTAGAGGTAATATCCTTCCAATAATATTATAGGGAGAAACATCCCAAAATTACAGCCAGATCGATCAACAGCTTTTCGCGCTCTAACATGAGCAGTGTTTAAAATGACGCCTAAAGGAATACCTTATAACGTCGCCCTTTTTTTGTTTGAAAATGAAAAGAAAATGTTAACTCTTATAAGTTGGAATAAGATAATGTCAACATTTTGAACTGATGCGATTATTTTATCACCTTTAAAAAAATTCATTCAAAATGACTAATTTTCGGTTTTCTTAAGGGATTTTTTAATATAATTTTTTAATAAGTAATATAAAATATTAATTTCCTCCTTAATTGATTAATGATTCTCGCCTGCCAATTGTATGTCTATCAATCGCAAATCGGATCGTCATGACATATCCAGTTTTCTCAAAAAAATCCGAAAAACAATTTTGTGAATAAAATTTGCAAATAATCATCGGAAATTCGCGACCGGTGTTTTCCTCCTTTCTTCTGGGGCAATTGTTGCACAAGCCGATTCGTAAAAGTTGTACAGCGCCCGCGCACGCGCACCTTCAATAATAGTTTTGCGCAACAACGCGAACTGCGCGAGAGTCGTTTTTCGTGGAGTCGCAATTGCACACCGTGATAAACGTAGGCCCTCGTTCGCTCTCTCTTCCTCTCTTTCTCTCTCTCACTCTCTTGCACACTTTTTCGCCGCTCTACCGCCTCTTTCTCCATGCGAAATATACTTTTCCGCACGCGGTCAACAAATAGAGTATAATATAGCGCGGGCTGCGCGGCAATGCTGAACTCTTTAAACCGATCATGTAGAAATTTGCATCGCTCTAATGCACTGAAAAAGAAAAAAACGAATCGGCCAATTTCCTTTTTTTTTTCAGCGGAAACAGAGTACGATAATCATGCAATCGCGTTTTTGAATCTTTATCGAAAATCTGTAACTCGAATCTGCGAGAAAAACATTTTCGATATACAAAGTGAAACAATGCAGGGTAAAAAATAATGTCAATTGCATTCCAACGATGCAAGCGTCAACAGCGTACGAATTTCCTTGCGCTCTACGCCGTTAGCGATTCTCATTACGCAAAGTTACGAGCATCCCGGTGTCTACATTGTCTATCGGGACGTGGCCGAATTTCTTCATCACGCACCGAGGCACGATCGTCATCGATTAAACGCATCATACTGAAGTTTGCATGGGTGAAATGAAAATTTCGGAGTCTAACTGTTTTTTTTTGGCAAATTTGCGTTAAGGGGTTAGGCTGCGAAAATGTCAAAAAATCAATTTTCTCAAAACGATGACTTTCAAAATGGTGTACACGATTTCTCGACGTCTAACGACCGGATTCACTCGAAATTTGGTACACTTGTTTAGTGTAATTGTAGTTTAGTCTTGACCGACGGTTTTCTTTTTAACATTTTTATTTCATTAGTTATTAACGATAATGTCGTTTTTTCTCGAAAAATGTATTTAATAAAAATCAATATTTATTTAATGATTTAAATACGATAAGAAAAAAAGCTCGGTCGGTAAATGTCGATGTATAATAAAAAGCACAAATTATGTGTCTATAAAAAAATAATTGAATTCTTCGGACTTGAACATGACAAACTGCAAAAATCTGCAACGAAAAATCATTTTTTTTTCTGAAAATAGATAATATTGGCCAAGACTCGACCGAGCTTTTTTAGGTATCGTATTTAAATCATTTAAAAAATTCAATATTCTTTTAATGATTTAAATACGGTAACAAGAAAAAGCTCAGTCGAGTCTTAGCCAATATTATATATTTTCAGAAAAAAACTGTTTTTTTGTGCTTCAGATCAACCGGGTCGCCAAAATCCAGTATACCGTTGAGCACTCACATTTAAGGGTCCTTCGCGAGATTGTTTATAACTTCTTTAACTATTCATATTTTTTTATGAAATTTGGCACACAACTTTGTTGATGTACATACAAATAACGACTGAAACGATTTTTCAATCATCTTGCTTATTCCTTCAAAATCATTTTTTTTCTACAACCCTGATTTTCGGGTCATCACAGTAATCTAACCCTTTAAGAAAAGCGGTCGAACGGGTTTCAGCATCCTTATCAGAGATCTACCGTGTAAATGTTCAAGATAAGATTTTGGACGATAATGAAAATAAAAAAAATTAAATAAAAATGAGTTTTTGTTGCATTCCAACGATGCAAGCTTCAACATCGTTTAAACGCGATGTTTGCGATCAGTTTGCCGAATTATTCTTGTTTTATCGTTGCAAAGGGATATTTCTCCATGTTCTTTTCCTGAACACCTTGTTGCTTCGTCATTCTTGACTATATTACCCCGCATTGTGATCTTTGAACGGAGCAAAAAATATGCATGAATTACGAGTAAACGGTGACGAGAAGATACTCCGGGTAAGTATACTCAAAATTTTCCATTGGAAAATTCAACGAGCCAAGGAGTAAATATTTTTATAAGATGTTAGTGTGTGTAATAGGAGAAGTACATTTTGAACTCTTTATATCTATGGAATGTTGGCTATCAGCACATTTGCATTTTTGAGGTCGGTCCATACATTTTTTTTACAACGAATCGCTAAGTTTTGGCACTTTTTTACAATGGTCCTTGGAACAACCTTCACGCAAACATGTGAATATTAATCTTAAGGTGTGACGCAAATTTGAGCTTTGTTTTTTTCCTTTTTCTCACTATCCAATTATTTTCTTCAAAGAAAAAAAAAATTGTCGCCGTAGCTGCGAGCGGTTAAAAAATATTTAGAGGTCGCTCGAGCCTGCCAAAAATTCACATTTTCATTGAAAAACCGATTTTTTTGTCTATTTTTCGCCCATGAATCTTGCGGTTTATAATTTTCTAATTAGCCTCGCGAAAGCTCTACTCAGCCAATCAATATTTAATGGTCGATCAAGGTTTTCAAAATTAATAATTTCCGCCAAAAAATAAATCTCGCATGCACGATAATTCCTTGTAGCGTAAAAACAAAATAAACAGCGAAGTGTTACAAGTCTGAACAATTTAATTATATAAATTTGTAAAAAACACCAATTAGACGATATGTGTTATTATGTTTATTATGTATTATGGCATCGCTCGTCACAGAGTACAGCTACGATTCGTCCGCATTTTGAGTAACGAGATCAACTGCGGGACGCATTACGATGCGCGGAAAACAGCTGCCATTTCAGTTTTACGAATACAACGATCTATAATTCTGTTTGCGGACAAGAGCCGTAAAGAATTATTTTATGAGAACAAAGATTATAATTCTTGGGTCAGAAGTGTGAGGTAAATTAGTAAAATCTGTTTCTAGAGAAAAAAGGATTAATTGTTTTGAAAATTTTACAAAGCGTCAAATTTATGAGTGAAAAGAGTAAGAAAAATCATCGAAAATTGGAAATTTCGAAGCTCTTGAACAGCGACTAAATATTCATTTCCCGGCTAGAGCTTTCCCGACAATTTTTTTTTTACGTAGATAATTGGATGGTGTGAAAAAGAAAAAAAATAAAGCTCAAATTTCCAAGAAAAACGATTTTATTTGAAATGTTGTGCGACAAAAATTGGCCGAGATATTCACGAGTAAAGTCCGACGGTGAGTGAACAATGGCACAATTGTTTCGGCGTCCAAAGGAGCGCGGGCGCAGGTTTCGAATCCACATTCGGGCAAGTGAGTTTGAACTTTCCATTTTGAGTTTTGAAATTTAAGTTTTTAACGTTATCCGGCCGCCCACATGAGGTATTTAATAATAAACAAAAAATGTTAAACAATGTTATGCATTGTTTATACGAAAAATCTTCATATCTTCTGAAATCGAAAGGTGAACCTTCAAAGTCAATTTATATACAATGTCAATGTTTATATATATATATATATAAGGGCGGCACAAATTTAAACTCTATTTTTTTTCTTTCTCTATTTTATTCTATATATATATATATATATACACAGGAATAATCCTGCCACTATCGACAGGTCAGATAATGTTCTGCTTTATGCTGGAACTTCAGTTTAGCAAAAGGCCCACAGCAATCGAAATTTTGGGCTTCATGTTATTTTTTGAAAAAAATAATTTGCTTTTAATTTTTCGCATTCCATTTCTACAAATGATATGAATCGACAATAACTAAGCAACTTGTTAAAGTAATTGGCACGATTTTGAGTAGTACATTCTTTTTACACCGCAAGCTATCAATATGTTCGAATTGGTTTGTAAGAAAAATGTGCAATAGGTATTTTTCAAAAAATAAAATGTCCTTAACGTTTAAGGTTCAAATGAAGACTTTTCTGGACAAAACAAATAATCAAGAGTATTTTTTTTAAAGTGGGCAAAAAAAGTTTTCATTCTTCAAAGTTCATTCAAAAAGTAGATCATTCTTAGCTCGAAAACCGTGAGATTTTTACTGAACTGAAATTGCAGCATACAGTAGAGCATGATCTGACCTATCGACAGTTGCAGGATTATCCATTCATAACAGGACAGCCTGTATACATTGGATAATTACTGACATCGTTAATATTATGATTATTCATGGGTTTCTCGTATCGAAAACGACTAATAGGTGACAGCGAAATGCACGTCGTTTCTGACTCAGATCTTCGGACTTTTGTGACATATATAGTGAGATGTATACGTATTGATATCCGTTAAACATACTGGGCACCCGAGCGACTCATATAGACTAATGTCGATGTGTTGGCTGTCGATGAAGTCAAAGTTGCGTAAGAATGGAAAGAGGAATAAACGAGTCCGAAACGAGTTCTTTCGCAGTCAGCCAGTGGAAATCAAATTTCTTTACCTGTTTCTGATTTTATTATTTTGGGGTTTAAAAAAAATTATCTTATCGCCAATTATTTTTCGCTTGTATTCTCTGAGAAATTCTATTATTAGATATTGATACTTGAGGAACGGGCAAAGCGGACTGTGCCAGAAGTGCTAGGGGCCTTTTTTTTAGAAAGAGAGAAAGGGATCTGCGCAGATTTTTGCAGTTTGTCATGTTCGAGTCCGGAGAATTCGATTCTTTTTTTATGGATACATAATTTGTGTGTTTTATTATACATCGACATTTATCTACTTTCGGGTGATTAATTTTTGTTTCAGCCGGATTCTTCACGTTTATGATAATTCGTGGTGAATATATTGCTGAATAGTTTTTAAAAAATGGTGTTAGCTCTTCGTGATTTTGTTTGAATGAGTCTTAAAATTTCGCAAGCTTTTTTTCCGCAGGGGTTGTCTAGTCGATTTCCATTGTTGATCCGTGTATGGAAGAATTTAACAATTTCGAGAAAAACAACGACGCTCTGACGAACTCGTGATTCATACTGAATGATTGAATCGAAATTTCCGGGAATGTGACGCGTGTCGATATATAAATCGTACACCATATCCGGCGTGTACCTGATAATTGCCCCGAGACCAATCAAACGTACGACGACAGTTGGGAAATCGTGGAAAATTTCGCAAACGGTCATTATCTTAATCACTGTTTTGCGCATTTATCGCGATTTTTCTTTGCCTCCAATCAATGGCGTGTCGTATGCTTTGTGCGATTTGTCATTACGACAAAATCTCAGAAATCTCGATCGATCCAATGAATAATTAACCTTCACACGCTTAAAGTATCGGTTTGACATTTCCGCGTCCCACGTGCTTTTTAAGGGGTTAGGCGACAGTAACGGGTATGAAATCATGTGCGAGTTTAACAATTTTTTTTCGTATGAAAATGTGATTCACTCATAAAATTAATTACACATTTATTTAGTATGAATATCAAGCTGTTAGAAAATATATATATTTTTTCCATGTACAAAATGGCCGACTACTAATCTTTTTTTAGGCGCTCCGCGGCTTGACATTTAGCATCCACAATTTTTTGCCTAGAACAAATAACAAAAATTCTCGTCAATCTACATTAGAATACCTCGAGAACCACGCCCGGCAGTTAAAAAATATTGTTTTATTCAAAAGTTGTAGGTATTTGAATGAATTTTCAGTGAATAATTTCGTATAAAACTGCTCATAAAATGAAAAGTTTTCAATTAATCAGAAATTCCGAACGTACTTCTCTGCGAAATGCAATTAGGAAAATAATTTTTAAATTTGAAGTAAATCGAGCGAAAATTGTTGAAGTTATTTTCCACGCCAATTGGAAAAAAGCTGTTTCGAGAAAAACGCGTTTAAAGTTTTAGGTACTCTATGACCGTCCCAGAGTTGGGCTTACTTAATTATACGCTCAAATTTGGTGAAAAAAATGTTCTTGCTATAAATCGAATAGTAACTTATTCTTATGATGATAAAGCACCGTTTTAGCGAAAAAGAATCGATTTTTTAAATATTCTATTGTGACCTTACCCCTTAAATTCAATCCCGGATTTTGCGTATCGCTGAACACTGGGTGAACCGTTTTGGCGCTTTGTCGCGTATTACAATTAGCAGGTATAAAAGATAAGTGGTCCTGACGTGTGCCTCGTTGTTAATACGCCAGACAAACGTTTACGGTAGATGGTTTGGGGAAAAAGATACGTCGATATTGCCGGTGGGTTTCCATGATTTATTAAAGGGTTAGGATACTGTGAAAATAAAAAAAAATCGGTCGTCGCTTGAAGCAACTCAAATTGAAGAGGAAGGTCCAACATATGGTGCAGGAATAGCATATTGAAGGCAAATTTATCGCTACGTCGATAGAATTGCTAGTGAAACTTTAAGGGGCTACGTGGGTTTGAAAATGTCAAAAATCCATTCTTTTTCAATTTTATTATTTAATAGTACAATATGTCTAGAATATTCTTCCAAAGTTTTAAGTCAATCAGAGTAAAAGTCCACGAGAGAGAGCCTTTGGGAATTCCCCCCGTTGTGAAAGGTCAACCAGGAGCGACGCAGGTAGACGCATTTTTCTCAAAACACTATTTTTGAAGTCGGTGGACACGATTTCTCAAAAAACGAATGCACCGTTCTTATTGAAATTTTGCACACTTCTTCAAAATAGCATTAACTAGTGATTGAACGAAGGTTTTTTTTTCAATTACAACTATATGTAATGTTAATTGTACCAAAAATTGACCTATTTTCCATACAACTCTGCCACAAATTCCAATTTCAATTTCTTTAAAAATCCTTCGTTCAATCACGAGCTATACTTATTTACTAACAGAAAAAAATTGTTTTTTAATTTCAGATCAAGCTATCATGAGTTATCCTGACCACCACGAGGACACTTTTTTTAGGGGTCTTCGGAAACCAGGTCCCACCGGCTGAATTTCCCACTCTTTTGGATGATTTTTTAAAAAAATATTATTGAAATGTTGCTCTTTCATGTACTTAACATTTTGAATAAAATAATTTATATATTACATTTTTTGAAAATAGAGAAAATATGCTTTTTTCGCTTCGTACTCCACGTAACCCCTTAAACGCGTTTTTCTCAAAACTATGTTTTTCAAAACGGTGTACGCGATTTCTCGACATCTATAGAACAGATTGTCTTGAAATTTGGTACACTTATTCAGTGCAATAGTAGTTCAGTCTCGCCCGACGTTTGTCTTCTAAACATTTTCAAAGAATTAGTTATTAACAACAATGCTGTAATTCATCCTCGAAAAATCGAAAAAACTCAATTTTTGTTATCAATGCAACGCGATAATAAAAAAAGCTCGGTCAAGTCTTAGCCAATATTATCTATTTTGAGAAAAAAACTAGTTCTTTTTTCTTTCAGATCAACTGCGTGGCGAAAATGAATTCAACCGTTGAGCCCCTTAGGTTTAAAGGGCCTTTACGATATTGTTTATAAATTCTATAATTGTCAATACTTTTTAATGAAATTCAGTACACGTTCATACTTTTTATTAATATATTAATGAATGCGTTAATACAAGTTTGAAAGTTTGTTAATCCTACATACAAATGAAAGTCCAAACGATTTTTCAATCATCTTACTTATACCTTCAAAATTAAACCATTTAAATAACCGTGATTTTTGGATCGTCACAGTAGCCTAACTTCTCAATATTCATATAGCCTTGATTCTATACGCGTGAAGAATGAAAATAACAATATAACACTAATACTAACCATTTAAACAAATAACAAAAACCGTTAGCGTGTTATATTTATTGAGAAGTTCACGCCCAACAAGATAGTACGACGATTCCGTTATGAATATTGCAAAACCGAAATTTCTTACAAAACACAATGGACTCGAACATCCTGGTGATTCAAAAAATGATCCGAATTTATGGTTATCAGGTCTATTACGTTGGGTCAATCGAGTCTTCAACGATTAACACCTTCATCTCTATTGACAAATGAATTAGTTATTATTTTGCTTCGGGCCGCAATCAGTCCAGTCCGAAGCAAAATAACAACTAATTCATATATATATACACCCACATACATACATACATACATACACATATATAGGGTGTCCCTTTTATCTCTGATACCCAAAATAACTCGGTAATTATCGACGTCACAAAAAAATGACCCAGACAAAAGTTGTACGGTGCGAAGGGGGCCATCAAATTTTTTTCCATTACTACCATTATTACATTTTTTTCATCCTTCTTGTGAAGCACCTCAAGCCGCATAAAAAAACAATAAGGGGTCAAAGTCGGTCAAGGTCATGCACGGTCAGTATCGATGATACAAATCTCGGATCCGAGATATTTAAATTTGTATTTCATTTTAATAGGTGACCTTGAATGACCTTGAACGACTTTAACCCCTAATGTTTTTTATGGGGCTTGAGGTGCTCCACAAGATGGTTGAAAAAAATGTACGGGTACCAAAAAAAGCACCCGTAGTAATAAAGTAGTATAAACGCGGTGATACGCGAATCCCTAAAAATGTCCTACGGTCATATATATATATAACGACTTTGACCCCCTAATGTTTGGGTTTGTTTGGGACATCCTGTATATATTTATATACAGGATGTCCCTCTTATCTCTGCCACCCAAAATAACTCGGTAAGTATCGACGATGGTACATTTTTTTTAACCATCTTGAGGAGCACGTCAAGCCACATAAAAAACATTCGGGGGTCAAAGTCGTTATATATATATATATATATATATATATATATATATATATATATATATATGACCGTAGGACATTTTTAAGGACTCGCGTATCACCGCGTTTATACTATTTACTACTACGGGAGGTGGTAGTTATTGTGGTCAGTTAACTAGGACCGGTCCGCTTCGAGAATCTTCGGCGAACATCCTCGCGGGACCCTCGACAATAAACCAAGAATGAATCACGGGCTTGTGTATCTTTTACTGCTTGTAAAAGAGTATAAAAAATGGGTGTGTTCACGCGCGGAACCGGTTGTGACGTGGGATGGAGGGCAAAAGGATCGAGTGGAATATTTTCGCAATCTCCTGCCTAACGAACGTAAATGTAGGTAAACATTGAGAAGCCCTTCTGGCTCGATCGGAAAACTCCACTCACATTGCATTCACCCTAAGTTCTTCTTTGAGGGTTGACATTCTACTTGAGGGTCTACCTAGTTGACATTTTTCAACCTAGTTGACATTTTTGCTGATATCGATATTTGGCTTTCGACGGATTCTCAAAAAATAACAATTCAAAAATATTCTCTGAAAATTTTAACTCGAACCGTTCGAAATTGAGGGAGTCATGGACGTTTGTAGGTAGGTTCGCGAACCGGCGAAATTTACGCATTTTTATGAAAAGGACTTTTTCGAAATCGGTGAACAGGATATCGAAAAATCACCTCACCGATCAACTTCAAGGTTTACAAGCTTCTTTTATATTTGAAAAAGCGTTGCTTGAACGAGAGAATGTTTTCCGATGCTTAGTTTTTTTTTTATTGACGACAATAGTGAAGTAAAAAGTGTAGGGTTCTTTCCGCGAAGACGGTTATCGTAGAGGGGACCCACGCAGTACGAGCCAGTAAACACTCGAAAGGCGCGCCACCGCTGGGCGAGGGCTTTTCTAAACAACAAAGAACGAGCTGAAGCCTCTGCAAAGGGTTCGGCGTTTTTGAGAGCAGTCCGTGCTGGACCGTTGACGAGAACGCATGATCGAACCGCATGTATTTCTGTCGACCATTCATTGTTACGCGTCGAAGTCATTAAGGCGGGATATACATTTACAACGATAAAAAAATCGATTTCTTTTTTTCTACTTTAAACGATAGAACTATATATTTAGAATATTTTCCCAACGTTTCAAAGCGAAATTCGCAAAACTTCAAACGTTACAGCCCGTCAACGCTGTGCCTCACCGCTCGGATGCGGAGCGGGCGCGAACTTCAAACGCGTTTTTCTCAAAACTGCATTATCGAATTTGGAGTGCAGGATTACTCAAAAACTATTGAGCCGATTGAGTTGAAACTTGGTAGAAATATCGATAATATTGGTACCTTCTATTTGACGAGAATTGTTTTTGAAAAATTGAAAAAAAAAAACGACTTTTTTAATCCATATTTTGCAGATATGTTGCGTGAAATGTTGATTTTATTTGTAAATGCGTGTTATTTTCTTAAATTTGCATTTTCTTCATTTTAATTACCGTCCCCTCAGTATTGCTTATTTTTTTCCTCTCTGAACCCACCTTAAGAGACGATATAAAAATACCTTATATCTCTCTACGAGTCCATTGGACATTACCTTTAAAAATATACTAAAGGATGTCTCAAAATAACCTGACATTTCCATTTATTAACAAAACGTATTATTTATTTGAAGAGTATAAATATTTTTATTGTAATATAAGGTACAAACATGGAGGTTATGTGTGGAACACATCCGATAAGTGGCATAAACGGCGTGGTCTTGGAAGACATATTCTATTAACAAGATGGCGCAACTTGCGACACTGCGGGCGAAACAATGCAGTTATTGCAGACGAAGCTTCACGGTCGTTTTATCTCGCGCCGCGGCGATGTGAATTGGCTACCAAGATCGTGCAATTTGACGCAATAGGACTTCTTTCTTTGGGATTTTCTGAAAGGAAAAGTGTTTGTAATGATCCACGGACCATTCCAGAGCTGAAGGGAGCACCATGGACGCGCCATCAATGAATTTAGTCCGCAATTATGCCAAAATGTTATGGAAAATTTCTTCAAAAGAGTGAACGTTTGCAAATAGGGACGAGGCGGCCATTTATCGGATATTGTGTTCTACACATAACCTCCATATTTGTACCTTATATTATGATAAAAATATTCGTGCTTTTCAAATAAATGATACGTTGTATTAATCAATTAAAATGTCAGGTCACTTTGAGACACCCTATATCTTTATTATATATATATATATATATATATATATATATATATATATATATTGGACATTGCCTTCATAAAATATCCTACTAGTCAGAAATTCTTACTACAATAGAGCTTTTTTTTCACCAACAATCGATACTTTCACATTGGGTTGTGGCCATTTTGTCATAAATCAATATTTTCTTAAATCCTTTGTCCGATAAGATCATTTCACTGGATAATTTTATGCAAAAACTAAATGCGTTTGATTTTTTTTTTATTTCGGATGATCTGCTTCCTAGCAGCAGAGGTAACCGCGCAGGGCCTTTGTCAAACATCGGTCTGCACAAACCATTGTATCTGCTGCGTTTATAAATATTTTTGAGCGCTAAAATCGTAGATGATACTTAAAACCATACTCTTCAATGTAGAAAAAAAAACAACTTGAAAACCTGCAGTCGTTTACCTAGAAAAAAATCACGAACGTTCCTCTTCCTTCCTTCCACGAGCTGGGTGTAATCCGTCAATTTGAAATTCGGCATATATTTAGATGTATGTGCTCCTTATTTGCAATAAATTACGACGCACGAGTATCGGTTTTTTTCCTCAATTCAATCGTCGAATGCTCGTGTCTCGATAACGAAGAAAATAACGACGGTAATAACGGTTATTCGATATAACGAGGTTAATAAGTTTTAATCTGTGAATTCATTAAACCGGTCGGCCGAAACGCCGTTGAGTTACTCGGGTCAACATGGCGTGTATGTGCGTCAGAGTTTTATCTTGTAGCGAAAGCTTCAATGTCAAGGTGCCTTTAAGGGAGTGAATTCGTCTTCTTTACCCTTCCCCCCCCCCCCTCGCATCTCTCCGCCACGAGGATCTTCTACGTCATTATAAAGGATGAAACAGCCCATCAAAATTTATGTATCGGTGTCAGTGTCAAAAGAGGCGGAACGTCGTACCACTTTCTCGAACTAGGAAGGGAAGATCAGCTGAGCTCGTTTAGACGTGATTTATAATTTATCGTGGGCGGAATTCTTTGAAAGCTACGCGAGTGTCTATGCGAGAGAAATGAGGAAAGACACCTCTCACGGAGATCGAACCTTGAAGGACATTCTTGAAAACATTTCATTCTGACGAAAGAAATTCTTTAAATTTATATTGACCAATGATATTACGAATGCGTGAAATGATGCATTCGTTATATGATATAAATTCCGTACGTACTTCTCTAGGTATTCTAATGTACATTGACGAGAATTTTTGTTTTTTGTTCTAGGTAAAAAATTGTGGAAGCTAAATGTCACGCCGTTGGATAACAAAAGAAAATATTAGTAATCGGCCATTTTGTACATCGAAATAAAAAATTGTAACAGCTTGATATTCATACTAAATAGATGTGTAATTAATTTTATGAGTGAATCACTTTTGCTTACGAAAAAGGATTGTTAAATTCGCATATGATTTTATACCCGTTACTGTGGCCAAACCCCACAATACGTTTGATAATACACACGTATCATTGAAAGGCCAGATGAAGAGGATTGACGTGCAGGTTAAGGAGGTTGGAGCGATTCAGTTGAGTCAAATGACGGTTTGTTCATTTTTTTTTCAATGAACCTCAAAAAATGCTTACGAGGTACAGATTCATTCTTTATATGATATTTTTTTAAATATATAATTAAAAGGCAAAATTATGCATGTTAATATTGTCGTTACGTAAATTAGAAAAACTATTCTGTACTACCAACTTGAAAAAGTATGACATTAACGATGATTATTAAAAAAAAGAACTACGATAACGAATGTTTTGTACAATTCACAATTAAATTTTGAGTAATTTATAATTACGCCTATTCATATTTACGTCACGAGATTATTGGCCTATGGTTTACGATGGGCAAGATGAGGATTTTTTTTTCTAAATGTTAACGAATGTTCAGTTTGCGTTAATTCGTGGTTAGAAATGGTTTATCTTGGTGCTAAATAACAAAAAAAATTACGTAACCTTTAGTCTGAAAGTCTTGCCCATCTAATCGCACGTTAAATTACACACATTAAACTATTTTTTATCTCCGGTGTTTGGTGGTGAAAAAATTTCAACAAAATTCGTAAAGACTCAGTATAGTCTAAACAATAACATGTATTTTTTTTAATTAAATTTAACCTTGGATTGTGGCTAACGCTCCAACTTCCTTAAAAACACGTTAGTGAATTCATTACTTATTTCGTTAAAAACGAGGAAAACACTCTTTACTCGTTTCGTCAGTACGTATTTTCAAGCGGATACATCTTCGAACAGGTTTCGGGAAATGTTTGCTCTTCAAGGTTTGGGTGTACTTCGATGGGGCAATTATATAAAAAAAAAAAAAAAACTAAGCGCGTGTGACAATTTTTCTTTCATTCATAATACATATTTGAGAGGTTAGGCTGCTGTGAAAATGAGGAATACTCGTGAGTCGCTTGGGGCGACTCAAATTGAAGAGGAAGGTCCAACGTATGGTGCTGGAATCGTAGATTGGAGGTAAACTCATGATTGCAACTACAGTAGAGCCTCGATTATCCGAACGTCAGTTACCCGAAACGTCAATTATCCGAATGGTGATTTGGGTTATCCAAAATGTTATTTATCTAAACAATAATTTTGTTCATACGAATGCTCAATTATTCGAACGATTACGCCCTATATATTGTTGCACGATCGTTGTACGTCCCCTCCACATTCTCGATCTGCGCCCGCGCGCACTTTGCTTTCCACTAGCAGTCGGGATTTGGTAGCATAGAAACGAGCTTCCGTTGTGAAGCAGAAGAAAAACGTGGCCTTTTTTTTTAAATAAGTAGATAAGAACTCGAAGATGTACGAATGTTGATTATTTTAAAATATATATTGAACTTCGTTCTATATCATTAAACGGTACAATGGTTATTTGCAATTCACTGTACTTTAATTAATAATTTTAATGTTCATTGCATTTTTAAATATATCTATTTCATCATATTGAAAGAATCAACGTTTTTTTCGCCCATGGAATATTGCTGTTCGGTTATCCGAATTTTCGATTATCCGAAAGGCGCCGGGTCCCAATTAAGTCGCATAATCGACGCTCTACTGTATGTTTTTCAAAACGGTGTACACGATTCCTCGACATCCAATGAACGGATTGACTTCGAATTTGGTACACTTATTCAGTGTAATAGTAGTTTAGTCTTGACCGACGTTTTTCTTCTTAACATTTTTTTCTCATTAGTTATTAACCTTAATCATCGCATTTTCTCCCGAAAAATCGAAAAAATTTAAATTTGTTTTTTTTTAAAATTGAAACACTATAACAAAAAAGCTCGATCAAGTCTTAGCCAATATTATCTATTTTAAGAAAAAAAAAACTCGTTTTTTTTTAATCTCAGATCAACCAGGTGGCCAAAATCAAGTACACTCGTTGAGCCCCCCACGTTCAGTAGTCCTTAGCGAGATTGTTTATAACTTCTTTATTTATTGATCATTTTTTATGGAGTTTGGTACACAACTTTGTTAATGTACATACAAATAATTGTCCAAATGATTTTCCAATCCAATCGTACTTATACCTTCAAAGTTAATGTTTTTAATTAACCCTGATTTTCGGGGCGTCCCAGCAGCCTAACTTCTCAATGAGCATTCGAATACTTTGCATGTCTTTTTCGAACTGAGGAAAACTCACAATTACATTTGACGTTACGCCCTTTTACGAAACACGGAAGATTCCAATCGCATCTCACATTTGCACGGCCTTTTCTCATCTTAGATTACGAGGCAATTATTTCACGGTTATTTATTTTCAACGTCTCAACGTCCAGATAATCCGAGGATTAACGTTTATCGGCCTCAATCTGCTCCACAAATGGCAAATCTGCGCAATCTTGTTTCCCATGCGTCCTCGAGAATAATCATACTCGTGTTGACAATGAAATTTATGGAAGATCGCATAGATTTTTTTTTCTGTAGTGTGGTTGATGCAAATGTGCAGTGAGAACTCAATTGAAGATGTGCTGGATAAAAGCGATGCATTTGAATAAATTTTTCATCTCAAGGGACTAGGAGAATATCCAATAGCTTTCAGGAGACTCGACGCAGCATGCCGAAATCTACAAGAATCAGTTTATACCTTTTCGATAAACTATTCGATAAACTTCGATAACAGTTTTTCAATCGAACTGGTTCGGTTAATTTTTTTTTCTCGTTCGTAGTAATTTCTGATTAATAACGAACAATTGATCAATTATAATCGCCATTGCTTTCGTTAAATTTACAATTATAACTTATCGTTATCGAGTTGCAGAATGTTCGGCAGTTGTTTTTATTTCGCAGCTGGACCGCGCGTTTCTCCGTTCAAGTTTGTAGAATTTATCAACACGCGCCGGTCGTTTATTCGATAAAAACGAGCGTTTCCGGGTTCGGTATTTTTAGAATTGCAACATTTAGTATTTTTTACGCGGAGAGCGATATTTTGTGGGGGCACGAGCAGGGCCCTTCTCAATCGTTGATCAATTACAATGGCGCTTAATTGAAAGAAGTTACAATCAATTATTATACCCAACGATAAATTGCACTAAAAAAAACGTGCAAATTTTGTAGATTCAGACATTTTTACATTTTCTCTGAAAAATCGCAACTACGAAAATTCTTCTGTTAGTCACATTTTTCTCAGTTTTATCATCAATATTTTCTTTAAACATTCGGTGGCCCCCTGTTTTTTATTGTCGTTGCGGAATCTTTAGAGTTTTTTTACACACGTTCAATTTACATCAGGCATCCAGAGTTATTTAGTGTATAAATTAATCGATAGAAATGTGGCCAGTGTGTCGTCTCCATAAAGTGCCGTATAAATGAGACGATTTTTAGAGTCGTAATTTTTCGTCAAAAGTTCGATAACTTGGCTTGGAATTTTACCAGTATACCGGGATGTGTTTTTACTTGATTATAGATGAAAATCAGTTAATTGTTAAGGTAATTATGCAGTTTGAGGACTTTTCGGAAAAAGGACGGAAACATTTTTTTGTTGCCATAAGCTGCTTTAAATGTCCACAACTATTGATATTCCTTCGGGGGAGGCTGACATTTTCTATTAATTTCATAAGTCGTGGGGTTTTGAAGAGCCCGAAAAAACGTAATAAAATAGGGCATTTTTTTAAATATTTCGACGCCTTGGTGGATTTTATTATTTAAAAAATGTTATTTAATATCATTATCTAAAAATGTTATTTAATATAATTATTTAAAAAATTTTATGTTATTTTAAAAATGATCACCGTAGCACAATTGTAGTTCATTTAATTATATTAAAAAACCACGTGTAGTGCATTTGCGGGGGGAGCGCCCCCTCCATCCCTGCAAGGTGCTCGGCCCCTTGACCCCGTCGGAGGATAGCACCCCCGTATCAGACACGTTTCCCATACAACACACAAAAACAGAGGAGGGATGGGGGGTATTTAAGAAGGCTTCTTTTATAAATTCCCCCACTCCCCACACCCAATATAGGTGTTCCGAAAATGTTCAAAAACACGCTATTTTATAACGTGTTTTCGTGAACTTCAAAACTTTATGCCTTTTTATGGGACGGTGACCGCTGCGATTTATTTTCGCCATTGCATTTAGAAAGGTTTTTTTTTTATAAATGCAATGCAATGCACCCCCCACCCCCAATATAGGCGTCGAAATATTAAAAAATGCTCTATTTTATCACGTGTTTCCGCAAAGCTAAAAACCCCATAACTTATGGAATCAATGGAGTGTCAGCCTCGCCCGACGGAATATCACTCATGTCAGTATAATGGAATAAGCAAATTCACGGTGAAAAAAAAATTCCCGTCGTTTTTCGGAAAAGTTCTCACACTGCATAATTACCATTGTTAAAAATTCGGGTTCATAGAAGGAATACCTTAAAACGCCAGAAATTCGAATCACGTATTGATGCTGGAACTTGAACGTTTTTTTTGCCACGAGCAATTAAGAAATCAAAAGTATTATTTTGTCTTGACAAAATATATATTCATCACTCGACTCGAGTTACCAAATTTCGCGGTTAAATGGCAATTCTTATACGGCAGAATCGAATAATTAATCGTGGTATGTAAGATTAATCATTATTAGGTACATAGACTACATTTCCGTCTCTCTTCCTTTTCCTCGCTCTCTCTCTCTCTCCCTCTCTCTCTCTCTCTCTCTCTCTCTCTCTCTCTCTCTCTCTCTCTCTCTCTCTCCTGCAATCCACGTGCATCGATATTCCGTTATAATACAATTCCGAGCACGTGTCGTTGTGTGCGACTTGGTCTAGTAATCACTTCATTATAATCCCACACGCGAGAGAGCGCCGGAGGCACAAACCTGAAAGGGGTTTTGGGCATAGGTGTTGACAGGAGGTTCGTCATCGGAACAATAATCTCACATTCAAGGGGTTTTCTCACTTTAAACGGCAAAAAGGCTTTTTTCATGAATTTTTGTGATAGGTTTATATCATGGATATTGATATAAAAGGTGTTATACTTAATAAATACATTTTAAAAAAATTCTATTTATTTAAGTCACTATTTATAGACGAAAATGGTAGTTAAAAAAATGTAAAAAAAATGTAGGTCTGCGCTGTTGATGAAATCTCGGAGATGGATCATGGATGGAGATGGATCATCCGAAACAAAAAAATCAAACGATTTTAGATTCAGTATGTTAATTGCTATAGCGCATATGATACGATTTTTGATATATGAAAAAATAACAAAATGGGGGACATTTTCGAAAAAACAAAAAACCGTGTTTTTTTCACCGTTTTTGGCAATAAAATAGTAAATGTCAAAACTAAAAAGTAATAAAATAAATATAAAAATCAAAATATCAATGGTTTCGAGAAAAACGCGTTTAAAGTTTGTTCGGGTTACATGAGTACATTAAAAAAAAAAAACGTTTAATGTATTTCGAAAGTGTATGTATTGAGTGTAACAACTTTTATATCAATATCTATAGCATAAACCTATCAAAAAAATTCATGAATATAGCCTTTTTTTAGGGTCCAAAGTGAGAACACCCCTAAAAGAGAATGCACCAGACACCGTCCCCACATCTCGTTATTTTTTTCTTTCTTTCTTTAATGCCCATTCATTGGCAGTAATGAAACGTTTTGGTGTAATGAAGTAAATTCGACAATTGTGATCGCGTATTCTAAATCTGTTAAAATTTAAGCCACCCAATCGTTTCCATTGGAGGCGAAAGAAATATTTGTTTTTTTTTATGACACTGAAGTTTGCATCGTAGGAATGCAAAGAAAATAATTCCTATTTTTATTTCCCAAGTTGTCCTTGGCAGATTCGAGCTACGGAAATCACGCAAACATTTCGTAGGATCGTTATTTGACGGTCTACAATCTGATCCTGCAAAATATGATTTTGGATAATAATGAAATAAAGAAATAAAAAAGAATCTTCGTTGCGTTCCAACGATGCAAACTTCGACCTCATTGCTTTTCGTACTATTGTAATGTTTTTGAAAGATTACAAAAATATCTACTCGCTGGTCTCATTCAAGTTGAACGAATGAACTAGCGATCTTACGGAATTCGAATAGCGCGAAAGATGTTGAGTTTCATTGAGAGCAACGTATACACACACGAGATTTTCTTTATGCTATTCGTGAGTACAGCACCTATGTGCATATATGGACTCATCGAGCAGTGAAAGTTTTTCCTAGGATCGCCATTTTGTCGAATGGAAAAATAAATAACAATGAAAAATTACTTTGGGAATGTCCATACGCAATACACGTGGTAAATTTCAGTCTTGCGATATACCTAAGAGCAATTATTGCAATTAAGAAGGAAATGGATATATATGGGAAGACTAACTGGGAGGAACGACAGAAGAAATTGCATGTCGGAAAAAAGCGATCTATCACTTTATTCCGTAGTCCTGCGTTGTTTGGCAATTCATCTGATTGATACAAGTGGAATTAAGGGGTCTTCCCACTCTAGACGCTAAAAAGGCCATTTTCATGATTTTTTTTGATTTTTGAAGAAAGAAAATTTCATGTATTTATGTAACCCTAACCACCTTTAAACGCGTTTTTCTCGAAACAACGTTTTTCGACGGCTGGTTGATAAGATCTAAACTACTGAACCGATTCTTATGAAGTTTTAACCACATATTCTTAACAATTATAGCTATAGCGCATATCATACATTTTTTTAAATTTTGATATTTAATATTTTTTTTGCCAGAAACGGTGGAAAAACACGTTTATTAATGTTTTTTTTTTTCGAAAAATGTCCGCCATTTTGTTATTCATGCATATATAAAAAATCGTATGATATTCGCTTAGCCATAGACGTACTGAATCTAACACCGTTTGATTCTTTTGTTTCGGATGATCCATCTCCGAGATTTCATCAATAGCGCAAACCTACAATTGTTTTAGGACATTTTTTTAACTATCATTTTCGTCTATAAATAGTGACTTGAATAAATGAAATTTTTAAAAATGTATTTCGAAAGTGTATGCATTAAGTGTGACAACTTTTATGTCAATATCTATAATATAAACTTATTTTAAAAAATCATGAAAATAGCCTTTTTTTTAGCATCTAAAGTGAAAAGACCCCTTAATTGGACTAACAAGAAACATCACTTGTCCGCTTTCGATTTTGTTGAAACTCATATACGAGGGTGGGGTGAAAAGTTTCCGGCCTGACCAAGAAAAACGATGTTTTAAAATTTTTTTTGCTTTATTTTTCAACATAATCTCCATCAACACTGATACATTTCTCATAACGGTGTTCTAATTCAGTTATACCAGTTTTAAACGTAGATTCGTCAAGCTCCTCAAAATACTGATTTACAGCTTCGATAACTTCTTCGTTGCTCTTAAATCTTTTTCCGCCAAGCCATTTTTTGAGGTTAGGAAACAGGTAATAGTCGCTGGGGGCTAAGTCTGGAGAGTAGGGAGGATCGGCATCAATTCAAACTTCAATTCGTGGATTTTGGACATGGCAACAATCGACGAATGCGCTGGTGCGTTATCGTGATGAAACAAAACTTTTTTCTTCGCCAAATGAGGTCGTTTAATTTGCACCTCGTGCTACAAACGTTGCAATAACTCTGCGTAGTATTGACCAGTGATAGTCTTACTCTTTTCAAGGTAATCAATGTATATAATTCCTCTCGCATCCCAAAAAACAGTAGCCATAAACTTGTTTGCCGATAAAATTGTTTTTGCCTTCTTTGGGGTTGGTTCCCCTTTTCCAACCCACTGTTTTGACTGTTCTTTATTTTCAGGAGTGTAGTGGTGGACCCATGTCTCATCATCAGTTATGAATCGACGCGAAAATTCGTTTGGATTACGCCTATACAGCGCCAAATTGTCGGTAGAAATGGTTTTTCGAAGCAGTTTTTGGTCGAGCGTTAGCAAACGCGGCACCCACCTTGCACACAGCTTTTCCATGTTCAAATGGTTGTGCAAAATATTTCGCACACGTTCAGCTGACATCCTACAGGTCTCAGCTATCTCATGCACTTTCAACCTGCGGTCTTCCAACACTATTTTATGGATTTTTTCAATCATCTCTGAAGTTGTGACTTCAACGGGCCGTCCTGAGCGAGGCTCGTCAGAGGTGCTCACACGACCCATTTTAAATTCAGAAACCCACTGCTTAATAGTTGAATATGATGGGGAGGAGTCTCTTAGTGCTGAATCCATCTCTTCTTTTATTTGTTTTGCTGTAAAACCTTTCAAATGGAAGTATTTGATGACAGCACGTTTTTCCAATTTCTCCATTTTTACGAAAACAACGGAAGCGTCTCGCGCAATGTGCTCTCAAACGCAAACTAACGTAGCGATTGGGCTGAAACTGTACATACAAGCTCGGTAGGAATGGTACTGTAGGACGCCGCTCCAAAACTAGACCTAGTGGCACCATCTCTTGGTCAGGCCGGAAACTTTTCACCCCACCCTCGTATGTGATAAAGCATTGAACACTATTAGACACGTATTTCCTTATCGTCGAAAAAACGGTTTTAAGGGGGTAAACTACCCCTCAAAGAAAAGCGTTTCGAGGGGTGATTTTGCAGTTTCACCCACAAGCAGTCCACCGATTTGAATGGAACAAAAACACAAATTCTTCTAATGTAAATTGATGAAAAATCCACTATAGAAGTATTGAAAAAAAAAATAAGGGGTGACACCCCTTTCTTTGAGGGGTGGTTCCTTAAAACCGTTTCTCCGCCGATAAAAAAAACGTGTCTAATGATTTTCAATGTTTCATCACATGTACGAGATTCAACAAAATCGAAGGTGGACACTCAAGTGGTGTTCCTTGTAAGCCCAAACTTATTTCAATAATATGTGACTCAATGAGAATTGACTTGAGGAAAATTCAAGTCGAACGATGTTTTTATTCATATATCATGCGAACCGAGCATAATTTATTTGAATCCTTCGTTGATAAACTTACCTTTGGCGACGATTTTGACACACTGAGTCAATTTGACCCGGATAGTACGTCATCCACCTGCCGTTAACAACCCTTCGGTCGGTTTTCATCGAAAACGATCAGGTATACACTTTAATTATTTTTAATAGTTCGCATAATTAAAATTCGGAAAATATCAAATTAATTTGCTGTAAAAAATTATTGAAAATATTCAATTTTTAAGAGTCGAGCATTTTATTCAAAATTCCTCCGGGTCAAAATGAATGAATGAATGGCCTTAGTGTGCCAACCTAGGGTCAATTATTCAAAATGATTATGAGCCGATGCAAGATATATGGCCTCCTGCTCGGTGAAGAGGATTTTCTGGGAAAAATTCTTTTGACATTGGCTATTAGCGCGCAACTTGCGAATCAAAGTGTCCTCGCTGGTACCAAAACCGGCGAGGTTTCGGCTGCATTGGAATTTCGAGCCGATGGCGAAGTTGGAATTTCGAGCTGATTTTTTTTTTAGAGAATAGGCCTCAACTATCCCGAAAACTGTTATTTCATTAATAAAATCTGTAGGATGCGTAATTTTTCAGAAAAAAAAAATCAATTATTTTTTGCATGAAAAAACAGATACTTAATTTTTTTTCTTAAATTTGATGTACTTGTCGAGAAAAGAAAAAAAATATAACACGCGCGTTCACTTGCGGGCGCGCAAAAAAATTTGACATTGAAGAAAAACATTGTTTTTCTTGCTCGGCGAGGAGTTCTTATTTCTCCATATCTATTCATGCATTTTCGTGTACTGCAGTATATTTGATCGACTTTGTGAAGATCAAAATGATTAAAAGTTACGTTTTAATTATTTTTTCTGCCATTTTAAAGACCAAGCGAGGGTAAAAGGCACTGTACGTATTTAATTTTAAGTGGAGATCTAAAATTACGTTGCAGAATAAAACTATTACGGGTAAATCTTATTCCTTTATTTTTAAAACACGATAAATGACTTATTTTTAGTGAGTGGCCTTCATATGTTTGATGTTATGATCTACATGAGTAGATAAGACAATCCCTTTATCAATAAACACTAAGCTATCTGCAAATTTATTGTTACCTTCACGAATGAATAAGTAATCTCGGCTACCGGCCCCTGTTATCAACAAACACCATCTAAAAACTTATCAAGTCTAAAAATATTACGTTTTACCTTAGCAAACATCTTTAATATGGCGGAAAAAAATAATTAAACCGTAATTTTTCATTACTTCGGCTTTCACAAAGTCGATTAAAATGTACTGCAGTACACGAAAATGCATGAATAGGTACAGAGAAATAAGAACTCTTTGCCAAACAACAACAATGTCAAATTTCTCGCCAGCCCGCATGTGAACGCGCGTGGTGTATTTTTTTTTGCTGTAATATCACTAGGGATACCACGTAGTACCAACGAAATACGCGACAAGTTGATCCAATTTGAGAAAAAAAATAAAGTATGTTTTTTTCCACAAAAAAAAATTGATTATTTTTTTCTCAAAAACTACGCATGTTAAAGGATTTATTCGTAGAATAAAAGTTGTCAGGATAGCTTAGACCTATTCTGTAAAAAAAAAAACAGATCGAAATTTCGTTTTACAACCCTATGTCCACCTTTTTCCGAAATGGAACCACTGTGCTGCGTTGCGTTTCAAACTGGTTGCAATTACGTCGCCTTTCCCGCGCATCGGAGTCCCGCTGAGTTTTGCGAGAGTCGTGATTCTCTCGAGTACTTGAGGCGTCGCGGTCAAACAGGAATATATTTTTTTTCCTTCCTATCTCCAGTTCGCCCCCTCTCCCTGTCTCTCTCTCTCCTCTTTCTTCCTCTCTCCCTCTTCGCTATTCGTCTTTGTGTATTATTGCCACTCGAGCAGTAAATAATTTATAATCTGAGCACAAAACGCGTTACGCGAATGCACACGCTGATAACGAATAAACGGATTGATTTAATGCGACAAATTACAACACACTGCACGAGCCGTTATACCGTCCGATGACATTGAGCAAAATTAATCGAATGAACTCGATGTGTAAGCTTGAATACAAAAAACGTGCGCTAATGAACGAAATGATTAATGACGAAATGTTATTTATAATTAAAAGTGCATTTATAATCGTATCGCCGGAGAATTCATCGTGCATTTTTTTGTAATATGTCAAATGACGCCTCATGCAAACCAGTATCGTTTGAGGAAAATGTATTTTACTCGACCGGCGAAATCGAACCATTGATAATGTCGTCATTTTTGTATGCATGGGTAAATTGTTGTTGTCGGTCTGCTGAAAAAATTGATATGTTTGGAATGATAAATTGTCTTATAAAAAAAGTCGAGTGTATTGACGTTCTTGAAAAATATCATTTCGGCTTATAGACGGTCATAGTTTTATTGCAAACTCATTGTTGACAATATATTTTACGCTTTCAGTCGTTTTTTCATGATGATCGTATCAATATGGATAGTCGAATCGTATCAAAATCAAAAAGTTTTTCCCTTTACAATACTTAAAGCTGGACATCACTGTGACGGGTAAAAGAAATCGACTTTTTTGCAATTTTTCAAAGTGTACATATTCGAAAATATGTGAAAAAAAATTTCAACATTGAAAATTGACCAAGTTACAGACGATTTAGTGATAACTTTCAATCTCGTTTTTCTCGAAACGACTTTTCTCGACATGGCCGGAATCATAACTCTAGCTCTAATTGTCCGATTTTTTAATTTAAAAAAGAAACAAAATTTCCGTAATTTCAGAAGCTATCGTTGTACGTAGTAGTTTTTTTAATTTAGTATTTTTTAAGCCCTTGAATATAAGTAAAAATATCGCCAAAATTACACTTTTTGTCATCCGTCATTTAGTTCGATTTTTTTGCGAAAAAACAAACGACTACGTACTACGAGAATCAAATTTATATATATTATAAAACTTTGTTATTTTTATTTTTTACACCAACCATCGTCAAGTTATCGATCTGGCCTTCGGACCACATTTGCTATACAGTGGCTCTATTATACCTCAATAACGTTGTTAATTTTATAAATATTTTTAAAAATATTGAATATAAATTTTAGCGAAATAAGCTTTTTTCTACCAAATGCTAAATAAATAATCTAGTGAACAAAAAAATCGAAGAAGACTTTTTTGGACCGCCACAGTGGTATCCTTCCTTAAGAAGAGTTACAATAACGTGAGAATTTGTGTAATGTAAATAGCTAGTTGGTTTCAATTTGTGAAACAAGTGCGAGTCGGGCCTCGCACTATTAGGGCTCCGTACATATAACAAATTAATTTTTACATTGTTTTTAGCTGTTTAAATACAGTATATAGTACAATATATACCGAAATTTCAAATTCCCAACTAGTTTCTTTATGTCCATTTCTTTATTTTTAAAGATAAAAATGAACAAAAATATATATTTGTACTCTGCTCAATGAGCTTTGAAAAATGGCACCCCACATGCCAGGGTAAGAAAAAAAATAATTTCTGCTCCTTTTTCATGTATGGGACCCCTGTGAAAAATAATTTTATTGAATTTCTAATAAAACATTCGGTTTTGGGCCAATTTTCTACACAAAATGTCTAGATCAAGCTAGAGACCCGTGACATACGGACGTACAGACGTCAGAGTGTCACTAATTGGGTTCCATTTTGGACTTTTGGTACGGTACCTTAAAAATGGACTTTGGGAAATAATGTTATGCCACTGTAACTCTCACGATGCGCGGTGAAGGAGAGTCGTGATATTTTGCTCACGTTCGTTGGCCCCAACTTTGCCAAGTATCCTATTAGTTTCATAAATCAATAACAATAATAATGCAAATAATAACAACAGCAACATTAAAATATTTACGATGCACCATTATAGCGCGAAACTCGTTACGATCGTCTCGTCAACGTGGTAGGTAATAAAAAAAAAAGAAAATATTCCGCTCACGTTTATTTTTTTCTCCCTCACACAAGATACCATCCTACATAATAATATCAGGATATACGATATGCGTGGTCCTCCTTTTGTTTGTTTGGGTTATCGAATAGAATAAACTATTCGGCATATATTTATGGAACTTTATCGATGAACGTATCGAAACGAATAAAAAGATTTTTCTCTTATTATTCATTCGTTCCGATCGACGCATTCGATTTTTTTTAGTGTTAAAGCACTACTTATTTTAATCAACAAGTAAATTATCATTTGAATTACAGCCACATAATTTAGGATATGCTTATACAACAATTATCGATGTTATGAGCGCATGAAAAATTCTCGAAAAATCGAAGTTTTTTTCTTTCAAAGGAAGGAATTATGTTCATTGACGAGATTGGTAATGAGCAGCTGCTCTTGACTCATGGACGAGAGGGAGAGAAAGAGAGAGAGAGAGCGAAACCGGGTACTAGAGAGGTGACGATTTCTCACCGATCAATCGGGCATTGATGATCGCAACATGGTACCTCTAGGTCCCAGGAAATTCTGCGTGCCAGAGAGGAAAAAAATACTGGCTAATCGTTAATTCACGACAGTAAAAATTGACGATTATGCAAAAATGGACGACTAAAAAATCGATGTAATAAAAAAAGCGCGATGAATAACAGTTTGCGACAATAAATAATGGGTGATGATCACATTTTTACTGGAATTTGACGAAGATAATGAAATATGTATTGCCTTTTTGAGATTGTTATCGAAATGTCGTATTTCCACGCGCTTACAACGCAAGTCGGTATAATTGAATACAATTTCTAATTATTGTTAGTTACAAACTTGATATGGAAAATTACGAACGTGCCTCGGGCATTTTGAATATCGATTCCTCTTGCTGATCATTTAATTTATACGTTGGGCATTTCCGTGAATTTATGCTCTGATGCATTTGTGCATTCACGACATGTGCGAGATTACCAAAAATTATTGTAATCCATTTACTCGTCGGCTATTGGTACGGCCACCAGCAATTTGAAAACAAGCCAAGAAAACTCATTCACTCGTAAATTCTATTATAATTCAAAATCAAATTTTTTATGGGGCCGAAGTTCACTAGTACATTTTATTATAATTAAAAATCAAATTTTTATGGGGCTCACTCGTAAATTTTATCATAATTAAAAATCATTTTTTTATAGGGCTGAAGTTTGCATCGTTCGAATGCAACGAAAATTCTTCTCAATTTCTTATATCCATTATTATCCGAAATCATGTTTTGCGAATTTGGTTTAGTTCGCTAAATAAGGAGTCGACAAATTGCGTGATTTTCGTAGCTCAAATATGCTACGGGAAATTTGTAAAATTGAAGAAAAAAAAAATCATTTTCGTTGCATTCCAACGATGCAAACATCAACGTCATAATTTTTTTTAAGACCCTGCCCGTCTGCGAACTCTTGTAAATTACTTCGGTATTCAACGAAAATGACTCGACCTCATTCCTCGCGAATGCCAAAGTCATTGAACTTGCCGAGGCATATGTAGTGTAGTAAATAATGGATTTTCGGCAACGTGCTTCTCAATCGATGAATTCAAAAACTTGCAGGAAATATTGTGCGTTTGACGCGTTGCAATGTTCATCAGATTGAATATTAGCCCGTGCGCTGAACGTCATGTCATACGTCATTGTCTATGCGGCCTGTGGGTATATTTATATCTGTATACAAGTGCATAATCAGTCAAGAAAATAAAAACTCGTTCCAATAATTCTTACTAGCTGCTCCGGCATTATTTCCCTTCGTTGCGTGATTCTTCTTCTCATACATGAATTACATTCCGAAACGCTTGTGTAATAGTCAACAACGTTCTTTGAGGCGTTGCATTCGAGCGGAAAAAAAAATTCGTCCGTTTTGATTTATTCGCTCGAATGATGTATAAACATCACAAGAATGGTACACAAAAGGTACACAAAAAGGAGTTATACGCGAACATTTTTTGTTTTATTTTTAGAGCCTGTTTTCCGAAGTGCTCCGAAACGAACAAAACAGCTTAGACGGTGAAAGTAGCAATTTGGAGTCGTTTAGTCTGTGCGCTGTTAAAACAAATATGGAACGAACTAACAACTGAAGACCTACAACCAAAATGCCTTCGTGGGTACCCGCAGAATTCAAATGGGAGCTTTAAGGGCCTATGCCAGTGTGACACTTCCAAAAAATCGATTTTTTTTCCTTTTTTGACAGTTTATACTTTCAAGAATGAGATGACATTTTTATACTTTCGAGAATATGAAATGAGATCTTTCAAATTTGTTGACATTGTAACTCAAAGAACAATTATCCGATTGACTTGAAATTTGAACTGAGTACTCTTGAATACATTTACTCTACAATGACATACGATATTTCTGATTGGATAAAAATTGACGATTTGGCATTGAAAAAAACGACCATTTTATAGGCAAGAAAACAGACTTTTTTCATAACTACGCCATTTTATTAGATTTTGATATTTTTCGAAAATCCTACGTCATTGTACAGGAAATACCTTCCAGTTTAACGACATTTTTTCCTTTTTTGGTTTCAACTACTGAATCGGCCGGAATCATGTCAGCAGTGGAGGAATTTTTTTTTTGGCGCCTCCGAAAGCAGCGCATAAGTCGCTTGGATCTCAATTTTTTGTATTAAAAAATTATGTAATACAGGTCAAATATAGCCAAATATATTCTTAATTTTCCGAAGAATTTGATTGAGTACTTTTCTTTCAAAAAGTTCCCGAAAATCACCCAAATTTTCTGCGTTCACACTGGTATAGCCCCTTAATTCCGTCGTGTGCACGATATCTTAGACATCAGTTTTGAAACTTTGAAGGAAGAGCACAGTGAAAACTTCCAAAAAATCGATTTTTTTTGCATTGGCCGATAGTATAGACGGTTGTAAACATGGACCTGGCATCGCTGATTGATCGTAAGTAACTTTATATGAAAATTTCGCACTCGAAACTTGAAACGCGTTTTTCTCGGAATGTCGTTTTTCAAAACGGTGTACACTCTCAAAGGAAGAGTTTTCAAGCTATCCGGTTCAAATTTGGACACCAAATTCTTCACGCCATTCTTTATCTTGCTATGGAAGCTTTTTTTAAATTTTATCTTCATATTTTTTTCAACGAAAAACTGTCAAAAAATAGGCTAAATTCGATACGTCTTTTCAAACCGCCACCGTTTTGTCAATTTTGATTTGTAAAAAAACTTCCATAGCAAGATAGCGGATTTTATACTGATTAATAATCTTGTCACAAATTTTGTTTCAGATAATATTTACGGCCACAACCGCGTACCCGGAGGACTCCTTTTTTTCGAATACATTTTCAACCGTTAGAAAAATGTAAACAAAAATAACAATAAACGTTGAAAACATTATTTTCTGTTCTTTGTGAGTGCTTTGATTTGACATAAAAAAATCAGAATGATCAGCGTATTTTAACCATCGAAAGAAAATCAACCATTTTTCGACCCGTTACACTGTGATGATCTCTTCAACGCGTTATTCAAAATCGGGAGAACGCACTATTCGGAGCTTTCATCTGATTAACTTGACATTTTTGAGCCGATTTTTTTTGCGAAAACAAAAATGTATTAAAAATATGCTATTTTGCCAAAAAAACCATTTTTAGAATAATCATGTATACTCTTGCAAAATTAATGCAAATGACGGATTTTTTATGTTCTGGGTGCTGATCCATAAAAGTTCTGCGTCCTCTCCCAGAGCGCGTAAAAAGCACTCCTAGTTGTATTTTGTTTAACAATGAATTTTTTTTGTGTACAGCACATGTGGAGTAAACCCTTCAAACCTCATTTTGATTGCTTTTTTCAGTATTTTCCACAACAATTTCCAAAAAAGTTTAACTTTTCGGCGAGCCACCTAAATGTAACGCCTTAAGAACAAATTCTTATGAAAATTAACTTTCAAATGTGTGCCTTTTTTTACAACACCCAAGCATCTCTTGACCCCTTCGCGAGAAGAAAATATATTGCATTGAGGTCTACTTTTCTTACGCTCTTTGGATAATGACGTACCCCTATACATAATACATTTTACTTTACGATACAAAACATTTTCTTTTCGACACTCACGCACTGCCAGCGTTATAAAATTTCTCAATCGACGAATTATTCTCATTTCACGGGACATATATATATATATATATATATATATATATATATATATATATTTCGTCATAAAGTCGATTGGGCAATTTGTGGGGCTGCATTTCTACGATCTCGCGTAATACCGAAACTATGTTGGAATAGTTTAAAATCTCGCATAGATCGTGCGAGGCTAACACCATATTTTTACATCCTCGTGTGACCAGTAACGAAATTTCGTAATACGAATGTACAGTATAGATCGACCAACGATTTCGTGGACTTACGTTTGGGCCATCGTCGTCTCCCGTCTCGATGTAGCGGCAACGCGGCATTGAAAAATTGATTAACAACGATCGACGATTTTCTCCTGAAGTTCTTCCGCGGATCTCTCACGATTGCTTCCGGAGGATCTTCGATCTCGTTGACGTGACCACCGCTCGTAGGATTGTTATTTGAATTTACCGCGGCGTATCTGCGCTCGGCCAAACGGTTCCAAATCGATATCAGCTCCTTCATATTTTGAGCGATCGTTTCTTACTTCTCGAATCAATATCAAATATCCGTTCCTCTTCTCACCAGCACTTCACTTTTCAACAACAACAACAACAAAAAAAAACGATAAAATCACGAATTTATTCTTCACCAAATCGTTATGACAGTCGATTCCGGAAAAATAAGCTCGAAGATGAAATATCAATGACGACGAAAAAAAAAAAAACTCGTCGGAAATTCACTCGACGAATTTTTCGCGGTCGGAGCCACGTGAAAAGTCAACGAGCTCGTATATTTCGCGAGACGCGAACACGTGCTTTCGTCCCGACCACGCGTCGAGGTCTCTTCGCGGACGATTTTCAACTCGCTCGTTCCGCTTCACTTTTGACACCGGATCGCTTTTACATTTATGTATATACACACGTATTTATATATATAAATAAATAAATATATATTTATATATACACGTACAAATGTATATGTACAAAATTGCAAAAATGATGAGTCGTCGTGATGAGTTGCGGTGACAAAAATTCTCAGTCTTTCGCGCACCACAAGGAATGCAATATGTCAGCCCCCTTGTTGAGGGCTCTGGAAGAGCTCACCAGATACGCGGCTCGAAAAAATTCACCCTCGAACGCGCCTTCCCGATTTATATCTATCTCGATTTTCGGACTACCTTCGCGGTTACAAATTTCACGATTTTTCCTCGATTCGCTCTTTTGGATGTCGAATTGATTTTTCCGATTTTTCGCCACCCGCGAACGGTATTTCGACCGATCGTAGTTTTACAATTTTGTTTAAGTGTATTTTTATTTTTTATTTTTTATTTTTTTCAAAATAATTCCTCTGGCCAGGAGTGGCTTCTTACAAAATGATTCGTGATCTTCGATGTTCGTGACGGGAAGCGAGTGAAGAATCGAAGGAAGAAAACAAAAATGAGAAAAAACAGAGTGTCGCGTGATCGCGACAGGTGGGTTCCTTGCGTCGTGCGATACCGTGCAATAGTGATGAGAACGATAGGACGACTTTGAAAATAACTCTTAGACCCACTCGGCGCTCCCACCCCTCGGACGATGGTAATGGTGGAGGTGGAGGTCGCGACAGAAGTAACCAAACGCCAGGCAACGTGCTCTTGTCATCCTCCCCACCCCTCGTTTCAACAACTACAACCGGTGTATAAACCGGGTCGTCAAGGTGGAGGTAGACGTTATTGCACCTGAATCTCTGTCCAATCCCGATCAAAAAACCTCATCTGGGGGTTATGTTTGTCGTTTGCCTTTTTTTTTCTTTCTTTTACTCCGCGCGCGAAACTTTCGCAAAAGTTCCTCGTGGATGGATACGGGATAGTGGGTCCCCCGAGTGTTTTTCATTTTGCGAATGACGAAAGAACGCGAGGCCCATTCACTTGTTCGATCTATAAATCGATTTGCATCGATTGCATTCGTTTTTTTTGTCTTAGCATCGGGAAACATTTGTTTTTCGGACAAATTGTCGCGAAATAAAGCTCTGTGAAGATGAAATTGATTCTTTTGGCGGCAGTGTGAATGGTTCGTTTTAATTGATGCTCATTTACTCGAATAGATCCAGAAGGTCAATCCGTTCGATTTACGTTTATGGAGCGAGGGAAAGACAAGTTTTTGGTATTGTCAAATTTAAGGTCAAGCATGAGATTAATATTCGCATGTAAATTTCTGTTTTTTAAAAATAGGTTTACAAGGCCGAAAATCGAGCGCTATACACTGACAGTAAAATTCTATTCATATTAACTAACCGCGTCTATTTGATTTTTTAAATTTGAATTAACTAGATTTTTCGTGAAATAAAATTTTTCCTATTGCAGTCCATTATTGGAATTATTTACTTTAAACATGTTTATTTATATAAATGAAAATCTATTTAATATTGTCTAATAAGTAAATATTTTATTTAATCCTAATAAATCTTTTCGGTTTCGTCTATTAAAAAAAAACAATTTAGTCAAATCCACTAAATGTATGTATTTGATTATTTTCAAATTTAAATTAAATATAATTTTCGTAGAGTCAACAATTTGTCTCTTTAATTGAACTGTTGGTCTGTCTTTATTGCAACACACATATCAAAGGGGAGTGGGGATAGGGAGGGTGGAGAGAGAGGAACTATAGATTTTTCCAACATAATCTATATATATATATGTATATATATATGTATATATATATATATATATATATATATCAATTAGTTAATATTATTGTGATAATTGGAGAGTTTTATCGAATAACATGCTTAGATTTAGTGAAATCCAACATAACCTATATATATATATATATATATATATATATATATATATATATATATATATAGGTTATGTTGGATTTGACTAAATCTAAGCATGTTATTCGATAAAACTCTCCAATTATCACAATAATATTAACTAATTGATATACTTTATGTGAAACAACAAATGATTATAGGAATTAATTTGGTCTCTTATGCCACGTCTGCGACCATGATGTTACAAGCACTTGGTAGCATTGGGGCAGCGTGCGTAGCTTTGAGTAGATAAGTTCTAGATTCGATTTCACAAAGGTGAAATACTTTCTGTGGAAAAAATCATTTCAGAAGGCCAGGGAATTACGATACAAAATCGTTGTGGTAAAATTCCCACTAAACGTTTCATTTTTGATATTATGAAATATTTTATGCATATAATACACTTATATACAGTGTCTATTGTAAGCAAATAAAGATTTATTTGAATCGAATGTTTATTTAATCAATTCAAATATTTAATATTTATAACGAATAGCTGAAACAAATAAAAAAAAATATTTGAAACAAATAAAATCGTAATATTTAATACACAAGTATTAAAATTATTTTTTTTTGGCAGTGTATTGTACTATAGGTAGTTAACGGGAGATATACACCTAGATGGTCGAGGATGAGGATTTAGAAGCTATAAACATTCCGTCGACCGTAGAAGACCTACACTATGGGCCTGGTATCGATGATTCCATGCAAGTTGACAAATTTCATGATTTATTCATTCCAAAATTTTCAAACGCGTTTTTCTCAAAACCACGTTTTTCAAATGTCTATCCAAAATTTCTCGAAAACCAATGAACCGATTGCCTTGAGGTTTTTCGTGGTTATTCTATACACCATTATCTAGTACTTGTCATAGGATTTTTTTCCCTTACTTAGTTTTTGTTTTATAGGCAAAATAATAACTAATTTTTGGACCAAAAATCACTATTTATGTTCAAACGTCCGCCATTTTGTCATAAATCGATATTTACAAAATCGGCTATGACAAGTACTAGATTATAGTATCTAATTTAATAATCTTTTTGGGTTTTTTTCAAATGATTTTTGAAGAAACGCCAGTGGGTACCGTATACGCAGATTTTTTTACGACGCTCCAAGGATCATACTACTGTGTCCAAAAAATAAGGTGACATTGTATTTATTTCGAAAATTCTTTATTTATTTTTCCAAATCAATTTCATCCCCTTCAAAGTAATCCCCTCCCGATGCAATGCACTTATGCCAACGGATTTTCCAATCTTCGAAACACTGATTGTAGTCACTTTCCGGGATGGCCTTCAGTTCCGTCTTCGCTGCGGCTTGAATCTCCTCTATCGTATCAAAACGGTGTCCCCGGAGCGATCTTTTGGGCTTGCTGAACAGCCAGAAGTCGCACGGCGCCAGATCAGGTGAATACGGTGGTTGCGGAACGATATGGGTTGAGTTTTTGGCGCCGTGCGACTTCTGGCTGTTCAGCAAGCTCAAAAGATCGCTCCGGGGACACCGTTTTGATACGATAGAGGAGATTCAAGCCGCAGCGAAGACGGAACTGAAGGCCATCCCGGAAAGTGACTACAATCAGTGTTTCGAAGATTGGAAAATCCGTTGGCATAAGTGCATTGCATCGGGAGGGGATCACTTTGAAGGGGATGAAATTGATTTGGAAAAATAAATAATTTTCGAAATAAATGCAATGTCACCTTATTTTTTGGACACAGTAGTACAATATCCTTGTATATTTTTGATATTTTTAAATAAAGAAAATTAAACATATTTTCGAATGTATATACTTTTAGACAATTAAAACCCCAATCCGAAATTTCAAATAGTTTTCCTTGAAAAAATTCACAAAAGCGACCTTTTTTCCGGCTCCTAGGTTATATTTCCCCTTAAGAAAAATCAAGTTTCAATTCAAATGTCATTCAGCCAGAGTAACCCTTTCCACATACATGGGATCAACTTTACCCAGCGTCGAGCTGCAAAATCGATGCCTTTTTAAAAACTGATTTACGATTTTTTAAAAACACGTTTTCTTTTTTTTGCATTGTCGCTTCGATTACATATTTTACAATGTTCATGGATTCTTTCGTTGGGATCGGACCCATAGGTTTCATATTCCATCAGAGGGTAAAAATTGACAAGGTTAATTTCACAAAGAATCGCGATGAAGTGAGAGATCGTACGAAATTAATTTTATTAAGCGAGCAGTGCGTTTTATTTTTCATTCTCTTTTCGCGCACTTGTATTTTTAATACATTTTTTTAGAAATTATCGTGAGTTCTCACGTAATTATTATCACCGTTTTATCGACGAAATCATCATCTCCGTTTGGGGAATAAAAAAACTATAACTCTCTTTCCGTTAGGCCCACGGGCGATGTTTTTGGTCTCATTTTAGTTCTTTTTGTATGGATTGATTTTCTGCATTGGGGATTTGCGAATAGATTTGAATTCCCACGACTGCGAAAGAACGTTCGAGAACGCCCGCTCGTCGTCATTCATCCGCCGTTACGACGATGAGAGTGCGGAATTTTTGTCGCATCGTTGAATTATACACACTACGTACTTGATATTATTTCACCAGGATCCGGCAATTTAATATGTTAATCCTTGCTCGTGTTCGTCGCGAACTCCTTTATATTTGTCGGAGGGATTTGAAAAAACTTTTGCCGATGTCATCGTCGATGACTACGCTTCATTTTAAAATTTCTTCGAGCGCGAATGTCACCAATTGGCTTCCATTTTACGATCAATTTCCTTCGTTCGCTGTCGATTTATGAGACTGAAGTTTGCATCGTTGGAATGCAATGAAAATTACGTTTTTTTGAATTGTTTTAATTTATTTTTCGCATTTTTTGCCCACAAAACGCTTAGCCATTTTTAAACATTCTTATTCAGTGATATACGATATGGACGTGCAAAAAAAAGTTTCGCGCAATAATCAAAATGAGAAAATGAGAATACCAAAAAGATTTTTCGTCGTGTTCCAAAGATGCAAACTTCAATACCACATCGATTTGACGTTTTTTTTGTCCCCTCGTTGCGAGGTTCAACGACGGAACTTTTACGAAAACACAGGACAGCTCGATTGAGAACGAGAAGTGGTATAACGAAGGGAAGAAAAATAGATTTGGTATAACGACATGATTTTTTTTTCTTAGGGTTTTGGGCCTCGAGATATAGGAAGATGCCTGCATAAACTTCAGCCGGGAGGGCTGGCTGTTTTTTTTTCATGTTCCAAACACCATTCTTTCGGCGCATAAACGGTCGTGCATCCGATTTTGGCCGATTTTCGAAACTCGTTTCGTTGGAATCGTGCATCTCATCAAGGTCGACGGTGTCGATCCTACATTGCGATGCCATGAGCATTCAAATTTCACCAAAACACTAATTCGATAAACAGTGAGAGAATGTAACGAGAAAAAAAAATACGTATACCTGACAGCTCTATGGTATTGAAGTTTGCATTGTTGGAATGCCAAGAAAATTCTTCATTAACGTTTTTTTTAAATTTTTATCTAGAATCTTTTCTTTTGCAGCTTTTGGCGATACATTTTAATAAGGATTCTCAAAAATGTTTTAGTGACTTTCGTAGCCTAAATGTGCTAAACAAAAAAAGGGGATACGATAAAAATATATTTTCGATGCATTTCAACGATGCAAACTTCAATATCCCACAGTGCTTATGCAGAGTCACTTTTTTCACCATACGAGATGAGCAGTTTACTCGAGATAAACGATTAGGTCGCGACACCACCATGGCGAGTAAAACATCGATTTTTCGTGCATTTTATTAAAAAGCACCTACATATTCAAAAATATGTGAAAAAAATTCAAGTTGAAGTATAGAAAATTGACCAGGTCCGATTTTCAATGTAAAAAATCAAAATTTCCGAAATTGCAGTAGCTATGGTTGTATGTAACCGTTGCTTTTCAAATCTCGTACTTTTGAAGCCCCCGAATATGCGTAAGAATTTCGCCGAGGTGACACTTGTTTTTTAACACCCGCCATTTCATGATTCTTTTTTCGGAAAATGGCTATACACATCGAGAACTACATCTATATAGATTATAAAAAGTTTTAATTTTAATTTTTCAGACCAACCATCGTCAGGTTATCGATCCGACCGTGGGACCAGGCTTTTTATACAGAGGCTCTATCGTACCTCAACAACTTTAATTTTTCATTTTTTTTAAATCAAAATTTACACGAAATAAGTTCAATTTATGCATAAGAAAATACCTTTTCTCCAAAAAAAAATCTAGTAGCCAAAAAAAAAGACCTTTTTCCGGCCCGTCACAGTTCTCCCTCAATAGTTAAGATCGAGGATAATGCACTTATTTCCGAAATTCCAACTACAATTTTTTCTCCTTCCTCCATTTATTTTTCAATATATAAATTATATTCTAAATTACTCCCTATGTCCTTGCGAGCTTTTACGACTCCCGCCCTTTTGTCTTTCAGCCTGCACTTGTCACTTCACTACCCTGCCTTGGAGCCTCCCAAATTGCGGGTCACAGCCATTTTTTCTTGATGCACCGCCGCATCGCGTTCTCACGAGGGCACAGGGTAACTGCAGAACTCCCGTGCCGATACGGTGGTTAATATTGTACTGAGTTTTAGTCGTGTTACCATCGGAAACTCGGCAAAACTTTCTCCGGCTCGTTAGTGGGCGTGCGAGTGCGTACGCGGTCAAGCGGTCACCCACCCAAGTATAGGCCTAGCTCCACGTCGCCTGACATGGGAGATTGCCGAAGCATACTACTGTCGGCCATGTTATATACATATATATATATATAACATATATAAAATTTGGAATGAATATATGCAATCATGAAAAACACAAGGACGTTTATTACCTAAACGCTCATATATATATATATATATATGTACGACAAAATTCCTCAGTCCATTCCACCTGGAATTCCAGTCGTAACCCCGAACGCGAGTCAATCTCCACAGTTTTAAATATAAAGAACAAGACATACGGGAATGCGAATGACTCTGACAGGGAAAGAACTCTAATGGCATGCTACACGCAATCGACTGACTGTTAGTCGATGGGGCTTTTAATACCCCATAGGATGTTGAAAAAAAAAGAAACCGCTTTGTGACTACTTTCTGTTTTTAAACCCTTCTTCGGATAAATTTGGAAAAAAATCTCGAGTTGAATGCTACGCCTGAAAAAGTCATCGGCCGTTTGCCGCTCCTTACTTTCGTTGGCCATTTTGCGCGTGAATATTAATGAGTAGCGACGTTGACCCTTGAATTTACGAAGCTTTGGATCTATCTCAGCGTGGGGTTTCGTATCGTGGACGAGATACCAAAGGCTATACGATGATCTTTTTATCGACTGGACACCCATAGTTGCCGACTCCCTTACGGCACACTCTCCGACATTAAGTAGTGGTTCACCTTCATTCTTTCTTCCGCACTTTTCTTCTTTGCAACATTTCGGTAATTTGGGCGTTATCTTTCTCTGTGTGTGTCTCTCTCGCCCTTGGTCTTCCGCTTGCGCGCACAAGACGAAGAAAACTCTTTCTCTATGGAGCGTGTGGTCCAGGCACGTGCGCTCGTTAAACGGTCCCTCTCGGTGTATGACATCGTCATTGGGACTTTGATCTTGTGGTCCTCGCAGGAACGCGAGGCACCGGACGATTTCCATTTTTTCGCCGTTTTCAAAAGTGCTCCGTGATATTGTTCCTTTTTAATCGCTCGGCGTTTCGCCGCTTGCCACTCATCCCAGCGGGGTAATTGTAGTCATTTGGGGCGCACAGTTGATTGGATTTTATTCGCATTTTTTTTTTCGTTCGACGACATTTTGCCGCAGAGGATCGTGAATGTTCGTGTTTATCGATGTACCGCGACCCACCACATTCTGAAGGTACTGATAAAAGGGTTTGTATTTTATCTTTATTTTTTTTAATCAAAAGGCCCTCATTAATCTGATTTACCTAACCGGGCCCTTCCATGGAACAAACCGGGAAGATCGCAAAATCGTTTTTTTACAGCTTACCCTCTGTGTTTGGAAATTACAATCTTCTGGCCGGGATACATTGCGAGCAAGTGCATCTTCACGTAATGTCTACCCGGCCAGAACATTGACATGTTCTGAAAAGTAGAGCCTGTCTTTAAGAACTAAAGAAAAGCTACTTTGCTTGTCACCTCATCAAATGTATTTATAATTGATTGGGATGATAGTAATACATCTGTGGCAATTCTATTCATCATTAAAAGCACTCATTTCATTGATGATAATCGACGAGGATAACAATGCTTATCATAAATACCGGGATTACGATAACTAATGATTTGAGCATAAAGAATATCCAAATTATTTTATGAGGCAAAATAGTAAAACAAGTCATTCGTGGTTTTTGAACGCCTTGTCGCCATGTTGGGAAATATCAATGTTTTGGCCGGGAGACATTACCTGAATGTATGTCGCCAACAATCCGCCAGGTGGCTACAAGCGAAGCACTTCGCGTAAGCAAGGTACCATCGTACTTGGATAAAAGTTCGTCCTGTGAGTTGTACCCAGAGATACAACAACAGAGGGCTACTCGAATACTTTTAGTATTCGAGTAGGAACATAATACTGAATACATGTCAGATGGATATTCATTTTTTTTCAATAAGGAATCGACCTCTATTCAGTATTCGTTCTGAGAATAAATAATGAATCCAGTTGGATTCAGTATTCGTTCCAAAAAAGAATAATGAATCCAGTTAGATTCAGTATTCATTCCAAAATGAATAATGAATCCAACTGAATTCAGTATTCATGTCAACATAAGTAGTGAATCCAATTCGATTCAGTATTCATTCCGTATTCGCATATCATCAAATTGAATAATCTGGAAAAATTGACAGAAAACATGTTTATTCTATTGAAACATAATCGTCCGATTACATTATATTTGCCTAAGGGAAATCGCGCTATTGGTTTCTAGTAACTGAATAAATGGGCGTAGAAATGGAACATTATATTTGTCCCATTTCCATCGTTCATTTATCCAGATAATTCAATTTTATGGTATCCGAATACGGAATGAATACTGAATCGAGTTGGATTCATTATTTATGTTGAAATGAATACTGAATTCAATTGGATTCATTATTTATTTTGAAATGAATACTGAATCCAGTAGGATTCATTATTCATTTTGAAATGATACTGAATCCAGTGGGATTCATTATTCATTTTGAAATGATACTGAATCCACTAGGATTCATTATTCGTTTTCGGAACGAATACTGAATTGAGTTGGATTCATTGTTTCTTTTCGGAATGAATACTGAATCCAGTGGGATTCTTTATTCATTTTCGAAACGAATTTTAAATAAGTTTCTTTATTATTCGTGAACTAAAAAAAAATCGAGTAAGCCCAACCCTGCCGCGAAGACATTATCTGAATGTATGTCGCCAACAATCCGCCAGGTGGCTACAAGCGAAGCGCTTCGCGTAAGCAAGGTACCATCGTACGAGGATAAAAGTTCGTCCTGTGAGTTGTACCCAGCGATGGGCTACTCGAATACTTTTAGTATTCGAGTAGGAACATAATACTGAATACATGTCAGATGGATATTCATTTTTTTTTCAATAATGTATCGACCTCGATTCAGTATTCCTTCTGAGAATAAATAATGAATCCAGTTGGATTCAGTATTCGTTCCGAAAATGCATGATGAATCCAGTTAGATTCAGTATTCATTCCAAAATGAATAATGAATCCAACTGAATTCAGTATTCATTTCAACATAAGTAGTGAATCCAATTTGATTCAGTATTCATTGCGTATTCGCATATCATCAAATTGAATAATCTGGAAAAATTGACAGAAAACATGTTTATTCTATTGAAACATTATCGTCCGATTACATTATATTTGCCTAAGGGAAATCGCGCTCTTGGTTTCTAGTAACTGAAGAAATGGGCGTAGAAATGGAACATTACATTAGTCCCATTTCCATCGTCCATTTATCCGAATTATTCAATTTGATGATATCCGAATACGGAATGAATACTGAATCGAGTTGGATTCATTGTTTCTTTTCGGAATGAATACTGAATCCAGTGGGATTCTTTATTCATTTTTGAAACGAATTTTAAATAAGTTTCTTTATTATTCGAGAATAAAAAAAATCGAAAATGCCCAACCCTGGTTGTACCACGTATAGAAGTGTGATGCTTACAGCGTGCACTTACCCTTATGATTTTGCGATACTTGCGAAATAACCCTTTGCACTCTAGGCCTTTTTCGCTCGAATAGTGATCTGTGTACGTTTTTCTGTCTCTTTGCCTATTAGGAAATGTGAGCAAGCGTATGTATACACTCATATACTACCTTAACAAGTAGATAACAAACAAATAATATGTTGTCGAAATACTTGATTGAATACACGCCCGGTTTAATTTCCTCAAGGATACCAAAAACGCTGGAACGTCATTTTTATTTTCCTCGTTTGTTCCTGACTATTTCCAGATCTATTCCCTACAACTTTCCTGGTCATATACCGCTTGTTCTCCGGCCCGTTCCTGATCAGTTCCCCACAAAGGGAACGGCGGATCGGGACCTAGCCATCGACCCGTTACATTGCGAATCTATTCCTGGCCAGAGCCTCATATTATATAGGGAAGGCAAACCAGGGGCAGTTCTTTTTCCCGACTCAAATTTCTACACGGGTTGCCGCGATTCTCGGGATTAATTTTGTCAAAATCATTACAACGGATGGTGCTGATAGGCTAAACAAATGGCCTCGCTCTTTGTCGTCCAAATGCGAGATTAGGTGCTTCCTTGGGTCTTCGGTCAAGTCATTTTAATTTTCAATCAAACGTTCTCCTTTTTCTTTTCCTGATTGAGTGATAGCGAATCGTATCGCGATCGGATGGTTCTCAAATTTCTTTAGGAGTGACCCTTTAATCTTCCCCATTGAAATGAAGAATCAGCGACTTCAACGTTTCATTTTGTGTAAACGCAATACTTCTACTTCACTCGAAGTAACCCTCTACGTACAGGAGAAAAAAAGGTTAAGGACGCGTCTCGCGTAGCGTCACGTTGTACGGTGGATTCGCATTGAATTAAAATTCAACGGGCATACTTGAACAGGATCGCGACAGTAATAAATCTCGATTTCTTCGTCGTAATATGAGACAAAAGCCACTGCGAAGAACAATCTCCATCTTGATCAGCAGTCGGGGTCTCGCTTATCGGTCGGTCGATTGGCAAGGATCTCTTAGTCTCTCTTGCTGGATCTTCGTTTTATTCGTATCTACAGAAAGGACGACCGTAGACGATGAAAATAGGATCATTCGGAAGCTATAGTCATCTATTGGAATGTTGAATAAGTTTTCGCTGTTTTTTTTTCGTGAAAATTGATGCTTTATTTTGAAAATCCATTCCTAATGCTTTCAAACGTTTCTAAACTGTTGTGTGATCAACTCCTGACGATTCTGCAAGTTCAGCTAGCGTCTGACATGAGGCTTCATGAAGTAATTCAAGACATCGAAATCATTCTTTTTGAAGCGTCTAAACCAATCTCTGCATGTTGTTTTCGACAGATCATGGGGTCATCGTAAGTCTTAACAAGAATTCTGTTGGAAAACAGAAAAGGAGGAAGAGTGTATGCCAATGATCCACAGAACATTCCACAGCTTAATGAAGCAATTGGACGCACCATTAATTAAATTAGTTCCCAATTATGCCAAAATGTTATTGAAAATATCGTCCAAGGAGTGAACGTTTGCAAACAGAGACGAGGCGGCCATTTATCGGATATTGTGTTCCACACATAACCTCCATGTATGTACGTTACATTAAGGGATCTTCTCACTTTAGACGCTAAAAAAGGTTATTTTCATGCATTTTTTTGATAGACATTGATATAAAAGTTGTTACCCTTAATAAATACACTTTCGAAATGCATTAAAACAATTTTTTAAATGTTTTTATGTTACTCTAACAAACTTCAAACGCGTTTTTCTCGAAACAACGTTCTTCGACGGCTTGTTGATAAAATCTTCGAATCTGAACCGATCCTTATGAAATTTTAACCACATATTCTTTACAACTATAGCTATAGGGCATATCAAGGGTTTTTAAAATTTTGATTTTTACAATTTTTTGGCTAAAAACGGTGAAAAAACGCGTTTTTTCCAAAAATGTCCACCATTTTGTTATTTTTGCATATATTAAGAATCGCGTGATATGCGCTATAGCCATTAACATACTGAATCTAAAACCGTTTGATTTTTTCGTTTCGGATGATCGATGTCCGAGATTTCATTAATAGTGCAGACCTACTATTTTTTAGGACATTTTTTTAACTACCATTTTCTTCTATAATTAGTGACTTAAATAAATAAAAACATTTTTTTAAATATAATTTGAGAATCTATTTATTAAGTGTAACAACTTTCAATCAATATCTATAATATGAACCTATAAAAAAATCATATACATGGACTTTTTTTAGCGTCTAAAGTGAGAACACCCCTTAAAATAAAAATATTCATACGTTTCAAATAAATAATACGTTTTATTATAGATGCGTTAATATCTCAAACTACACGCACGCAGTTCTGGTAACGCTATCTGTTGGAAAACAGCGAGGGCTCATTTAACGTCCTAAAACATTCCCATCAATACGCCGGTGTAGGTTATTTATTTCATAGGGCATCATGAAAAAAGTTTCTTCGTCGTAAATGAAGTGTGAGAGAGATGGAAACATTATTTCTAACCCTTTCGAGCTTTTACCATCCCACTCCTTGCACTTGTACCGCATACTGGGCACTCCGCCATTCCGAGATTCTTAGGCACCCTCCCAGAGTGTTGCTCGCGGCCACTCTCCCCTTAGTCACTACTGTATCGCATTTACACGAGGGTACAGGGAAACTGTGGAAAACCTGCGTCGATAGAGGCCGCCAGAGTTTGCTAAATTTTAGTTCTGTCGCACTCGGAAACTCATTGTCAGTAAACTGCTGGCTACTTGGTAGCCGGTGCGCAGCCAGTGCGTTAAGGCCTTAAGAGGGAATGACACCTCATCGCGGTCGGTATGGTAGAACAATTATAGATTCCCAAAAATCTCTGAAACGGCTCTTCAGATCTCGTCGAAACTTTGCCAAACGATGTCAAATAGATAAACGAACAGCTGTCTGCCTCTCAAATTTAGAAAATTTGAGAGGCAGACAGCTGTTCGTTTATCTATGTGACATCGTTTGGCAAAGTTTCGACGATATCTGAAGAGCCGTTTCAGAGATTTTTGGGAATCTATAATTGTTCTACCATACCGACCGCGATGAGGTGTCATTCCCTCTTAAGCCGCAGTAACGGGTGTAAAATCATGTGCGAATTTAACAATTTTTTTCGTATGAAAAAGTGATTCACTCATAAAATTAATTACACATCTATTTAGTATGAATATCATGCTATTAGAAAATATATATATTTTTTTCGATGTACAAAATGCCCGACTACTAATATTTCCTTTGGTTATCCTTTTTTAGGCGTTCCGCGGCGTGACATTTAGCATCCACAATTTTTTACCTAGAACAAAAAACAAAAATTCTCGTCGATCTACATTAGAATACCTAGAGAAGTGCGTATGGAATTTTAAAAACATTATTTTAGTCAAAAGTTGTAGGTATTTGAACTTAAGAAATGAATTTTCAGTGAAAAATTCCGTTACAACTGCTCATAAACTGCTCATAAAATGAAAGTTTTCGATTAATCAGAAGTTCCGCACGTACTTCTCTGCGAAATGCAGTTAGGAACATAACTTTTAAGTTTGAAGTTAAATCGAGTAAAAATTGTTGAAGTTATTAAATAAGTTTCAAATAATTAATTAATTATAAGTTTTAAATAATTAAACAAGTTATTAAATAAGTATCATAAGTTTAAAAAAAAAAAAAAAATTCTAACAGCTTGATATTCATACTAAATAGATGTGTAATTAATTTTACGAGTGAATCACTTTTTCACACGAAAAAAAATTGTCAAATTCGCACATGATTTTATACGCGTTACTATGGCCCAAGGCCTTAATAAGCGGTCACCCATCCGAGTATTGGCCGAGGCTGAGATTGCTCGACAGGGGAGATCGCCGCAATTCTTTACATTGTTTTAGTTCAATTGACAATGAATCACCATACCTGAAATATCATGCTAGCCTAGTTCTCGTTCGATTCATCGATATTTGGACCGACTGACGAACTTGCGGATAAAATGCTCGTGCATTTTTGCATTTTTCGGTTCAATGACATCTTTGCACGAACCGTGCAATTCATTGTGTTCACAGTTTCCTATTCGAAACTCGATGTTCAGTCGAAAAGTCATTCAGCGCACGTGGCCGATTCAGAATCCACGACAGCGCCTGTCGCGATAAATTCCGTGTGAATCGATAACGAGGCTAGTGCCCCTGGCAATTATTATGACAGCCTGTATGCATCGATAATAAATCTATGGTTGTCGGTAAAGCAATCTCGATCATCCCGATAACAGATGAATTGGGCCTGGTTACGACTTGCTCCGTTACTGCCGAATGTCCATGTTTACCAATAACGTCGACTACAGCGAACCTATCGTCAGACGTTGGAACTAATAACTACTTTGTGCAGACTCCAACATGACATCATTCGCGTATTCAATACCTGCCTTTTTTTCTACAGATCGCAGCGTATTTTGGCAATGAAGTCGATCCAAATATATTCTTCAATTTATAATCAAAATAAATTGTCTGTTGACTCAGAAAGTGTGATTGCGACCGATCGTGATTTTCTGACTCATTGGGCCTGCGGAAAAAAGACACGAAAAAGAGGACCGGACCACTATTCGTATCAGTGGAACGATTTTATTGCTCGTGTGTAATTACTTGATACCGTCGTGTTTTCGGCAAAATCTGTATAATCAATCTTTTTTTCCCCTCTGTGGCCATTCGGCGCTTTTGATGACAAATGACTATTAAGCTTTTCATCAAAGCGATTTTATGTCAGTTATAAAAAAATGAGATTTCACGGTCTCGTGAGATCGGGCGCGAAAAATGTCGTCTCTAAAAAATGAGACTTGGGAAGGCTTTTTTCCTCAATTTCTGCTATTGAGGTCATCGTTCACGAATTGAAACTCTCGAGAAACGTTGGGGTCGTTCATCGCGCGCCACACAAGGCGGAATGCCTCGGGTACGTAAAAAAGGATGTCGGAGATCATATCCCAGAGAAAAACTCCTAATAGCCAATTGCTGTTTAGTCAATAACGGCTTCTGTGTCGTGTCACAAAAAAGCCGGAGTTAAAAGATACAAAAAAAAAACTCAGAGCAAACAAAGGAATTACACTGCGATGCTGTCTGATGTGGCTCGTCAGACAATCGGTCATTAGAAGTTTTTCTTTGGGATATGATCTCCGACGACATCCTTTTTTATTTACACGAGGCATTCCGCGATACGATACTTTCGCATCGCGGGACAGCTTCGCTTTTCATTCAAAAAACCTGTTTCTCCCGGTCGATCCTTCCGCTCGTTGCGAGAGAGTCGAACTGGACCTGTATGGATTCTCGCTTTTTTGTCAATCGCCCGAATCTCTTCGAGGGCTTAACGAAGGTGCAAAAAAAGGGCTCGATGGAAAAAATCATGGCCGAATTTTCTTCTGGGGTAAATCCAATTGAAGAATCGCCCCGGATCGGCAACGAAAAAATTTCTCGCTCGAGCCTTTTTTTCACAAGCTTTTATTTAACTTGATTTTCTGTGAGATGCAAAATGGAAAATCGATATTGCATCTATTTCCCGAATACTTGGACCTCAGAAATTTTGCAAACATGCATCTAAAAGGTGACAATGCACGATTCAACTTAAGGGGTTATATACAGTTGAAATTTCCGAAAAATCGATTTTTTTTTCGTAATGAACACACACAGAAAATTTCTTGTCAATCTGTCGAATATTCTCGACGTTACACGCACATTTGTAATGACTTATCAGAGCGTTCGAAAGTGCTTTTGAAACCTTAAAAGCGTTTTTCTCAAAACTGTGTGTTTTAAAGTCGGCGAGCAAGATTTCTCGGAAACGGCTGATCAGTCTCAAATTTTAACACAATCTTTTCAAGTATATTTTTTAGTAATTAATCGAAGGTTTTTTCTCACCGATAAATATTTTCCATTTTACAAACCATTTAAGGCTTAAATTTTTGTCAAAAATTATTATTTTGCTTATTCCTTCGATCAATTACAAGATAAACCATTATATCAACGAAATATTTTTGGCTTTTTCGTTTTGGATTATCCAGTTCAGAGATATCGTGCTCACCGCAAGACACCTTTTTTTAGAGGTGCTCCCGGAGATCAGCTATAGCAGCTTTCAAAATAATTATTTTTACAAATAAAAAATGTTAAAATACAGTTAAAAGTTACCATAATATGTGTACAATTTTTTACGTTAATAGATTTAAAGGTCTTCTTAAGAAAAAATCGATCGTTTTGGGCCTCCTGACTGTGTATAACCCCTTAAAAAAAATTCATAACATTTTTCAACTTGTCACGTAAAATTTGCGATATGCACTCATCCATATAAAATCTCACTAACACATACAGACAAATTCGTAGCCAAATGTGCTTGTATGTGAAAAGTTTATATGCAGCAATTCGTCGTAAGTTCAATCGCAATTACAGTCTTTCCTAGTTTTCACAATCATTCCATGTTCCTAACGTACAAACTCGTAAACTAGTGAACTACTAGTAACAACTTACTAGTCAAATCAATTAAAGACTAAAAAATAGAAAATAATTTATGTGTAAAAAAAATATTAAAAAAGCTTTTATTTAATGTACTAAAAAGTAGAAAATCTTTTTTTTACCAACTCACCTAAACGTGACTATACATAAAAGCTTGAAGCGCGCAAAATTTAGACATATAATCTTTAATTTACATAAATCCGTTAACATATCAACTGTATTAAATTTACTCTAAAAGAACCTTAGATTTCGAAAATGAAAATCCTGAAACTGAGTGTAAACGTGTGATAATAATTTTTCCAATTACCATTGTGCCAAATTAAATACGGTTAATGAAACGGAATTGATAATATTTATTAAACATTTAAAAAGTTGAGCGCCCCAAGCTTTTATCTATAGGCACATATAGGAGGAAACTTGGTAAAAAAAACTTATTTTCTACTTTTTAGTACGTCAAATAATTTCCATTAGAAATAGTTGGTGAAGGTCTCTTCCTGATAATTAGGCTCTTTGTGATAGTCAATTTCTAGGTCGCTTCTCCCCGTCAGTTGACAAGATACTAACGATCCCGAGAAATTGGAAAGTGTTTTTTTTCCCAATGACCTTGAAATGAGAAAAGGAACCTGATCAGGAATGCCGGAGTTTGCGATTAATTTCGCTGTTCCCTCTTATGATTTACGTCCGATCGGAATGTGCGTATCTACGTGCGCATTTGCTTCGTCGAAGGAGCTCCAAGAAGGGTCGGGCAAGACGCCGCGGAGTTGAACTAAAACAACGAAGCAAAAGCCTCGGGGCTGCCGATGAGTTATGTGAGTTGGGCGGTAGGGCTTGCTGCTGCTGCTGCGGTTGTTGTTGTTGATGCAGATGTTTCCAATCTATGCTCGGCCGGTTTGCTCCGTCGTTACGAATGACCTTGGTGGAGAGTTTACTCCCACTTGCTCTATCAGCAACATCGCGGCCGGACCCGTCAGAGATCGAATTTAAACGTGTTTGCCTCCGTCGTTTATCCGATACATTATTTTTAACGCCTCCACGCGTATCGATCGGTATATCCGTCGTTCATCCATATATGTATAATCCCATACTTGTAGTGTATGCCCGATAGGGCGTTCCTGTGGCGGCACGGAAACGTCAGTGCGGTGTTTCTCAAATTATGACATGTTACTGCCTTATGCTGTACATAACTCTGATCCAGGACCTCTCGAATTCAAGGGAGAGATACATTTCCCTACATCTTCCAGAAAAGAAGAAGGGCAAGAGAATGTCGAATTAGAAGGACAATTGTATGGTCCTGATATTGCCGATTAAAGGGGAACACGAAATTTCCATAATTTTACAGTACGAGGGTGGGGTGAAAAGTTTCCGGCCTGACCAAGAGATGGTGCCACTACGTCTGGTTTTGGAGCGGCGTCCTACAGTACCATTCCTACCGAGCTTGTATCTACAGTTTCAGCCCAATCGGTACGTTAGTTTGCGTTTGAGAGCACATTGCGCGAGACGCTTCCGTTGTTTTCGTAAAAATGGAAAAATTGGAAAAATGTGCTGTCATCAAATACTTCCATTTGAAAGGTTTTACACCAAAACAAATAAAAGAAGAGATGGATTCAGCACTAGGAGACTCCTCCCCATCATATTCAACTATTAAGCAGTGGGTTTCTGAATTTAAAATGGGTCGTGTGAGCACCTCTGACGAGCCTCGCTCAGGACGGCCCGTTGAAGTCACAACTTCAGAGATGATTGAAAAAATCCATAAAATAGTGTTGGAAGACCGCAGGTTGAAAGTGCATGACATAGCTGAGACCTGTAGGATGTCAGCTGAACGTGTGCGAAATATTTTGCACAACCATTTGACATGGAAAAGCTGTGTGCAAGGTGGGTGCCGCGTTTGCTAACGCTCGACCAAAAACTGCTTCGAAAAACCATTTCTACCGACAATTTGGCGCTGTATAGGCGTAATCCAAACGAATTTTTGCGTCGATTCATAACTGTTGATGAGACATGGGTCCACCACAACACTCCTGAAAAAAAAGAACAGTCAAAACAGTGGGTTGGAAAAGGGGAACCAACCCCAAAGAAGGCAAAAACAATTTTATCGGCAAACAAGGTTATGGCTACTGTTTTTTGGGATGCAAGAGGAATTATATACATTGATTACCTTGAAAAGGGTAAGACTATCACTGGTCAATACTACGCAGAGTTATTGCAACGTTTGAAGCACGAGGTGCAAATTAAACGACCTCATTTTGCGAAGAAAAAGGTTTTGTTTCATCACGATAACGCACCAGCGCATTCGTCGATTGGTGCCATGTCCAAAATCCACGAATTGAAGTTTGAATTGATGCCGCATCCTCCTTACTCTCCAGACTTAGCCCCCTGCGACTATTACCTGTTTCCTAACCTCAAAAAATGGCTTGGCGGAAAAAGATTTAAGAGCAACGAAGAAGTTATCGAAGCTGTAAATCAGTATTTTGAGAAGCTTGACGAATCTACGTTTAAAACTGGTATAACTAAATTAGAACACCGTTATGAGAAATGTATCAGTGTTGATGGAGATTATGTTGAAAAATAAAGCAAAAAAAAATTTTTAAACATCGTTTTTCTTGGTCAGGCCGGAAACTTTTCACCCCACCCTTGTACTTACAACTTTAAACGCGTTTCTCTCGAAACTATGTTTTTAGACACGGGCGTATGCGTAACGCCTCGAGTTTTCAATCGATTGATTTGAAATTTTAACTGTAGCTTCTTGACAACATTTTCTAGTTCAACACGTAGGACTTTTTAGATAAATTGAAATTAAAAAATTTTATGATCGATATTCGATCGATTTTTTTACGACTTTTTTCCTTCATATTAACGCATTTAAAAAAGAAATCAATATATGACTGAATATTTTTAGTCGTATCATTAATATTGAATTTTATGATTTATTCATTCCCAAATTTCCAACGCGTTTTTCTCAAAACCACGTTTTTCAAATCGGTTCTCAAAATTTCTCGAAAACCAATGAACCGATTGCCTTGAGGTTTTTTGTGGTTATTCTATACACCATTATCTAGTACTTGTCATAGGATTTTTTCCTTCCGTTACTTAGTTTTTGTTTTTTAGGCAAAATAATAACTAATTTTTGGCCCAAAAATCACTATTTATGTTCAAACATCCGCCATTTTTTCATAAATCGATATTTTCAAAATCGACTATGACAAGTACTAGATTATAGTATCTAATTTAATAATCTTTTTGGTTTTTTTTTCAGATGATTTTTGAAGAAACGTCAGTGGGTATCGTATACGCAGATTTTTTTACGACGCTCCAAGGATCATACAATATCCTTGTATATTTTTGATATTTTTAAATAAAGAAAATTAAACGTATTTTTGAATTGATATACTTTTAGATAATTAAAACCCCAATCCGAAATTTCAAATAGTTTTCCTTGAAAAAAATCACAAAAATGAGCTTTTTTCCGGGTCCTAGGTGTATATTTCCCCTTAAAAAAAATCATCGAAATCAGCAATTTTGTCGTCGCCTAAAAGTATCTCCTCCCTTAAAGTATTTGCAAACACCAACTGTAACTTAGAGGTCACACCAACTGTAATTCGAGGTTGCGCACTTTGTTCCGCGCAGATGGCCTTGAGGCTTACGGTATCGCGATAGGCTCAGCCCCCCCCCCCCCCCCCCCACCAATACGCCTCTCCCGTAGCGCATGCGTACGGGCGATGGGAATCTTCCAGACAAAAGCAGCCTTGTAGTATGCGGTTTGTCGTGAATGCTTTTTACAAAAGGGAAATTATCATTTCGCTATATCTGCACATTCGAAATAACATTATCTGTATATATCTCGTACATTTTGTTGTATAGATACTTCATACAGTTCATTGTATATATAAAATGTTCGTTTTAATTACTCGGCGTCGAGACGGTATCGCGGCTTTTTATACATATGGGGTGACAATTATAAAGTGGCCATGTGTTTCTTCAGGGTCTGGCGCCAAGATTTTCCGACTGAGAAAACTTGATTCTCAATGGCGTCTCGAGGCCATTTAAAAAAAAAATATGGCGTTTTTTTGTGTTGAGGGGATTTGCTAGAAAAAAATTGAGCACTGTGGAAAAGAATCACAATAACATTTTGAGTACAGCAGAATGAACATAATTGAATTCCGAATACGAAACAGTTCCGAGAAACTTTTTCTGTATGTACCGTCATCGAGAAAAAAATTATCAAAGATGCATATTGAAATGGAGAAATTCGATTCCAGTCGATTAGAAAAAAAACTTTTTTTTTTCAGGAGTTTTTTGTATTCGGAATTGAATTATCTTCATTTTGGTCTACTAAAAATTGAGTTTGTATTTTTTTTTCAAAATACTCCTTTTTTGGTCAACACTACTTTTCACAAAAATATGCTATATATTACTTTCGAAAGGTCTTTTTTTCCCTCTTTCTCGGTCGCTAAATCTCGTTAGATCTACGTAATGCTGACTACCAGCATGTTTGGCTGCTCCGAAAGCAGTTGCCAAATGTGTTTTTTCAAACAAATTGTTGATTTCATAGACAGAATGGTCCATGATACAACGCCGATTAAAATAATGTTACATTTGTCCTAAGGTGATTTTGACGACATTGCAGCTGAAATAACATTGGCGATAGGGACAACAGGGTATTATGAGGCAGGGTTGCAAATAATGCATTACTTTTTGTAATGCATTAGCGTTTTCATTACTCATTACATGACATTTTGTAATGCAAACAATTGCAATTACTCATTATATTGAATTTTGTAATGTAAACAATTTTCATTGCTCATGACATTGGAATTTGTAATGTAAGAAGTTACCATTCCTCATTATATTACGTTTTGTAATGTGAAATATTTTCATTACCCATTACAATGTAATGGGTAATGGAATTTTTTTACATTACAAAATTCAATGTAATGAGTAATGGCAATATTTTACATTACAAAATGTAATGTAATGAGTAATGTAATTTTTTCACATTACTAATGCCATGCAATGTAAAAAAATCTCGATTACTCATTACACTGTAATGGGGATTATTATTCGTTTCCCATTAGGGGCAGCGGTTTTTGCACTGAGTCGATCTGACCTGATGGAAAATGAGTAACAATCCATATTACCGTGTAATGAGTAATGGAGATTTTTTACATTGCATTAGTCATGTGAACAAATTCCATTGCTCACTACCTTATATTTTTTAATGTGGAAAAATTCCGTTACTTATTACATTAAATTTTGTAATGTAAATAGTGTCCATTACTCATTACATTACGATTTGTAATGTGAAAAAATTTCATTACCCATTACATTGCATTTTGTAGTGAAAATGTTTCACATTACAAAATGTAATGTAATAAGTAATGGAATTTTTTTACAATACAAAATATAATGTAATGAGTACTGAACATTTTTCACATTACAAAATCCAATGTAATGAGTAACGGAAATTGTTTATATTACAAAATAAACTGTAATGAGTAATGAATTTTTTTAAGTTACGTTTTTATTACCCATTCAAAAAGTAATGAATAATACATTAATTTTTCATTACAAATTTTGCAACCCTGTTATGAGGTCGATCCACGAACATCTTCAAAATTGCTTCTATATACATGGGAACCCAATGGGGATGAGCCACCAACCGAGCCCAGGTTGTACACCAAGGTGGCGGTTCTCTTCTTCTGACCTTGCTGCAATATTGCAATTCAGCAACGTGTATTCCACTTTTCCATCCTTGATGCCAGCGTGTTCTCAATCTAGTCGTGCGATCTCGCCTGTCCCGGCTCGGAGACGAGAACTTTTCAGGTACAAAATTATCGAATGTGCAGGCGTATATGACGAATAAGAGCAAGAGGTATCCGGTGAAAGTGCACGAGTGCAGCTACGCGCTTGTGCAGCTTTGCCACTTTTGTCCCTCACGCGCCCGCATGTCTATATACGTAGATGCAATGCAATTTTGCAAGGGGCTTGCAAAAGTTTGTGAAATTTTGCATAACTTCCTTTAGCCGGTTTATGGATATATACGGGCAGAGAGAGGGAGGGAAAAAGAGATTTTTTTCGAGACGTTTCAAGTTCTTTCAGTGAAGGGAATCGACAATGGAGGCTGGTAACAAGAACGTTTTGTCTTCTCCAAAAAATCTTATACGATTTTAATATAAGAAATTAATTGCTTTGGTAACAACGAATAACAAATTTTTGCTTTGATCGACTATATCTCCGCAGCAAATTATCGTACACACTTTTTGAGGACGTCAAATTAAAGGGCATTAAATTTCTTAAAAGATCTTTGTGGTGGAATTAAAAGAAGAACTTTTGAAGCCCGTAGACCCTTTTGAAGAGAAGTAAAAATTTGGAATTCTTTTTCGGTGGTTGTCTTAGGATTACTCCGAAACCGTCCATGATAAAAAATGTTCATGGCCAGATCCGAAAGTTAGACACTTGAAGCTACAATTTGCTTTTTTTTGCTGTGCGACCATTTTCTTCCGAGTTACAGCCTGTTGAAAATCACCCAAAAATTTGGATTTTTGTTTATCCCTTGATTTTTTAGACTAGTGTATATCACGAGTCATCAAAGCTTCATATTTTATGTATGTTACGTGGTTATCGATTATTATGTACATTTTATTTTAAGAAAACGGTCATTGTAAACGAAACCACTTTTTGTCAAGCCGATCCCCCCCCCCCCCCGCCCTGTCCTCAGAAAAAATGCTGGTTACGCCACTGCGTATGGCGGAACGAAATAATAAAGTTTCGAGATAATAGACCCGACAAAATAATTCGAAAATTTTGATCAAGTCGGGGCCGGGCTGAAATTCCGAACGCTGAATGATCTAAACAGTCAAAACTTCGAAAGAATACTACCCCGAAAGAATTTCACCCGGAAGACCAAAACTCCGAAAATCTGAATGGGGCAAGGTTGAAATTTCGAACTTTGAATAATCAGAAAGCTCAAAATTCCGAAAGAATACTACTCCGAAAGATCAAAACTTCGAAAGGATTTTACACGAAAGACCAAAACTCCAAAAATCTGAACACCGTCAAAGTAATTCGGCTATGGAAGTTTTAAAAGTTCAAAATTTTCAATATATCGACGAATTATTTCTAAAATGTTTTCTTTTTATTAAGGAGAGGGTAAGGGTTTGCACTTTTGAAAAATCGATTTTTTTTGTTTTTTTCTTATATTTAAACATTTCAAGAATATAATCCCAAAATTTAAAGACAATCAGAGCAAAAATCTCGAAGTTATTGACTATTTAGTCCCGCTCCTCTAACACTGTAGCTTCGACTTCTCTAAACTTCAAACGCGTTTTTCTCGAAACCACTTTTTCAAAGTCCGTGTTCACTGCAATTTGAAAACTACATGACCGATTTATTTCAAACTTGGTACACACTTTCTACATATAAAATACCTCCCCGCAACAGTTAGTTTGAGATTTTTTTTCACATTGAGGGGGTTTTCCACCCCCAAAATGGCGGAATTTTTCGTGAAAAATAGCACTTTTCACTTTACATGACCACCAAAAATTTAGAAATGAAAAAAAAAATTATCAAAGACCGTTGGAGGGAGGATTTGATGATACTTTGACTAAATTTTAATGGTACTTGATTTCAGATCATTTCTAGCTGAGATACAGTGAACACCGCAAATCATGTTTTTCCAAAGGCGTTTTTGGAAAAGCTTTGTCACCGGCTTGTTTGCGGATATTTTCGCGTACAAATTTCAGGGAATGTTCTTGAAATGACACTTAACAATGTACAAAAGGTTTCAATAAATTTACTCTATCCATATAGATGAAAAAAATTCGCAAAAAAGTGTTTTTTTTTCACGCTGAAACCCCTGCCCTCCCCTTAAGAAGCGGCTTTACGTCAATTTGGAAATTTGTCTACAATGTTACACGGTCTGCATCATTTACAGTCAACTGTGTAAACTTTCGTCGGCATAATCTTGACGAACCTTGTAATTTCGGAAAATTAAAATTAGGAATTTTAAACCGTCGGCGCTCAAAGTTCGGAATTTCAAGCCAGCCCCCATGTCAAGATCATGCCAGCAGTCTACACAGTTGACTGTAAATGATGTAGAACGTATAACATTGTCTAGACGAATTTCAAAATTGACGCGAAAACACTTCTCGTCAAAAAAAATTCTCGAATAATTCGTCGATTTATTGAAAATTTGAAAACTTTCAAAACTTCCATAGCCGAATAATGTCGCAGTGTTAAGATTTTCGAAGTTTTGGTCTTTCGTGTAAAATTCTTTCGTAGTTTTGATCTTTCGGGGTGGTATTCTTTCGGAGTTTTGAGGGTTCTGATCATTCAAACTTCGGAATTCCAACCCGGCCCCATCTCCTATTTAGAATTTTTTAAATTTGCAATTTTCAACCGTCGGAGCATCCGATGTTCGGAATTTCAATCCGGCCCCATAAATCGATGTTTGTCGAAAGTCACGAGGTTTCGTTAAATCAAAGAGATCAATACCGTTTCACAGAAGAATATTACATTTTCTTCGCAGTATTCTCTTTGCTTTTTATCAATGTTATTTTGATCGAGAGCAAAAGAAACACTATTTCTGCAAGTCACGATGCAGCGTGGATAGTGCGATAGAGAAGAAAAGATTAATCGATGCCTCGGGTTATTGTTTGCAACAAAAGGCACGATACTTTGCGTCGAGACGTCACGAGAGGGACTAATCAATCCTGTGCATTACTTTGAACGTCGATGCACGAGCCCATCATCGTCGGGGCTTTGCATAAGCGAGCATCTTTTCGTGATCGCATGGTATTAGGCTACTACGAGCAATCGCATAATTTGTATTTTCGCAAAAAAAAATCGTACGTCTATGACGTACTAGAATTGAATCCGATCGCGTGAGGCAAGTAATGGAAAGGTTGCTCCTCATATAGTTTTACGGAGGAGCTATGTCCATTTTTAGAAATTTCATTCTTTAACACGCCAATGTTTCCGATTTTTCTTTTCGTTAAAAATAAATTTTTTTAACGTGATTCTGTATTTTATTTCGTTTGTTTTATTCAAGCGATGCGTTCAACCTACCCCTTAATTTTTCGTGCATCTCTCTATGGTCATTACAATTTGTTGTGACTTTATCGCCTTACTGAAATTTCTTCGTCATTTTGTTATTGAAAGAGAACGAAATCGCAATTTCTCTTCTCGTGCAGTGAATCGCTATGTTTCTTCGCCTTGCTCTGCTCATCAGACGTCGTCATAGGGCTGACCAAAATTCAATGTTAGGGATTTTTTATGTGGAAATAAATTTGCGCGAATTTTTGAAGGTTTTTTCAAAAAGGAGCTAATGACCTCCGGAGCTTCGGATTTCGATCGAGTTTCTACGAAAAGCCCTCTACATACAAAAGCCCTCTACATATCATTTTGAGAATAAAACGCAAAGTCCCACCTGTTATCGTACCCAATCTCGTGGATTTATTCTAGGCAACGACGACTCGTCTGCCCTCATCCACGAGTTGTTTTCAATAGATCACAATTTCGCGACGATAAATTTTCCACCACACACGAGACGAAGTACATCATTTTTTAAGCCATAATTGTTACCATTTTTTCGTTCTCATATTGATAGCGTATACTTTGTATCGGAGGCAAAGTCCGACGTATCTTCGCGATCAGGCGCAACAAGGCGTTGCTTTGAATTATTAACGAATAATCGCATGTGTGTCACAACCTTTGCAATTTTTTTTCCTACTAAATTGTGTACAATTTGCGCACAGAAAAAAGCACCATTACACTCTAATTAAATTCATCTCGTGAGATTCTTCATACGCGGATAAAATTAAAAAAAAACAAATCTATATTTTGTTGGGTTGTTTTTTAAACAAAAAAAACAACATATTTGTCAGTACACACTGGGGCATGCAAAATTCGAGTATTATAAAAAAAAAGCATAATTAAAATCATTTGCGCGTTACCAATTTAGTCGCGTCCACGCGAATTGCATTAGCAACGACGAATACATGAATAATAATGAAAATATGAGAAATTATTGTTTCACTTGATATCATCGTAGACGAAATAACAATAAATCGACCTCGACGATCGTAAAGAATAGATGAGAAAAAATTGACGTTTGCGTGATCATAGACGAAGCAACAATATTCATACGATATCCTCGGTTTTCTTGCCACGCGTCGATTAAAAACTCGGCTTAGAATTAATTCTTATTTACGAGTGGATAAATATGGTCAATCAGTGATCGTAACGAGAATGAAGAAAAAAGTAACGATCGCCAGGTATCATTGCCTATAGTGTCCCCCAGCCAATCACTCGTTAAGCTTAACTTCATTAGTTGTCACCTATTAAAATAATCGATATATATAAAAAAACATTTTCTGACTGACAGACAGATCAACGCATAGCCCAAACCACTCAAGATATAAATGCGACATTTGGACAGTAATTTCTTTTTATGATGTAAAAACCCACCAGGAACGGAACTAGTGATATTCAACCCCTAAAGGGGTGAAAGAGGTTGTTAAAGTTTGTATGGAACATTTTATTCTATTGGGCCAATGTACTTGAAAGTTGGTATAAATAAACCTTGACGAAAATAACTAAATACGTGTTTGAGCATTTTTCGAAACAAGCCTATTTAAGGGGTGAAAAGGGGTGTTGAAGTTTGTGTGGAAAAAAAAATCTTTGTCGATGACTCGACTCGTCAGTTTGAATGAAGCCTTCGATTAATTGTCACGCTTCTCTATGCCGAAATATCGAAAATAAGCAATTAAAGTAAAAATTGACATCTTTTTGCCAATGTTACGATCGGCAATGAAAATATTTCAGCGAATCGTCTCTGCAGTCGATACGATACTGACATTTTCCTTATTTAGAACTTTGCAACGTGACTTTGTACTTGGACAAATTTTTTACCCTTGAGCTCGGAATTGACAGAGGCTATCGAGGTGAACTCTTATCGGCCGAAAAAAAAAGAATTGCGTCTTTTCTCAGCTCGCTCTTCAGCTGGTTCCTCTTGGATCAGATATCGAGGTCAATCCGAGGTCGATAACACGTTTACGTCGCAAAAATATCTCCGTATCACGTTTTTCGCGCGAGATAAGAACCGAGTCACGTTGAACTTGAGAAATTTTCTCGATTAAAGACACGTGAGCTTCGGCGCATTTTCATGGATTTTCAAACGTCTTTGTGTCTCTATTCTCTGTATGCCACTTGCGTAAAACGACGAAAACTTCATTTATTCATTTTCTTATCTTTTTTTCCGAAGATACGCCTTGTTTGCCAAAAAATGAACCCTGATGTCGGCGTTTTGTTTTTTACGTGGCCCAAACGTTTTTATCGTTAAGCCGCCGTGCGGTTCCGGGGTTTTATAAAAATTGCTTCATTTTTTTATCGTTTTTTGTTTTGTTTTCGTCAATACGCGGCATTACGTCAGTATTTGCAATTTATTTTCATTCGCACGAAGGCTCAAAGGGATTTACAAATTGAGCAAGCTTTCGTTATGTGGTGCGTTATTGATTCTCGTCTTTGAGGGAGGACACCGCAAAATAGGGTATTACAGCCTTTTTTGAAAGGTGTCTCAATTTGATCCTTTTGTGGTAATAAACTACTACAATTTTTATTTCTATTTTATGAAACCGATAAGTGCTATAAAAGTGCATTTTAATTTCACATTTCAAATTTCCGCGCGAAAACGCTAGCCGCCATGTTGATTCGGTTTGTGACGTCACTTGCATAGTAAACATCGACGCTGCGCCAATTGTGAAGACGTACATTTTTTTGGTTAAAAGTGCGTTGCGATCCCTATCATTGGTGTGTTGTTCCTAAATGTAAGAATACTAGTGTAATAACACCGGGAAAGTTGTGGATGTGAATGCCAATTGATATAAATATGAGGAAGACTCGGTTAAAACTTGCGAGAAGAGATCCAAAGTCATAGTCCGAAAAAACTCATTTGTTCTTTTTTGAAGTGCAGATAACTATTTGAAAATTTGCAATTAACTATGACAAACGAGAATGTATGTTGACGCTTACATGTTGTTGTTGAGAATGTTGTTTGAGTTGTTGTTGAGAATGTTGACGCTTACATGTTCTTGAGAATGTTGTTGACGCTTTCTTTTACAGGTTTGAAAGTAATACGTCTACCGCTTTCTTTGTTTACTATGTCAATGACGTCACGTCGGCTTCCATTATGGCCGCTACCGTTTCGCATGTTCGTTGAACAGATAGAAAAAGTAGTTAAAAAAAATGAATTATCAACTTTATTTTGGGTTTTTTATGAATTAAAACCAACCTTATTCGATTGCTTATTGCGAAAAACACCTTATTTATACATTCTTAGTATTTGTCTCACGTAGAGTAAAATCCCCTATTTACGAAGAATCGTTTTTTTTAACACTTTTTAAAAAGTCTTTGAACCTTTAAAAATATGATACATATTCGTTTATAGCTGAAAAAACTGTTTTAAAGTGGTTTTCGAGCTATTTTTGAGTCTCCGAGTGTTAAAAAGTGCCTCCAGCGATGCCACGCCGGTATAGACGCAGTTCTCGACTCTTGTAAGCCTTATCTTTAGGGCAAAAGTTACCGACTAAAAATAGTTTTCTGTCTAAGGTGACATTAGATTACGGAGAAAATATCACTTTTTATATGAATATTACGGTCGAAAAATCGAACTTTTTTTAAAACTCGTCTCTGATTTTTTTTTTGTTAATTATTTTTTATTTTTCCCTCGTACTTGACTGCGCAAACTAATATAATTAACGAAAATATTTTACTCTTAGTTCCAGGATTAAGGGACAACACCACTGTGACGGCTTCAAAAAATCGATTTTTTGAAAACCATCTAGAAAAATCTAAAATACATTTAAGATTAAGATGCCGTTGGACCCAGGTCGAAAAAATAATTATTTTCGGAGATATTGAATATTTTGTGGAGCGGTGCAGCGCTCCGTGACGCTCGGGGTCCCGCGCAGCTGCGTGCCTCAGGGTCGGCAGGTATACCTGGCCTTTCCCAGGTCCTGCGGGTCTTTCCTAGGTATTCTTTTGTCTCCCTTCACAAAAACCGGCTATTGTTATAAATATAGTTTCGAAAAAAGCCATAGGTGGCGATAATTGAAAAATTTTCAAGTCGTCAATCGTCAATCGTCGATATTGCAGCTGATATTGCGGTATTATTATTCAATGATGGCCTGAGAAGCCTCATGAAAGTTCTGGAGACGTTGGGGATAACTATCGGCCCAAATTGTTTCAATTTTTGCGTTGAAACCGACGCAGCGCGGATCGAGCTGGCGGAGCGCTTGCTCACAGACGCTGCAAAAGAGGCAAGAAGAGCCTCTACAAGTTCGAGAAAAGATGCTAGGGACAATGATTGGCTTCTTGAAGGCCAGCTAAATGGTGCCGGCATCGCTGATTAAAGGTAAAACATTTTTTTTCCAATTTATCGCATAAATTAACAAACCTAAAACTTTGAACGCGTTTTTCTCAAAACCACTTTTTTGAGTGCGGCACGCAGCAGAACTCGAGCAATTTTTATCCGATCGACTTCAAATTTGGACTGCATCAATAAAACTAGATTATCTAAAGAAGTACATAGGATTTTTTCGATATCTCAATAATAAAAAAAGTTATAGCCTATTTTCGACGAGAAATTTTGCTCGAAAATCGTCCTTTAATTTCAAAAGCGTGCCTATTTTTTAAAAATCAATATTTTTTCAAATACCTATGTACGTCTCTTCAAAATATCATATTATTAACGAAAACACTCGGTATTTTTTTTTCAGATCGACTTTGAAGAGACTTCTGCTGCGTGCCGCGAACCACTGCAGAGGCAACAGTACCTGACGCGGGAGCTTCCCCAGCGTCACCATGGGTCGTGAAAAGTTTGAAATTTTTTTTTATGTATCTTCAATAAACAACGAACAAAACAAAAAAATTTTGTTTCGAATATCTATTTTTTTCCCACAAAAAAAAATTCTTGAAAAATGGCAAAAAAACAGGGGGTCACAGTGGTGTTGTCCCTTAAATTTACGACAGTTCTACTGCGTGCCGCGAAGAGAGTTGGCTAAAAGTCAGTAGTGCTTTAGCGACTCGTGCGCCGACATTTTGTATTCTTTTGACAAATAATTTTTTTTACACACGTCGATATATACCTAATAAAGCCTCAAACTTATTTTGACCGTGTATTTGAAGTCTTTCTTTAAACAAAAATCCAACGTAAATGGTCGAAAATGGGCACTTGCATTGGTGTCCTCCCTCAATCATTCGAACGTTAGGAATTATCGTGTAGCTGTGATTTTGAAAATATTACGTTGCATCGACGAAGAATTTCACCTTTTCTGCGAATTATTTTGATAAACTTATTTTCTTTGATTCTTGACGAAATTTTCATGTTGTACGAATAAAGTATGTAAGCGAAAATGATTTCCCTATCTCCAACTATTAAGATATTTTTCGGTCTCCCAAACTCGATATCGGTTATATTTGACGTAATTCAAGAGTCCGGAGGGCACGTTGCGATAACTCCGGGCGTCATTGGCCAGACTTCGTGAAATTACTTTCCTCAAAATGATTAATTATAATTGGTCGAAAGTTCTCTTTGTTTGTTGCATTTTCAGTAAAAAAAGTACGAAAATAAAGGAAAGATTGTGTCTCGTTGATTGTCCGTCCTCGACCTCGTCTCACAACTCGAGTGTTGATACTCGCGAGTTGCAGACCAGCCGATTCAACGAGTGCAAAAAGAGATAGAGCATACGTGGAGTTAATTGGCTTTATTCAGGTAGAGTGCATACATCAATAAGGGTTTCGAAGGTAAACGACCAAAATAGCTGCACGTTAATTTATGTGCCAGGGCCAGTTTCGTGTGGGGAAAATGTGTATGTATATCATTATACGTACGCGTCCAATCTCTCGGATTTAGTAAAATATTTATCCCGCTTTTTTTAAATCGGAAAAAAGTACGTTTTTTCTTATTGAGTTTTGTTTTGGTTAGTTTCCATTGGGTAATCATTTTTTCAAAAATATTTCATTTGAGGCAAGAGCTTGAACATTTTTGACAAATTAAAGAAAAAAGCACACACAATTCCTATGTACGAAATTTTTTCATCGCCATGAGGAAAAAAATACCCGATACGAAAGAAACGAAGCCTTGTCATTCTCTCAATCTTTGCCTCAAGCCTCTCAATCTTTTCTCATTGTTTTCCAGGTGTTTTTATTTTCAAGGGGTATGCATAACTTTGAAGTTAAAAAAACAGATCGATTTTCAATATTTTTTTTTCGTGCCAGGTATTGAGATGATAAGGTCGATCTTTCGCACATAGATAGTACATAGTCTTGACATGTCACCGTTTTTTTTTTTCATTGCCAAATATATATAAACAGCGTAGTTATTGTCATTTAATTTCAGGATTGTAGCCTCCGCACGGCTCGGTCGCAATTTCGGTAACTAGATTCGTCTATAGTAAAAAATGAAAAAATATACCTTTAGTACAATGATAAAGCTACAAACCCACCAGATACTTTTTCCAAATTTAAAAATTTGCATGAACTGCACTGTTTTGAAAAAATGTCGATTTTCGACGAAAAATAACGACTTTAAACGTTTTTTTTATTAACAAATGGAGGGACATATGAAAACATCATTCGGTCTGTCGATTGAATATGTTGTAAAATATGTTCAGTCCAAAATTTAAGGAAATCGGATGATTAGATTTTGAGATATGACGTACGCCAAATTGCAAAGTATACTTTCGAGACAAACGCAAGAGAAGGAAACGTACGAAATCCACTTTTTCCGTATACAATTTTCGTATAAATGTGTGGCTCTGCTCAATATCTTCGATGGTTCTTTACCGTTTCGGGCACGGTCAATACTAATAGGACGTTTATTTTGTTCTAGAATAGTTTTTTTTTCATTATGAACAATTTAATTGTTATAATGACGATTGTGACGGAAAAGTGCATTTTGTAGAAAAAAGTTTGAAATAAAAGATGTTTCTTTTTGAATTGGCAATAAAAAAAGTCTCATTTTTTGCCAGCTCCATTAGAAATGGAGATATGAACGAGGAACATTTTAACGAGAGAGACGAAACGATGAGTGAAAGGGACGAAACGATGAATGAGAGATGATGCGATTAATTTCCGTCGCTTATATTTCCATTACTAATGGAGCTAGTAAAAAAATTAAACATCTTTTATTAAAAATTTCTATCTATGAAATGCACTATTTCGTCCCAATTGTTATTTGAAAAATTTAATTGTAAGAAATTGCCTTGTTGTATGGATTACTTGCTTGAGATAACATCACAATTATTTTTCGTACCTTCGATCTAAGTCATATCAATGCCCTTAGAAAGCATAGAATTTACCGCGCAGCGCCTAGAGCCGTAACGCAATGGGACGTTCCGAACTGTTCCATTAAAATCGTCATAACTCGGTCAATTTTTGGAATTTTTACAAAATCTTTGAACCAAGTCAAAATTAAGACTCTACGCAGTAAGAAAATAAAACAAACGAAAAATCGATTTTTCTTCAATCCCAAGGTTATGCATACCCCTTAAAGAGAAAAGTAAATTTCGACCAAAAGTTCCTGCGAACCCTTTCAGGTTCTGAATGCTGTTCAAGATTTTTTTTTCATCAATTTATTTCAACGTATCAAAATACAAGTGAAAGCTGTAAAAGGATGGCGAGCAACGTGAGGGTTGCCGCAACGAGGTGAACAAAAAATTGTGCCAAATTCCAGAGTGTGAGGGACACGGTTCGGGCCATTTGTTCGGAACTCCTTGTGTATGCTCGAATTACCCGAATTAACCGGCTACGTGCTCTTAAATATAAAACCCCCAATTAGTATAAGGTGCATGTAATTCTGGAGCGATAATAAAACCAAGGATCCATTACGTATTACCTACATCATGGCGAATAATATCTCCGATATTATATTTATTATTGCGGTGATTGTTGTTATTGGAGGCATTTTTATCATGGAAAAGATAAACGTATTGAATTCGTCCTTCGCTTCTTCGTTATACTTGACAATCGATACATATATACGTCGAGCAACATGCTCATTTAGGTTTTATGAATTAAACATTTCAAGGCTTGGTCACTTGATTTTTGTCACAAAATAGAACGAAACGTAATATCGTGAATACATTAAAAATCATTAATGTAATATTAATGCGTATGAAATCGTGAATACGTAACTTTGTAAAGAGACATGCCCACTGGCGATGTTTTCCTTTTGCTTAAGGAGGTTGGAGCGTTACCCGCAATCCAAAAATTAAAAGGAAAATTTATGTTTCTGTCCAGATTATAATAAGCCTTTACGATTTTTTTGAAATTTTTTCACCACAAAACCCCAGAGATAAAAATAGTTTAGTTTAGTGTATGTAATTTTGCGTGCGGTTAGATGAGCGAGACGTTCACGATACGGGTAATATAATTTTTTTAGCTATTTACCAGCAAGATAAATCATTTTTATAAACAAATTAATGTAAACTAAACCTTTGTCACCATTTGGAGAAAAAAAAACAATCTTGCCCATCGAAAACTATATATATATATATTCAATGTTGAACCATCAAGGTTTAACAAAAGATTACGAATCTTGGCTGGCGAATGAAGAGCATTGTTGCTAACCTTAAGGCCCGCGAGGTTGCCATATGTCGGCAGAACTTTATATCAATCAATGGTAGTAAAAATAATTTCGTGACATAAATTATAAGTAGGCATAAGTGAGTCAAAATTTCACTGTGAGTTGTAAAAAAAATATTCCTCGTTGTAATAAAAATAATCCTCGATAATGTTATACTTTTTCAAGTTGGTAGTAGCACAAAGTTTTTCTTTTTTACGTAATCAATGTTAAACATAAATCGTAAACATCTAAAAAAAATCTATACCTCGTATGCATTTTTTTGAGGTTTATTAAAAAACAATCATGATCCATCATTTGACCCAACTGGACTGCTCCAACCTCCTTAAATCTTATTTTGAGGAGGGAGGGGCCTTTAGGTGAGGCAAAAATTTGCTGATATTCGGGATTTTTTTTAAGAGAAAATATTTTACACCCTTTTTGACACTTAGGCCATGGTATATTACTACTTTTGGCTGTTATATCGTGTTTTTGAAAACTCACCTTTAAAAATTACGGAGGTTTTCTAAACTGTATTTTCAAAACTGGCGTGACGCTAAAAAAACTAATCGACGGATTCTGATGAAATTTGGTATGAATCTTTCAAACCTTATTGTCTAAAACATGACCCTAAATGTTTTTGAAAATAAAAAATAAAAATAAAAATGTAGTGCCAATACCCATTTTTTTTCCGAAAAATTCAATATTTTTGTTCCAAAGCGTACCATTCCTTGATTCGTATTCTTCGTATGAGTGTCAACGAGAAAAAAATCGTCGTGAAAAAATCTTTCCATTTGAAGAAAAATCATGAAAATCAGTATTGTTTTCCTCGCTTGAAGGTATCTCTCCCCCCCTCAAGTGCAATTGCGCCATGTAATTTCGACCAATGACCCTCGCGCGCGTCACCAGAGTTGGAATCAATCGAGATTTTCTCTTGCTCTTCGGGTGATCCACGACAGATCATCGAGGGTCAACATTTTCGGGTCTCTTTCTCTCCGGCAGTTTTATTAGTTTCATTTCCTTGCATGGAACTTTATCGCACCAGAAACATTTGCATTTTATATGGAACTTGCGTGACCAGAATTCGTTGCACTCTCTTTCTCCTTCTCTCTCCTATTCCTTATTCCCATTTGTACTACCCACCTTTTTCCGGAGGTCCATTTTATAGTACATAATTTTACAAAATGAGTTTCTCATTCGTCACTTGAGTTTTTTTAATCACTTTTTTTCTAAAATCGCAAAAAATAAGTGGCGAGATTATTTTTACCTTATATCTAGACCGCAACAATTTTTCCGCATTTATTGAATCATTCTTTCCTCCATCTACAAAAACTAGGAATAATTTATTTTGTAAGCAAACTGAAATACAAATGAAAGTATTTTCTTGCATGGTATCAACGTAAAACAGTCGATAATATGAGATAGCTATTTCGATCTTGATAAGATTTCGGGTGCTGCAAAAAAAAAAGAAAACAGAAATAACACGATCCAATTAGCAAATTTCAGGATTTCGATTGCAATGACCTAATCGATTTAAAACCAGTGTAAACTGTTGTTCCATTCGTAGAACGTCCCGTTAATGACGTCAATTGAATGTTTCCTACGTCAGCTTATTTCCCAATATATATTGGTCTGTCAAACATAAAATATGTCGTATAGTTTTTTATCACTTTGCCGAAAAGAAGGCAAAATGGAATGACAAAAAAGTGCCATGCTACATCCTACAGTCCATTTTTATGCACAATTGACGATCATTTCGTCGCGATTCTAAATTTTTCGTTTTTGTCTGTACCCCACCGAGAAAAAATTCAAATAAATGTCTGACCGCGGAGTACCACTGATATATGAGATTGTTACAACACTATAAAATATTGGAAAATGTGATTGATTCAAATAACATATTATTTTATTTGAAATTCTCTTCTGTTCTCTGAATACCTACATTATCCTTTAAATAAAATTATATTATATTGAAATCATTCTATATACAATCCGTAGATGTATGGATGAAATAATTAAGGGATTGCTACAACATTTTTGATTTCGTACAAAAATATAATCAATAGAATAAATTACTTCTTTACTACATCGAAACGAATATGCTATGAGACGTAAGTTTTTCAATTTGTTTTAAATCTTAATTAAAAAGTGAGCAGTAGAATGATCATTCAAGATAATAGTGGAGAGAATATCAGATATCCAATGGAATATCCATAGAATGTCAGATATTCAACTGATAAGAACAGATACTACATTTTGATCTTAGCCACAGACCAAATGATACTCTTCAGAGTTTCTCCGGTGTTTAAGTAGATTTTCGGTTCGCGCTACGCTTACGAGAAACGAGCGCGCGTGCGGCTTCTAGCGGTCACTCCGAGAACTACGGGTTTTCTCACACCTATAATTTCGGTGGCGCTCGGCCATGATTTGGTTGAATTTTTTTAACCAAATGCGCAAGAAACAAATATTTATTTTCGCATAATTTTTTAACCTATTCAGACATGTGCTTAATATTTTTCCACACTGAAAAAAAAATTCAGTTGGTTTAACAAAATGTATCTTTAAATACGTTCAACTTGATTTTTGATTGGCATAACAAACATTTTGTTAATCTAACGATAGCATTTTGTTAGATTAACAAAATGTTTGTTATGCCAATCAAAAATCAAGTTGAACGTATTTAAAGATACATTTTGTTAAACCAACTGAATTTTTTTTTCAGTGCATCAAAATAAAACATCAATATTTTAACGAATAATGTATTTGAAAATCAATATCGGAAATGGTGAAAAAAATAAAATAACATAATTACTGAATAGAAATTTTATCTGAATCAAACGAGCGAAATTCAACTTTTCTTGTATACTCGAATCAACAATATTCATGTTATGAATTGAAACGCTTTTTTCGTTCGTTGCAGAAAATGCATTTAAAACTATATCATTTGTTCGCCATAATTGTTTAGATAGTTTCATCAATATATTGTTCTCGTCTAACAATATATCTTTTGAATGGAGAATTTTTTTTATCATGTTATCAAACTCAATAGCGTTTTGTTTGAACTAATAAATCTGATTATTTACACCAATAATTTTACAATTGAATCAACGAAATTTCATTCAATAACCCCAATGATATTGGATCAATGCTTTGTTTTCTCAGTGCAGTCGGTACCTCAAAAAAGAAGGAAAAATCAGAAAAAAACATCCTCCAGGCTATGTCTCATGATTTTTTCATGTGTGCGTCGATCTCAATGAGATTCACCCGAGTGAACAATTCAACGCACAATATCATCGCCGAATTCTCACGAGATTTCAAAAGAACATTTATCTTTCGATTTTCTGTTAGTCAGAACAATATTTAGTTATTTTAAACACACGTGTTTCTAGCAAACGGCAAAGCCTTGATAAAAGTATTGTTTGCGACTATGAATAATTTAGTTCTTTTTTTTTACGATTTGTGGGAAAGACATTAAGCATCGATCCACGCGCGTAATAGTGCAGATGCGAATGCGTCAATTCGAGGGATTCGATTGGAATTACGTGACATAGAAAAAATGTGTTTATACGTGAATTCGTAGACACAGAGGAAGATTTACGGAATGTCGAAGTGAATTAATCGGCGCAAGTTTTCATTATATGTGTGAAGCGATTGTAAGGACAAAAACAAAAGATCGATTCTTCTACCTGTCCGTATGGTGCACTTTTTCAATCAAAAGGCTCTGACGTTATCGATTTTATTCTCGTTCTTCCATTCGAGACTTCTTCTACAGGATACATGGGCATGTGGTCATCTGTCTTTTCCATAGGATAACTTAAATTCCGATAATTCAATTTTGAATTTTCATTGTTAGTAAAAGGCACGTTCGAAGTATCGAACGATAAATAAATTGGTGTTTTGATTAAATTCATTAAATTTTACGTTACTAGTCTTCAATACATTCCTTCTCATGTTGCACTATATTTCAGATAATAACGATAGCACAATTTTCGGCAGCTATTTCCGTTGAGATGGACCCACTCGGCATAATATTTGCGCTTATCTTCCAGATGAGCTGGTTATAACTTTCCTAGTTTTTTTGCGTGAAACGACTTTGTTTGTTTGGGTTTGTTTGTTTAGGTTGGTGTGACATGACAATATTTTGTTGAGTGACTACTGGTGAAATCAATACATCCCTGTATTTCGAGTTACTATATAGGGTTTTCAGATGAATTTAAATTTCATAGTGAGTGTCGTTAGCAGTTCATTTAAGGAGGGAGGTCTAGTTAGAATTTTCAAAAAATCGATTTTTTTTTCATTTTCTAAAAGTATAATATCTTATAAGTATTTTCCGACTAATTGAATGTAAATCAGACCATTATTCGCCGAAGTACATAACTTTGAAGGACGCCGTGGACGCTGCATGCAAATCGTACTAAAAACTTTAAACTCGTTTTTCTCAAAACCATGTTTTCGAAGTCGGTGATTAATCTAACTCGAGAACGGCTTTACCGATCGGGTTGAAATTTATATCACTTCTTCTATACATAGTATTCCTCCGGATGAACGAAGGATTTTTTTTGGACAATAATTTTTTTTTATAGTAAATTTTTGTAAGTGAAGTTTTGGTCAAAACAACACTTTTGACTTTCAACATCCGCCATTTTGTGAAAAATGGAAATTTTTCAAAACCCTTCGTTCAACCGGAGCATTATATCATTAACTAAAGATTCCCCCCTGTTTCGTTGGTTTCAGATAATCCGTCACAGCGTTAGAGTGATCACCGCAAAATCTGTTTTTTTTTGCAGCGTCCTCGGCCGTTGATACGTATCGGCTTATTTTGAAACATATTTCTTTAAAAAAATTATAATGTTTACATTAAATATATATCTTTTGAACGGAAGAACTTTTGTTGTAAATTATTTTATCGTTTGGCCGAAAAAAAATCGGAAAAAGGCCTTTTTTTTAACGTTCCAACTAGACCTCACTCCTTAAGGAGAGATATACACCTAGATGGTCGAGGTCGAGGATTTAGAAGCTATGAACATTCCGTCGACCGTAGAAGACCTACACTATGGGCCTGGTATCGATGATTCCATGTAAGTTGACAAATTTCATGATTTATGCATTCGCAAATTTTCAAACGCGTTTTTTTCAAAACCACGCTTTTCAAATCGGTACCCAAAATTTCTCGAAAACCAATGAACCCATTGCCTTGACGTTTTTTGTGGTTATTCTATGCACCATTATCTAGTACTTGTCATGGGATTTTTTTTCCGTTACTTATTTTTTGTTTTATAAGTAAAATAATAACTAATTTTTGGCCCAAAAATCACCATTTATGTTCAAACGCCTGCCATTTTGTCGTAAATCGATATTTTCAAAATCGGCTATGACAAGTACTAGATTATAGTATCTAATTAATTAATCTTTTTGTTTTTTTTTTTCAAATGATTTTTGAAGAAACGCCAGTGGGTACCGTATACGCAGATTTTCGTATACCGATACGAAAGCCCCAAAAAAAGAACTTCAATGGGGTCAAATCGCACGATCTTGGTGGCCAATTCACATCACCGCGGCGCGAGATAATGCGACCATGAAATTTAACAATTTCTATGCGTTGCTCGATCGTGTAATTCTCCATGACTAAACCTCGATACTTCCTGATGCCAGTTGTCAAAGATCGATACTCTATGTTCGCCACAAAAAAAAATGGCGCGCAATTTAAAATGTCAGATCATTTTGACACATCTTTTATATAAAAGAGATGTATATTAGACATTGAATTGTCATTTTGTTGGCAATGGAAACGAACATCAAAACGATAATTTTCTAAATATTCAAGTCTGATCGTGACGGCAGAGAATTTCGACGACCAATAAAATCGGCTGAGGGCGTTATACTTTTCCACGAGCGTCAAATCATCAAAGTTGATTCTTTACTCGTAGTTCAAGCGGAAATTGTTTTCCACGCGTGCGTAAAAGCAACTGTGACGAGCCTGCACATAGATCGCTTGGTAAATGATATTCGCGTCAGCGAATCGGTACAAGACGAATGATCGATTATTCCCGATCAAATAAAAAAAAGCAAGGGGATAAAAAACGTGGATGACGAACAAGCGGTTCGAACACATCAGTATATCGAAACCGATTGTTTCTTGCTCTTTTGCATCACGACGAGGAAATATAAGATCTGCTTGATATTCCGAACCATAATTATAGGTTTCGGCTCGTGCAATTTTGTGACTGAGCACAAAAAAAAAGGATAATTCAGCAACAATGAGGGTTCGATCTCATTAGCGTAATAACTAATTGCGCAATGCCACGAAGGCTCAAAGATTTTTCTCACCGTCAAATCGCGCCTTCCGCGAGAGGAGAGGGGGTTGAAAAATCAAATAACGAATAAAAAAAAAAAAAATTGGTTACGTGCGAGAACTGACGGGAAAACCCAATATCATTATGCCAGAGCCCACGCGTATACCTGTCGTTTTGATGATGATTTTTTTTTTACGTTTTATCGCTCGTTTTCTCGCTTCTCGTTTTTATACGAGGATCAATTGAGCACGCGCGCGGCAATGCAGCGACGAAAAAAAAAAAATATTCCTCCAGCATCGGACAATTTTTTTCTTTCGTTTTTAGCGTTTTTTTTCGCCTCTACTACGATGTTCGATCGTGGACATCGCGCACGAGATTCGTAATAGAAGAAATCGACTATCATTATCGCGGCCGTACTCTCTTCCTCGCGTTATTAACTCCTCGCGAGATCCATTGAGAGAAATAATTTAAAAAAAAAAAACGAATACCACCTGACTTTCACGAACTTTGTACTTATTGGAAATTATGCAATTATGCAGTGAGCCACGCATAGGGCCAATTATATATTGATGTTTGATTGGGGGAGGGGGTAAGTATCGCATGCGCCGCGTTTCCGGATCCGCGGAATTCTCGTTATACTGCGATTAATCGCATCGCGCTGATCATCCCGCGCCACTTAACGATTTTTTGTTGTTTTTTTTTTTATGATCGAATCGTATCAGCCCGAAAAATAGGTGCTGAACAATTTATGACGATACGAGGCGCGGTTATGTCGAAGTTAATCAACAGTAAACAAGTTCGTTTAAAAATTGCAAATAAATTTCTCACGGGCGAAAATAACGTCGACGTTGAACGCGTTCGTTGTTCTAAAAAAACATGGAAATATTCCGGAGAGACCTCTGCTTGAAAAAATCGGTCCATTGAAAAATAATACAAAGAATTCCGCCGGTCAAACGGGGACCCGTTGACGTTCGCTGAATTGTTTTTAAATTAATCTCCTGTTTTGCGTTTTATTTTCACGGATTTCGTGTTCCTTGGGGTTTTTTTTAGAAATTCGCACAGGGAATAGTTAGGAAATACGAGTTTTGCATGAAAAAAATGAGGAACATGAGGAACGGATAAACATTATCCTTGGATAATTGCCAGGTAATTTGGTGACAATAATGTCTCGGTAAGTAGAATGAGTATTATTATTTAAGGCCTTAGGACACAGTAACGGGTATAAAATCATGTGCGAATTTAACCATTTTTTTTCGTAGGAAAAAGTGATTCACTCATAAAATTAATTGCACATCTATTTAGTATGAATATCAAGCTGTTAGAAAAAGTATATATATTTTTTTTTCGATGTACAAAATGGCGGACTACTCAAAACTTCTCCAAACAGCTTTTTTACAATTGGCGTGACAAATAACTTCAACAATTTTCACTCGATTTACTTCGAATTTTAAAGTTATGTTCCTAATTGTATTTCGCAGAGAAGTATGAACGGAATTTCTGATTAAGGGGTTACCCCCACTTGCGATTTTGAAAAAATCGATTTTTTTTATTGCATTTTTTTGAAGTACAAGTATCTGAGAATATGTCCTGAAAATTTCAAGTCGATCTGAACAAAATTGACTGAGATATGAGCGTTGAAAGAGAAGAATCCGTTGTGTAAACGACCGGAAATTGAAACTTTAAACGCGTTTTTCTCAAAATGGCATTTCTGAAGTCGGTGACCAAGATTACTCGAACACTAATGAACCGATCTTTTTGAAATTTTGCAGGCTTATTTAATACATAAAAATGTAGTCTTTAATCATTCGATTTTTTTTTCGAAAAAAATGGCCATTTTATAGCCAAAAAACGGCCGTTTTTTTCTCGTTAAAATCGAACCATTAACTTTGACTGTCCGCCATTTTGTGAAAAATGAATATTTTTTAAAATCCTTCGATTAAAGACTAGTTTATACTTATATTTGACTAAATCCATCCGCATTTTTTCTTTCAGATGATCCACTTCGCCGCAATGTTGGCCACCGCAAACCGTGTATATAAAAACATTATTTCATTGACGGCCATTTGCCACTAAACAATGTAATATTTTTCAATAAAAAAATTACTGAAAGTTCTTCAAGATGTGTTCTTTAAGATGGTATATTGATCGATTAAAAAAGTTTTGTAGTTTTCTTTAAAAAAATTCATGAAAAAGGCCTTTTTTTGCGCTACAAGTAAGGCCTTAATCGAAAACTTTTCATTTTATGAGCAGTTACAACGAAATTTTTCACTGAAAACTCATTTCTTAAGTTCAAATACCTACAACTTTTGAATAAAACAATGTTTTTTAAATTCCGTACGTACTTCTCTAGGTATTCTAATGTAGATTGACGAGAATTTTCGTTTTTTGTTCTGGGTAAAAAATTGTGGATGCTACGTCACGCCGCGGAGCGCCTTAAAAAAAAGATAACAAAAGAAAATATTAGTAGTCGGCCATTTTGTACATCGAAAAAAAATAGATGTACTTTCTAACAGCTTGATATTCATACTAAATAGATGTGTAATTAATTTTATGAGTGAATCACTTTTTCATACGAAAAAAAAAATATTGAATTCGCACATGATTTTATACCCGTCACTGTGGCCTGAGGCCTTAATTTCAATCAAACGGACGCCCTTTTGCCGGTTTTTGTCGTAGTGGAAAACACAATTGGCAAAGCTTTCAGCCAGTCGACGATTTCTGTCTTATTTTCGAAAGAACTAATGCGATGTGATCCTTTCGGTCGATTTTTCCTTCGACCCGATGAAATGCTCTCGCGCTGTTATAAATAACTACGGAAGACCGTCTTCCGTGCTTTTTTTCAACGGTGCGAGAGTAGTAAATTGAGGATTCACACGCATAAATTTAGCAATTCAAAAAATTTAACATACTTAAGGAGAATTCCGTGAAACAAGACCGGTTATGATTGATTTCATAAGAAAAATGTATATCTGGAAAATGAAGGGGAAAATAATATTTTTTCAAGTTAAAAATGTGTACGAAAAATTGGCGATAATTTTTGGTACTCACTATCGACGTGTAATGGAATAATTTTTTCATGAAAAATCGTCCTCTTACCGTGCTGCTCCTTTCCTCGCTATCGACCTCAACCATTTTTTCTTACTCGGACGAGATTTTTCATGAATTTTTTTGCCCTCCCTTTACGCCGGTATTCTAGTTCTGTGCGCATCGTTCGTTCCGATTTTTCGACGTATCCCGCTGGTCGTAAAAGGCTTTGATCAAGAGTATTCGTGGTCCCTGGATGCAATATCTCCGGAACCCGCAGTCTCCGCAAATTGGCAGCGAGGCTTCCCGATTGCTCGCGATTACAAATATGCGGTGAACAATTAGTTCGTCGCATAATATCGTACAATAGTACTATAAAACTCACTGTTGATTCGCTTTTTAAGGGACGTACTTTGGGCCTGGTTCTTACTCGGTACATTGAGGTTGCACTTGCCGTAGAGTCGATTTAAATAAGTGGGCAATCAAAAACAAAGTCGCTTTTTACGCATTCGCTGTTGATTTATATTCTTCTTTAACGTTGAAAATGTTATATAACTAGAAAGGCATTTGGAAATCATATTTTTGCTAATTCTTCATATAAGTGACATTTGCGCAAACATTTTTCTCTATTTTCTCATTCGTTGAATTATAAATGATGATATTCAGTCGGGGGAAGCTGACCATTTTTATTAATAAATTTTTTACGAGTAAAAAATCGTTGAAAATAAATTCGAATTTTTCGATAACCCAAACAGACCCAAAAAACCAAATATAGGCGTCAAAATGTTCAAAATTGCCCTATTTTATCACGTGTTTCCGCGAGCTCCAAAACCCCATAATTTCAGTTTTCCTCGACTGAATATCATTATTTTGGTGCTCATTTTCGAGTAGATTGAATTTCGCTCTTTTTTCATTTATACCCCACAATATCATCATGTTGGTGCTCATTTTCGAGTAGATTGAATTTCGCTCTTTTTTCATTTATACCCCACAATATCATCATGTTGGTGCTCATTTTCGAGTAGATTGATTTCGCTCTTTTTTCATTTATACCCGATAAATGAAAAAAGAGCGAAACAAATTTAGGCTCATTTTTCGGAAAAGTCACTTATCTAAAGAATTACCATATTTTTCGTCACAAATGTCTCTAACACGAGTTTTCATTTCGTTTCGCTTAAATTGAAATCAATACGTGATAATATTCGAACATCAATTGCATGCCATATTATCCAGCAAAATGCATTTCTTTCACAACGACCACGTACTTAGAGTAAACGTGTTTTTTTTTAAACGGAGTTAACATTCTTCTGGGATAAAATGTGAAAGCCCGGGAAGGAAATGCTACTGCTTATTTTCGGCAAAATAAACATTCATTCATTTATCCGATTATAATTAATGTGAAGTTACGGTAATAAATAATAATTACAATTCGGACCATTTTGCGACCGTACTTCGCCCACTACGTTTCACCGATCGTTAGTAAAAGTAACCTGAAAATTCCGAAGTATTTCAAACTACTCATCAAAAGTACTTACTGATACGTAATTTTCCAATGTAGCCGAACATTTTCGATCCCGATGTTCACTTCTCTTGATCGCGAATGAAATGAGGCGACGATAAAAAAATCGCACTTAGAATTGTTGCAAAGCGCGAATTAATTACTGCGGTTACTTTGTTTCTGTTATGAATTTCCGTTTCGCCTTGAGACTCGAAATGTTCAATCCAAGTCGGGCTATACCGGGCGTTGAAGCGAATCACTGGTGCGTGATCATCTCGTTGTTGGAATTAAAAGCAATAAACAAAAAAGCGCGTTGTACGGCAATTTGTGCGAGCGGAGAAATTTCTCAGACCACTCCGATCACAAATTGTCGTTTAACTGATGATGATTCTAGACTGAAGTTCTGAGATGAACGTCTGCATTCGAGAGAATTCATAAGTGAACTCTCCCCTCCTCAATCGGGCTTTTCGTCTTACGATTACGCGTTATTTTTATTTTGCATGACCGCTTCTCGCGTGGCGCAATCGGGAGAGTACTAGCGATAAGAAGTGCCGCGTCGAACGGGTTCCGCGATCCGTCAATATTAGATATTAGACATCGAGGGAGTTCGCGAAAAGCAGCAATGGAAGATAGACACGAGAAACCGTGCTATCTAATTAGGTCTGTGAGGGTAAAATTCCCTCTCCAGTCCGGCCAGACAGAAATACCGAAGGGGCGGCGTTGGAGAGAGCATGAACCATTTCGCGGTCATTGTACCATTAGCAATTGCTATTAATGAAGAAAATCGTGTCACTCATAATCGAGATTCAATGTTACGATAATCGGGGTCACTGGAAGTTTCTCGATGTTTGTACTAGGGGAACATAAAATATCTACTCATACTTGAATGTAAAAAGTATATTAAAGGCGCAGAAACATCAAACTCAAACAAACATCAAACCCAAACAAACACTCAAAATCAAACATATTTTTACTTTGTACAATATTGTGTATAAGTTGACCTAGAATCAAGAATTAAAATTGAAAAATAAAAAATAGTAAGCCAAAAATTGCGAAAATTTTTGGAAAAAAACAAACTTCCTTCCGATCGCTCACTTTTTTTTATTTTTCATCTTTTGTTCTTGATTCTAGATCAATTTGTACATAATATTGTACAAAGTAAAAATATGTTTGATTTTTTCGCTTCAGATCACCTGTCCGGGACTTAGGACTTCCGCAAGCGAAGAATGTCATCGTCCGCGCACCGACATACGTGGCTTCTCCCACTCCCACCACCATGGTTTGTGAAACTTTAAAAAAATTTTGATGTTCAATAAAGACCGCTTAGTCAATATACCAAATATCAACCTGCTATATTTAATACGTATCGCATAAAAAATTGGTGAAATGTCGAACATTTTTTGGCCCAACAAGGCAGAATCTTCCCTTAATAAAATTATGTAAGAACGGAGTATCACGGCGTAATTCCTGACGCAAAGATCGAAATGTAGCGTGCCAAATAAAAAAAAGCAAATCCCGGCGAGTTTCAGACCAAGCAGGCGCCTACCAACCGTACGAGAAACAATCATAGCCGTCATCATCTAAAAGATAGAGACCAACATATTAGTCGGAACATGCTGACGGAGGAACAGCAGGATGCCGAAAAAAATAGTCAAGGATGCAAGCTATAAATTACGATGGATACCATCGTCATGCGATACACAGAAGAACAGCAGTAAAATCTGACCATCTGCTATGCATAGATTATAAAAAAGCTTTCCATTTCGTACTGCACAGCTGGCTACTTCAAATTCCGAAATTACATAAGACAAACCGACTCGTAAAAAATGTCATATCCACAATTATGCAGACTCGGAGAACGACAATACACGTGACTATAACGCAGACATAATGTAAGGAAAGGGCAATAAAAATCAACAGAGGTCAGGAGATCCACTTGACGCGATCCGGTTTCACCTCTGTATCAACCCACTATCAAATGCACTCAACATATCCATCTACGGATTCACAATCGAGAATCGAGAAATACCGCAGCAACCACTTACTGTTCACGACGACATCAAGATGTCTTCTTCGACGAAAATGCAAATGCATGGTCAGTTGTGAATCACAGAAGAATCCACCAAAGACGCAGGAATGGCAATTGGCATGGACATACACCAAAGAACATGGAACCGCACGAAACGTACAAGTATCTGGGATTCAAACAGAATAAGAAGATCAATCACAGTCATATGAGGCAACGACTTCAACGAGAACTAGATCATCGATTTATCTGCATACTCAAGTTACAACTCACCTTGAAGAACACTTTCACGTCATCAGCACATATTTGATATCTACTTTCACTCACTGACTTCGAATAGTAAAATGGACCAATACAGATGTGGAAGTATTAAATATGTTAATTAGAACGAAACTCACCGAACACCGTATGCTACATCCAAATTTATCCATTGAGAACCACAATGAGCAGAAAAATAGGAAAGACAGCCTCATAGACCCAAAACACTTGCACAACATATAAATAGATGATCAAAGAGCATCCACCTGGTACAATCCTACACCACTACATCGAGCTATAGCCAAAGCAGACCAACATGCCACTTAGCCCCTGCAACTCACAATAGAATAGTACGAGGAAAGGTGCTCTCAAAAAATACTACATGGCACTCATTATAAGATCATGCAAACCCAACATGCAAATCCAACACAAAACGATCTCGTACAAATGACGCACGGATACACGCTGGAAACAAGATTAACACTCCGTTGACACACTCATCTTTGGCCATGATTTTGACACACCGGGTCAATTTGACCTGAATGGTACTTCATCCACTTGCCATTAACGAACCTTCGGTTAGTTTTAATTTAAAAAATCAGGCATACACTTTTGCCACTTCTTAAGGGGTTTTCTCACTTTATACGCTAAAAAGGCTATTTTCATTAATTTTTTTGATAGTTTTATATTAAAGATATTGATATAAAAGTTGTTACACTTAATAAATACACCATAGAAATACATTTTTTTTAATTGTAGGTCTGCGCTGTTGATGAAATCTCGGCGATGGATCATCCGAAACAAAAAAAATCAAACGGTTTCAGATTCGGTAGGTTAATGGCTATAGCGCATATCATACGATTTTTGATATATGCAAAAATAACAAAATGACGGACAGTTTTCGAAAAAACAAAAAAAACCTGTTTTTCCACCGTTGCTACATAAAAGTAAATATCAAAATTCGAAAAATCCTTGATATGCGCTATAGCTATAGGTGTAAAGAATATGTAGTTCAAATTTCATGAGGATCGGTTCAGTAGTTTCAAAGATTTTATCAACAAGCCGCTGAAAAATGTTTTTTCGAGAAAAAAAAACGCGTTTAAAGTTTGTTTGGGTTACATAAATACATAAAAAAACTTAAAAAAATGTATTTCGAAAGTGTATTTATTAAGTGTAACAACTTTTATATCAATATCTATAATATAAACCTATCAAAAAAATTCATGGAAATAGCGTTTATTAGTGTCTAAAGTGAGAAGACCCCTTAATATGCCTGCATAATTTAAATTTGAAAAAGATCAAATCAAATGGCTGTAAAAAGTTATTGAAAACTTTGAAGTTTTAGAAATGCGAGCATTCCACTTAAAATTCGTTCGGGTCAAAATGACTTAGTGTGGTCAACGGAACGTTGGCACACGAAAAAATTAGAGATATAAGCTTAGGGGTATAAACTCAGGCACGGAAAAATTAGGGATATAAACTTCGAGAAAGAGGGCTCTACACAGAAAGAACAGTTGCCGATAAAACGCTGGCTATCGCACTTATCAAGCAATAGTCATGCAAAAGCATCAGGAAAAGGACACGTGCAACTAGGCATAAGACTGATAGAACTCTTAAATGGAGACGCAGTATCAATAGTACCTACCATCATATCTGTTATGAGAATTACATCAAAGACCTTCATCAACTACGTTGAGGAGTTAGACATTCGATACAGACGCATCGATACAAACATACGAGAAGCAGTAACCATCAAGACCACAGCGGTAGTCCGCAAAGCCCTACAAATTTAATACCCTGCCCTAGGTCGATGGGTAGTTTTATCAAGTTTCAAGAGACCCGCAGGGCAAAAGGCCCGGCCGAGCCTAACCCCAAAAAAGGGGTGGGCGAAGTTTTCCCAGCGTAAGCTGGCGAAGTGCTATATCCGAAGTGGTCAATTCGTTGATGATAATAATGACAATAACAATTATAATAAACAGTTCTTCGTTTTGACTGAGAGGTTAAGATATAGTATCGCTTTGACGGAGTGAGATGTTCTGTTCTGACTTGAGGTCAAGTCGCCTCACGGACACGAGAAATATTTTTTTCAGAAAACAAGGAAGTTCATATCGCGCCTTATACATTTTTTTTTTAACTTGTAAGCTTACACACATCGTTAGACAGACCTTCTTTCCGGGTTTTTTCATCGGACTGCTCTAAACTCCGATTTCTAGTCACCTATGGCCTTGCCTGCCATGGGAGATTGCCTATCATCAGGGTTATCTTCTTTCACCGGCCATATGAATGTTACTATAACCACAGAGGACAACATGACTGATGAAATATTACGTAGGGTATGACGAATAACGCCACTGAATTTAGCCTAATAAATAATTGATACCATGAAAATGTTTCATCAGTTTTTTCAACCTTTTCAAGAACGAAAATCTGGCAAGTGCATGGCGAAACCTGCATAAAGTAGCGTTCGGTAGTCATTCGTTTGGACAATCATTTGAAGCATTGATGTTTAACTAATATGCAGTTATGATAATTGTTTATGTTGTATCACGACAATTTATTACATAGTCATTTCAGGTTCGTCTTAGAATTTGCAATTATTATAATCTAATGGTACAGGCGGGTGGAAGTTTAATATTTTGATAACCAGGCTTGAAGCAACATACGACAAAGTTATTCGTGCATTTCTCTCATGGAGTTTCCATAAACTCAACACAACGATAATTTCATTGTCCATATCTCCTGAATTTGTTAGTGCAACTAAACCGAAATCATTTCAATCAACAGTCCTAATCAAACGTTGGTACCTAGAATTTTTATAGATCTTTCGAATCAACTGTTCTGAAATTAATTTCCAAATTAGCGGGGATTGGGGGCCACATTTCATATCACTTCCAAGTTTGATATTTCCCGAACGGGACGAAAGAACGGAAGAAAGGTAAATGTAATCTCAATTATATTTCGGAAGACCTATCGAATAGCCGCCTCCGCGGTACAGTGCACGAACAAAAAAGAATCCCTCCCATTTTACAGGCAGAGAAAAAGCCGTAAAAAAATGTTTTCAAGATACGCATAATTAAAAATAAACAACTCTTTACGATCATTTTTAAGGAGGTTATTGAATTTGTTAACTAAGCCGTTCTAGGGGAGCGTTGATCGGAATAAATCATTATCAGCAATGAGACGGACGCTCGAAAGCGGGGTTGGTATTATAATGAATCTTATGCTCAAACGTGCAGTGAAGGCTCATGAATTTGAATTTTGCAAACATCTTGATTACAACAATGGTAAATTGCAAAAACGTATTAATATCGAAATAGCGGGTTGTAATAAAGATTCTGAGACTTTTTTTTTCAATTGCTTGTCTTATAAAAATGCATTAGAATCTTGAAGAATACTTCAAATATCTACATAATTTAAGGCGAAAAATCCCTTGGGAATTTTCAAAAAATCGATTTTTTTAAACCCATTTCGAAAGTATGTTACCCAAAGAATATACTGACCAAAGGAAGACTCGAAATATTGAATATTTGCGGAGTTATCGCGTATAGTCTAGCGCGGGGACAGTCACATTTCGGAACTTTGAACGCGATTATCTCGAAACTGCTTTTTCAAAAACTGCTCGTGTTGTAGCTCAGAAAGTTATCGACCGATTTGGATGAAATTTTGGAAAGTTACTCTCAGTAATATTATCGGAAGGATATACCTAAAGTTTGAAAGGTAGCGTGTGAATAAATAATATTTTTGGGGTCAAATATGTCGAAAAAATGTTCGAAAATTCGAACCGGAGCAAAAAGGCTCCCAAATTTTCAATTTTGCACTTTTTCATCATTTTCCCATGCAGAAATTTTTTGGGGACTCCCCAGCTCTTACCAGATCCCTATGGGGATTTGATAGGGACGCCCCTAGTAAGGAGTCCACACTGGAATCCAAATAGATTTGTTGGGGATTCCCCAGATTCTACCAGATCCTTATGGGGATTTGATAGGGACGGCCCAGGTAGGGAGTCCACATTGGAATCCAAATGTATTTGTTGGGGACTCCCCAGGTTCTACCAGATCCTTATGGGGATTTGATATGGACACCCCAGGTAGGGAGCAGACCACATTGGAATCCAAATGGATCCTGGGCTGTTTCCAGATTAACGTGGTTTGAGAATTTTTTACTAGAAATTATATAAAATGGGATTTCGCGACGCTCTGTAAAAAATTATTCTTTTGATGGTCCCGTGCACAGATTTGCTTGGGAGTTTCAAGATGCACCCACGTGTTTCTAGGAATTTGTTAAGATATCGAATACTACAATATATAATTATATTCTTTAGTAACTTCTTTACTTTAGTGCTTACCCATATTGTATATTTATAGTTTGTTATGGGCTAGTATTTTTTATACGAATAAAAAAACTTATTATAAATTTTAATATGCACACTTTTTGAATTTTTAATACTTGTGCGCATACAAATTTGTTTTGGACGTGACGGCAATCGGGTTACGATTGCGTCTGCGGTCGATCGCTGTGGGTGTGGACTTTTGTTAGAGCGGCTTAAATGAGGTTTTAAAAGAAAATTAAATGTGAGTATGAAATCATATTTTTATAAACATGATATCTATTACACATTCGCTTAAGTTTGTAGCCCGTAACAGCAATTTCCACCCGACCCGGTGGATTTTTCATCGGGATCCAATAGGGATTCCCCATCGGGATCTAACAGGGATTCCTTGTCGGGAGCCAATAGGAATTCCCTATCCGGGATCCAATAAGGATTCAGAAAATCGCTTCCGACAAAAGAAAGACGTCGGGCGATAGAACATAAGCGGCGCAGGGTACATATATATTCGTGTCGTCGTTGAAAAGCGCGCGACGATCGAGTTACTGCACAATCGGGATCGTAAAATTTATTTACTCCAAACACGCATTAATGTTTGTTGCATTCCAATGATGCAAGCATCAATCTTATTAAAGTGTTTAAATTTTATATAGTATGAAAAGTATTCAAAGAATATCCCGCCCATAACTGCACAAGTATTTTTGCTTAATAATAGTATAAAAAGTGTATAAAAACTACGTTATAGCATAAAAAGTATTTAAAGTATTTTTAAAAAGTTCATAAAGTATAAAAAGTACTCGAAGATATAGATATAAGATATAAGTATTCGAAGAATACTATACAAAGCACTATAAATATTCAGTATGGGTAAACAATTAAAAAAAAAACAAAATAAGTATATTGTGGTATTCGATATGTACTCCTTTGTAAACAATAAATTGATCTCTTTAGTTTATCGATGCTTTTATTTTTTGTAGCATTTTGGGCTTACAGAATGCGATATGATCGATCAAGCATCGTATCGGATTCCGTTCAATACTGTGGGGAAGCTTTAAGATTCTTACATTGGATTCCGATGGGAAATCCCTATTGGATCCTAATAGGGAATCCCTATGGAATCCCTATGGAATCCCGATAGGAATCCCTACTGGATCCCGATGGGAATCCCTTTTGGATCCCGATGGGAATCCCTTTTGGATCCCGATGGGAATCCCTTTTGGATCCCGATGGGGAGTTCCTCTTGGAATCCAATGTACGAGCGTGACGTTTCCTGATAGGGATCCAATGGGGTGTCCCGTTGGATCCCTATCAGGGAGTAGGGAGAAGTAGGGGAATCCTATAGGATTCCAAACACAATTTCTACTTGGGTTTAGGTTTATCCTTCCCCTTAATATGTCAGTAAACGAATGACACTTATTAAATCTTTTTCAAATAAACGGAAAAAGAGTGACAACTGCAGCACTTTTCGATGTCGCGGAAAACAGGCGTCCAAAGACCCTTAATAACGCTGCCATTTTGTTGGTCATCCCAATTTTTTTTCAACTTGACAGTTATAATAACCTCATGTCCAAATTTGAAAATGATCAGATTATTTTATCCCCTCTAAAAAAATCCCGAAAAATACCTATTTTTCACGCTCCCAAAGGGATTTCTCGCCTTAAGAAGTTATTTCTATTTGTTTGTAAGCAAAAACGTTAAATCGTCGAAAAACGGTGTTTTTTTAACGAAAATTTTATTTTTTTTGTCGAGAATGTACATGATGAAACGAAGCGCCTGCATTTTTTTCTACTCTGTGAACCTTCCTCGGAGATGGGAATTTGAAAACTCCGGATTTTCGTAGATCGGAAATTGTTGCTTAAATATATAACGTTGATCAATAAATCTTGCACGTATCTCTTGGGGAGGGTTTTCCGTTGATGATGGATGAGTTTTGAAATGTTATGTTGATAAATGACCGATAACGGATGCAAAAAGCAAAATGAGATTTTTTTCAATTGCAATGAACTGCGTAACTAACAATGTTAGGTAATTTTTGCATAGGACCTAGTTTGTAAAGGACATTATGACGCACAACTTTTGTAGGACGCATTTTTCGATAAAACGCATTAAAAAATAAATAACTTTAAAAAATCGACTTTATCATTTTTTATCATTTTTAATCGGTAAAAAACAATTAGGATTTTTACGAAAACTTGAGAGCATGTTCCTGTAGGTCCAAAAAATGTACAAAAAAATTGGCGCTGCTCTAGTGTCTTTGAATAGGCCTCATGTCTATTCTACAACAGGCTACAACAGATTGATGGACACGATAAAGTTTTGAGTTTCTTGTTAGACTACAGAATCCTAAAAATATATAATTCCAACGCAGTCTTGCCTTTGTCATTTTGTCGGTGTGTAAACGCTTTTGATGGCAAATTTTCAAAATTATTAAAGTTCCGGAAGAACGTCAAAGGTAGTAATATAAATCAACTCCAGCTTGGTATTATTCCTCTGGCCACTCTTTCTTAATATTTGCGCTCCCAATGAAACTTCCATTTTCTCTTATCCTCGAAACATTCTTTCGCAATTTATTGATACATTTGAAAATGGATCTTCCTTCACTTCGTTGTTAGCACTACGTCGCTTCCTTCGATTGGTCCTTCGACGCCATTCTACTGCGTCTCATTTCAGCTATTTTCTTCATGTCCTTCTTGGTCAATGCTAATCCTAATGTACAAATGTTTAGTGTCAGACTCGCTTTGTTGCAACCATTTATTGTTCGCTTGATTACTGAATAATAGACAAATTGCACTATTGGACTAACGAGATTTTGTTCAAATTTTAATCAGACATTGTTCATATCATTATGCATGTTTGAGTGAAATTTCAGAACAGTCGACCATTCAGATTGGGAGATAATGGGTTTTAAAATTGCAACTTTTAACACTGCAGGGTCGGCATTGAAATTTAGACAGAGTAATTTTCCGTAAAAAAATATTTGTCCCCTGTAATAAGAAGACATATGGCAACACCGCATTGTTTCATGTATCTATGCTATAAAAGTAATTTTTAGTTGAACAAAGTTTTTAATTCGTTATGGATTAACCAACACTTTTATTTGTTAATGAAGATAACACGAACAATATAAAATATTAATATTTATAGCGCAAATCTTTTTTTTACGATATAAGTTTTTTAAATTTATGAACACGATAATTTTTTTCTCGAAGTTTGGAACAATATTGTTCTGCGGTTTTGCCACGTATGTTCTTATTATAGGGGACAAATATTTTTTACCGAGAATTATTCTGTCTTTACTGAGCGTTTTTAGCAAAACTGAATAGAAAAGGCAATTCAAACTTTCTTCACTAGTTTCCTAAGTAGTTTGCTATCTGAACATAATTTTTTTCAATATTTATAAACACAATAGAATCCTACCACGAATTATGCGACCTAATTTTCGGTCAATGCAGACCCTGCAATGTTAAAAAATGTAATTTCAAAATCCATTATCTCCCCATCTAAATAGTCGACTGTTCTGAAATTTCACTCAAACATGCATAATGATATGAACAATGTCTGGTTGAAATTTGAACGAAATATCAAACTTAAGGTTGTTATTTCGGGTTAGGGCGAAATGCTGCCATCGAGCTAAATTTTTTTCTGAAAGTTTATAATCCCTTTGCTGACCATCCTGTGTGCAGTTTAGATAAGATTCGCAGTACCGTTGTTTGGAAAAAAAATCAGATACCCGATGTATTTCGTGGGCTAATTACATCACGCTTATGGAAAATTCCCGATCATTTTTCAGGACATTATTAATATCTGTTGAGAAAATGCTATCACGGAGCTGAAAAAATAGGCACGGTTCGCCTAATTATCGGATTTACCCTTGGTACCGTGAAAATAAGGATTCACAGTACCGTTATAAAATTATTAACGTTTTTAATAGTGAATTTGTGCGAAAATCAAACAGACAAAATATTATGCTGTGCAATCATGGGAACGTTGTAGACGGCACAAAAGCTACCTATCTTATCCGTATTCGATAATTATGCCCTGGAACCTCAAACTACTAGGTCAGGATAATTAACAACGAATATTATTTGTTCTTATTCTCTTAATTAGTAATAATTACATAATATTAATTTGATAACTATGTTCAGAAATTATATTTTTCTAGAAATGTCCAGGCAAAGACAAAATAAAGCAGACTTTTTTTCATACAGATTTTTTTTAGTATATTGCAAAATTATTAGAGTTTTTGATTTCTCTCAAATTGTAGGCAGCTTTAGTATAAACTTTTTCTTTTCAGCGAATTTTTTTTACTCGAGCCAAAATTAATTGTTGACAGCTCTTTGGGTCGATATTGAGATTACGAACGGGGCGCGTATCTCTCTAACTTCGCGACACTTCTGCCAACTTGGGCATTATCAAATACCACGATTCCCGACATTGCCAATTTGTCTTGCGTTAATCGAGCGAGAAAAAGTTATAGAAAATAATTATACAAAGTAATGAAAACATTGAGTGTAATCACCGAATGTTCAAAAATGCATATTTTTACAAATGGATGTAGAAAAATAGTTCGAAAACGTACGTTTAATATGACGATTATTTGATAGCTAACAGTTGGTAACAGTCAATTCGCTTGATGCATAAGCATAGGGAGCTCCTCTTGTACTTCACCCCCAACAGCTAGACCCCATAACAATCTTAAAAAAAAGTAAGACAAAAACCTAACTAAAATGTCAGACGTTACAAGCGATAAATGTAATAAGAGTGTTGCTGGGCTATTCGTACATTTTAAATGCGAAATAAAGTATGGTGAAAATTAACAGCAGCGTGCATTGAAAAATATTTGTGTCTTTGCTGTCACTTATTTTCGGAAGTGAATAACCTTTTTTGCTTTCTCGCGTACAGTACTACCTCTCTAAGAGAGCCCTCGCTAAGAGAGAATTTCCCCGCCGTTCCGCTTGAGCGCATTTTATGGCTTCCCCCACCTAGCTCGAGCTGTCCAGTGTACCCAAGGCCTCTCGAGTTTGTCGCGGACAACTCGATAAGAGATCGCGAGCGATTTCAGAAAATCGCACGTCGCACGATTGTCAAATGGATAATATTCCTTTGTATAATAATATATACGTTTAAGCCGTAAAGTCGGAGAAAAAAAACATGCACCATAATTAAATTTCAAGTAGTAATTTAATGCAAGTAAAATATATTTTAATAGACATTAACACAGCATAGAATATTACATACTTACGCATGAAACGACGAAACGCCAGTACACTTTCCGCAACTCGTTTACGGTTTTCTCAACACTTTCGTTCGCGCTCACTTATCGAGTTCGAGTGGAGAAACACATACACGCTACCACATGCGCGATTTTCGAGCTCGCTAACCTAGCGATGGGGGAAGGCTTCGGCGACGAATTTCTCGAGAATTTCTTCCCCTAACCGCCCTAGACCGCTCTCTTAGAGAAGTAGTACTGTACATTCCTGATTGTTTCGTTTTTTTCTACTCTCTCCAAGCTGTTCAAGGCCAAGTGACTGATTGATATTCACATTATAAGTCACGAGTATATCTTCGAGTCGAGTGTGCGCATCGATACGACCGAGGGTACTCGAGTTGCCGAGAGTAATTGAAGTGGATAGGACGAAAGAACGCGGGTTCACATTACCCGTGCAGAAATTTGTCGGGGAATCCCCAGAGCCTACCACATTCTTATAGGCAGTGTTGGCCGTTAATGAATTCAAGTTCCAATCAGTTCTTTAATCAACTAAAAAAGTAATTACATTTTATTTAATTGCAACTACGCTACTAAGTGCATGTTGCAATTAATTTATTTGCATTAATCTATGTTAATTGTAACTCGTAATTAAAACAATTGCAATTTACTTTTTTAATTGTTCTAAGGAACAATTTCAACTAACAATTGACGTATTTACTTTACAGGTATCAGATAAAAAGACTGATATTATTATTGATTATTATATATATTATTGATGGTTAATATCAGTCTTTTATCTGCTACTCATATAATTATTTCAATAACTTACACATTTGTTCTGACGCCACTCCGCGCCCTATACAACAATCAGTTTCAATTGTTAGTTTTTAACGGGTTACACCTAGTTCGCGGCTTGAAAAAAGAAGTGTTTTCGTGATTTTTTTTGGGAAATCGGTGCAGGTTTTTTCACTTTTCTTTCATAGTAAAGGGTATCATTTAAAGTATTTTTGACAATTTTTTAATTGGGAAATATTTATTAGCGACGGAGATACAGTAAATTGCAGAAAAAGTCCTTCGCGGTGACCTCTCCTGCTCGGGAACAAATCATCGGAAATAAAAAAAACCAAATGAATTGAGTTTTTGTACCGTATTATCGACTGTTTAATCGAAGGATTCGATAAAATAGTGATTTTTGAAAAAATGGTCGCCGATCGAAAGTGAACGTCGAAATTTCGGTGAAAAAACACTCTATTTTCCTCGATATAAAAAAGGATGCATTGAAAAAAAGTCCTTCGATTAAGGACTGCCTTTTGATCTACAAAAAATGTTTGTGAAATTTGATCCAGATCGGTTTAGTTGTTTTTGAGATATATTGGTGACCGATTCTGAAAAAGTCATTCCGAGAAAAACGCGTTTAAAGTTTTTACCTGTAACAGTAAAGCGGTAAGCTGACCTACCCGTAAACGTGTATAATTCCCCCAATTTTAAACGGACCAACTTGGAATTTTCAGAGAATATTTTTGAAAGGTTATATTATAACAATCCGTCGAAAACGAAAAAACGATTTTTTCAAAAATTCCAACTGGGTTTAACTCCTTAATCAAATACATTAAAAGTATTGAAAATTGATTAATTTCTAATTGTGGGATTTCACGATTAACGATTGGTTAATTGTTAACTGCGACTACAGCAATTAACAATTAATTAATTGTTAATCGTGATTTTTCACAGTTACAATTAATTAATCGTTAATTGTTATAGTCGGGATTAACAATTAATTAATTGTTAATCGTAATTTTTTACAGTTACAATTAATTAATCGTTAATTGTTACAGTTGTGATTGACAATTAATTTATTGTTGATCTTTAGATACCCTAAGTATATTTTGCCCAACACTGCTTATAGGGATCTGATAGGGACGCCGCACGTAGGGAGTCCACAGAGAAATCCAAGTCCATTTCGCGTTATTTACCAATTGACATCGTTTGCAAATTTTTTATTTGAGATTCTCAACAGGATTTTATTGAATCTCCCAAAAAAGTATCGTTTCGTGATCCCGTGCACAAATTTGTTGAGATGTCACACGATGCACTCACATCTCTATAGGAATTTGTTAAGGGTACCGTACATAGGAAGTCCTCATTGGGATTCAATAGGACTCTGCACTGTTCCCCGATGAACGCCGTTTGAGAATTCTTACCACGTTCGAATCGAGAATATGTGAAAAGTCACGTGAAAAAACTCTGCGTGTACATAACCTGCACGCTTCGTGAGTGTGTACGTGTGTGATGATATGGTGTCAAAGTGCAGTAAAATAAATAACAAACGATAATCACGGTGGATTTTTAGTGATGTCATTTAATTAGATTTTTAAGAAATACTTTTTTAAGATCCACTCATTTTGTATATCCGTATATTTTGGTTAGAAATTTAAACGTAGAGCATGCGGTGGGAATCCTTTAGGATTCAAATTGGATTCCAATGAGGAATCCCGATTAGAATCCAACGTACGGGTGACGTTTTGGTATAGGGTCATAGTCATGGGTCATCTCATTGGATTCGATGATCCATTGGATTTCTATCAGGAAGTAGCGACAAGTATGGGAATCCAATAGGATCCCCATGATAATTTCTGCACGGGTATTTGTACGATATACAACGTGTTTTTTTGCTTCCCATAGAAACTTGTTGATTAATAATGATTCACTCATAGTTTCATTATGAATAACATTTTTCCATTTTTTTACGCATGAATTTTGAGATTGAGACAATTTTTTGTTTTGACTTTTCATCGGAGAGTAAAAATGGAGATTGACGATTGGACTGATATCTCGGTTATATTTGAACTCTTCATTATTGTCAATTATTGAAAGTTTTATTCCCGGAGCATTTAACGAAAATTTAATGCATCTATTGGCTTATCATTTCGGTATAATGCGTTGAATCTAAATAATCTATTACGAAGGAAAGAAAATTATGAATTCGTGTTGGAATTATGGGAATGATACATTTTTGTTCAATAAAGTGAAAATGTTAATATGGCTAAGGGGCCTATTCATAAAACACGTGACGCAGTGAGGGGGGTGAGGGGTTAGGAAAATCGTCACACTTTGTCAGAGGGCGGGGGGGGGGGGGGGTCGAGCAAGAGTCACGAGACTCTATAAGCATATTAAATCTGGAAAAGGGTGATACTGAAACGCTGAAAATTTTCTATACTGCCCACCCAAAGTTCCGACTACGAGGAAGTCGTAACTTCTCTGATGTCGATTGAAACTCACCTGAAGCATCCTTGGGAACACATTGCATTCTAGGTGCATCGTGATAAAAGATTATCAAATTATTTATTATTGATGTTACATAACATAAAGAATATATTTCTTACTACGGGGGTCGTCCATTTATCACGTGAGGTTTTCAGGCCAGTTTTAGAGCCCCCCTCTCTCATGGTGATATGTGGTGAAGTTCTAGGCTCCCCCCCCCCCCCCAACAACACATGTATTTTTTGATAAGAAATGTCAGACAGAAGCGTCAGAGATTGCGGTATCGTATTATGAAAAACAAAATAATAGCACAGTCGTGCTGTCGCTGAAAAACCCCGTAATCGGAAAAAAATTGAAGGCCAGTTTTTAACAATTGATTCTGTAGGTGCCGTAAATGCTAAATCCAAGTTTGCCCAAAAATCAGGCTGTAGATTTTTTTTTAGGGGATGAAGGGGGATGAGGGTTGTTCAATGCCAAACTACGACCCCTACGAGGTCGGCGCCGTGAGACAAAATGTTCAGAAAAATGCGGGCTTTATTTTTGTCCACAGCGCCAAAGTCAGGGAAGCTGACTTTGGGGGTGACAAAGTGGGCTGAAATTTTGAAAGATCAGTTTCAATTCAATAATTCTTTCAAAACGATTTTTGTTTAAATGGGAACGCTGTAGCCCTTGAAAAGACGCGTCGTTCGAGTATTTGATCATCCCTCTCCAATAATATCTTCACCCCTAAAAAAACTGTTGACATATTTTTTAAAATTCGTTCATTGTATAACTAAAAAAAAATCGAATTTTCGAGGATGGTTGAAATGTATGAAATTTAGAAAATAATCTTCTTTATATTTTCATTTCTATGGACCACCCTTGAATTTTGCTTTTTCCAACGCCTCTCGGGGGTTGAAAATTGAAAATGAAATTCTGGGAAAACTATTGACGGTATGAATTCACTGCCGTGAAACGATTTATAGCTTGAACCTTCCGCTACATTTTTGTCCACAGCGCCAAACTCGTAACTCTTTATTTTCGATTTTTAAAAGTGGGGGAACGTACAAAAAATCAGTATTTTGAGAATGACTGTTCGGGAATTTTTTTCCGAAATCCATTAAAATGAAAAATTTGTAGCTCCCAGAAATACGCGTCGATTGGGTATAAGATCATCTCTCAACTTCAAAAGTACCCCCTCCCCTATAACGAATGACGAAATACTCTAAAAGTGTTATTTTCGTGATTACTCAAAAACGGTTAATTTCACCTGTGCCGTTTGGATGTACGAAATGTAGGGATTGATATTCTCTACATTTCCGTTCATATAAATAACCCTCGAATTTTGCCATCTTTTCATGCGTTAACGAAAATTAAACTATTTTTATCTTTTGCCGGAAAAGTTTTGACTGTATGAACATTTTTTGTCTCACGGCGCCGAGCTCCCAGGGTTTTAGTTTGGCATCAATCCACCCCAATCCCCCTTCAACGCCTAACAAAAACCCTACGCCCCAATTTTTAGGCAAACATGGATTTAGCACCCCCGGAACCTACAAAATCACCTGTCAAAAAACTAGCCTTCTTCCAATTTTTTTTCTGATTCCAATAAACAGCACGAGTGTACTGAGTATATTGTTAGTATATTTAAATAGCATTATCCGCGCAATTACACAAAAAAATACACGTGATATGTCACAACACGCCCCCCATCGTGATCAATCGTGATGTTATCCAACCCCCCCCCCCCCCCCCCCCCCCCACCAACATGACCCTTACGTGATTAATAAACGACCCCACGTATAAATTGTACGTTTTTATATATTACATATATATTTACCTGAAGTAAACAATATAAATTTTCATTCTGAAATAATTTATTAAAATGGTTTTTGTATTTTGATTGCTTCTTCTTGTTGAAAAAGAAACGAGAGCAGAACGGTGGGGCGGGTCCATGTCACGTAATTTCCAGGAGCGGCAGGCCCCCCCCTGCCGCTCCTGCACCCGTCACGGAATGTCACAGAGGAGGGTCGAATATTGATAAAATTTGCGTCACGTGTTTTATGAATGGCACCTAACGTTAATGATGTTGAAGTTTGCATCGTTAGAATGCAACGATTTTTTCCTTATTTCTTCATTTTTATTATTTTTATTCGAAATCTCTTATTATTATTATTATTTAAAACCTCTTTTATTATTATTATTATTATTCGAAACATCTTTTTTGGCAACTTAAGGTCGTAAATGTGTAATAAAAATACGCAAAAACGTTCGAATGATTTTCATAACGTAAAACCGCCGAAGAGAAATTTTATTAATGGAAGAGAATTAATTTTAGTTGCGTTCCAACGATGCAAATTTTAAGATTATCCAACCAAGATTAAATTTCAAGATCATCCAACCAGGTTACCAGGATAAAAGTAAGGGAAAAGCATGATGTATTTTTAAATCCAAAGTGCACCGTATAAATTAATAATGTTATGTCAATAATTAATATATCATTCAATTACCTGATAGATCTATTTGACTATCGAACGAGCATACGGAGTCCTTGCAGTCAATCTCATCCAGTCCGCGATCCGGAATTTTTACGTCGACTTTTTTCGCAACTTTGCGACACCAAAACTCGCTTTTTGTAGGTTTTTTGTCTTTCCCATCTTCTTGCTCAGGATTCTTTTTATCTGCATCTGGATTACTTTCGTCGTTAACTGGTTGCAGTTCGGTCGCACCACTCGGCTCTTCTTTTTCTGTATTCGTCACCGGCTTTTTTCCCTTTCCCTTTTCCTTTTTTCCCTTTTTCCCTTTTTTTTTCTTTCTGCTCGGTAAATGAGAGATCGTGGTGGAAGTTTGGCCTGAAATTTCGTTATTGCCAACGTCCGGAGACGCCAATCAGTTCGACTTAAGTGAATTCTATTTGAAGTATTTTAGATTCCCTTTGTTCATACTTACGAAAATAGTTTTCCATTCGAATCATTAGTCATAATTATGGCTTATAATTAAAAACTAATAAAGTATGTAATACTTATGACATAATTATGACTAATAATTTGAAACTAATAAAGGCACAATTATGACTAATAATAAACAAAACCAATGAAGTAATTAAAATTTTCCGATAAACATTATAAATACGAGATTTTTTGTTGCTTTTGAGTAAACGATTGGCCAATGGAAATTACACGAATGGCAAGGCAGTTTTTTCCCAATGGCCCGTAATTTCTCCTCATATTCCAACTCCGTGATCTCAGCAGGCTCGAGGAAACAACGTATGTGACGCAAATTCATGGCATATTTGTCTCTTTCTTTTATCGATGGTCTTATTCTGCCCATCATCTCATCCCCTTCTGACAATAACTTCAAAAGCCCGTGGACGCGTTGCGCTTGTTTTTCCTCGCATTCGAGCTTCTCCTCCGTTGCATCGTCATCATCATCGTCACAGTCGTCAATTCTCTTTTTTTTAGTAACATTCTTATCCAACTTCTTTTTTTGTAATTTTTTCAGAGCCAATCTTCGTCTCTCTTCACGGTATTCGCAACAGTCAGCTTTACGGTAGCAAGCCATCTTTTTCGCGTTCTCAAATTCTATCGCGAATGCACGAAAAAAAAAATCGTTCATTTCAGCAGAATAAAATTAACTCAAAAGAATCATTTATACTTGCAGTTTTATTTTCTATTGAAAATGTCTAAGTGACCGTATAATTTAAGTTAAAAAAAAATCTTATCAAAGTCATGCCTATTAAAGTGGGATGTACATTTACAACGATCAAAAAATCGATTTCTTTTTTTTTTTCTTTAAATTATAGAACTATATATGAGGCATTTCACGTCACTGTAGCCAGTAAAAAAAAATCCACAAATAATTTTGATAAATCGATCTACTTTATTGAAAAATATTCACCGAGTGTCGAAATTTAAAAAAAAATTCTGCCCTTTTTTCTCGTTGATTACTATTTTTTAATATTTTTCCATTCAAATGGCTGTATCTTTGGCAGGATTTGACGTATTTACATTCGTAAAAAACGAAAATGTGCGTCTTTTTCTAGTCTTTCAGAAAAAAATGAATTTAGATTTTATTGAGCAAGTTGAACGTCCGTTTCAGGGCAAAATATGCAAAAAGATTTTTTTTTCAAGGAAAGACACTCGTTTTTTTTATTTTTTAAAATTTCTCTACAGTGCGAATATGAAGATCGGATTTTTGGTATTTTTTATATTATGCGATTCCTAAACACCGTGAAGTAACAGCTATTTTGTTATTTTATTTTTTTATTAATATTCGATTGAAGAGTCTGGAGCACTCCAAGGCTCTAATACATATGACATATATGTCATATGTATTTAAAAAACCTGGTAAACATACAGCGAGTGCTCCACACTCTTCTATCGAATATTAACAAAAAAATAAAAAATAGCTGTTACTTCACGGTGTTTAGGAATCCCATAATATAAAAAATACCAAAAATCCGATTTTCGTATTCACAATTCGGGGAAATTCTTAAAAATAAAATAACGAGTGTCTTTCCTTGAGAAAAAAAAACATATTTTTGCATATTTTGCCCTGAAACGGACGTTCGACTTGCTCAATAAAATCTAAATTCATTTTTTTCTGGAAGGCTAGAAAAAGACGCACATTTTCATTTTTTACGAATGTAAATACGTCAAATCCTGCCAAAGATACAGCTATTTGAATGGAAAAATATTAAAAAATGGTAATCAACGAGAAAGAATGTCAGAATTTTTCCAAAAAATGTCGACCCTCGGTGAATATTTTTTAATAAAGTAACTCGATTTAAAAAAATTATTTATGGATTTTTTTTTACTGGCTGAAGTGGCGTGGAATGCCTCATATGTAGAATATTTTCGCAAAGTTTCAAAGCGAAATTCGAAAAACTTCGAACGTTACAGCCCGTCAACGCTGTGCCTCATCGCTTGGATTCGGAGCGAGCGTGAAATTCAAACGCGTTTTTCTTAAAACTGCATTATCGAAATCCACGTGCAGGATTACTCAAAAACTATCAAGCCGATTGAGTTGAAACTTGGTAGAAATATTGATAATATTGGTACCTTCTACTTGACGAAAATTGTTTTTGAAGAAGTGAAAAAAAAAACTACTTTTTTAATCCACATTTTACAGTAATGTTACGTGAAATGTTGTTTTTTTTGTAAATGCGTGCCATTTTCTCAAATTTGCACTTTCTTCGTTTTTATTACCGTCACAGCTCCGCCATTTTAATGATGAATTAATTTAAAAAATTGTTTTGTATACTCAAACATACTATTAAAGTATACCTCAAGATTGATAATTGTAGAATAATTATTTCTTAGTTTGAAAAATCCCTCAATATTGCTTATTTTTTTCCTGTCCAAATGTATAATCCGCCAAAAACCAAAACCCGACAAAAAAATGATTTTTTTTTTCAAACGATAGAATTATGTATGTAGAATATTTACCCAACGTTTCAAAGAGAAATACGAAAAACTTTAAATGTTACAGCCCATCAAGGCTGTGTCTCACGGCTCGGATTTGGAGCGCGCGCCGCAGGTGAAAGCGAAAGCGCAGAGGGGCAGGCAGATATGGGCAAAGCGTAATTACATTCAAATAACATTTATAATTACTACTGTAATTGTTAATGGAATCACTTTGTAATAGATTACTTAAGTAATTAGTTATGACAAGTACCTAGGACAATTAATTCAAATTCTATGTAAACTTCAATACCGTTTTTCTCGAAATTGCATTTTAGAAATTGGCGTGCAGGATTACTCACAAACTATAAAGCCGATTGAGTTGAAACTTGGTGGAAATATTGATAATATTGCTACTTTCTACTTAGCGAGAATTATTTTTGAAAAATTCTACTTTTTTAATCAAAATTTTACTGACATAATGCGTGAAATAATGATTTTTTTTGTAAATGCATGCCATTCTTTCAAAATTATATTTTCTTTATTTTAATTACTACCAAATAGAACGTATATATGTTCTAACTGAAAAAAGTATAGAATTTTTTTGCAAATCAACGTCTGCGGGAAGTTAGACTGCAACACTCTGCCACAGCTCCGCCCTTTTGATTATAACGGAATCAAAAAAATTGTTTTGTATACTCAAATATACTATTAAAGTATACGTATATTTTAATAAATGTAGAATAATTATTTCTTGCTTTAAAAAATCCCTCCAAATTGCTTAATGTTTTCCTGTCTAAATGTATATCCCACCTTAAGCAGTTGAATTACTCTTTAAATTTAAACGTGCCCGATAAACGGATCAATAAATTCCAAGCACTTTAATTACCGTGTGAAAGAGGAATTACAGCAATCGATCGAGCAAATATTGGAAAAAAATAAAGCTATTGCGAAGCTTAAGAATGTACGAGAAAAATGACGCAAAATTACCTGGGTAGAAAGTTATTTTTTCGGAAGCCTTTCCTGCGAGGAATTCCGAGGACACCCTAAAATCGTGCTTTCGTTTTGGTTCCAACGATGTTTCTTTTTTGCCTGCCAGGAATTCTTTTCTTGTCGTTTGCATACGTTTTGACGGGCAAATGCGTTAGTGCGTTGCGTTGCCCGTTGCAACGACGAGACACAGCATGACGCAGAAAAGTAATCAAGTTGAGAAAAACAAACAAATTGAGCGTACGGTTATTACATACTATTAGCTCTGCTTATATAGTAACGCGATATATTCAGGATATGAGACGAGAGTTCTGGCACGTCTGGTGGTTACTAACTTTATTCACTGCGCCCGAGCCAAAAGGATTCCGATTCGTTCACTCTCCTCGTGCCCGAGTAGAATGACAAGACGTAAATGCGCGACGATGTATTCTCTCAAGCATATTTCACCTGGTCATTGGACTTGAACTTTTATAGTGAGATTCGATGTGTTTCGAGCTCGAAACGCAAGATTCACTTTTTCCAGGTTGCAAATGGAGTGACCGTCATGACGAGCAGGGCCTTATTCAATTTGTAGGTAATCTGGAATGAAAACAAGTCTGAACTTTCTTCGATATTTGTGAATTTTTCTGAACGGCAAATTGCAAAATCGTATTAAAATTCCAAATATAGAGAGAAAAATCTTCCGCAAGGAAATTTCATCAATTTTTTTCCAGAAATGATGATGTTCGCAATTTCAATGACAAGCTTATATTTAAATTGAAATAAAATAAATATTAGCCAGCTGGAGAACCAATAGACCCGGGGATGAAATTATTGTGATCGATTTTGACCCTTTCTTGACGCACTGTGTCATTTTGACCCGGACGAATTTGAAATAAAATGCTCACTTTCGTAAAACTGAAAGTTTTCAATAATTTTTTGCAACATTTCAATTTCATACTTACCGGATTTTAATTATGCAGACATATTAAGAAATGTTTAACGTGTGTCCCGGATTTTTTTCAATAAAAATGTTTTTTTTTTTAATTGCCTTGAGACATGCTTTGAACCATCTAGAATAAGGGGAAAAAGTTTGGTACCTGTAAGACATCGACCTTTTTTGTCGAAACACAATTTTTCTAAACGGTACGCAGCATAACTACAACAATTTTCATTCTTTTCGCTCCGAACTTTGAATGATCAGAATGCTAAAAACTCCGAAAGAATACTGCCCCTAAAAATCAAAACTCCGAATGAATTTCACACGAAAGACCAAAACTCCGAAAATCTGAACACTGTCAAAATAATTCTGCTGTTGAAGTTTGAAAGTTTCAAAATTTTCAACAAAGCGACGAATTATGTACTGGCATGATCTTGATGAAACTCGTAATTTCGGAACATTAAAATTAGGAATTTCAAACCGTCCGAATGATATGTAGAAGGTACAACATTGCCTAGACAAATTTTAAAATTGACGTAAAATCACTTTTTAATCAAAACAATTCTTGAAATAATTCGTCGATTTATTCAAAATTTGGAAACTTTCAAAACTTCCATAGCCGAATTATTTTCAGTCTTCGGATTTTCAGAGTTTTGGTCTTTCGTGTAAAATTATTCCGGAGTTTGGATTTTTCGGGGTAGTATTCTTTCGGAGTTTTGAGCGTTCTGATCATTCAAAGTTCGGAATTTCAACCCGGCCCCATCTTGAATTTCGGAACATTGAAATTCGAAATTTTCAATCGTCGGAGTATTCAACGTTCAGAATTTCAACCCGGCCACCATTAGTTATTAACAAATGATTGGCCTTTTTCCCGTCGAAAATTGAGTTTTTACTTTAAGTTCTTGCCAATTACACAAAAATGCATATTTTCAAAATTCCCTACGTATTTCTCCAGCTATACTCATGTAAATTAATAGAAATTTTTAAATTTATTTCCGTCAGTTATGTGCCGCAGAGCGTCACAATTTCAACATGCCTCGCGAGAATGGTTCCAACGTCACGGTTTTGGGTACGTTTTCAATATATTTTTTTTTCTCTACTTGCAGATATGACTAATAACATCCTTGAATATTATTATCCTCGTGCTTGTCCTTCCACCAAAAAAATCGCGGAAAATCACTTAATGTTAGACGTTTACAATGATGTAAGCCCTTAACGGCAGGTGGATGAAGTACTATCCGGGTCAAATTGACCCAATGTGTCAAAGCCGTGGCCAAATATAAGTGTGTCAATGAAGGGTTAAGGAAAGGTTCTGCCTTGTTGGGCCAAGAAACGTTCGATTTTTCACCTATTTTTTATGCGAAAAGTATTAAATATAGAATGTTGATATTTTGTGTGTTGACTAAGCGGTCTTTATTGAACATCAAAATATTTTTTTAATTTTGAACAAACATGGTGGTGGGAGTGGGAGGAGCCACGTATGTCGGTGCGCGGGCGATGACATTCTTCACTTTCGGAAGTCCTAAGTCCCGAACATGTGATCCGAAGCAAAAAAATCAAACATATTTTTACTTTGTACAATATTGTGTATAAGTTGACCTAGAATCAAGAAGAAAAATTGAAAAATAAAAAATAGTGAGCGGTCGGAAGGAAGTTTGTTTTTTTTTCGAAAAATTTTCGCACTTTTTTTGCTCACCATTTTTTTATTTTTCAATTTTTCTTCTTGATTCTAGGTCAACTTATACACAATATTGTACAAAGTAAAAATATGTTTTATTTTTGTTGCTTCAGATCACCTGTCCGGGACTTAGGACTTCCGCAAGCGAAGAATGTCATCACCCGCGTACCGACATACGTGGCTCCTCCCACTCCCACCGCCATGTTTTGTCAAACTTAAAAAAATATTTTGATGTTCAATAAAGACCGCTTAGTCAACATACCAAATATCAACATTCTATATTTAATACTTTTCGCATAAAAAATAGGTGAAAAATCGAACATTTTTTGGCCCAACAAGGCAGAACCTTCCCTTAAGGGAGCTTTCCAGTGTGAAATTTTCAAAAAATCGATTTTTTTTTTGCTTTATCGAATAGTATACACTCTTCCGAATATTCCGCTGGCATCGCTGATTGACCGTAAGTAAACGATTTACCTAAAATTTCCTCACTTGAAACTTTGAACGCGTTTTTCTCGAAACAGCATTTTTCAAAACGGTGTCCAACTTGGAGGGCAGAGTTTTAAAGCTATCGAGTTGAATTTTTTACACAATATTCTTAACGTCATTGTTTATCGTGCTATGGAAGCTTTTTTTTTTGACATCTTCCTATTTTTTTGTAAAAAAAACTGCCAAAAAAAATGCTAAAATCGATACTTTTTGTTCGAACCGGCGCCATTTTTGCAAACAAAAAAAAAGCCTCCATAGCACGAAAGCCAATTATATACCGATCAATAATCTTTTTGTGTTTTTTGTTTCAGATCAAAATTGTGACCCCCAACGTGGACACCACATCCAAGTGCATTTTCTGCAACAATTGTTTCATCATTTTTATAGATATTAATTAATAAATAAATCGATCTTTAAAAAATTGTTTTGTATTCTTCAATACCCAATTAATATACAAAAAAAAACCAGGCCGATTAGATTATTTTTTCTTTAAAAAAAAAAATCGCGAAAAACAGCGATTTTTCGGGCTGTCACACTGGAAAGCTCCCTTAAGCATATGTTCACCTACCCGATAAGTGAAAAAGATGTTTCGTGTAACTCAGCCGGTCAAGCAATTTAGCAGCATCGTCGTGTTTTTATTCGTTGAATATGCAAGAGTAGGATACTTCGCATGACGGGACGACCTTTTCACATCGTTCTACCATCGTGAATCTTGGGCCATTAAAGCCACGTAATTTAATAACCTAAGAGGAAAGACTTCGCTCATTCAACGGTGTTATCTAGATGAGAAAAAAAAACATTTAATTCCACTAGCAGACTCTTTCGGAGCACTTAAATATTTGATGCTCAATTTGGCAATCGAGAACGGTATATTTTGCAATAAGCTCGAACCATTTTGTGACATTTCTTTGAAGTGGGTATAAAACATGTCGAGCCTTTGCCGAACACTGCGATATTAATATAAACAAAAGAAGGATCGCGATTGTTTTTTTTTTGTTCGATGTGACCAAACATCTTCATTTATTTGGCTCATCGCTCTTTCACATTACTTCTCGACATGTCAAAAATTATTCGTAAGAAAAAACTTCCTTTCGGCCAGCCTTAGCAGAACGTGAAAAAAAAAAACAATTCAGGACATCAAATTCCCCGTGGCAAAAGAACGCGTGAGTATTCAAATTTTTTCATCTGCTCATCCTTGAGCGACGAAATCTCGTTTCGGCATAATTAAAAGTCGTCCCGGAAAATCGGAAGTCTCCGAAAGTTGTTGTTGTCCGGATGATCTTGCCCCGGGTCCCGGACAAATATTCGGTGGCTGATGTGACCGATATCGTTTTGACTCCGCGACCGATGTCGTTTCCTCATTTCGCGAAGATGCTGCCCAGAAGCTGTTCAAGATGGGAGATAGGAGAGGCGAGGTTGCCAAGAATCGATCACCGGAAGCCTCGACGGAAAGTGCCGTTGATAAGGCTCGAGGGAGACTGCGGGAACTTTGCGAGTGCGAGAAGATTATCGAGGACGAGGAAGTTCTCGCCCTTGGTAGAATAAATCGAGAGGTCGAAGGTGCCGAGGATAATGTATCGAGCAGCGACGAAGTCGATGAAATTCTCGAGGCCGAACGTCGCAGACTCAACGACGTCCTTGAACTACCCGTGGACACGTACTCGCTTACGTTGATAAGCCCGAATCTTCCGACGTGTGTGAAATATGGTGTTCGTTCCGGTCTCGCTCATCACAAGACGCATGCATTTTCACCGCTCTCCAGGGGTCTTCAAGTAATGACTCGTCTTGAGCCTTACTCATTTTAAGGGGTCGTCTCACTTTAATCCCTAAAACGGCTATTTTCATGATTTTATTTGACAGGTTTACATTATAGATATTGATATAAAAGTTGTTATACTTAATAAATACACTTTCGAAATACACAAAAAATTATTTATTTATTTAAGTCACTTTTAAGTCAATTATTCATTTATTTAAGTCATAGACGAAAATGATAGTTAAAAAAATGTCCTGCACTGAGAAAAGAAATTCGTTGAATGTGCAAAATCCATTTTGTTGTCTCGAAATTTTGTTGTTTTAACATTTGCTCAGACATGCTAAATAAGCTCAAATTCACACCACTAAAACTATCAGTTAGATTGACAAAACGTGGTTTATGCCAACCAAAAATCAAGTTGTAGGTATTTGAAGATACATTTTGTTAAACCAACTGAATTTTGGATGGATGAACGAATTTTGTGTCAAAAATTGGAGGTCTGCGCTGTTGATAAAATCTCGAAGATGGATCATCCGAAACAAAAACATCAAATGGTTTTAGATTCAGTATCTTAATGGCCACAGCGCATATCATACGATTTTTGATATATGCAAAAATAACAAAATGGCGGAAATTTTTCGAAAAAAACTAAAAAAAGTGTTTTTTCACCGTTTTTGGAAAAAAATAGTGAATATCAAAATTTTCAAAAATCCTTAGTATGCGCTATAGCTATAGTTGTAGAGAATATGTGGTTAAAATTTCATGAGGATCGGTTCAGTACTTTCGAAGGTTTTATCAACAAGCCGTCGAAAAACGTTGTTTCGAGAAAAACGCGTTTAAAGTTTGTTTGGGTAACATAAATACATTTAAAAAATTATATGTACTTCGAAAGTGTATTTACTAACAAGGAACATCCCTCAGGTGTCCGCCTCCGATTTTGTTGAAACTCATATATGTGATAGAGCATCGAAAACTTTGAGACACGTATTTTTTTTTATCAGCGGAAAAACGGATTTAATGGGGGGAACCGCCCCTCAAAGGAAGGCGTGTCGAGGGGAGATTTTGCAGTTTCACCCAGAAGCAATCCACCGATCTGAATGAAACAAAAACTTCTTCTAAGGATCTGAATGAAACAAAAAATTCTTCTAGGAAAAGCGATGAAAAATCCACTATGAAGATGTTAAGAAAAAATTAAATTAGCGGGTAAACCACCCCTCAATTTGCCTTTTTCCACCCCACACTTAAGGGGGTTGTATGCAAATTAATAAAACAGGTATCATTTTGAAGGGCAATTAAAATTAAAGGTGACGGGTTTTTGCGTTTTGGCGGCATAGCAAATTTAAGGGGGTAAACCACCCCTAACATAAATTTATTTATCATGGTCGTTTTTTCTGTGTTTAAAGTATATCCGCTGATTTTAAATATATCTCTAAGGTACAATTTAATGTTTTACCATATGTCAAACTTATTACATTCGTCTAAAGGGGTAACTACCCCTCTGGTGAGAAACATCATTGAAGTTTCCGCTTTCGATTTCGTTGAAACTCATATATGGGATAAAGCATTGCAAACTATTAAACATGTTTTTTTTTGTATCGGCAGAAAAACGGTTAGGGCATGAAACCACCCCTCAAAGTTTCTCCCACAAGCAGTCCACTGATCTGAATGAAACAAAATCGAAAAATCCTCTAATATCAAGCGATGAAAAATCCACTACAAGAGTGTTGATTAGAAATATAATTAAGGGGTAAACCACCCCTTCATTTGCTGTTTTTCACCCCACGCTTAAGGGGGTTGTATGAAAATTAATAAAACATGTGTAATTTTGAAGGGGAATCAAAATTCAAGTTGACGCGTTTTTGCTTTTCAGCGGAACAGAAAATTTAAGGGGGTAAACCACCCCTAATATAAATTTGTTCATCACCGTCGTGTTTTCTGTGTTTAACATGTATCCGCGGATTCAAAATATACTCCCGCGTTTTTAAATTATTACGTTTTTAGATTTTTACATTTTCAGGATAAACTACCCCCTCTAATTGCTTTTCGTTTGAACTTTCGCGAAAGGTTTCCCGAATTTGGTTAAAACTGTTTTCATTCCATCGATAATATCAATTTTATGTTTGTGTGTGCAGGCATATTCGTTTTGAGCTTTAGGAGCGGTATTTGGGAGTGGGGACGTGGGGCTACCCCTTACTCATAAGACTGATATTTTCGTGTCGAAACGCTTCCGATTTTAATATGCACGTCCATTAAGCATCTCCATAGGAATAAACATACACTTCTACTGTATCATTAATTATAATAATTTCCAGAATAAGTTATAAGGCTCAATTCGTATATTTCGGAACGATGATGCGCCTGGATCAAGCGACAATTTAGCCAGCGACGTAGTTTTGTGGAGGCATGTATATTTTTATTATTTTACCGTTTATTTAATTAAACATATTAATGAAACTGAGGGTTTTATAGTAGGTTAACGAACATGTTTTAAATATATTTTGACATATTTTATTTGGTAATCATTTCAGCTGATTTAATTAATAGTACTTGTGAAAAGTATTGCAGTCATATGCCGTCAAATCATTTTCTTGTGATATATATATTTTTTTCTAGTCTATCAACTATCAACCATCAACAATCATGGCTCATAATTCCTGCAATAATGATAATCGTCAAAAAAATGCTTTAAACACAACGATTTTTTGCACCATGCACATCTGATAATGGCCAAATTATTGCAACCGGGTATTTCACAATGTGTGTTCGATTCACCAAAACCAAAGGTAACAGGATTTTCAAAATCTTCTGATTTTTTTAATGAATGGAAATGAACAAATTTATGTTAGGGGTGGTTTACCCCCTTAAATTTTCTGTCCCGCTGAAACACAACAACGCGTCAACTTGAATTCTGATTCCCCTTCAGAATGATACCTGTTTTATTAATTTTCATACAACCCCCTTAAGCGTGGGGTGAAAAACGGCAAATGGAGGGGTGGTTTACCCCTTAATTATATTTCTAATCAACACTCTTGTAGTGGATCTTTCATCGCTTAATATTAAAAGAATTTTCGATTTTGTTTCATTCAGATCGGTGGACTGCTTGTGGGAGAAACTTTGAGGGATGGTTCCATCCCATAACACCGTTTTTCGGCCGATACAAAAAAAACATGTTCAATAGCTTGCAATGCTTTACCACATATATGAGTTTCAACGAAATCGAAAGCGGATACTTCAATGATGTTTCTCGTCAGAGGGGTAGTTACCCCTTAAGACGAATGTAATAATTTTGACATATGGTAAAACATTAAATTGTAGCTTTTAGAAATATTTAAAATCAGCGGATATACTTTAAACACAGAAAAAACGACCATGATAAATAAATTTATGTTAGGGGTGGTTTACCCCCTTAAATTTGCTATGCCGCCAAAACGCAAAAACCCGTCAACTTTAATTTTAATTGCCCTTCAAAATGATACCTGTCTTATTAATTTGCAAACAACTCTCTTAAGTGTGGGGGCAAAAAAGGCAAATTGAGGGGTGGTTTACCCCCTAATTAAATTTTTTCTTAACATTTTCATAGTAAATTTTTCATCGCTTTTCATTAGAAGAATTTTCGTTTTTATTTCATTCAGATCGGTGGATTGCTTCTGGGTGAAACTGCAAAATCACCCCTCGACACGCCTTTCTTTGAAGGGTGGTTTCCCCCCTTAAATCCGTTTTTCCGCCGATAAAAAAAATACGTGTCTCAAAGTTTTCGATGCGCTATCACATATATGAGTTTCAACCAAATCGGAGGCGGACACCTGAGGGATGTTCCTTGTAAGTGTAAAAACCTTTATATCAATATCTATAATATAAACCTATCAAAAAAATGAACGAAAATAGCCTTTTTTAAACGCCTAAAGGGAGAAGACCCCTCAATGCATTTGCTAATTTGCTGCATTGCTATCTACGAACGAGAAGTAAAAATTAAAATAATAAATATCAATACGATGCATAACTAGATCTCTTTTCTTATTTTACCTTTGCATAAATAAATTTCGTCATTGCTCTACTGAAATTCATTATGGTTTTTCTTGTTTCTATCCAGAAAATTGGTTCACATATGTTGGTTAAGGGAGTGTAAAATTTTACCAGTGTAAAATTTTTGAAAAGTGTTTTTTTTTGGAAACACTTTCAAAAAATCCTTTGAACCTTCAAAAATACGATGCATATCCGTTTATAGCTGAAAAAAAGTTTCAAAGTGATTTTCGAGCTATTTTGTGAGAGTCTCCGAGCGCTAAAAAGCGCCTTCGGCGATGCCATGCCGGTGACGCAGCTCTTGACTATTGTAAGCCCATTATCTTTGGAGAAAAAGTCGCCGATTAAAAATTGTTTTATTTTCTGCCGATAGGTGGCATTATATTACGGGGAACAACATTTCTTCACTTTTCTTTCATTTTTTCTCAAAACCATGTTTTTGAAATCGGCAAGCAGCAAAACTCGAACAATTTTCGTCCAATCGACTCGAAATTTTAGTAGCTTCTTAGCTTGCTTTAACAGTAAAGTACGAGCACTTTTTTTTGATTAATTGACAATTGTAAAAAATATATCACGTTTTATGTGATAATTATGGTCGAAAAAACGAACTTTTTTCAAAGACGCCTCTATTTTTTTTCATTATTTTTTTCATTTTCCTCCGTACTTGACTGCTAAAAATAATATAATTAACGAAAATATTTCACTTTTAGTTCCAGGATTAAATTTACGACAGTCTAGTGCGTGCCTCAGAGAGGTTTGTCTGAAAACCAGTAGTGCGCCGCCATTTTGTATTCTTTCGACAAACACATTTTTTTAGACACTTCAATATATACCAAACAAAGCCTGAAAGTTCTATTGACCATGTACTTTATTCCCTTCTTCAAAAAAAATTCCAAAGAAAACGGTCGAAAATGGGCAGTTACAGTGGTGTCCTCCCTTACGGGGAGATATACACCTATGAGCCGGAAAAAAGGTCATTTTTGTGCATTTTTTCAAGGAAAACTATTTGAAATTTCGGATTGGGGTTTTAATTATCTTAAAGTATATACATTCAAAAATATGTTTAATTTTCTTTATTTAAAAATATCAAAAATATACAAGGATATTGTATGAGTTTTGGAGCGTCGTAAAAAAATCTGCGTATACGGTACCCACTGGCGTTTCTTCAAAAAACATCTGAAAAAAAAAACCAAAAAGATGATTAAATTAGATACTATAATCTAGTACTTGTCATAGCCGATTTTGAAAATATCGATTTATGACAAACTGGCGGTCGTTTTAACATAAATAGTGATTTTTGGGCCAAAAATTAGTTATTATTTTGCTTATAAAACCAAAACTAAGTAACGGAAAAAAAATCCTATGACAAGTACTAGATAATTGTGTATAGAATAACCACAAAAAACCTCAAGGCAATCGTTTCATTCGTTTTCGAGAAATTTTGGGTACCGATTTGAAAAACGTGGTTTTGAGAAAAACGCTTTTGAAAATTTGGGAATGAATAAATCATGAAATTTGTCAACTTACATGGAATCATCGATACCAGGCCCATAGTGTAGGTCTTCTACGGTCGACGGAATGTTCATAGCTTCTAAATCCTCGACCTCGACCATCTAGGTGTATATGTCTCCTTAAGGAGTCTCCATACCGTTCCTTGTCTGCAAGAGTGGGCATGAAAATACAATGAGTTTGAAAATACAAAAATCAACTATTATCGGACAATATCCAATTCATATCGTTGAAAAATATTTCCAAGCCGGGAAATGATATTGACAGTTATCATTTTTGCAATTGAACATAAATATTTTGCAATTTTATTCAAGAAAAAACTAACCCATCGACTTGGCAATAGCGGCGGTTTCTGCCATCGGCACGACTGACTATCGCTAAAGCACCGTCGGCTCGAGGTTATTTACACGGTGAAAAACGTCCAACGTACAAACTTCTGTAAACAGTTTTTGATTCGACAATGTCGAGAAAACGTTGAAAATGTCGAGTGAATGAATAAATACATTATATTATAAAGTTCAAATACTATAATACTATGTACGCTTCAAACACTCGCTGATTTTGAAATACCCGCCAATTAATGGTTGACTGTGAGTGGCTTACTCGACAGAGCCAATTAACCCGGTGTTGCCACGTTTAACCTACAAGTTCCGTAAATGTCCGAAAAAGAATACGAATCCAGCTCAAAATTCACATCTTTTTTCGAGTATTATAAACGAACGAAGTAGATAAACCGTTTAATTTTTTGACACGATATTCCCAACGCTATAATCATGGTATGCTCGGTTTCTGATTTAAGGGGTCTTGTCACTTTAGACGCTAAAAAGGCAATTTTCATGCATTTTTTTATTGGTTCATAATATAGATATTGACATAAACGTTGTTACACTTAAGGGAAGGTTCTGCCTTGCTGGGCCAAAAAATGTTCGATTTTTCACCAACTTTTTATGCGAAAAGGATTAAATATAGAATGTTGATGTTTGCTATGTTGACCAAGCGGTCTTTATTGAACATCAAAATATTTTTTTAACTTTGACAAAACATGGTGGTAGGAGTGGGAGGAGCCACGTATGTCGGTGCGCGGGCGATGACTTTCTTCGCTTGCGGAAGTCCTAAGTCGCGGACAGGTGATCTAAAGCAAAAAATCAAACATATTTTTATTTTATACAATATTGTGTATAAGCTGATCTAGGATCAAGAAGAAAAATTGAAAAATAAAAAAATAGTGAGCGAAAAACTGCAAAAATTTTTGGGAAAAAAAACTTCCTTCCGAGCGCTCACTATTTTTTTTCACACTTTCGAAAAACATTTTTTTAACTTTATGTATTTATGTAACCCAAACAAATTTTAAACGCGTTTTCCTCGAAACAACGTTTTTCGACGGCTTGTTGATAAAATATTCGAAACTCCCGAACCGATCCTTATGAAATTTTAACCACATATTCTTTACAACTATAGCTATAGCGCATATTAAGGATTTTTCAAAATTCTTATATTTTCTATTTTTTTTGCCAAAAACGTTGAAAAAACACGTTTCTTTTTGTTTTTTCGAAAAATGTCCGCCATTTTGTTATTTTTGCATATATCAAAAATCGTATGATATGCGCTATAGCCACTAACATACTGACAAGGGGACAGTACGGAAGTCGGATTTTTGTAATTTTTCGTACTCATGGTACGTGAAGTTCAGAGCTCGAATATTAACATCCCAAAGCAGTTCGACGCCATATTCAGAAATTTTCGAGAAAATTGACTTTGAAGTTTTCGAGCGCACTCTTATCCCACAAAGATGCAACGATATTCGAACCGGGCTCGTGGCGTACCCGGTAGCGCTCGAGTCTAGTAATCGCGGGTCGCTGGTTCGAGTCTCACTTCGATTTTTTTTTTTTCATTTTTTTTTAATTTTTTTTTAATTCGTATACCTCCGTCATTTAAATATCCCGATAAATTTTTGTTGTATATAATCACATATTATTATATATAATTAATATAATATATCTATATATGTTTATATATGGACAAAATCCATATATAGTTATTTATGTACAAAATTCATTATATTTATACATAATTATATATTTTCTCATATATGATCATATATTATTTATATATAACAATAGGTGATTATTTATAAAAAAATAAATAAATAATCCCGGGATAAAAATCATAAAATCTATGGTAATTCACATATATGTAATTATAATTGTCAATGATAAATGCAAGTCTTATTTTTGATTATCTCTTGCTTGAAATTGCGAATAGGCGACGTAAAAATATCCAGTAATAATATTTACATAAACTCCCTTGTAGATTAATAGGAATATAAACTCCCTTGTAGATTACTAGGAAAAATTGCGAATGTAACAATGCAGCGTTTGTACGGTGTGCGAGATGCCGTGAAAATTACTGTTGTCCTTGTTTTTACGATGGTTATCACTCTGGCTCGTGTAACATTACACCCGATGTATAAAACAAACGAATACAGACCGAATAATAAAGTATTCATTTCCTTACCCGACGTTTTTCATTTTCATCCTAAAAATGTTGTTGGTTATAAATATTGATACTTGAAAATGTATGTTTATAGTCAAGAGATAATTAAAAATATGACTTGCGTTTTTTCATTTAAAAAAAATGAAAAAAAAAAAAAAAAAAAAAAAAATCGAAGTGAGGCTCGAACCAGCGACCCCGCGATTACTAGACTCGAGCGCTACCGGGTACGCCACGAGCCCGGTTCGAATATCGTTGCATCTTTGTGGGATAAGAGTGCGCTCGAAAACTTCAAAGTCAATTTTCTCGAAAATTTCTGAATATGGCGTCGAACTGCTTTGGGATATTAATATTCGAGCTCTGAACTTCGCGTGCCATGAGTACGAAAAATTACAAAAATCCGACTGCCGTACTGTCCCCTTGTGAATCTAAAACCGTTTGACTTTTTGTTTCGGATTATCCATCTCCGAGATTTCATCAACAGCGCAGACCTACAATTTTTATAGGAAATTGTTTCAACTACCATTTTCGTCTATAAATAGTGCCTTAAATAAAGTTAAAACATTGTTTTATATAATTCGAAAATGTATTTATTAAGTGTAACAATTTTTATATCAATATCTAGAATATAACCCTAGCAAAAAAATTCATGAATATTTTTTTGGCGTCTAAAGTGAGAAAACCCCTTAAATAGAAGTATTATTTTAGTCCCAACAGCCCTATAACTAGTGCTCACGAGGTGCCATATGTATTACCAAATGGATAAAGGTTCAACTTGAACATTGAAAATCTCCGAATCTGTGTTGTGAAACGAATTAATTTTTGGACAGTTCATGCATCCTCAATTAAACTCTTTGTGATATAAATTTCAATCGTCCGCAAGCATAACGATTTTAGTCTCAAAACTCCTAAAGCTGTGAAAAGAATTTGATGCCATATTTAGAGGATCCATCTCAATGGCTAACTTAAAATAATCCGAGAGTACGCAATTGCGTCTTTACGGATTAGACTTTTATGCGGAAAACTTTGGTTCGTCTGCAATAGGGACCAGCCATAGCGATAGCGGCATTCGCGACGACGGCCCTGATGAAAGCTCGATGCTGGAACGAGTTGATAATTGATCAGATAGTCGAGGACGGTGACACGTATTACTGCGATTCATACGATCGCCATCACAGCGACGATCGCAGGACTCTGACGGTTCTCGATCTGAATGGAGATTTCATTATTCAAAAGACTCACAGGGCTTACGTAAAGATGGACGAGCCTGCTTACGCGGGCACCTTTCGCTCGGAAAATCCCAGGCATCTTCACGTGGCCAAGGCATTGGAGTTGTTCTTCAACCGTTACGAAGCCGGTGTGCTCGTTTCATCGGTACTTAACATCGCTATCTGGCGAGACGCGAAATACTTCAATATCTTCGATGGCCAAGCGCGAAGGGACAATCTTCTGCCTACCGATGATCCTTCCGGTGGTGCAAAACTAATTCTCGTCCGCGATATGACAGGAGTGCTGTTCGTCATATTGGAAAAAAGTGGCGTCAAGAACGAGCACTTTGTTATATGCCGTGTAAGTATGAGAGGCGTTCAAAGATTACCCCTGAAAGAGGACGATCCCGAAGAACCGGAGAAATCGGTTGGTAAGCCCCGAAGAAGGCCCAGTGGCTACAAAATTCAGGACAAGTTTCGAGCCCTCGTTCAGGGATCTTTCCATCTGAAGCACGAATTGGTACCCGAGGAACTTCGCGGTCGGGGACACTTGGTTGTCGCGCTGGCAGCGTTGATTTATTCCCGTCTCGTTCCAGCCAACAAGTGGACGAAGGCCATGATAGATCTGATCTTCAATCAATCGCACATCTATCTGGTAGATCTTGCCAGAGTTCTGGAGAAGAGGCTCGACGAGACTTTCGAGCTGAAGATCGACGATGTGATGGGCGATGTTATACTTGGAGTGTATGCGGCAAAGGTGAAGGTGCGGATAAACGTTGTTCCGGGCCAGGGTAAAAAGGGAAAAGCCACTATCGACACTGGAATCAGAGACTTTTTCAAAGACAACAGCCTGGGTATTCTTGAGATAAAGAAAACGTTTTACGCCACCTGGCACGATGGCGGTAAGTATTACTTCTTCGATCCGTTTGGCTGTGACGACGAAGGCTTCAGAGTAGACCCGGCCGACCCTGAGAATGCTCAGCGTTACGGAAACGCACTTGCCTGCGTAACTATGAACAGCTCTGTCAATGAGTTGATCGAGACGATTCTGGAAAATACCGGAAACAAGGAGAAAGATCCTTTCATACTTCATGGCATTGGGGTGCTGTACGTGAAGACTGGATCGCAGCCGGATGGTCCTTTGGACACTGTTATTTATCGGGACAAGACGACCAATCGGAGGCCACTTCCTCCTGAAAGTCCGAAACCGGAAGTGCCTGACGATTGCAAGATCGTGATGGATATGATTCCTCGGCCGCGTCCGGATGCGGAGAGAACAAAAGACTTCGCCTCTCAGTATCCGGAGCTCATGAGACGGGTTGAGGCCTACATGATGCGAGAAGATGAGCCGACCACTTTCGTCGAGGAGTCACCTGAGACTGGCGATATCGCGGATGAGGAGGATGAAGAAAATCCGGAAGATCCGTTGGTAGACGAAGTTGAAGACGAATCTGTAGCGGAGGAAAACATTGAGTCAGGAGAGATGAAAGCTCAGGTCCATTTTCAGGACGAAACAGATCAGGAAGAACCAACTGAGCTGGATACCACTGAGGCGGAAGACATCCAAGATGAAAATATCGTTGAGGAAACAATTGAGACACCAAACGAAGATCCCATTGAACCGGAATCTATCCCGGAAAGAATCAAGCTCATCAAAGGCTACAGCATCGTAAATCCGCATCGGTTGGTACTTCATGGTTCGGAAAATTGTGCGTCGGAGGAATTTGAGGACAAATACCGCGGTAGGCAGGGCCTGGCACTGGCCTTAACCGCCATTGCTTACGCGAAAATCAAGGAGCCCGAAACATGGCGAAACGTTGACGTTGATCAAATTCTGCGAGTCGGCGATCGAGCTCACCTGGATATCGTAAATTGGATACGTCAGGGAAGTCCCGCCGATGCGGAAGACGATAAAGCCGAGGAAGAGGACGCCGATGAGAAGGACGAGGAGGAAGAGGAGGAGGAGGAGGAAGAAGAGGAAGAAGAGGAAGACACAGAAGAAGGCGATGGTGAAGAAATGTTGAGATCATTCAAGGGAGCGCTCAAACCCACTCCGAGTCATCTCGAAGTCTCGATGCTTCCGACTCGAATGAAAATCGGTGAGAACAAGGTGGTTTTCCAGAAAAGACAGTCGGTCATTGATGGTGATGCCGATCCTTTGGCCAATCTGGGTGAGGCGCTCGAACGTTACTTCGAAAACTATAACGAGGCAATATTGGAGAACAAGAGACTGATGTACGGAATATGGAAACAAGACGACAAGTATTTCGTTCTCAATCCTTATGGAAGCGACGAGGAAGGTTGGCGATCCAGAGATTATCCTGCTTCCGTCCTCGTCACTGACACCGTCAACGAACTCGTCGATATTTTTCACAGTATTTTCGAATTCAACGATAGAAAGTTTTTCTTTCATTATGTCGGCGTTGAGTCCATCCAACCGGGTGATAAATACGTTAGTCCAGCGCCCTTGGCAGTGCCGGAACTTGCTGCAATGGAAAAGTATCAAACGAGGTTTTTACCCGTAACGGATGAAGATCTCTTCGTTCCGGAGTTGGAATCGGAGTCGCAACCTTCGCCGACAGCTGAAGAAGATACGAAGCTGGACGAGGATGAAGGAGACGAGGATGACGAAGAAGATGAAGACGAAGAGGACGAAGAAGATGAGGATGAAGACGAACTCGAGGAAACGGAGGTTCAAGCACGTAAAGTACCCGAGCCTGAAGAGCCTCTCGAGGATCCCCTCTTGGATGTCAATGAGCAAGAATATCCTGATGCTCCGGAACGCCTGAATTTGTCTCTTTTGACGGGAAGCGTGAAAATCGAAGAAGACGTAATACCCGATAGCGAATTGAAAGAAACTCTCCTCTACGAACGTCTCAAGTACAGTCACCCACCGCCTTACGTAATTCCTCCGAAAAAAGTTCTGTGCGTTCTATTGGAAGCGAAGAAGGCTTCGAGCTCTATGCATTCTCTCATCTCACGGTTCTCCATCGACTCGAAGTTGGCAGTCAAAGCAACGCGGGATTTACCTGCCGGAAAAGACAACGATCCGGCAATAGCCGAAGTTCTATCAGCCACCGAACAAGAAAAGACTTCGAAGATGATCAAGTTGCCACCCAAGAACTACTTGTTCTCGAGAGTTCCAACCGCAGGATTCACACCTCTGAGGGCTATCAACGAAAAATTCATACAGGACGAAGACCTCGACAGAGCGAGGGAAGAAGCTTGCAGAAGAGAGAAAGCCCTAGCAACGCCCGACGAATTCGTTCTTCAAGAAGTTCCGGAAGATCCAATTTGCGTACGCATAACCCCGGAAATAATTCCTCTCGGACCAACGATAAAAACACCAACGCCGAAGAAAAAACCCAAACCCTGCCCGGAACACTCAGCAGTACGGAAGTGCAAAATATCCGATGCCGAAAAAGAGGATACTACGCTGCGAAAGATTCTCTGCGATACCGAGGATCTGTTGCTCGATATGATTTTCCCGAAAAAGAAAGAGGAACCCGCAGGAACTGCGGATAAACCTGATGGCCAGGAGCGCGAAAAAACTCCGAGTACCACAAAAGACAACGAGGATCCGAGCACTTTGGGTGTAGATACGAAAACTGATGATAACGATGCTTCCAACGAGCCGGAAGTTCCCGAGACCCGTGGATTTGTCGAAACGAAAGACAACATTGGCATAATCGAGGGTAACTCATGCCTGAAGAATCGTGATCTGACAGAAGCTTGTCACTTTAAGCAATGCTTCTACGCTGCCGTTTTGTGCATCCTTGCTAAAGTTCAAACGAGCGTTAAAGACTTTTGCGGCACTGTTCTCGATCAATTCGTTTTAGCAGCTGACAAGATTCATCGTCGTATCGGTAAATTGCGCTACAAACGCGACAGATGGTTTCGCAACGTTGTCGTTCTTCGCTCGAAGGCTAACGTCATCACGAAGCAAGTGATTTACGCTGATCCCGAAAATTGCGAAGCCGACGAATTGTCAATAATGCTGGAGTCTTATATTGAAAAGAATCAAAGTGGCATACTGGTGTTCGAAAATGCTTCATACGCCTTCTGGACGTCGAACGGACGATACTACTTGTTCGATCCTTACGCGTGTGACGACACCGGAAGAGCAAACGAAAACGGTGTAGCTTGCCTTTTGGAATTTTGCGATATCGATGGATTGATCGAGCGCATACGCGAGAACAATAGCACCCAAGCTGAGAAGCCGTATCGCATATACACCTTGTCGATCGCTCATGTGGAACCGATCAAGGCCCGAAAAAAATCTGGCAAAAAACGAAAGAAACAATGTCCCAAAACGATATCGGAAGAAACGATACCGGAAGATCCACCGGAGGAGAGCATCGAGACTAAGCGGGAATTGTCCCTCATCGAGCTGGTCGAATGGGTTGACAAGGAAGAAGAATTGAACAAGTTCGACTTGACCGTACCGGGTTTCGCAGCTATTAAGAATTACAATGCCTCGGCTCTCGAGGTTCCCGTGGTTGAAAATGACATAACCAGACCCTTGCAGGCTCCGTTGAAGAAGCTCAAAGCCCTCAAAGAGCCATCGATTGATCCGCTCGATCCACCGAGGAAAAAGCCTTACGATCGTAAATTCAAGGAAGAAACTTGCATCGGAGAAGCGATCGATCTTTGCATCATCGCTTGGTCCTGCGTTCACGATCCTACCGTCTGGAGCGTAAGAACGATACGAGGCATTTACGAGGCTTCCAAAGACCTCACTTACGACTCCTTGCTCACCGCTACCGACACTAATCCCGCCGAAATGATGGACGGCGTACTGTCGGAATTTTCGATCGGTAATTACTACTTTCGCGCTGTATTCGCTCCGCTTCATTATGGCACGTTGTACGCAATGGAAGGCTGGAACTTGGCTATGTCCCTGAAGAAACTCCTCGAGATACGAATATACAGCGGGGCTATATTGATCTGCGATAAATCGCACATTGGGATAATGAAGAAAGGCTCGAATCATTACGCATGGTGGACCGTTCCGAACACGAAGAATCTGCGTATCGTGACGTCGAGGATTTTGGAGGATTTTCTGAAACTAGTGGTCAAAGCGATCGGTACGAGGGAGGAACACGATTTCGTGATGAGAATCGTTACGATATCTTACGCGAGGAAATTAGATCCCGACTGTAGCGACATGCATGGCCTTCACGAAGCTGCGATACCGAGCAGGTCTTTGGCACAGATTCATCGTAAAGCCTCACCTCCTTACGATCTCCAAGCTATATTCCGGCCCACTTTGCCACGTTCCAAACCGATCTTCGTATCTGGTACCGTCGCCCTCGAAGATCGCGATTCTGTTCTCGAGCCAAGAGTCAAACGATGCTACTACGTGGCTGTTCTGTCGATTATGATAAAGCGCGATATCGTGCAGAGTCCCATGCCAGCTATGATCGATAGAGTCATCGAAGTTGCCGATAATCTCTACGGAGAGTTCGACGAAGCGAAATATCACACCGAGCACATACTTCGCAACGTTACCATTATGAATCGAATCTTCGACTTTCGCGATTGCGCCTCGCCGTTGTTCATCCTCAAGATCAATCCGAACAGTGGAAAAACCGATTTTTACACCGTGGTTAGAAAACAATTGAGAAAGCACTTCGTCAGGTATACGGACGGTCTTATACACTTTACGAATTGCTCGTACGGATTTTGGTTCTCGCGAGCAACCAACGCGTATTACTACATCGATCCCTATCCCTGCAACGACAAAGGTCGAAGATTACGTAACAACGGCGCTGGCTGCTTATGCATCTTTCCCTCGATCTGCCAAATGGTGAAACAATGGTGCATCAATCGTTTCCAAGACACTACCGGATTCTTCATTCATCGCATACACGTCGAATCCATCAATGTTCCACCCTGCGACAAGTTCACCGAGGACCCCATGTGGGTTTATCTGGACTATCAGTGGAGTTTCGAACACTCGACGATGTCCACCAAATCCTCGGATAAACCGAAGAGGAGGAAGAAAATCGCGAACGACGATGTCTGCCGAGATTCGGACAGGGAAGAACGAGCGAGGCCATCTTGGAACAACTATACTATCGAAGTTCCCAATCTCATTTATTCGGTCTGGGGCACCATAGGATCTTACGACGCCAGGTTCGGCGACAGGGCCGGAAAGAATCGCGACGCAGTTTGCATTGCCATTTTGTCAATGCAGTATCTGTGTCATCCGTCGCGATGGGGCGCCGCTATACTCGATTCCGCCGTAATTTGCGGCGATTCTTACTACACCGAGAGCACGAAGAATTCGGCCAAAAGAGGATCGCGATACCAAAATCGGTTCAATCTTCAGCCTTGCTTCAAGGTCTTTCCTCACATCTGGCGAATCGACTTTTTGGCTAACATCTGTGGAATTTTGTACGGCGCGAGGAACAGACCGGATTTAGCAACGACCTTGAAAATCGCCTTCGAGGAATCCTCCAATCTCGTGCTACAGTGCGACAGAGTTAGCCTGGCAGTTTTATCGACCGGCAACGATTTTTACATTACGGATCCTTGCTGGACCGGTCCGCCTTTATTCGTGAAAAATCGCGGCGCCGCTTACGCTCTTCGCTGTCGAAATATGAATTCTCTCGTTTACGCAGTGACGAAGATACTGAATACCAATCAGAGACTCGAGTTTCGCGTAACACCAATCTCGCTCAACTTTAGCCAGGAAATTTGTAAATTCGTCGACAGGCGCAAATTGACGAGGAAAGAGATACTCTTGGATCCGTTGGGCGATGAACCCGGAATCGCCGATGGCCCGGCCATTCCCGTTTCTGGCGGTATCGTTCAGCCGGGAGAAGACTCTTTCCTGCTTTATCGGGAGAACTTGAAACGAGGAATTTTACACGGTGGAGAACTCGAGAATCCAACGGCTGAATCGCCCGTTCCCGCGATGAATTACGACACTGCCAACAATTGTTCCATCAGTACGACCTGGCACTTGAACGTCGGCAAAGACAGAATGAAAAAACGCTCTTATCCACCAGTCGATTCGTCGATCCTCACACGAGACTCGCGTTATTGTTTGGGCATGAATAATTCTTCGATAGAGGCGCGAAAAATTTGTTCCATCGACGAGAAAATTCAGTTGTGCGACGATTATCCGAGAACCGTCGATTTCGCGGCTGGAAAATTCTTCGTGCCACCGACGAAGATCTTGACGAGACGATATTTCAAGCCGGAAGTACCCTCGACGAAGCCACTCGATTGCCTACCTCGCAGAAGATTTTTGACGGAGACGAGCGATCGCGAATTCGACAAATGGAACACAGAAATGGCCGATGAAGCGTACAAGACTCTGAAACATCGAGTAGACGATTTGGAGGAGGACACCGATGCGGAGTCTGCACAGCTTACTGATGAGGACGATGATGCAGCAACGAAGACCGACGAAGAAGTCGACGAGGTGATCGAAAACGAGGATGAAGGATTGAAAAAGGACAGAAAATGACATCGTTAGAAATCCAAATTATCTGTATCATTAGTCATTTTATTCGTTAAAGTAAAGTGACGTACAAAAAAAGTACAGTAATATAACTTATGTTTTTTATCGGACGGTTGAACGAGACATCAGGCTCTCGTCTTTCTGATAGTCTTGAAACTTCGATATTCTGACAGAGATTGTACATTGCAAATAATTATAGTACAGTAGGAATGATTGTTACGATGAGGTGTTAGGTTCGATGTTTTGGCGTGTGTGCATGTTCATCTAAATTCTCCTTAGTGCTCGAATAAATCGATATTTTACTCGCGACTTAATTATAAACATTTTTCGACACTTTATCTTGAAAATGGATCTCTAAAAAGTCATGAAATATTCAAACGAATTATTTTAGGGTGAATTGTCGTTTTTTTTCTCTCGTTACTGATCGTATCGGTAGGTCAATTACAAAGTGGAGTAGAACAAAAAGTCGATGTGCATTCTCATTCTTGCGAGCAGCTTGCACGCGGAATGAAAATGGAGCTCCGTTTGCAAGATTTAAGGGGTTAGGCCATTCTAGAGGCTGAAAAAATAGACTTTTTGGGGATTTTTTTTTAGAAAAACTACAAAATAAATCGAGATTACAAAAAAGGGTGTTTATTACACATATCAGTGACTGTATTCAATAATTTTTTTGAAGCGTTTAATTTCAACATGGCGGCTGTGCAGCGTTTATCTCAAAACTGCATTTTTTAAGTTGGCCGGAAACACAACTCAGACAATTTTCAACCGATTCACTTGAAAGGTTGAATATATCTTGAAAAATACATTGTCTATGATATTACGAAGGATTTTTTTTATATTGCATAGTTAATTTGTTATTAACAATTATCTGACGATTTTTTAGGCAAATTTTTCACTTTCCAAAAATTTGCCTAAAAAATCGTCAGATAATTGTTAATAACAAATTAACTATGCAATATCAAAAAAAACCTACGTACTTCCATAGACAATGTATTTTTCAAGATATATTCAACATTTCAAGTGAATCGTTTGAAAATTGTCCGAGTTGTGTTTCCGGCCAACTTAAAAAATACAGTTTTGAGATAAACGCTGTACAGCCGCCATTTTGAAATTAATCGCTTTAAAAAAAATTATTGAATACAGTCACTGATATGTGTAATAAACACCCTTTTTTGTAATCTCGATTTATTTTGTAGTTTTTCTGAAAAAAAACATCCCCAAAAAGCCTTTTCTTCGGCCACTAGAGTGGCCTAAGGCCTCGACGGAGGCTCAATTTGGTCAGACAAATTCGCTTTTTGTGCTGCATTATGAATGTCGAGTTTTACAATAAAGAATACAAAATTACAAGCTAATCGCACTCATAGCTGAAATACATCTAGGCATATAGAATATCGATCAATGGTCTTTCATTTATATTTAATTAAGTACGTAAATCGTAATTTTGTATGTTCTCAAAGAAAGGAGGTCGTGCATCGTAATTTCTAGCTGCCGTTAGTGACACGAGTAGAGGCGAGTCATTATTAAGTCGTCAAATTGTCAAATGAAAAGCCTGACTTAGCAACGAAAATGTTGCGAGAACTGTGGACTTTTTTATTCATTGAATCGGGAGACGTCAGAAATGTGCCACGTTTGATTTTTCGTGACAGAGGCTAGTAAAAAAAATATACTTGTTTGCGCATTCAATGCAAAGATACTACAGAATACTTAGCTAGCGATACGTTACGTAGCAGAAGTGAAAAAAAAAAAATTCTTGGTGGCGGAAAAATTTGTATGATTTTTTGTCAAGTGACTACTGGTGATTACCAACCTACATTTCAAGTTACCAAACAGGGTTTTCAAATGAATTTTACTTTTATAGCGAGTGTCGTTAGCAGTGTGTTCGAATTTTTTTTGCTTTTTTTAAAAATGGTTTGCTGTTACAAGTTAATTCAGTGACATGTCGACGGTGGCAAAGCGAAGACAAGCTTGTTCGAACCACCCCAATACATTTTGTTATATATGCGGAGACTATGTTATCAACAAATTTAGAAAAACTATCACATATTTCGTGAGAAGGGTTTGTTTGAATTTTCCTTATTGCAGGACAGAAATAAAGGATCAAAATAAATTTGTAGAAAATCTTGGCTTCTTCGGTGTAGAGCAAGGAGAACGCTTCCACAAAGAAATAAAAATCATGAAAAAGATAAGTATCAAGACAAGTCTCAATCAAGAAATCATGAAAAAAAGCTTACATGTCCACAATACGTCAATTTTTTTTTAAATTTCTTATTTTATTTTTCTTGTGTCTAAAAACTGCCTTTTCGCTTGAAAAGGATTTTTTTTAACAAACTTTGAGGTGGTTAGGGCAGGATTTGATTCAAAATATTTCGGGAGCTAATGAAGGTGTGCTTGAAAAAAGCGAAAAATTGAAATAAAATAAATTTTGACGTAGTGTGGACAGGTTCGGTTTTATTCGCCAGCTCCTCAAATATTTAATAAAATTTGATTTTTTCAATTGAATTAGATTTTCCAAAAAATTGTATATTTCCGTATTACGGAGAATATGAATATTGAGTGTTGAAATAGGACCGGCATAGAGATGAGATTCAGAAAAATTATACAGTTTTACGGCCCCGAAGCGGCTGTTAAGCTATGCAATAATAATCGGTCGAAGTTTTTATTAGCTAAAAAATTCTGCGAGATCCCAAAATACGATTGTAAGAGTTTCCGGCCTATCCGTGAATTCTTTGTTTGTGACGCAACGAAAATGGATCTTTTATAAAGATTTATATTAAACTTTGAGTTGTCATGGTACCAAATCAGCTGTGTAATCAGAACAAAGCCGATCGTCATGTAAAATTTTATCGCGAAACCTCTTGATGAACAATTTTTCAAAATCATATACCAAGCCTTTTTTTGCTTGGATAATTGTTTTCCATTCTCATGTTCATACGGTATCGTATTCGGGAGTCTCATGCTGGAATGTAAATGATAAAATCTTCCCGATATTATTCTCGACAGCTAGATACGTCGATGGACCTCCGTTTTAATATTTAAAGAAAGTTTTTTTTCTCGCTTTTCTTATCGTAGAATAGTTTTTTTCTCTTTATCGTGTAACTTTGATAAATTGCACCGCTCGCAACGGCGTAAGGCCGTGTCTCTTCTCCCTTCCCCCGACCCCTGCTGCTAGTCCAGTGAAAGAGATGAAAACCCATCACTTTTAGCGTATAATTAGAATTTTTGACTAAAGCTAGATGCTTGCATACTGTAAGTAACCCCAATTAAATTTTGCCCCCCAACTCGCCCCAACCCTATGAAATAGGGGTTGAAAACTTTAAAATCGCCGTATCGGGATAATTAATAGCCCGATCGAAAAGGGTTTCAAACCAAAGTTGTTTGGAATAATAAAATACGTATAAAGTTATCTGACATCCAACTCCCTATTTTTGAAAACAGTAGACATATCGCTGCGTCCAAGTGTTTTTGTGCCGCTATTTTCAATGATAGAGAATTGGACGTCAGATAACTTTATACGTATTTTATTATTCCAAACAACTTTTGTTTGAAATATTTTTCGATCGGGCTATTAATTATCGAGATACGGCGATTTTTAAGTTTTCAACCCCTATTTCTTAGGGTTGGGGCGAGTTGAGGGGCAACATTTCATTGGATTTACTTTCAGTATGCGACTATCTAGCTTCAGTAAAAATTTCTAATTCTACGCTAAAAGTGCTGGGTTTTCGTCTCTTTTACTGGACTGGGTGTATTTTTCATGAGGCTGTGGAAATTGTGCGATCTACTTTTATCTGTTTTCTTATTAACTTTCGTTTGACACTCCCCATCGTGGGTGTCCAAGGCGTTGTCTCGTGGCGCTCGTAAGGAGTTTATGGTTATCGCGCCGAATGGTAATCGATTGGTCAAACTATTTTTCGGGTATCTGAGTTTCCTCAACGTCCGCGGATTTCGTGTAGACGATCTCTGCGTACTCGGTCTTGTCCTCGTTTATGCGACGAGGCATCACTCCCTGCTGCTGCTGCGTCAGATCTAATTCAGCGTAAACTATGCCACCCTCGCCCGCAGGGTTGGTCCTTTGCGCGTTGTCACCCGGTCCACCGGACTGCACCTGCTCGAATTGAACAATTTTCTCGATTGAAAGCTCGCACCGCAGCTTCATAATAATCCTGATTTTGGGCAATGCTTGTCCAAGTTTTATGGTACTTTGTGACAGTAGAAAAAAATAAAAAGACGTAGCGGGTATTGGAGAATGAACAGCGCAGTTTTTGGCGCTAAGGAGAAAATTAAGGGGTCTTCTCACTTTAGACGCTAAAAAAGACTATTTTCATTAATTTTTTTGTTATGTTTATATTATCGATATTGAAAATTCAAAATATTCTAAAGCTCAGCAGGACAAGAATGGCGAAAATAAATAATAAAAATAAAATATATTATAGATATTGATATGAAAGATGTTACACTTAATAAATACACTTTCGCAATTAATTTAAAACATTTTTTAATGTATTTATGTGACCCAAACAAACTTTCAACGCGTTTTTCTCGTTCGTTTTCTCGCGATTTTTTTTGTTTTTTTCAAATGTCCGTCATTTTGTTATTTTTGCATATATCAAAAATCTTATAATATGTGTTATGGCCATCAAAATACCGAACCTAAAACCATTTGATTTTTTTGTTTCGGGTGAACCATTTCCGAAATTTTATCAGCAGCGCAGACCTACAATTTTTTCGTACATTTTTCAACTACCATTTTCGTCTATAAATAGTGACTTAAATTTTGTTGTTGTTGTATTTGGAAAATGTATTTATTAAGTGTAACAACTTTTACATCAACATCTATAATATAAACCTATCAAAAAAATCATGAAAATAGCCTTCTTTTAGCGTCTAAAGTGAGAAGACCTCTTAAACGCGTTTTTCCTAAAACAGTGTTTTCGAACTCGGTGGACATGATATCTCGAGAACCACTTAATGGATTCTTTCCAAATTTGCAGGAGATACGACGAGAAACATTTAAAGGTCGTTGACGATCTCGCTTTTTAAAACTCGATCTTCGTTTTGCAATAGGTACGTAAAAATGATGACTTTTTCATAGATTTTGTATGCTCCAGTTTGAATTCGTCGTCCCGTTGTCACAAAAAATGATTTAAAAGATCCACAATCGTCAAGGACTGGTGTTTATTGTTAACTTCAATGACCCGTTTGGTTTTTAGATTTCGGATGGACCGTTTAAGCTGGAGAGTGTCCACCTCCAAACGTCGCGAAAAAATGTTATCTGCCAGCGACCATGTTTTTGTTGTTTTTCTGTATTTCTTCGTGATTTTTTTTCAAAGGCTCTTCATTTATGTACCTTTGTGTACAAAAAAATGCGTTCTTTTTTCACCACCCTTTTCCCAGATTAAAAATTCGGAATTTGGAAATTTTTTCGGGCATTCCGGTATATGTAGCCCCTCAATGATTTCAGTTTACTATAACGTTGACGTTTGCATCGTTGCAATACAATGCATTTTTGTCAACCGTTCAATTATTCCCGGTTTTAGGCTGCAAGAATTATTCGAACTTTTTTTTTAAGATCCTCATCAGAGATCTGCACTCTAAACCTGCAAGCAAAGATTCGGGACAATCATCGCGAATAATAGATAGAAAAATTAAAATGAATCTTCGTTGCATTTACGTAATTATGCTTTATACATTTATTGTGAATTTGAGACTGATCCTCCTTGTGATCAATCAAGTTTCAGTCACTCCGCTTTCATAGCGTTACAATGTATTCTTAAGGGCGGGGTAAAGTATTAAATTTTTTTTTCATTTCTTTTTAATTTTTTAAATGAATGCATAATATATCAAGAATATTGTGTTAAAATTTCAAGTCGATCGGAGTAAAATTGACGAAGTTACGAGTATTTGAGCGTCTATTGCTCCATGCCGTTCTCTTCTCTTCTGCGTTTTTCAAACCGTTTTTCTGAGACTTGTCATATTTGAAGTCCGTGTGCACGATAACTCAAAATCTACTGGACCAATCGCTTTGAAATTTTGCACAGTACTTCTTCACATAATTCACCAGGTATTGTCGAGAGCTTTTTTGTTTATTTTAATAATTACTAATTTTTCAACAACAAATTAGCCGATTTTTTAGCGAAAATCGGGTTTTTGGCTCCCAAGTGCTACGAAAAATCGAAAAATCGAAAAAAAAAAATCCTCCCGTCATTACCTCGAGAAACATCTCCTTTAACAAATGCATTTTGATTTTTTTGTTTCAAATGATTCTGTTGTGAGTTATGGTGCACACCGCAAACCAACTTTGTTTCGAGGCGCCTCCGGGGTTTAATTTTCACTCGCTCAATTTTGAATATTTTGCAATGCAAATTTAGGAGAATGTTGTTCAAATGTTACTTTATTATATGTAAATTTTTCAATAAACGAACACTATTCGTTACGCCAAAAAAAAAATCTTAAAAACATGCCTTTTTTCGCCGAATTAACTTTACCCCGCCGTTAACGGGAGATATACACCTAGTTGGTCGAGGTCGAGGATTTAGAAGCTATGACATTCCGTCGACCGTAGAAGACCTACACTATGGGCCTGGTATCGATGATTTCATGTAAGTTGACAAATTTCATGATTTATTCATTCCCAAATTTTCAAACGCGTTTTTCTCAAAACCATGTTTTTCAAATCGGTACCCAAAATTTCTCGAAAACCAATGAACCGATTGCCTTAAGGTTTTTTGTGGTTATTCTATACACCATTATCTAGTACTTGTCATAGGATTTTTTTTCCGTTACTTAGTTTTTGTTCTATAGGCAAAATAATAACTAATTTTTTGCCAAAAAATCACTATTTATGTTCAAACGTCCGCCATTTTGTCATCAATCGATATTTTCAAAATCGGCTATGACAAGTACCAGATTATAGTATCTAACTTAATAATCTTTTTGGTTTTTTTTCAGATGATTTTTGAAAAAACGCCAGTGGGTACCGTATACGCAGATTTTTTTACGACGCTCCAAGGATCATACAATATCCTTGCATATTTTTGATATTTTTAAATAAAGAAAATTAAACATATTTTTGAATGTATATACTTTTAGACAATTAAAACCCCAATCCGAAATTTCAAAGAGTTTTCCTTGAAAAAATTCACAAACATGACCTTTTTTCGGCTCCTAGGTGTATATCTCCCCTTAACTTCCTCCAGTTGTTTAAAGATTAAACCATCGAGTTTTTGCAAATTTCGTCTAATCGTGCGCCCTCTTTTCGCTCGTGTTGACACCGTTTTTTTCAGCTGCAAAAACTACGACTTTAGATTGAACCAAACAGTACTCTTCGCGTCTGGATTCTAAAAATCATGAAAAAACGTACGGTCAACAGGAAACTTTGTTGTAGCCTCTTGATTTCTCGACATTTTATAGTTACTGCATAAGAAAAACAGTAGAATTTCGTCTTACAACTTCACACGAAGGAACATTTTTTGCTAATATCAAATGTCGTCGAATGTTGATGAAATACTCGAAAATGGAACAGTAAAATAGCAACAATGAAAACTGAACCGACGTTTTCTTTTGCCCTAATCGGTATTACGTACATTAAATCGATAACATCACGAATAAAGTGAATCAAGAATATGCAGGCGTTACAGATGTCAATTTGAGTAACAGGAATCGCATTTACGCTTCATTAAACTGTTGTCATGGTGACAAGATCATTCGAATGATCGTTAGGTGTCTATAGTGCCCGCGGCGTTATTTTCTTTTTCTGTTTTTTTTTGTTGTTAATATTCCTTATATTGTTTTTGTTATCCGACTCGCGGTATGTGCGTACGACGACTTCGTTCGAGCGGCGGTCATTTTGATCGATGCAAATTACAACGATGAGACAGTCGATTAAACGTGGACGAGTCTCGGCGACCCGTGAGAATCCAGTTATCAAATAAAAAAAATCGTTATGCTATAATATATGTACAAAAGTACATGTGTGAATTGACCGTGAAGATGGAAGAAACATTTACATATTTTTCTCGAATCTTTTTTACCGTATATCGACTGCGACGTGAAAGCTGAGTCGTTTACTGGGAAAATCCAGGTAGAGATACAGAATTTATGTGCTTCTTGCGCGTTAGAATTTTAATTATTATATATTGTTTTTTTTTAAATTATAGATATATTATTTAAGTATATGATATCATTTCAATATATTATGTTATGTCAATATATTATATTATTTCAATATTTAATAACTGGGGATTCTTTATCGAATTCATAATTCACTGCTTTTGTGGACGCAGGGCCAAACTGTGCTCTGATGTTTGGCGTTTTTTGTATACACAGTGAAATTCTTGGATGAACTTGGCTTTATCTAGAGGTCAGACTACTGTGAAAATGACGAATACTTGGTCGTCGTTTGAGGCAACTCGAATTGAAGAGGAAGGTCTAACGTTTGGTGCAGAAATCGTAGGTTGAAGGTAAACTTATTATCACAGCGATGAAACTACTAGTGAAACTTTAAACGCTTTTTTCTCGAAACTATGTTTTTCAAAACGGTGTACACGATTTCTCGACATCTAATTAAGGGATTGACTTGCAATTGGGCTCACGTATTCAGTGTGATAGTCGTTTAGTCTTGACCGACGTTTTTCTTCTTAACATTTTTTTCATTGGTTATTAACAACAAAAATGTCAGCTTAACTCGAAAAAGCGAGAAAAAAATGAAAATGTTTTTTTTTTTATTATTAAAACATGGTATCTAAAAAAGGTTGGTCAATTCTTAGCCAATATTATCCATTTTAAGGAAAAAACATTTATTTTCATTAGTTATTAACAACAATGATGTCATTTTTTCCGAAAAAGCGAGAAAACAATTTAAATGTTTTTTTTTTAATTATTGATAGACGATATCAAAAAAAGGTTGGTCAAGTCTTAGCCAATATTATCTAATTATTTTAAAAAATCGCGTATAACGTTGAGCCCCTTAAGTTGAAAGGTCCTTCACGAGATTGCTTTTAACGTCTTAAATTATTAATATTTTTAAATAAAATTTCGCACACAACTTTGTTAGTGTACATACAAATGAGTGTCCACACGATTTTTCGATCATCTCACTTATTCTTTCGAAATTAATTTTTTGGAATAACCCTGATTTTCGGATCATCACAGTAGTCTAACCTCTTAACAATGGGCAGGGAAGTTTTTTTTCCATTCCTCGGAGATTTAGAAACTCGAAGTGATCTTACCGTTCATTCGTTCCATCTATTAGGATTTATTTTCGAAGGATAAAAATATTTCTGACTGGCCTGAGGGAATGATATCCGGTTTATTCCGGCTATTTTGGTCATTCCACATTTTTATATCAGATAAAGAACATTCGAAGAACTGTTGGATTGGATGAACGAAAATGATACAAAATTGACATTTTAATTTCAAGAGATGTGTGAAACGTAATTATTAAAAAAAAAAAATGGCATATCAAATAATAAACGATCTCGAAGGATATGAACTCTATGCGACACTATAACTGATCAGAAATGCGTAACATTATAGAATTATTTTAGTAAAGTGTCTTCATTTATTTTCAACGTTAAATTAAATTATCTGGAAGTACTCAGAAATTACGAATTTCATGAATTCATTCATCGTTGTACGAAAAAATGTTATTCGTCTGTTTGCTTACTGAATAAGGTCAATGGCGATGAGGATGAGTTAATTGTGAAGCATTTATAAATGGACTGTCAATGTGACGCTTACTAATCGGTCATTGAATTTGTATTAAAAAAAAAGAATATAGTACATATCTAACCTTTTCGTCGTCAACAGTCACGACAGTTCTCATGGTATCGGTATCGGCGCCCGACACCTTGTCCTTGTTCCGTTTGAAAAGCCGCGACAGAGTGATTTTCGGTCTTTTGCCCCTACCGGCTGCAGCACTGTCGACTTCCGTTCTCGAGTAATGTCCCGCGCTCTCCGTGTCGCTTCTGATACGACGATTTCGTAAATTGAAAAAAATACGTTCTTTTTTTGCAAGGACTTCTTCCGTTTTGAAGATTCAGGACTTTCGGGACAATGGACGATACCATTTGATTCAAATTTACACAGAAAATTCCTTGTTATGTACGGAATGCACCCTCGAAATTTCAAATGGTCTACACCGTTTGTATAACATTTACAATTGAAGAAATACTCTTTAACATAGGGCGTACGCTGATCGCTTAATGGCAGTTCTATGCACGAAATAGTGTGAAAAAATGTTTGAAATGTTATGAAAAACTGTCAAATCACTCAGTACATTATGGCACTGATGACGAAATTATCATAATGTAGGGGAATCTGCTGTACCTTGATACATTTTGCGTTCAATGATAAAACTGAAAATATGATACATATACTGATGAAATAAATTGCATCGTAAAGTGCAACTAATAGAGCTCATAATATAAATTACACAATACCATAGACAAATACTTTAATAATTTTTACGCAATTAAAAAAAAGAGGTAAGTTGATCAAGGTACAGCATTGCTGATGTACCTTTATCCGTATATGTTGTACCTTGATCACAGTGAGAATTCAGTAAAATAAAAGGCAATTTTTCGACAAATTTCAATATTATTTGCGTTTTTTAAGTTTATGATGTTTATGGTATCTTTATTCAACTTATGTAAGCACAGATTCCTGTATTTTAACAAAAAAAATATTCACCAACCATACGTTCTAACTTTATACGTTTCTAACTTTTTTAGTTTCTAAGTTCAAAATATAGAAAACTATGACGTTTTTTTCTTAAAATCTAAATTAGGAACTTTATAATCAATTTATGCTGTTTTCTTCTTCTCTTAAACTAATTATTGTTCTTAGAGGTTTCTTACTCAATGGGTAAGCTCCCAATATTTGTTCATTTAAGGAACGGAATAGTATTTCCTCTTGGAATTTGTTTTTTAAGCTTTTTTTTTTATTTTCTCTTCAATATCTGGCCAAGGATATAAGTTCAAATCTTGTTTTCTGGCCACCGAGAAGAAATTAAATGATCCCATCATGTTTAAAGGCAAAAAAAATACCAATATACGTTAAATTTTCGCTCGCTTCGTGCAAACACTAAAGCATCATCACAAAATCCCAAATATCTGTACAATGCCGATCAGAAAATCATTTCTAAAGATATGTGCTGCACCTTGACCACGATCCAGGTACAACAGTTCGCCAGGATCAAGGTACAACGACCCCACCTGTTGATGTTTACTCACACAAAAATATCGAGGTTGTGTTTAGCTAAAATCAGCCTATTACGTCTCAAACTCTAATAAAGTACCTCCCTAAAACAGCAAGTTATCAGTAATTATGTAGCTAATAAGGCAAATTATAAAGAAAGCAAAAAAATAAAATCTTACTTTTCGGCACAACAAATTTCAAATTCTCCTACTGACAAGAAACATCACTCAAGTGTCCGCCGTCAATTTTGTTAAAACTCATATACGTCATAAAACATTGAAACCTATTAGACACGTATTTATTTTCTACGGAAAAAACGGTTTTAAGGGGGGAAACCAACCCTCGAAAAAAAGGCGTATCGGGGGCTGGTTTTGCAGTTTCACCCATAAGCAGCCCACCGATCTGAATAAAACGAAAACCAAAATTCTTCTAATGTAAAGTGATGAAAAATCCAATATAGAATAATTGAACACAAAAATTAAGGGGTGAACCACTCTTTTTTGAGAGGTCGTTTCCCCCCTTCAAAACGTTCTTTCGCAGATAAAAAAAATACATGTCTAATAGTTGTAAATGCTTTATTACATATATGAGTATCATTCATTCCTTGTGAGTGAAAAACTGTCAAATCGCTCAGTACATTGTGACAATTTCATATTCCTTTACATTCTGACAATCAGGCATCTCTCTGTGTGAAAAGTGTTCCTTCAATTTCTAATTATAAAAAAAGGGTGTAGATGATCGATGTAAAATTTAGAGGGTTCATTCTGTATTCCGTAATCAGTGCATTTTCATATGACAAAAAAATTACTTCATAAATTTGAATCAAATGGTAATATATCGTCAATCGTCTTCTCCTTAAGGGGTTATATACAGTTAAAATTTTCGAAAAATCGATTTTTTTTGAGAAATTTTTTGTCGTAATGTACATATGTTTAAGTTCACACACAGAAAATTTCTTGTCAATCCGGCGAATATTCTCAAAGTTACACGCGCATTTGTAATGACGTATCAGAGCGTTCAAAAGTGCTTTTGAAACTTTAAGCGCGTTTTTCTCAAAACTGTGTGTTTTAATGTCGGTGAGCAAGATTTCGCAGAAACGGCTGAACCGATCAGTCTCAAATTTTAACACAATCTTTTCAAGTATATTTTCTAGTAATTAATGGAAGGTTTTTTCTCACCGATAAATATTTTCCATTTTATAAACAATTTAAGACCTATATTTTTGTCAAAAATCGATTTTTTTTTAGAAGCCGCCATTTTGTAAAAAAATATTATTTTGCTTATTCCTTCGATCAATTGCAAGATAACCCATTATATTAACGAAATATTTTTGGTTTTTTTCATTTTAGATGATTCAGTCCAGAGATATCGTGCTCACCGCAAGACGCTTTTTTTAGAGGTTCTCTCGGAGATCAGCAGCTGTCAAAATAATTATTTTTACAAATAAAAAATGTTAAAATACATATGTGTACAAATGTTTACGTTAATAGATTTAAAGGTCTTCTTAAGAAAAAATCTTGAAAAATCGATCTTTTTGGGCCTCCTGACTGTACATAACCCCTTTAAAAAAAGTCTATAATAAATATACTAAGGGGAACAGAATATTGTTGCGACGGCGAAGTATTAAAAAAAAAAACGCCATGTAACAGGGGAAAAGATATCCTGGTATGAGTATATGAAGCGGCAAATCGTGACGTGACTTTTTAAACCCTTTTTTCTCGCGCGAAACTTTTAATTCGTATTAGCATCGAGTAATTGAATCAGAAACAAATCGATTCGCGTCTTACTGCGACTATCTTGAACTCGGAATTATTTTATCAATCGAATTGACTTATCGACGTGGTAACAGTGGAACCGATAATGCACGACAAGCCAACGTCTGTTCTGTATATGAATTACATAAATTGTCATCGGTAGCGTGGATTAGCCGGGGGCTATTTGAATGTTACACATAGATGTATTTATATGTTTATCGAGTGAACTTGTTGCCCCAAGCGCGAGAACATCTTTTGTCATTTATAGGAGAAATACTTTTTCTATCTTTTTTCGTTGATTTTTTTAATCTCCTCGTGATCGAGAGCCCGAGCTATATGTATATTTTTTATCTTATCGTTGAGTTTGACATGTATCATGCGACTGCATGGCTTGCAATATTTCTCTTTCCCCATTACCCGAAATGATTAGCAAATATGGATACCACAACGCTGGTTTATCATACGTTTTCATCGCTTTATGACTGGACACCACTGTGACGGGTAGGAAAAACCGATTTTTTTTTTAATTTCGAAGTATAGATATTCAAGAATATGTGAAAAAATCGTCAAGTTAAAATATTGAGTGACAGTAGGTAGCGCAACGATTTACGTATGCTAAAAGTTTTAATTGCGTTTTTCTCCGAACGACTTTTCTGTACCTGGCCGGAACCATAGCTGCAGCTATAATTGTCCGATTTTCATTATCTTTCAAATCCGTAATTGCAGTAGCTATCGTTGTATGCGACGGTAATTATTTTTTTTTTTTTTATTGAATATTTTTTAAGTCCTCGAATATGAGTAAAAATTTCGCCAAAATTACACTTTTTTTTTAACTCGCAATTTTGTGATTTTTTTTTCTTTTAAAAACGTACAATAAGAAGTACATTTATATAAATTGGAAAACTTTTTTATTTTTATTTTTCAGACCAACCATTGTCAAGTTATCGATCCGGCCGTTGGACCACATTTTTATACAGAGGCTCTATTGTACCTCGAAAACATTGATCATTAAAAGTTGATTTTAATAAAAATTTCCGCGAAATACGCTCAATGTATGCTTGATAATGAACCTTTTTCCCCAAATCCCAGATAAATCATTTAGTAGAACAAAAAATCGCGCAAAACATGCTTTTCGGGCCGTCACAGTGATGTACACCTTTATGGAAAGCTTGTCCGTTTTGGAAGTTCAAAAAATTCATTTTTACTTTCACGTCATTCACCTCATCCAAATACTTTATAAAATAAAGTATATTCTTTATAATAAAGTATAATTTATCAAATACTTTATAAAATAAAGAAAAATACTGTTGCAAACGGACATTCACTACGTCCCTGTGAAAGACAAAAGTCTACCAATACGTAGTTATTACTTGACGATAAACCAGAACCACAATAAATAAAAAAATTAAGAAAATATTATCGCGTACAGAAAAAAATTGACATCTTCCCAGTATCCGAGGAAAAAAAAAGTTATTCTCACCAGAAATAGAATTCGCGAACGTAGCGAGACCCAAAAATATATTATTTTTCCACAAAATAATTCGTTTTCAACGTTATCTCATTGTTGACGAGGTGAATTTTTTTCGCAGATATTCTCCTGCGTACGACATTTTTTTTTCGCTCGCGTAGTAAAAGTTCCTCAACGAACGGTATATTTTTTTAATCGCTCTCCACCCTGGGATTGTGCAATGGTAATATTAAGGACGAAAGCACTCGGGAGGGTAGATTATCGGGTATAGAGCATTTTTTTTTGTCTTATCGTTAACGTGCACAGTACGCTGGGGGGAGGATTTTTTTCCAACACAGCCGGTAGAGACTACGCAATGCAATCCCGGTATTTTGTCGGAGCCAACACCAAAGCGGACGAGAGGCGGCGCATGTTACGTGCAACAACAACAACATCAACAACAATAATAACAATAAAAATAATAAAAGCAGCATTAAAAAAAAACAATGTTTATCATGATAATATACAGTACAGATATTGCGGTTGCGTGAAGTTTTTTTACGGATGAGGGACAAAAAAAAATAGACGATAAAAAATGAGATACTCGCGGTGGAAAAAAAAAGATATATGAATATGCATGTGTGTGTGCGCGTGTGTGTATAAAAAACAAAATAACACTTCTTGCCTTTGCCCATTGTCTGAATTTCGTTTGTGGAAGAGAAGAAGATTAACGCTCGCCGCCGGATCCGCTACGTCTCTGCAAAACGTGGTTTCATGCTTCGCTAAATAATAAATGCTCCACTACCCCTCTCCGGCTCTCTACTCTCCCTCTTCCTGGCTCGTTCGCGAATTTTCAAATTGCCTACTGCTATTGTTTAAAAGCGGGTGGGGCGCGAGAAAAACTGAGAAAAAAACATTGGCTATTAGTCACAACGAGAGACATTTCACGTAAATACACAGAAATTTGTCCGTGTCCGCGTTGGTGATTTCTTTTTTTTTCTTTTCTTTATTCCACTGTGGCTATTGAATTACAGAAAGGTGAGGGGTTGGGATGTTTAGCGGTGCAGAAGAGATTTTTCGGAAACGTCCGCCGACGATCAATACTCACGACTCTCCGATATTTCTCGTTGATGAACCACCTGAAAAATAAACACGTTTCGTTCGGTAATTGTTTTTTTTTTTTTTTTTATTTTGTAGGGAGATATTTGTTTCTATGTGGGATAAAATTGATAAAATTGAGACGATGATACAGCGTGGGAGCTACTCCAAAGTGACGAAAAAAAAGAAAGCTCTTCTTTTTGGTGATCAAAGACGAGGAAATCTCCAGCTAGTGAGACGTAGTTTATTGTGGAAGTAAATTAATATTAAACGTGGGCCGAGTTTTTTGTCATCTGCGAAAAATTGAACTGATGTTACTTGATTTTCAGTTTGTTGGAATATTGAGGCGGGACACTACTGTGACGGGTTGAAAAATCAATTTTTTTTTAATTTTCTTAAAGTATACATATTTAAGACTATGCGGGAGAAAAAAATTCAAGTAAAATATTGAAAATTGACCAAGTTACAAACGATTTTGTGAAAGCAGGTAGTACAACGATTTATGTATACCTAAATCCCGCTTTTTAATTAAAAAAAAATCATCTTTTTTTTTAATTAAGTATTTTTGAAGCCTCCGAATATAAGTAAAAATTTCGCCAAAATTACACTTTTTTAACGACCGCCATTTTGTATTTTTTTTTCTTTCGAGAAACGGCTACTCCGAGGATTATATTTATCATGAATTAGTGTATTAGAATAATTAGTAATTAGAATAATTTATGATTATTAGTCATGAAACTTTTTTATTTTCATTTTTCAGACCAACCATCGTCAAATTATCGATCCGGCGGTTGAACCACATTTTTTATACAGAGGCTCTATTGTACCTCAATAATGATATTATTTAAGTTCATGGACCAAACATTTACACAAAATAAGTTCAATGTATGCTTAACAAAATACGTTTTTTTTCCAAATCGCAAATTAATAATCCAGTAGAAAAAAAATCGGAATAAACGACCTTTTTTCGGCTCGTCACAGTGACCTTATATACGCGAAAAACTTCAAAATTTTGCATTAAATTTTTTTTTCGACTCTATTAGACAACACTCGCTGTATGTTTACCAGGTTTTTGAAATACATATGACATATATGTCATATGTATTGGAGCCTTCGAGTGCTCCACACTCTTCAATCGAATATTAATAAAAAGATTTAAAAAAAATAAAATAAAAATAGCTGTTACTTAACGGTGTTCAGGGATCCCATAATATAAAAAATACCAAAAATCCGTTTTTCGTATTCACAATTCGGGGAAATGTGAAAAAATTAAATAACGAGTGTTTTTCCTTGAGAAAAAAAATATTTTTGCATATTTTGCTCTGAAACGGACGTTCGACTTGCTCAATAAAATCTAAATTCATTTTTTTCTGGAAGGCTAGAAAAAGACGCACATTTTCGTTTTTTACGAATGTAAATACGTCAAATCCTGCCAAAGATACAGCCATTTGAATGGAAAAATGTTAAAAAACGGTAATCAACGAGAAAAAACGTCAGAAATTTTTTTAAAATTTCGACACTCGGTGAATATTTCTCAATAAAGTAACTCGATTTTTCAAAATTATTTGTGGATTTTTTTTTGACTGGCAGAAGTAACGTGGAATGCCTCATATGCGTCATTTTTTTTAACCGCGTCTAGAAAAGTACCTTTGAAAATCGGCGAAATCGCGTGTACAAGGCCTTGAGTAATAACATCCGAATGAGACGATTTTTGCGATCTATCTTTGCTTTGGGTGAGAACGTAACAACATATGCACGTCCATAGAGATAGCAAGATTAATCAATGGATGATAAAATATAAATGGCAGTCGTATGCTTTGTCCAAGCAAATAAAGTCATTTGCAAACGTGTGCTTGTAGTTCTGAGGATAGGATTGGAAACGGTTGGAATCGCTCTTGCAAAAATGTCCCTCGCGAGTGCAAACAATCTTGTTTTTTTTCGTATTTAAAACAAATGTTTTATTTTAAAAGAATCATTTTTATAATAATGTACCACCTAGGTGTAATATCATAGCAATGAATGATCTTACAGTTTAATACATACAGCTCTCTATATATTAATTTTATTTAAATCCTTAATTAGAACGGTTTTTTTTTAAATCTTCATCATTTTTAGTTTTTGTTTATTTTTGCCTATCGCATCGTATCTACACGTACAGATACAAAATGTTTCTTGTTCGCGTTACTTCGAACTGATGGTCGGTAAATCGTTAACACCTTTTCTCGCCCGTAACGTATCATATTGATGTCAATTTTCTTAAAGTTTGTTTTTTGTCATTGTTTTTTTTTTCAATTCGAAGAAGCGATCTCTGAATTATTCTTGAGTTTTGGCTCATTCCTCGCTGAGCCATCGGCTATTTTTGATTTCCTTGTTTTTTCTTTCGATTCAACGTTGGTTGGGACGATTTTTTTCTCAAATTCAGGAAGAAATAAATTTCGAACTTGTCAACGTTCGTCTCGTACGAAGATCAATCGTAGATTATTTTCATTTATTCAGGAATGTTCGAAAAATATTTCAGAGTATCGCTAATTTCACACAATCATCGTCGTAATTCGTAATTATAATTAATTCATATTATCTAAGGGCTTTAAATTAACAACACGCACACACACACACACACACACACGTACACACATACATACATACATACATACATATATATAAATGCACATATGTATATATACTCCATTGTATGGCCAACGATCATGCTTCTTATAATAGGATGTACGTGTGTGTATGTGTGTCTCTGTTAACCATTGGTGAGTACGAAATTCAACAATGTTGTTTTCACTTTTTATTTCAATCTTTCCAAATTCTCTCATCGCTAATTGTCGCGAGAGACGTTAAAATTTGCTCCAACTTTTCTCTTTCGTCAAGCGATTCACTCCCCCATGTATTTCGGTGATGGAACGAAGAACGTACAAATTCTGTTTTAACGAAGAGCCAAAAAAAAAAAAGAAAATTAGAAACGGACAAGCATGATCATCGATAAAATTTAAGTAATTAGCGGTACGATTATCTTTATTTATAATAATAATAATAATAATGGAAATATAAATTAATACGTACGAAATAAGTATAATAATATCGTAATGTACCACAATGAACCTTTGTACATTAAACATTTTCGGTGTAATGCATGTATACAGATACAATACTGGACATAATGAAGTACGCACAAAACAAAGTTCAGGAAATGTCGAGATGCGTACTTAATTTTGTCCAGTAATATATATATATATATATATATATATATATATAACTCTAATTTAGTATTAGCGAATCTTACGTTATGTCTATAATAATAATAATTATGTTAACTAATTTATTCACCTCGACAAGCTGAATGAGTAGAAAGTTGTACAGTGACACGATTTAATAATTTAATCACGCTTATCACTGGCTCTGTCACTCTCTCTCTCCCCTTTTTGTTTTATCTTATTGGCAGTATTCAGTAGGTAAAAGCGGATACGGGAATAATTTCGACCGAAAATCCGACAATTGTGTGCTTTGCCGAAAACCCAAAAAACATTTGTTCCAAGAAAAAAAAAATTTGAGAGCGCGCACGCACTCGAAATTCGCGGTTGAGAATGATTTTCAGTAATTATGATTTAACAATTGATTATATTTGTCGAGCAAGTTGCGTAGAATTGTATCCATTTGTTCCGCGTCCCCATACGTGAATGAAAATGAAAAAAAAAGAAATTTTTACGTTAACGGGGACGAGGTTTCGAGAGGACTCGATGGTCCTCGTGGTGGCGCACGGGAGAGTGAGAGAACAAAGTTTTTACAGAGGTGGCCACGATTTTGCTTAAAATTGTTCCAATTCTGCACGTACGTTTTTTTTTTGCTTTCCATTGGTATTTATTTTTCGGTGCATTTGGCAGTGTCATTTTTTTTTCGTCGTTTCGCTTCCTGCTGTACTTGAATTTGTTGAAACCGATTTTTTTGTTGTCAGCGATAATGCAAAGAGGAGATTTGACGTTGATTCTTATATTGTTCGGACATTTAAAAATCTACATTATACAATTATTACATCCTTTTTTTCTTCAACGGAACGATCGTTGACCGTATCTTCTTGTGTTTATTTTACTCCGCTCTGATTCGTATTCCTTCCGGTCTACCAAGTTCACAGTTTTTGATTCTTAAATATTGACACTCGCAAGCTTCACGCCGTCGAGGGATGCATGTGAATATTTTCGTATTTCGATGGAGAACGGCGAGCGGAGGGGGGTCATAACTTGTTTTCCCGTTTCAAAGGGACTCACAAATATCGAGCTCGTCAAAAAACACTTTCCGGAAAGTTGGAATTCCCGAGAAAAAAAAAACGATCGTCAATGCACAACCACACATTATGACATTCTAATTTGAAACATTGATACTCTTATCATATACTATGTAATCGTTCATCAAGTGTGCTGGCGAAAAAAGTTCTTCAACCACGCTTAAGTAATCAATCATCGCTTTCGACTTTTATAGTAGCTATTAATATTTGTTTTTCTTTCTTTCCTTCTTTCTCTCGTGCCCTCTCTTTCTCTCTGTAAATACGGATAACGACAGGTCGTCGGCAATTGGGATGCAAGTTGTTTTATTTGCTTTTTTTTTGCTTCACTTCAGTATAAATAAGAATCTTTGAGATGCAATATTTATTTATACGCGAATTGCAAGCCAAATGCCTTGACACAGAATATATATTTATATATATATATAGATATAATATCATCACTATTATTCGATTTCCATACCATAGTATTTATAATATATATATATATATATATATATATATATATATATATATATATATATATATATATATATATGTATATGTATATGTATGTATATATATATATATATTTAATATATACAACACGCAGTAATTCAGTCACGATGATCGACAAATTTGCAATCCCATTCTGCTTTTTCTTTAAATACTTCAACTCTGCCAAGTCAAGCTCCTCTATAACCCTGTGCATTCTCTCTTCGTCTCTTTGCGGAAACTTCCATAACGGGATTATACCCAATGGAAAGATGGACCATTTAGTTTTTCCAAATTTGCCGGCTCATCGAGTCGATGATTTATTTCTATCAATAATTCTTCTTGTTCCAAGTGAAAAAACATGATCGCGTAAATTACAAAGAGGGAGGAAAAAATCGTGTGCATGTGTGTGTGTGTGTGTTTTTTTTCTTCGTTTTTTTGCGAGTAATGTTTCGTTGGTGTCATCATGGCAGTTACTGAGCGTACGTGTCTTCAGCGGTATATCGGGAATACAAATACGGAGGTACAATTGATGTCAAACGTTTTTTTTTCACTGTCGTCGAATATCCATAAGTGAATATCCGTAAGTCGAATATCCATGAGTACGAATATCCATAAGTACGAATATCCATGAGTAGAATATCTATAAGTATGAATATCTATAAGTGAGTATAGAGTGGAAATGAGTGCCAGAAATGGCGGGAGGTAGAGATAAGTGAGTTTGTTTGGGTTTGTTTGGATTCCCTTTGTACTCACTTTTCCTCTACCTCCCGCCATTTCTAGCACTCATTTCTACTTTATACTCACTTATGGATATTCGTACTTATGGATATTTGACTTATGGATATTGGCACTTATGGATATTCGGTTATGGAAATTCGATTTATGAAAATTCGACTTACGGATATTCTACCCCCATTGTTTTTTTTCGGCAGCCTTTGCTCTTCTCTTCCGGTAGTTTTTATTTGAATTTTGTCCACTACGTAAAAAAATGACGTGTACAAAAGTACAAACAACCCCTTATTGTCGAAGACATAATTAAATCAGACACAACGAAGCCCTCGAACTTGATTGTTTTTGTCTTGCCTTTTAGCTTTTCGTAACACATTTGAGACGTTAGGTTAAAATCTGGTATCGGTGAGCGTGTGTATATATTATCGTAAGAACATTTAATCGCATTACGGGACATTTTGCACCTTAATTGTTAATCGCGGATGAAGTCTTTCGTTTTTGTTGTTGTATGTTTCGTGTGGGTGTGTATTTGTATATATAACATTGGCATGAGAAAATGAATAATCGTGCTCCGTGTTCTCGTGTTTTCAATGAATTGGAATGTACGTGAACGCTTGGCAGAGTGCTCGGTTGAGGCTCGAGACGAAACAAATGTGTCTTCGATTCTCGTTAACACGTCTCTCTTTTCGTCACCGTGACAAGAGCATTATTGAGCTTATAACCTAATTCGTACAATTCTTGCTTTAAATTATAATTCGCACGGTAATAACGCAAGTTCAATAATGAGAATAATTATGGTATTTTAAGTGAATGTCGCCCGTATTTCGGCAAACGTGCAAGTAAATCATCGAAAAATAGATACTACACGTAAGTTCGTAATGAAATGCTATGTCGTTATCTTAAAAAATAAATTAATCTATTCGACACAATTGTTTCGCAAAAGTTTCGTACAGCACACTCTTCACTTATTTCTACCGCTCTTCCCACGTTCGTTTCGTCGGGAAAAAAAGAATTTATTCCTTTTTTACCGGCCTTCTTCGGTTCGCAGTTGTTTAGACCATTGATTTCGGATTCAGAGGTACCTTCATTTTTTACCGGACTGTCTTCCCGCGACATTCGAAATTTATCTGTGTGAGTTTCTTTGTAATTTATTTCTTTCGCTTGCTTATCATAGCGCGAATTATCACTCTCGCTAGTTCACGAATTAAATGAATTTGACAAAAGAAAAGAACAAAACAACTGCTTCCGGCGAGAGTCACGAAACGGAGAACGAATACTCGCGCATGCGCCGTCAATCTCGCGACGATGGGACTGGACGAGCTACAAAAATATCATCAAAAATAAAAAAAACATTGGAATTATCGGTATCCTGCAGGCGCTCGTTGCTCATCAAATACATGTACAAATATGAACAGGTGCCTGAATAACCTAGTCCATCCCGATAGAAGAAGAAAAAGAAAACGAATTGAAGAAGAGTGCCCGGCAAGCAAAAAACGGAGACCGCTGGAACGTGAGAAGAAGACTTCTTTTTGGTCGTCGATCAACGCTGAGATTCTTCATCGAAAATTCGTGAAGTAAGTCGCTACAGGAAGTACGAAATGGTCGAAACTTTCGCAAACTGCGTACGAAACTTTTACCAAACAATTACAAAGATGAATACACTTCCAGCGTACAATGGTACAATAATTAATATCAATTCGCGCTATCGAGGTTGTCCAGGATGGTTGGAGAAATTGAAGAAAAAAAAAGTCGCGAAGCAAAGGCCAAGACCCGAGGTATACAATCACGTGTTTTGTTTTTCTTTTTTTTTTTTTTGGATTTCGTGATTCTCTCTCTCTCCCTCTTTTCTATCAATAGAATCCTCGAAATTCTCATTAGACGGGAGTATCGGCCTTTTCGTCCTTCCTCTGGAGATCCTTGATGTCCGTGCGTCCATTGACGTATTCCGTGCTCGCGTGAATCGGATTCTCCTGTCCCCCGTGCGGCAATTTCTCGTCGATAATGTGAGGGTCTTCGTGATCATCGTCATCGTCACCTGGTGTTATATGGGCCTCGCTTCCTGCACCCGCTCCACCCGCAGTTTCCTCGTCGCGACGTCTCGCTGCAACAAGCAACCCCACGATCGGTCAAAGGCAATTCGCATGTGTGTTTTTGTGTGTGTGATATATATATTTTTTTTTGCGCAACGCGAAACGCCTACTCCAGAATTCTTAGCTCAGTAATTTAACGAGCACGGATTTTTCTCATTGGATTTTATGCATTTTTCAATCCGATTCTGTAGGCTCTTCTATTCTTTGTCAAGTAACGCGTCTATTTTCAAGTTTCAGGCCAAGTGACGAGGATCGAGCCACTTTCGACTGAACATTTTTTACCTCGAATTTCGTGTTGGTTCTTTATTTTTTACTCCTGGCCTGAATTAACCGTATTTTACACAATGTTACATATAATTCGTAGTGTCTCAATGGGGCGTTTTAAAGATGCAATTTTTTCCAATTATTCCGGAAAATTGAACTAATTTTCCAATAGTCGTGAAGGCTTGATGTGCCTTTGTTTTCTTCTCTCTCCGCTCATCTGTACACATCTATGTACTCTGATCAATGCTTTTGTCTGATCGATACGGTTTTAATTCGGCTCTGTCGATGGTATATTTTTTGCTGGCGGGGCGGTGAACCCGTCCGTGCACTTTAAAGGGGAGGTACCTGAGTAAACGGCGAGAAAAACCGGTAAACTTCGGGAATTTTTATCTCAAAAACTAATGTTTCGATTGGATCCGGGTTTTTTTTATTGGAAAATACGTACATTGAGGTATGTTTAGGAATTATTTAAAATAAATTCGTTGACTGGAAGCGATTCAAACGCGATTATCTCGAAACATAGTTTTCAAAGTCGGTGCCAGATGTATCTCGGAAACGGCTTGTCCGATTTTGTCCAAATTTGGATACAATATTCTTCGACAGTTTTTCCTCGTACGCCACGTAGGATTCTTTTTGAAATTTTCGTTTTTGACGGAATTGCGACCGTTTTAATTTAACGTTCGTTTTTCGTTTGCAATTTCCGATGATTTTGGATTGCATACACATTGCATAAAAAAAGCAACGGTTCAATCAAATGAAAAACCCCTACGTGGCGAACGTGGAAAAATATCGAAGAATATTGTATCCAAATTTGGACAAAATCGGAGAAGCCGTTTTCGAGATACATCTGGCACCGACTTTGAAAACTATGTTTCGAGATAATCGCGTTTGAATCGCTTCCAGTCAACGAATTTATTTTAAAACATTTTCAAACATACCTCAATGTACGTATTTTCCAATAAAAAAAAAACCGTATCCTATCGAAACATAAGTTTTTGAGATAAAAATTTCCGAAGTTTGCCTGTTTTTCTCGCCGTTTACTCAGGTACCTCCCCTCGAGGGACGAAACGGAAGGATGATGACATATTTGACAATTAATACGAACGTACTGTGCAAATTATCATTTTTAGAAATTTCAACTATTTCGCGTGGAAAATTACTTCTTCGCAAAGAATTTTTACTCCATTGTTGAATTACCCAAAATTTTGGGACTAGAAATTTGAGAAGTTTGAAACTTCTGGTATTTTATTCGAAAATTTGGGAATTGTTCAATCGAAGGGTCTTCGCCGTAAAAAAAAGCTACGAACGTTCACGGGTCGATGGACAACGACGGTGCGGGTAATGTACCGCGAAATGTTAAACTATCGAACAATATCATTCACAAGCATGTATGGTTGTACTGGGGATAATCGCTTCTAATCGCAAGAAATATCGTCAAGGGATGTTGTTTGTCGTTAGATTTGGATGAACATCAAGTAAAATTTTCCAGAGGGCGGTGATATGTAGTAACATCGAGAACAACAGTACAAGCGGTAAAAAAAATGAATTTGCTAACATGCTCGAGCAGTCGGATCGAACATACGATAATAATACACATTGGATACAGGTGGGCATAAAAAATTGTTATACGTGATTCGATGGTGAAATTGTGATTATTGATTGCTTTCGTTTCAAAGAATTGCCAATTGAAATGGTCAAACCACACTTGCCTTCGCCGATAGTTAACGGTTGCTTGTTACGGAAACTCAACGCGTAATTCTTCTCTTTGTTTCTTTTTCCCATATTTTGCATCACACGTTTTTTTTTCTCTCTCAAAACTCCCCGCGGTTGTCATTTCTTCCGTTGAAAATTCGGCACGTCTCTTCTCGTCACGTTGCAAAGCGATTATTGTTCAAGGTTAACAAAAATCGAAACATGCTAAAAAGGAAGACGAAAAAAAAAATGCATTTGTACGACATGCTTTTGGCTCCTGGTTCTTCGGTTCTATGACGATTTGTCACCGTGAAAGTGAACACAGCGATGCGGAGCATAGCGTTACGTTTGCGTTACGTTTGGTAACGTTACGTTTCCGTTACGTTTCGTAACGTTACGTTTGCGTTACGTTTCGTAACGTTACGTTTGCGTTACGTTTGCGAAAGTGAGCATAGCGTTACGTTTGGTAACGCGAAGCTGCATCGAAGCCGCCGAATCCTCAGGGTCCTCCTCTTTCATGCAACGGAGTCACAATTAGTCCCGATTTTTTTTTTTCATTGCCGAATCACGGAAAAACGTAATCTTTCATTCTCTCCATTTCCCAACGTGCTAATTCAGTGTCTTCGTTCTACGAGATTGTGAGTGTGTAAAGATAGGCAGCAAGGACTAGTCTAAGACAACGAGGGGACAACCTCCGAATGAGGATTATTTTGTTGGAACACTCGGAGCTTCAAGCTCATGGAATTTTGAGGCCATAAAGCGCAAAAAGGGGGAATAAAACAGAGAGAAAGGAATGGCGAATGGGGAAAAAAAATCGGGCTCACTTGCTGCCTGAGGTGACTTACCCCTGGACAGTGTGTCATGCCTAGAGTACGGGAATCCGACGTTTAACGCTGTCGTATGTCCGTATTCTTTACTTGGCCCGACTTGCATGCTGTCCTATCGGTAGCGGCACAACACATAAGACATATATCGTGATATACATGACAATTTTTCTCTTGCCTCTCGCGACACAGTCCCGACGTACGTCGTTACAATATTAATAAATATCCGCCTCGCTGAGTCCCCCATCAATTCGCACCCACCATTTATTAACGCGCGAACGCATTTTTGTTGTTCTGTTAATCATTTATTTATCTATTCGGACACCTACGCACTCGGTCTTATAATTTTTGAAAGTGAACCGTCAATAACTGAAAGGAATTACGAATGTTTTTTTCCTGGAAGAGAAACATGTTTTTTTGCACGCTTTCGAAATATAAACCATCTTATTGAGGCTGCATTTTAATTGAGCACGGGATACTAGAAATGGAAACGAAAAATAACGAATATCTAGTGATGTGTTGAATGATATCAAAATGGTGGCAGTAACTATTCGAATAACTGTTTTCCGTTTTTAGCGAGTGCTGTTAATATCGAGTACCAACTACTAGTCGAGAACTAAATTGTTGCTATAGTGGGCTTTGTTTTGCAATTGCAATAATGAGTGAAATACACTAAAGTCTGAACGTACCGACTTGATGACTAGATGGGACGATTGTTTTGTTTCGTTAAGGGGTTATATACAGTTAATATTTTCAAAAAATCGATTTTTATTTTATTTTCGTAATGTACATGTATTTTAGTACACACGAAGAACATTTCTTGTCAATCCGGTGATTATTCTCGAAGTTACACGCACATTTATAATGACGTGTCAGAGCGTTCGAAAGTGCTTTTGAAACTTTAAACGCGTTTTTCTCGAAAACTGTGTTTGTAAAGTCGGTGAGCAAGATTTCTCGGCAACGGCTGAACCGATCAGTCTCAAATTTGAACACAATCTTTTCAAGTATATTTTTTAGTAATTGATCGAAGGTTTTTTTTCACCGATAAATATTTTCCATTTTATAAACAATTTAAGGCCTATATTTTCGTCAAAAATCGATTTTTTTTAGAAGCCACCATTTTGTAAAAAAATATTATTTTGCTTATTCCTTCGATCAATTACAAGATAATCCATTATATTAACGAAATATTTTTGGTTTTTTCATTTTAGATTATCCAGTCCAGAGATATCAGCTATAGCAGCTTTCAACATAATTATTTTTACAAATAAAAAATGTTAAAATGCAGTTAAAAGTTACCATAATATGTGTACAAATTTGTACGTTAATAGATTTAAAGGTCTTCATAAGAAAAATTCTTGAAAAATCGATCTTTTTGGGCCTCCTGGCTGTATATAACCCCTTAAGGAGTTTCGGGAAAATTGACGATATGTTACAATTTGATTCAAATTTATGCAGTAAATTCTTTGTCATATTCTGAATGCACCCTTCAAACTTGAAATCGATCGTTTACACCTCTTTTAGAAAATGTACAATTGAGTAAACGATTTTTAACATAGGAAGATGCCTATGCTCATCGCTGAGTGGAAGTTTTACGCCCGAAATAGTGTGAAAAAATGTTTAAAATGTTATGAAAAACTGTAAAATTACTCGGTACATTATGACACCGATGACGAAGTTGTCATAATGTACTGAGTGAAAAACTGTCAAATCACTCAGTACATTATGACAAATTCGTTTCCCTTTACATTATGACAATAGGGTACACCCTTTTTAACAGGTATCTCAATTTGATCCATTGGTGGTAATAAACTACTAGAATTTTTATTTCTATTTTATGAAATCGATAAGTGCCATAAAAATACATTTAAATTTTACATTTCAAATTTTCGCGCGAAAAGGCTAGCCGCCATGTTGCTTCGGTTCGTGACGTCACCTGCATAGTAACATCGACGCTGCGCCAATTGTGAATACGTAAATTTTTTTTGGTTAATAGTGAGTTACAATCGCTATCACTGACGTGTTGATCCTAAATGTAAGAATACTAGTGTAAAAACACCGGAAACGTTGTGGATTAAAATGCCAATTGATATAAATATGAGGAAGACTTGCTTAAAACTTGCGAGAAGAGATCCAAAGTCATAGTCCGAAAAAAACTCATTTGTTCTTTTTTGAAGTACAGATAACTATTTGAAAATTTGCAATTAACTATGACAAACGAGAATATATAGTTGTTGACGCTTTCTTTCACACGTTAGAGAGTAATGTGTCTACCGCTTTCTTTGTTTACTATGTCAATGACGGCACGTCGAAATCCATTATGGCGGCTACAGTTTCGCATGTTTGTTGAACAGATAGAAAACATATTTTTTTTTACATGCATAATAACATTTATTTTGTGTTGTGATCAATTAAAACCAACATTATTCGATTGCTTATTACGAAAACTACCTCATTCATACATTCTTAGTATTTTTCTTACATGGATTAAAATACCCTATTCGGCATCTCCCTATGTTAGAAGGTGTGACTTCAATTGTAATTTTGATAAGAACGGTGTAGACGATCGATTTAAAATTTAGAGGGTGCATTCAGTATATGACAAGGAAATCACTTTACGAATTTGAATCAAATGGTAACATTCCGTCAATTGTCCCGAAACTCCTTAAAATAGTATGCCAGTTTTTTTTTGTTATCGACTATGTTAGTTCTTTTTTTTCGCACATTTTTAATAATATTTCAAATCTTAAGGGGAGATATACACCTAGATGGTCGAGGTCGAGGATTTAGAAGTTCTGAACATTCCGTCGACCGTAGAGGACCTACACTATGGGCCTGGTATCGATGATTCCATGTAAGTTGACAAATTTCATGATTTATTCATTTCCAAATTTTCAAACGCGTTTTTCTCAAAACCACGTTTTTCAAATCGGTACCCGAAATTTCTCGTAAACCAATGAACCGATTGCCTTGAGGTTTTTTGTGGTTATTCTATACACCATTATCTAGTACTCGTCATAGGATTTTTTTTCCGTTACTTAGTTTTTGTTTTATAGGCAAAATAATAACTAATTTTCGGCCCAAAGATCACTATTTAGGTTCAAACGTCCGCCATTTTGTCATAAATCGATATTTTCAAAATCGGCTATGACAAGTACTAGATTATAGTATCTAAGTTAATAATCTTTTTGGTTTTTTTTTCAGATGATTCTTCAAGAAACCCCAGTGGGTATCGTATACGCAGATTTTTTTACGACGCACCAAAGATCATACCTTGTATATTTTTGATATTTTTAAATAAAGAAAATTGAACATATTTTCGAATGTATATACTTTTAGATAATTGAAACCCCAATCCGAAAATTTAAATAGTTTTCCTTTAAAAAATTCACAAAAATTAACTTTTCCCCGGCTCCTAGGTGTATATCTCCCCTTAAGTCTGAACGCATCAACCGGATCTTCTCCGCTCAAGCGTACCTGCCATCAACAGACGTTTCAGACTTTAAACGTCTATAAGGCCTTATATACCTTAAAAAATGTGTCATTTTTTCTTCATTGGCTTAAATGATATATAAACATCCAAACAATGATATGGTTAACATGGATAAACATCCCAAGAATGATATGGTCGGAAGAAAGATGGTTTCAAAACTTTCTTTTTTGAAACTATGTTTTCAACATCGGGCGACTCGTGGCTCCTACAATTATCAACCGATTAACTTCGAATTTCAACTGTACCTTCTTAACAATTACGATTAACAATTACGGTTTTTATAAATTAATTACGGCCGTTCTTTATCCCGAAAATGCGACGTTTTTTTTTATAAAATAGTGCCAAATGTGCGAAAAATCAATATTTTGCAATAACCGTGTGTACTTCGTTAGCCAAACTCACGTGGATTACGAAGAAAATATGTTTTTTTTTCTTGTGGGTGCTCACGTGCGTCTCCGAGTTCGCCCGTGGCGGGTCTGAATTGTATTTTTTTTTGGAAAATAAAAAATTGATTTAAGTACCTACAGATACGTTAATCAAACCCGCCAAACCTCATTGTGATTGTTCGACTAGTCTTCTTTTTAAACCCCAAAAAGTCTTGTTTTCCGACTCTGCAAAGGTATATAAAGCCTTAAGGGCAGGTACCTGAGTAATCGGCGAGAAAAACAGGTGAACTTCGGGAATTTTTGTCTCAAAAACTAATGTTTCGATTGGATCCGGATTTTTTCATTGGAAAATATGTACATTGAGGTATGTTTAGGAATTTTTTAAAAATAAATTCGTTGACTGGAAGCGATTCAAACGCGATTATCTCGAAATATAGTTTTCAAAGTCGCTGCCAGATGTATCTCGAGAACGGCTTGTCCGATTTTGTCCAAATTTGGATACAATATTCTTCGATAGTTTCTTCTCGTTCGTCACGTAGGATTTTTTTGAAATTTTCATTCTTGACGGAATTGCGACCGTTTTAATTTAACATTCGTTTTTCGTGCGCAATTTCCGACGATTTCGGATTGCATACACATTGCATAAAAAAGCAACGGTTCAATCAAATGAAAAACCCCTACGTGGCGAACGAGAAAAACTATCGAAGAACATTGTATCCAAATTTGGACAAAATCGGACAAGCCGTTTTCGAGATACATCTGGCACCGACTTTGAAAACGATGTTTCGAGATAATCGCGTTTGAATCGCATCCAGTCAACGAATTTGTTTAAAAAAATTCCTAAGCATACCTCAATGTACATATTTTCCAATTTAAACAAAACCGGATCCAATCGAAACATTAGTTTTTTGACATCAAAATTCCCGAAGTTGATCTGTTTTTCTCGCCGTTTACTCAGGTACTTCCCCTTAAATTCGGTAAAAAGTTTATGGTTCGTTTCCTCATTTTTACACGTCACCAAGGTATAGGAGAGCCCGACGAATTTGTTACTGCCAGTCACGTTTGAACAACACGCAGCCCCAATGAAAATGGACCACTTTCGCTAGTGTGTAAGGAAACAACATTTTTCGTGTGGAAAATAGCCGCACGCAATTGTCGTGCAACCGCGAGATCATTGGCTTCGTGTACGTCGTATCGTACACGTATTATCGTACATCCTTCCTCGGTCATTTTTAGTCCGATGAACATATCAACGTAACAGAGCGTACGAGGAACCGTACAGGGGATGACTCGGAGAGGAGGGAAAAATAAAGGATACTTGGACAATTTTCATCGACTTGCTTCTTTGTTCGAGACTCATGATAATTCGTGAAAATACGAAGTAAGCGAAAGGAAATCGACGTGACTCACCTGCGAAGCACCAGCGACCAGTCGCACGGGCGAATATTATGAGAAATACGATGAGTATGAGGACCAAAACCCCGACCGCAATACCAATTATTGATCCTGCGTCCAGATCGACACCTGTAAAAATAAATATTGCGATAATTCCAATCGACTACATTGATCGCAAAATACTCGAGGTGAACTTTGATTTTACGCATTCACAAAAACAAAGATGACATATTTCCATTGACGAGATGCGAAAGCGATGACTCAATTACATATACCGAAATGTAGGGGAGTTGTGATTAAGGGGTGAGTTGTGATTAACCTTAAAAAAAAAAACGATTTTTTTTGGCCTTTTTCGACAGTTTATACTTTCAAGAATATCCTGTCAAAATGTCAAGACCGGATCTCTATTCATTTTATCTTGCAAAAATTGATAGTTAAATCTTTAAACGCGTTTTTCTCGAAATGAGATTTTTCAAATTTGCTGACATTGCAACTCAAAGAGCAATTATCCGATTGACTTGAAATTTGAACTGAGTACTCTTTAATATATTTACTCTACAATGACGTAGGATATTCTTGATTGAATAAAAATTGGCGATTTGGCATTGAAAAAAACGACCATTTTATAGGCAACAAAACAGACTTTTTTTTCATAACTACGCCGTTTTGTTAGATTTTGATATTTTGCGAAAATCTTACGTCATTGTACAGGAAATACCTTCCAGTTTAACGACATTTTTTCCTTTGTCGGTTTCATTGTCAGCTACACAATCGGCCGGAATCGTGTCAGCAGTGGAGGAACTTTTTTTATCGCCTCTTGGATCTCAATATTTTTGTATAAAAAAATTATGTAATATAGGTCAAATATAGCCAAATATATTCTCAATTTTCCGAAACATTTAATTGAGTACTTTTCTTTCAAAAAAATTCCCGATAACCACCCAAATTTTCAGCGTTCACACTGGTCGGCCAATACGTGGCGCTAGTAGCGAAATCTAGTATAGCCGCCAGAGAATGCGAGCTTTTATGTAGTAGACATTTTGTGATTTTGAAATGCAAAAAGAAACTGACCACTTTATTATCCGGTGCTAAAAATACCCGTCAGGTAAGATTTTTTCCAGTTGAACTAATTTATTCATAATCTAGGGTCATTGTACTTCACAAATACTGCACAACGGATATTCCAACCTCAAAGCTTTTGTCGCAACAAATAAACGAAAACTGCATTCGCTTATGAGCAAGTTGACATACCAGAGGTCGGTGTAAGGTACACTATGTCGTCTCACCCTGCTGCGTATAAAACCGGATATGAAATCAGACTTTTTGGTTTATCGCTATAGGCAACAAAGGAGTGCTGAATGGGTTGTCTTTTAGCGTTCAAACATTTTAACCTGCCACAGGAGACACTTCGTCGCCACTATAATAACATTCCAGTAAATCTTGGTCGCTATAGCGACCAACCTCTAACCCAGAAATTAATGTATCTGAGCACAATTCGGTCGACGAGTGTAAGATGACATATATATTCGTGCAAAAACCTGACCGGGCATTCCCTACTTTGTGTCCGGCTCTGAACAGACGTGCCTTGTCTCATTTACCTGACGGGCCCTCCCATAAAACAAATTAGGAGGATCGCAAAATCGTTTTTTTACGGCTTACCCTCTATGTTTGGAAATTACAACCTTCTAGCCGGGATACACTGCGAACAAGTGCATCTTCACGTAATGCCTACCCGGCCAGAACATTGGCATGTTCTAATAAGTGTAGCCTGTCTTCAAGAACTAAAGAAAAGCTACTTTCGACTCATCAAAGATATTTATAATTGATTGGTATGAAAATAATACATCTGTTGTAATTCTATTCATCATTGAAAGCTTTCATTTAATCAATAATAATCGACGAGGATAATACTGCTTATCATAAATACCAGGATTACGATAACTAATGATTTGAGCATAAAGAATAGCCAAATTATTTTATGAGGCAAAAAAGTAAAGCAAGTGATTTGTGGTTTTTGAACACCTCGTCGCTATTTTGGGAAATAACTATGTACTGGCCGGGAAGACGTGAATGTATTTCGCCAACAATCCGCTAGGTGGCTACAAGCGAAGCGCTTCGCGTAAGCAAGGTACCATCGTACGAGGATAAAAGTTCGTCCTGTGAGTTGTACCACGTACAGAAATGCTATGCTTACAGCGTGCACTTACGCTTATGATTTTGCGATACTTGTGAAATAACCATTTGCACTCTAGGCCTTTTTCGCTCGGATAGTGATCTGTGTACGTTTTTCTGTCTCGTTGCCTATCAGGAAATGCGAGCAAGCGTATGTATACACTCATATACTGCCTTAGCAAGTAGATAACCAACAAACAATAGTTGTCGAAATACTAAATTGAATACACTCCCGATTTTACCTCCTCAAGCATTCCAAAAACGCTGAAACGTCATCTTTAATTTTCTCGTTTGTTCCTGGTTATTTCCTGATCTATTCCCTACAATTTTCCTGGTCATTTACCACCTGTTCTCCGGCTCGTTCCTGATCAGTTCCCCAGAAAAGGAACGGTGGATCGGGACCTAGCCTCAGAGCCGGTACATTCCGAACCTATTCCCGGGTGGGAGGCCCGACCAGAGCCTGATATTATCTAGGGAAGGCATATCAGGGGCAGTACTTTTTCCCGACTCAAATTTCTACACGGGCAGGCCATCTTAGACTTAAACATGTCGACTTACACATGTCGACCTACACGTGGCTTATTATTTTTCTATTTTTCATTCGAATAACCAATGTCCCGAAACTGATTCTATTAGGTTGGGGAGAAAGTCTTTGCGTTTTATCACCAAAAATCAAATAAAAAAGCAGTCTTGAAACGAATGATTCATTTTATTTTATTTTTGACGATAAGACGCAAAGACTTTCTTGCCAACCTGATATTTCATTATAATAATAAACCTTTATGAATATACGCTTGACTTTACATTCATCCGACGTAATTTGTTTAAATATTCATCGTAAAAGAAAAGTACGCCATCTTAGGCACAACTCCCCTAGACGTGTACATAAATTTGTCGATGGACTTGAATCCATTTGTAATCTCGTGAATTTTGATATCATGAAAGAAAATTCGTCTACTGAGTTGTACGAAGACTTTTCAATCGGGCCGATCGCGATTTTCAATCCCCTTAAGCATCTATTCATTTGTCAAAGATCCATTGATGGGATTTATTGAAAAGATAGTTATCGATAACAGATGGAGATCGATCGGTCGGAGAGCGAGACGAGAAATCTTCGTACAAACTCTTGGTCCACGTAGTTGTATGAAAAATTGACATTACCTAGTGCTTGCATGCGTTCGGAGAGCTTACCATAGAACTGACTGAACGCTCCTTCGTGTGCATGCGGTGAAGGTTTTTGCCGTTAGACATTTACAAACTCGCACGCACATTAGGCAATTGTGATAGTGTTTTACGCGCGTGTACGTGAATTAGTATGCTAGAGCGGTTGGAAAAAGCATTGTGTTTTTTTTTTTTTTTTCGATCCTGTGCTGATCGGGACACTACCGGGAAAATCGAATGACCGTAAGCGCGAGAAAAGTGTCTCTGATAATATTGAGCACGAAAATCATGAGGGATATTTAATTGAAAATAACAAAATGGCGAGTTATTATTATTACATATTTGCAATTTATTTTATGATTAAATTGATTGTTATGATTCTTTCAAGGCGGGCCTCCACTGTGATGGGTCGAGAAAATCGATTTTTTTTTAAATTATCTCTAAGTATCCATATTGAAGAATATGTGAAAAAATGTTTAACTTGAAATATTGAAAGTTGACGAAGTTACAGACGATTCAGTGAGAGCAGGTAGTGCAACGATTTACGCATTCTAAAACTTTGTCGCGTTTTTCTCGAACGTATAATTGTCCGATTGTCAATACTGAAAAACCAAAATTTAATAGTATTAAATTTTGGTTTTAAAACATTAAATCTTTGGTAAAATTTGGTTTTAAAACATTAAATCTTTGAATGATAATAGCTATCTTTTTTTTCAAATTTAGTATTGCTTAAACCTCCGAATATAAGTAGAAGCTCCGCCAAAATTATGACGTTGAAGTTTGCATCGTTCGAATGAAACAAAAGTAATTTTTTTTTATTTTCCAAATTTCCTTCGGCAGATTGGACCTACGAGAATGACCTAAATATTTTTTACGATTTTTATTTAGCGATTTTGAATAATAGCGAAAATAAGATATTGGATAGAATTTTCGTTGCATTCGAACGATGCGAACTTAAACCCCATTAAAAAATACACCTTTTTTGAACATCCGCCATTGTTATTTTTTTTGCGTCGAAAAATAGCTACCTCCAACGACATCTACATTTATATAGGTTATAAAACTTTATTTCCATTTTTCAGACCAACCATTGTTAAGCTGTCCATCCAGTCGTTGGGCCACACTTTTTATACAGATGCTCTATTATACTTCAATAAAGTTGTTCACTTTGAATTTTTTAAATAAAAATTTACACGAAATAAGCTCAATGTATGCTTAATATCATACTCTTTTTTAAAAAATTGGGCAAAACGACATTTCTTCGGCCCGTCACATTGGTGTCCCCCTTAAATGTAGATATTTGCATATATCACTGTCCCAACCGCTCTAGCGACAAAATTGATATATACGATTAATAGCACCTTGACAATGTGATTATATATAATTATATACAGTTACCAGCGCAGTTGGGATATTTTTATTCGAGAAAATGACAAATAACCGGCCAATCGATGTTGTGTATAATTATTTAAATGCACAGATCAATCATTTCGATCCCTACTACGTAGCATGCCAGTTTCGGCGATCCATGTCGTTTAATTGAACTTTTGTTGCTCGAATGAATACCCAGCTCCGCGGTTATCCAACAACGTACGTAAGTTTACTTTAACTTGCTCTGTGGTCTTAATTGTATACACTGAGTGAACACGATGAAACAAATCGTGAGTGAAGTGAGCTCGCTTCGTTCATTTTTTTTATTGCACCGTGAATGTGCGAAAATTGTGTGAAGAAAAAAAAAAGAAAAAAAGCACGACGCTATATGAACGATTACATCGTGTAAAATGTTGGGAATCTCTTACCCGATGGTTCTACTGAAGTTGACAGCACAATGCGATATTTCGAAGCTCCTTCGTCGTTACGCGCAACCAAAATATATTCCTTCTCTGTGTCGGACTTTTGGACGCTGTCGATTCTCAGTTCGGCTTTCCATGCACCCTTGCCCTGCAAACAACAGACAATAATATGTGTCACCTGCACAGCAACGCTTTGTGTCATTTCGAGCACCCTAATCAATTCTTGTCACATATTTTTGGGAATGTTCACATAACAACAAGATTAAGGGGAGATATACACCCAGATGGTCGAGGTCGAGGATTTAGAAGCTATGAACATTCCGTCGACCGTAGAAGACCTACACTATGGGCCTGGTATCGATGATTCCATGTAAGTTGACAAATTTCATGATTTATTCATTCCCAAATTTTCAAACGCGTTTTCCTCAAAACCACGCTTTTCAAATCGGTATCCAAAATTTCGCGAAAACCAATGAACCGATTGCCTTGAGGTTTTTTGTGGTTATTCTATACACCATTGTCTAGTACTTGTGATAGGATTTTTTTCCGTCACTTAGTTTTTGTTTTATGGGCAAAATAATAACTAATTTTTGGCCCTAGAATCACTATTTATGTTCAAACGTCCGCCATTTTGTCATAAATCGATATTTTCAAAATCAGCTATGGCAAGTACTAGATTATAGTATCTAATTTAATAATCTTTTTGGTTTTTTTTAGATGATTTTTGAAGAAACGCCAGTGGGTACCATACACGCAGATTTTTTTACGACGCTCCAAGGTTCATACAATATCCTTGTATATTTTTGATATTTTCAAGTAAAGAAAGGAAACATATTTTTGAATCTATATACTTTTGGATAATTAAAACCCCAAGCCGAAATTTCAAATAGTTTTCCTTGAAAAAATTCCCATAAATGACCTTTTTCCGGCTCCTAGGTGTATATCTCCCCTTAATAAAGTAATTGCTCTCTTTGAATGAACGTTATACACTAGAGAGTCGTATCTTAAACGGGAATGTAAAATTATTTTCAAAAATTGGTAGAAAACCCTCTTTTTTAATCTTTCATCATGCATTTTTTTTTCTAGTATTTTGAAATTAAAAAACCCAAAGTTTTCAAAGTTCACACGGGATATCGTGCGAATCGATATTTTTTAAGGGGTTCGGCTACTGTAACAATGACGAACGCTCGTTCCTCGCTGGAGGCAACTTGAATTGGAGAGGATGATCCAACATATAGTGCAGCAATCACAGATTGAAGGCAAACTTCAATCTGTGATTTCAAGCTTCAAACGGATTACAACGATATAAATCCTAGCAAAACTTTAAACGCGTTTTTCTTGAAACTATGTTTTTCAAAACGGTGGACACGATTTCTCTACATCTAATGTACGGATTGACTTGAAATTTGATACACTTGTTCAGTGTAATAGTAGTTTAGTCTTGACCGATGTTTTTCTTCTAGACACTTTTTTTCATTAGTTATTGACAATAATGTCATATTTCCTCCCGAAATCGAAGAACATTAAACATTTTTTTTATCACAGAAACACGACGACAAAAAAAAACTCGTTCAAGTCTTAGCCACTGTTATCTATTTGAAGAAAAAACTCGTTTTATTTTGTTTCAGACCAACCAGGTGGCCAAAATCAAGAACACCGTTGAGCCCCTCAAGTTTAAAGGTCCTTCACGACATTGTTCATAACTTCTCTAATTATTAATATTTTTCATGAAATTTGGTACACTACATTGTTAATGTACATACAAAAAATGCTCAAAGATTTTTGAAATCATCTAACTTTCATTCAAAATTACAATTCCAAATCAATTTCTTAATTTCTTTAAATTTCTTAATTTCTTCACATAACCCAAAACAATCCTAGGGGTTGTTACAGTAGCTTAACTCCTTAAGGGGGGGGGGGGGGGCTATCTTTACGCTAGGAAAAAATTTGTTGATTTTCATGATTTTTTTAAAAGAAGGATTTCTTCACCCCTTTTGAGACTTAGGATATGTTTTGTTACTACTTTTGGCTGTAACATGGTATTTAAAAAAAATATATTTAATAATGGCGGAGGTATGGCACGGTCTTCTAAACTGCATTTTCAAAACTGGCGTGACGTGTAGCTGAAAAACTAATCGACCGATTCTGATGAAATTCAGTATAAATCTTTCTACCCTTATCGTCTAAAACACGACCCTGAATGTTTTTGAAAAAAAAAGTATTTTTGTATTGCACAATGTAGCCATTTTTTCGGAAAATTCAATCTTTTTGTTTCAAAGCGTATCATTCCATCGATTTTCAATATTTCTCACTTTTTCTTGGTTCATATTCTGCGTATGAGCGTAAGTAAAAGAAAAATCTTTGTTGGTTTTTTTTTCAGATTAATCCCGCCGGCGCTACGTGTGACGTTTTTTTTTTATCGGCGGAAAAACAGTTTTAAGGGCTGAAACGCACCCTCAAAAATAGGGATGTTTTTCGTTTTTCGTCGATAACGTTTTAACGGTACGAGATATTAAAAAAATTCAAATTTCAACAATGTTAATTTTTTTGCGCACTATCCATTGGAGATGAGAACGATAACGTTATCGACGAAAAACGAAAACTCCCCTATGTTCGAGGGTTTGTCTCACCCCTTAAAACCGTTTTTCCGCCGAGAAAAAAATACGTATCACTTTCTTTTCGGTGTTTTATAACATATCCAAATTTCAACACAATCGAAGGGTGTCACCTGAGGGATGTTCCTCGTAAGTCTCAAAAATGATAAAGGAATCTTTCCTTTAAAAAAAAAATCATTAACATCAGCAATTTTTTTCCTCGCCTAAGGATATTTATCTTCCCCCTTAAATTCCGACAACCACTGAAATTTTCATAAACCCTTTCCACGTAGCGTTTGAAGCTCACGGGACAAAATCTTCAATTTTTCCTATTCGCCTTTGAGTTCGGAGCTCTACATCGATCGCCATACAGGAAAAAATTTCATTGCAGAGTTCGGCGGCCGATTAATGCGCGGAGCCAGATAAATAGGGTGAAAAAAAAATTGCAGCCGATAGCTCTCTCGGTCTTTATCGATACATTGTAAAGTCGAAATCCAATATCGGTGCTCTTGGGGACCCTCGGGAGGAATCGTTCGTCCGTGGCCTTAATTTTCACCGATGGACTCGAACGCCTCTCCGCCCCCTGTGGCGCAGTCTCTTTTTCTTCCTACCCCTTCGGGCGACTTTTTTCGAATTTGTTTGTTTTTTATTTTTTATTTTTTCGTCGCACTGACCGAGGTGAACGGGGCGCAAAAGCCTCGAACGATGCGAGGCCTCGGTCCACCAATTCTTCGGAAACGTAATTCCGACTGATTCGAGCGGATCGAAGCGAGCACAGCGACTGCACACGAGCTCAAAGGGATGAAAAAGATGAAAGATAGGGAGAGGAGAGTCGACGGTGAACGGACTGCCGGGAGAAGCCAGCGAAATTTCTTTCCGGTCCACGTGACTTCGATTAACGCATCAGGACTTTGAGAGCTTCGTTCTCAAATACCAGATATATACGGGGCTAATTTTATCTCTGTCCTCTTTACCGTCGATTCGACGATTTTTTTTTCTTCTCTTCTCATTCCCTCAACCACGGAAGTGAAGCTCAACTATATACGAGGCTACGTTTATATTACTTTATCGAACTGTAGCCGATATTAGGATTATTGAGAAATTTTGAATTTCCGTATCCGAACAAAGATCCTCCATTCTTTGATTTTTTTTTATTCAGAGCTCTCAATACCTTCAATGATAAATGTTATCCGTCAGGGTTCGGATTTTCAACGATTTTTCGGGAGGGAGCTCAAAATGTCGAATGACCAAATATAGAACGACAAAGATTTCGAAACGACAGAATTATGAATTCTCGAAATAGCGAAGGTTAAATTATTCGAAATTTTATCCTTTGACCGATGACGAAATCGAATAACTATTACACCAAAGGATTATTTATTCGCGAGCTCATTTATTCGAAACATATATTCAGATAGTCTGCAGTTTAAGTCATATAAATACAGATTCGAAAAATCTACAACACTCATATCTCCGAAATAGAGAAAAAGTGAGTATCTAATATTCGTAATACCGTCTATAGCAAAAAAGCGATATATCAAAACTGCAAACTTCGAATGTGTAGATCTTAGAAATCCAAATGATCGATGGTCCGAAATGGTGAATACCTAAATAGCGAACATGGCATGGCTGCCTGACCCGACTGACCACTAATGCCATCTGCCATCTTCATTCTGAAGCGCAAGTAGTATTGCTCGATCCCAAGTTTTCGCTATCCGGACCGTTCGCCATTTTGGCCCATCGCTATTTTAACTGATCGACTTTTTGGTCCTTCGCTTTAATGAAATTGAAATTGTAAACTGTCGTAATAATTACAATTCGACGATTTGACGGCTCGAATTGTTTGGTGAATACATACAGGCGAATCGATATTATATCTCTCATTATTTTGTCAAATCTGATATTTGTTTTCGCTTTAAATCGCCTTCGAGATTTTTGTATTTACAATTTCGATGAACTATTTTACAGACTGTGATAAGAGTGATCTGTCTATATTGGAACGTTCGTCATTACTGAATTCGAAGTTTCGGTCCTTCTGAATATTGATCTTTCGCATTTTCGATCCCCACCCGATTTTTTGCACTGCGGCACAATAGGGAACCTCACTGCCAATTTCTCCCGCTAGAGGGCACATTGTATTACAACGTAAACAGAACATGACTTTTAGTGAGATTCTCTTTGGTTTTGCCCGTGTTTCTACGACTACTGTCGAATTTTATCTGAATAATTCGTTTGCCCTGAATAAATCGTGAAGAATGCATCAGTGTTGTTTAATTAGATGCAGAAACGAAGGCGTTCATTCATTTCCAAAAAAAACGAAAAACTGCGCAAGCACTTTACAGACACAAAACATCAAAGGCTTCTGATCATTTTAGATCTACAGACTATAGAGGTAAAGGATTTGTTACAGCTCAGTGTATAAACGAAATATTTTTCACGCTATTCACTTCTAAAAGTATATTGTAAAGTAGTTAATAATCATAACCTAAAACATTATACTTGAACTATTTCGATTTTTTAACCTTCTGATATTTTATTGTATAATACGTACCTAGCTCATTTTAATTCTTTACGGGAATGAAACTGAGCCGGAAAATATTGAAAAAGGGATTGTACCTTCCCTGTTTGTTTGGAGCAAAAAAGAAACTTTAAAGGATGAACAGAGAAGGAAAGGGTAGAAACCGATTTTTCAATTCCGATATAGTCAAATATCCGTAATTACGTCCATTCGTATGATTTTAGTACAAGATCTTTTTTTGTTCACGTTAAGTTTACGTGGCGCCATCTGCGCGGAGCTTAGCGTAAGGTTCCCTATTACTCTGGAATTCTTTAATTCAATAGCATTCTTTTCAGCTTTTTTGTTTGTAGCATGGGTGATTATTAACGAAGACTACATGTGGAATTATAATTGAAAATTCACTGAGTGATTATTTGCGTATAATTGAATAAAAATATATCGCTCTTTATACCATATCGACGGCGGTCGATGTCTCCAGCCGATTGCTCTCGTCCGGTCGTCCCTCGTTTATTTCCTCGCCGTCAATGCGCCAAACAAAGCTTGGACGTGGGTTAGCGTAGACAGTGACGTTGACGATTCCCGGACGACCGATCACGTAACCGAATCTTTCGACGATCGGGAGGGGTTGGGGGGCGACTAAAAATGTAAAAAAACGTAAAAATCATGTCAATTGCGATTAGCAATGCGGAGGCAGCATTTTTTTCTGCCGGGGCCTATGGGATGCCTGACAAAAAGTGGTTTTGTTCACGATAATCTTTTTTGTTAAAATAAAATTTACCTAAAAGTCGATAATCACGTAGCACGAATAAACTATGAAGCTATTCATGTTAACATTAATATCAAACTTTTACAACACCTTAAAAAATAAACTCGTTTTTTTCATATTTTTTTAAATCCATTTAGCAGCATTCAAATTTTACTTTCGATGAGTACTCAATCGCATGAGTTTTAGTTGTCTATTTTTTTTCTTCTGCAAACTGGCTCAACACTTTTTGGCATTTTTGTGACATATGAGAAAATCGTTCCTGAATCACGTTTTTATGAGCCTCATGGCAGAAAAGCTCCTCTCACACCTCACTCGGAGTACTATGGCAGCTTGGAAAAGTTTCTACAAGTTAGGGCAGTACTCCTTCTCAAGGGGGGAGATACCTTTGGGCGAGAAAAAAATTTGCAGATTTCCATGATTATTTTTTCCAAGGAAATATTTTCTCAGCATTTTTCAGACTTAGGGTATGTTCTATTACTACTTTTGGCGGTTACGTGGTCTTTTTTTCGTTTATTAATCTTCGAAAATGGCGGACGTATGACACGGCCTTCTAAAATGCATTTTCAAAACCGGCGTGACGTATAGATAAAAAAAAACTCATCAACCGATTCTGATGAAATTTGGTGATTTTTTTTGGAAATAAAAATGGAAATAAATTTGGAAATAAAAAAAAAGTATTTTTTTATTGTAAAATGTAGCTTTTTCGGAAAATTCAATCTTTTTGTTTCAAAACGTACAATTTCATCGATTTTCAACATTTGTCACTTTTCCTTGGTTCATATTCTGCGTATGAGTGTTGATAAAAGAAAAAAAAATATTGGTTTTTTTTCAGATCAATCCCGCCGACCGTACGAGTTACGCCGTCTGATAACCGTTTATCAGCTGTTTACCAGCTTAGCCGTTTAGAAGACCGTACCATATGTCCGCAATTTTTGAAGATTAACATTAACAAAATTAAAAAATATCACGTAATGGCCAAAGGTAGTAATAAAATATACCCTGAGTATAAAAAAATACAGAATAAATCTTTGTAAAAAAAAAATCATGGTAATCAGCCATTTTTCCTCTCCTGAAGTTGTATCCCCCCTTTAAATGCTTTCTCAAATTTCCAGCATTTATTTAATGATTTTTGCACGAAAGTATGTTTTTATTGATCATCGCTTCAGCTTTTAAGGCTGACGTATCAATTATCAAGATTTTTTACAATTATCGATAAAATCCTCTTCGTTCTTCATATTCAATTTAAAGAATACGCCAACTGCATAAGCTGACGTTAGATTCTCAAATCGGCGTTTTGGATTAACAATGATATTATCTATTACTCAGTAGCACATTTTGATCTTCCAGTATTCTTTTGGTCATGTATCGACCGGCAAATCTATTGCTTTAGCTCACAGTTAACTTAATTGCGAAATTCGAATATCTAAATATTTAATTTATGTAATGGAATAGTTACTTTTTACACAAATTACAAAATTACGGGGAAGGACGAAGTTTAAGTTTCATCAAATTACTTCTTTATGCTTGCTTGGGTGAGACTCAAATAAAATGAATCGATTATTTGAATTTAAATATTATAGAGCGATTTTTTCTGGAGGGTGGCAACCCTTGCCTGCTGGCCACGCCAATGGCCATTACATGAAAATCTCATTGTAATGTGTAAATCGCGGTATTTTCTTTCAGCTTTTACACATTAACTAACGAAATTCATTGACATAATTGAAATAATTAAGCGTCGTCTTTACTTGTCTCTTCGTTCATTCGTAAAGTTTAATAATAAATTTAAAAAATTGCGATATACTAACACAAAACTTGGAGCTCTTGCTTGACCTCTTTGGGTCGATCCAGAGCAATGTGATGAGCCATGCAACGGACCATTTTTCCATTGTCTTTCCAGTCAACGCTACGCGAAACATTTTGTATGGCGATAGAATTGTTGCTTCCGGCGGTGTCGTAAACCGGTCTGCCATCGGATCCGATCGGTTCGTCATCTGCAATATTTCGTAAATCATTATAAGCACGCCACGCACAACATTTTACGTAAACATTGATAAATCGATAGAGTTTCGATTCGCTGAAAATGTACGATATGGCTCGTTGAATATTTTTTGGCATATCGGAATGTTCATTCGGTCGTATATCAATGAGTGGATGATAGAGTAATCTAATTAGACGTAGATTTGGGTTAATACAAACATTATTCGTCTAAGCAGAGTTATTTGACTCTCGTGGAATGTCGTCGGGTTTATATTCTGGCAAAAATGTATTTAGAATGTTAACAGATTTCTGTGCAGTCATTTTAAACGTCTATTGATCATGAAAATGTTACTTACCGAGATAAAGGGATAGATTGGCAGCGGGACGTCCCGAGCGGGCGATGCAACTAATTTCCAACCTGTCACCGCTGATGTATTTGCGATCGCCGCGCGATCCCGGGCTCAAATAAATTTCTGGATTATTCGGAGGTTCTGCAAATAAAGAAGACAAATTATTCATTTCGTTTTTTGCATTATGAACGCGCGATTCTTTCGGAGACCGAAGAATATCATGAAAAAATATCAAAACACAATTTTGACCAACATTTTTACTCCATTTGTCGCATCGTATTGATTAAGGATGTTGTCGAAAAAGTCTCCTTTACGGAAAAAAAGAAACAGCGAAAATCACAGTACAAACAGCATAAAAGCAGGATGCCATATTTCATTTTACAGTAAAACAGAGTCATGTAAATCCTGTTCTACAAAAATGACGATTTTTCCTGTACACACTGAGATTTTTACAGTTGGACTGGCTTTTTTACAGTTTAGTATTGTGAATACATCAGTGTTTTCAGTAAAAATATTTAACTGTGAAATTTAAATGAGATCACTGATTTTTATACTGTACGTAAAGTGCAAGGGTTACAGTGTACACTGTATTGAGTGCAGAGTGATTCATTAAATTGTACAGTGTGGCACGGTAGTTTTACTCTTCTTTCGACCGTTCGTGACGTTATCTGTGCACTCTGAGGTTTTTACAGTTACACTGGTTTATTTGCAGTTTGATATTGTTAATACATCAGTGATTTCAGTAAAAATATTCAACTGTAAAATTTAAATGCGATCACTGATTTTTATACCGTACGCAAATAAGGCACGAGGTGAGGCACGAGGCCAGGACACAAAGGATTGCCAGTTAGCAGTGCGTCGTTGATGGGACGCGGACATCGAAATTTGTACGACAGAATTCAAGAAATTATAAAGAAAGAGAGCATTTTTTTTCAAGGTGAGTTTTTGTCTTATTAGGACTTGTCTCGCGCGTGGGGTGAGGCACGTGGCCAGGACACAAAGGATTGCCAGTTAGTAGTGCGTGGTCGATAGGATGCGAACGTTGAAATTTGTGCGACATAATTCAAGAAATTATAAAAAAGAGAGAATTATTTACAAAAAGGTACGTTCTTGTGTATGTGACTGATTTTTAAAATATTTTCTACACATTTTTTTCAAACTTCTTTTAGGGATAAACTTTTTTTTGGTTGTCTACATAAACTCTGTCGATATAACTGGCACATTCATTTTACATAATGCAGATTGACCAACTGTCAAATTACAAGTTTTGTTAAATTTGTATTACAGTGTCGAACTGTCAAAATTTACTTTTGACTACACTGTATTTTGGAATGTGTGTTCCAGTCAAAGATACAGCAGAGCGGTTCGAGTCCGAAGAGGACAGTATAGGAACTGTAATAATTTACTTTGAGCACACTGTATTGTGAGCACTGTGTTTCAGTAAATATCGCTGTGCAATCGCTCGAGTCCAATGCGAACTGTCTAGCTCCTGTATTTTGTACTATTTCTTTTTTTCCGTGTTTCGTAGAAATGGGAGTGAACAAAAGAAAATCGCACCGAAATATAAAGGAAAATGGTATTAAGGCGGTCATCATTAAAAAAAAAAAAAATTGCATCGAAATATAGTGTAGAATATGTGGTTAGTGATTTTCCGATGGACCAGGCATAGCAGATTAATGGTGAGTCAAAATTTTATTGGTGATAATCGTATTTGAAACTTTAAGGTGGGATATACATTTAGACAGGAAAAAATAAGTAATGTTGAGGAATTTTTTAAACTGAGAAATAATTATTCTACGATCATCAAACTTGAGGTATACTTCAATAGTATATTTTAAGTATACAAAACAATTTTTTATAATTAATTCATCATAATGGCGGAGCGGTGGCGGAGTGTTAGAGCAAGGTCGCCGCGGGAATTGCGAATCTGCGCGCAGTCTAGCTTCCCGTAGACTTTGATTTGCAAGAAAGTTCAAACTTTTTTTCAGTTAGAACATGTATAGTTTCTATGTGACGGCAATTAAAATGAATAACATGCAAATTTAAGTAAATGGCACGCATTTACAAAAAAAATAAACATTTCACGCAACATTTCTGTAAAAAGTGAATTAACAAAGTAGTTTTTTTTTCCAATTTTTCGAAAACAATTTTCGTCGAGTAGAAGGTCCCGATATTATCAATATTTCTACCAAGTTTCAACTCAATCGACTTAAGGGCGGGGTAAACTATTTAAATTTTTTTTTTCATTTTTGTTTAATTTTTTAAATGAATGCATAATATATCAAGAATGTTGTGTTAAAATTTCAAGTTGATCGGAGTAAAATTGACGAAGTTATGAGTATTTGAGCGTCTATTGCTCCATGCCGTTCTCTTCTCTTCTGCGTTTTTCAAACCGTTTTTCTGAGACTTGTCATATTTGAAGTCCGTATGCACGATAACTCAAAATCTACTGGACCAATCGCTTTGAAATTTTGCACAGTACTTCTTCACATAATTCACCAGGTATTGTCGAGAGCTTTTTTGTTTTTTTTAATAATTACTAATTTTTCAACAACAAATTAGCCGATTTTTTTTTAGCGAAAATCGGGTTATTGGCTCCCAAGTGCTACGAAAAATCGAAAAATCGAAAAAAAAAATCCTCCCGTCATTACCTCGAGAAACATCTCCTTTAACAAATGCATTTTGATTTTTTTGTTTCAAATGATTCTGTTGCGAGTTATGGTGCACACTGCAAACCAACTTTGTTTCGAGGCGCCTCCGGGGTTTAATTTTCACTCGCTCAATTTTGAATATTTTGCAATGCAAATTTAGGAGAATGTTGTTCAAATGTTACTTTATTATATGTAAATTTTTCAATAAACGAACACTATTCGTTACGCCAAAAAAAAAAATCTTAAAAACATGCCTTTTTTCGCCGAATTAACTTTACCCCGCCGTTAATAACTTTTGAGTAATCCTGCACGCCAATTTCGCTAATGCAGTTTTGAGAAAAAAACGCGTGTCAAGTTCACGCCTGCCCCGAATCCGAGCGGTGAGACACAGCGTTGACGGACTGTAACGTTTGAAGTTTTTCGAATTTTGCTTTGAAACTTTGGGAAAATATTCTACATATTTAGTTCTATCGTTTAGAGAGAAAAAAAAGAAATCGATATTTTGAACGTTGTAAATGTAATTATATTGCCGCCTTAGATGCGTTTTTCTCAAAACCGTATTTTCCCAACTGGTGACCACGATATCTCGAAATCTATCGAACGAATTCCTTTGAAATTTAAATCACTTATTCACTATCCATGTAGACATTTTTCAAACCAGGACAATTCTGATTCTTCAAGCCGTTTTTTTATGTTGAAGAAGTCGTGGAAAAAACACCAAAATTCACGAAAAAATGTTCAACAAGATGCCAAAAATCTACCGTTTAATATTTTTCAATAGTCCTAGTTCAAATACTAGTTTATACTTCACAGATTAAAATCCCGTTTGATTTGTTTGTTTCAGATAAGCCGAACGCCCAGAATCGTGGTCACCGCAAAAAACTTTTTTTTGAAGATGAGTGGCTAAGTTGCCGTGTACTTTAACAATAAGGGATGATTTCGGGCTGACAAAAATTGTAAAGTATGCTCAAAATACGAATAAATATGTGGTGTGAAGTTCGCAGTTGTATGTTTATTTAGTTCGTCGAAAAAAATTCCCGAAAAAAGAGCCCTCACCCGGGATGACTGCCTTAAAATAAAGTTTCGCAATAATTGATTACTCACTCGCAACGACGATGGACACGTTCGCTGTAACTTCGGTTCTGCTGCCGTCCGCTCTCATCGAACATTTGAACGAACCGTGATGGGATTCCTTGACTCTCGCGATTTTAGCACCGCACTGTCCCGATTCCAGGCCAGTACCGTAATACTCGATACCATCCTCCGCTGCTTGTCCCGGCGTTAGATACATACTCTGCTCGCCAGGTATCTCGACACGGCAAATCCGAACCGTCGAACCCAGCCTGCATACTATCGTCAAACTGTCGCCCAATCTCACCGGCGCTGTACCACTCGGGAATATTTCCACGGCCGGAACCGATACCGATGCTGGAAAACATAAGGAAACATATTTGTTAACTCAATTTTTCATCCATGATTCAATGTTGAATGTGTTTTTCCGAAAATGCTGCCATTTTTTATTTGTTATACTGGAAATTATATTTACAATTGTTGGCTTACATTTGTTTTTCATCAATCATCCTTTACTTAAGGGGAGATATACACCTGGATGGTCGAGGTCGAGGATTTAGAAGTTATAAACATTCCGTCGACCGTAGAAGACCTACACTATGGGCCTGGTATCGATGATTCCATGTAAGTTGACAAATTTCATGATTTATTCATTCCCAAATTTTCAAACGCGTTTTTCTCAAAACCACGTTTTTCACATCGGTACCCAAAATTTCTCGAAAACCAATGAACCGATTGCCTTGAGGTTTTTTGTGGTTATTCTATACACCATTATCTAGTACTTGTCATAGGATTTTTTTTTCCGTTACTTAGTTTTTGTTCTATAGGCAAAATAATAACTAATTTTTGGCCCAAAAATCACTATTTATGTTCAAACGTCCGCTATTTTGTCATAAATCGATATTTTCAAAATCGGCTATGACATGTACTAGATTATAGTATCTAATTTAATAATCTTTTTGTTTTTTTTTCCAGATGATCTTTGAAGAAACGCCAGTGGGTACCGTATACGCAGATCTTTTTACGATGCTCCAAGGATCATACAATATCCTTGTATATTTTTGATATTTTTAAATAAAGAAAATTAAACATATTTGTAAATGTATATACTTTTAGATAATTAAAACCCGAATCCGAAATTTCAGTTTTCCTTGAAAAAATTCACAAAAATGACCATTCTTCCGGCTCCTAGGTGTATATCTCTCCTTAAGCTGCTTTTTTCCGTGGACATATGTCTTTGTGTATCAAAATTCGATCGTTTTTAAAGCAGTATTCGGGTCTAGAAATTTGAAGAAAAAAATCGAATTTTTGGAATTTTCTTAACGGGTGGACAAAGAATCTGTCTTCAAAAGAAAATGTTGAACTTCGGGGGAAATTATAATTTCGGAGTCGAAGAAGGCACATTTTACGAGGCAAGAATGGCTGACTAATATAACGTACGTACTTTGCGCAAAGTTTCTCGAAAAACAATTGCCCAAATGACAATTTACCGAATACAATTCCCCGATAACAATTTACCGAATAAACAGTTTCCCGAATGAACAATTTCTCGAATGAACAACCCAAACAAAGAACAAAAAAATTCGCGATATTGTGTACGAGAAATTGTCCGTTCGATAAACTGTGTTCGGGAAATTGTACATTCGGGAAATAATTCCTTCGGGAAATTGTTTTCTGGAAATTGTATGAGAGAAATTGTCATCCGGACAATTGTTTTCGAAGAATTTCCTGCAGACGAACGTAAGTATAACATGCCATTATACCACTTAGATAGTTGCGGTTGTCTAAATTGTAATCAAAACATTAAACGCGTTTTGCTCAAAACTTTTTTATTCAACCTGGTTGACATAAAATCTCGAGTTCTATTGACCAGATTGATTTCCAATCTAGCATGGACTTTCAGTCAATATCGTATTGCGAAATTTTATTATTACCATCCAAACAATTGTTACTTTGCAAAAAATTGGATGAAAAACTAGCTTTTTTCAGATATTCGTCATTAAAAACAAATGGTCTTTGGTACCTACCATAATGACATTCATATTGATTTTAAAAAATTGGTTTTATTTCTGTTTCGTTTGAACAGGAGCTTTGGAATGATGTCATCCGCCTTTTGTCACGGCCATATTGAGAAGCCCATAACTTTTTCTATTTTCATTTTGTTCTATAATTTTTTTTCAATTTCTTGGAGCATCCATAAAAAACTAAAAAAAATGGATAATCGTTAAAAAAAAACTTTCAACGTCAAAAAACACACGTAATTTAGGTCTCTAGACTAGACTACAGCCTTACCGAGATTTTTTATTTATCAGAAAAATATGTATATGTTCAAAATTTGGTTATCAACTTTTCTCCTTTTTAAAATATTTCCATAAACAAAAAAGGGAACATTCCCATAAAATACCAAGATACCTAACGCATACAAAACATAAAATGTGAATTAATAATCGCACGATTATTAATTTCCAATCGACAATTTTTTTCATTATCCGAAGCTCGCAAATTGAAACGAAAAATTGCTGGTACGAATAATTTACAAAATAATTTTTGTCAGGAGACGGGGCTTTGTTCGGGGAACCGATAGTTTGGAATTTGCCGACGGTTATTCATTTTAGGCCAGATATGGGCGAGAGGAGCGAAACGTGCAGGAGAGAGAGAGTTACAATGCGCTGGGCGACAAAAAATTTGCATACTTTATCGCGGCTGTGGAATAGAGTGGCCAGGAGGAAAGGGTTGAAAGTGTTTTGCTCATGAATTTACAAGGTATCGGCCGCTAATAAATTTATTTTATATTTTTAGCGAATACGTAAATGCACAGAGTATTCTGAGTAAAATTGAGCGACATTAAATCGCGGCTATTTTTTGGAGCAACTGACCTCGTTAATGGTGGCTGAGGTAAAGCCGAAATTCCAGAAAATTATATAACGATTAGTTTTACGTTCTTTTTTTGGTCTTTTACCAGTCTCAAAAATGCCACGATGATCAATCGATCGAATTTATTGGAATACTGCATATACTGTTGCTCCAAAGTTACAAATTGTTGCGGATCCTCGAACAATTCTATTAAAATGCGAAATAGAAAGAGAGAAAGACGAAGTGAACGAGGCAGCGATAGAGAGAGATAGAGAGAGAGAGAGAGAGAGAGAGAGAGAGAGGGGTAGAAAAAGGGTGAGAAGGAAATTGATAGGAATGCACAGGCGAGAACTATACGTTTGCATATGTACGTATGTATAGACGTGTTATGTAAAATCAGGGCTGTGCGATAGATAAACTGCATGCGTCACTTGCTTCGGATCCCTCCGTTCGGCCGGTTGTATAATCAAAACGTTTCGACGTGTATCTCATGGATAAAAAGCATTCGGGCAATCAGGAAAATTAAATTGAACCTGCTCGGCGGTTCGGTTCATCGAAGCGCACGGGAATATAAACGGAGAGAAAAAGCCCCGCTAACTGTCTCTCACTCGTCACAAATGATGGAACCACGCTTAATCTACTTTTTTCCTCCACTGTTCATCCAATGGTCCGTAAGCCGCGCGTTGATGAACCATCATACAGCTCCCCATCGCTGGTTACACAGCCCACCCCAGAGATGAGCTAATTTTGCGCGAAAAAAAACGAGACCACGCGAATAAGCGGGCGATCAGGCATTCGTTTCTTTTTATTCTGCTAAAATAATTTACCATGAAGGGAAAAAATTTGCCATGTTAAAAGGGTGAGAAAAGTGAAGATTCGAATGGCGTTGAAGTTTGTATGGTTGGAATGCGAATAAAGGTTGTCTATTCTTTTCATTTCTTTATTTTGATTATAATTTATCATTTTTTAAAAATAGATGAGGTGGTGGGTCTTTGATGAGAATAAGACAAACCGTTTGGGTGATTTTCGTCCTTTGAACCCATGCAGAAATTTGTTGGCAACGTCCCCAGATCCTACCACATCCTTATAGAGATTTGAATTACGCGCTATTTCCCGATTGACGTCGTTTGGGAACTTTTTATTTGAAATTCTTAACCAAAATTTGTTAGATGTCCAAAAAATATCCGTCCGTGATCCGAGGCACAAATTTATTGGGGAGTTCCAAGATGCACCCACATGTCTATAGGGATTTGTTAGGGACACCGCATATAGTGAGTTCTCATTTGAATCCAGTTAGATTTCGCACTGTTTCCCGATAAATGCCCTTTGAGAATTCTTACCACTTTCGAATCGAACATTTGAAAAAGTAACAAGTAAAAACTCGGCGTGTTTGAACATAACGTATACGCTTTGTGAGCGTGTACGTGTGTTGTGATATGTCCAATTACAGTGAAATAAATAACAAACGATAATTACAGTGGATTTTCAGTGATGTGATTGGAATCGATTTTTGAGAGACACTTTTTCATGCAATTTATGTCATTTTGAGATTACGTTGATACTTTTATAACCCGTGCAGTCCCTACTTTGTGTCTGGCCGTGACCAGACTTGCCTTGCCTGATTTACCTGATCGGCTCTTCCCATGGAACAAACCGGGAAGATCGCAAAATCGTTTTTTCCGGCTTACCCTCTATGTTTGAAAATTACAATCTTCTGGTCGGGATACATGGTCAGTAAGTACATATTCAGGTAATGTCTACCCGGCCAGAACATTGATATGTTCTGAAAAGTGGAACCTGTCTTTAAGAGCTGATGAAAAGCTACTTTGCTTTTCACCTCATCAAACATATTTATAATTGATTGGGATGAAACTAAGAATTACAACATCTGTTGTAATTCTATTCATCATTAAAAGCATTTATTTCATCAATGATAATCGACAAGGATAACAATGCTTATCATAAATACCGGGATTACGATGACTAATGATTTGAGCATAAAGAATAGCCAAATTATATTAAGAGGCAAAAAGGTAAAGCAAGTCAATCGTGGTTTTTAAACACCTTGTCGCCATTCTGGGAAATATCAATTTTGTGGCCGGAAAGACATTACCTGAATGTATTTCGCCAATAATCCGCCAGGTGGCTACAAGCGTAGCGCTTCGCGTAAGCAAGGTACCATCGTACGAGGATAAAAGTTCGTCCTGTGAGTTGTACCACGTACAGAAGTGCTATGCTTACAGCGTGAACTTACGCTTATGATTTTGCGATACTTGTGAAATAACCATTTGCACTCTAGGCCTTTCTCGCTCGGATAATAATCTGTGTACGTTTTTCTGTCTCGTTGCCTATCAGGAAATGCGAGCAAGCGTATGTATACACTCATATACTACCTTACCAAGTAGATAACCAACAAACAATTAGTTGTCGAAATACTAAATTAAATACACTCCCGATTTTATCTCCTCAAGGCTTCCAAAAACCTTGAGACGTCATTTTTAATTTCCTCATTTGTTCCTGGTTATTTCCCGATCTATTCCCTACAACTTCCCTGGCCATGTACCGCTTGTTCTCCGGCCCATTCCTGATCAGTTCCCCAGAAAGGGAACGGCGGATTGGGACCTAGCCTTAGACCCGTTACATTGCGAATCTATTCCAGGGTGGAAAGCCCAACCAGGGCCGGATGTTATCTATAGGGAAGGCAGATCAGGGGCAGCACTTTTTCCCAACTCAAGTTTCTCCACGGGTAAGATCCACTCATTTTTTATATCTTATACATTTTGTTTAGAAAATTCAACGATTGATGGGATCAATCAAGAATCACATCGGATTCCGTTTGATAATGTGGCAATGCTTTAGGATGCGAGTTGGATTCGTTCATTGGACAATGGGGAATCCCGATTAGAATCCAATGTACGAGCGCGACGTTTTAATATACGGATCCAATGCGACGACTGATTGGATCCCGATCAGGAAGTAGAGACAAGTATGGGAATCCAATTGAGTCCCTACGACACTACACGGGACTCAGCACAAAAATGTAAGCAATAGAAAAAATTAACTTTTGTTCCATTCCAACGATGCGAATCTTAACATCATAGATTGGGTCTCGTCAATGAAGGACAATATTTTAAGAAATGTATTCTGCCGGAATGTTCTAGATACTTCCAAGCCACTGTGAGAAATCCGATTAAAAATGCACAATATTTTAATTGCAATACTTTTTTCTCCTCAGAAAATAATTTATTCGTTTTTCTTGACGATTAAAAGGGCGGTTGCTTTTTGGGAATTTACCAACAATAAGTTTTACGTCAATACGTTTGCCGAGAAGAGTGTCAACGTCGACCGACGATTAATTGACTTTTGGCCTTCGCAGCTGCGCAATCTCCGAAGCACACCGTCATCCATATACCTGCCTCGAACATCGTCCAATTTTATCCTCATAAATTAATCGCTTTGATTTTCCAAACGGCAATTCGTTACACGCTGGCATGACGCTTGATATCGACGGATAATTTTCCTGTTCGCGTATACACGCGGACACGCGGGATGATTCCGGTGTGAGGGGAAAGGGTGTGAAATACACGTATCGGGCACAAAACCGCGGCACCATATGCCATGATTTGTGGACAGTAACGAACGATATCTATGGTCCGGGCCGCCCCTGAGAATGATGCGAGAATGATATTTACGACTGGTACGTTTCGATGGAATTTAAATGAAATTCAATTTTTTAGTTCCACTAGTGTGTATGTGCTTTTCCATCCCCTCCTCCTCGTTCTCCTCTTTCTGCCTTTCTTCTTCTCTTTATCTCTCTGTCTTCATCAGCAGAGCAAATTTATGGCTCTGCAACAGCAATTTTTTAATGATTGAAACACGATAATCAAAAAGCTCGGTCGAGTCTTATAAGTGAAATGCACCCTCGAAAATAGGAGAGTTTTTCGTTTTTCGTCGATAACGTTATCGTTCTCATCTCCAATGAATACGCGAAAAAAATAAACCTTTTTGCAATTTGAAATTTTTTTATATCTCGTACCGTTAAAACGTTATCGACGAAAAACACCCCAATTTTCGGGGGTGCGTTTCAACCCTCAAAAATCGGGTTCCGTAGATATAAAAAAAAATACGTGGGGCCGATTTTTACCCATTCTACAAGCATACCAAATTTAATCGGAACCGGAGATATCGACCTCGCAACCTTGCCTTGTAAGCCAATATTATCTCTTTGAAGAAAAAAACTTGTTTTTTTTTTGTTTCCGATCAATCGGATGGTCAAAATCAAGGACACCGTTAAGCCCCTCACGTTCAAAGGTACTTCGCAAGATTGCTTATAACTTCTTTGATTATTAATATTTTCAAATGAAATTTGGTACACAACTTTGTTAATGTACAAAGAAATAAATGTCCAAACGATCTTCAATCATCCCACTTATTCCTCCAAAATTATATTTGTTAAATAACCCTGATTTTCGGGTCGTCACAGTAGCCTAACCCTTTAATTCATGGTATCAAAAACCATGTGAACTTCTCTTCGCAATTTACAGACGACTCGGAGATTCTCGTCATAAAATTCATTATCGGAATTTTTAATCGCTGTCACATAAAATTGCTACGTCGTACGAAACGCAATCGAAGGCTGTTTATTGTTATTATTTTTCGATTGCCCAGCTCTTGTTGACATGCTTTTACTACTTAATCATTTTAATTATTAATTATCAATTTGGAGACATAATTACTGTACATCTGAATATTAATTTAATACATTATAAAATTAATCAATTGATTGAATATTAATTTAATTTTTGTACATTTGAACAATTACCCTCGTGTTCTACTTTCGTTCCACATTTTTTTATAATTATAATTCTAAATTCTCGCTGTTTATTAAAAAAAAACGTCTCACCGATATTGAATACTTTCCTGTAACGTCGATTTTCGAAGCTTATCTTATTTCGATTTTCATCTCTCATGTGGGCATAATATTTTTCCACATACATATTCCGACTTTTTCTCAATCTCCCTATGCGCAACACATCTCTATTATCAAACCTCGAGTAACATGACACACGCCATCGTGACACGTTAAGTGCTATCTCGCCGTCTTCGTGCCAATCTCTACAGAATCCTATCTCTCTTCGTCTTCGCCACCGTAAACGGTTTCCCTCGGCAATGATGACGTTGAAATCGAGTTACGTAAACTGAATTTTCTATATGAAATAACTATCTCTCGCGTTGGCCACGAAGCCATCTCGCAGCCTCAACTCCGTCCGTGTGTCGCTGCGCGTGTACCTTGGAGCCTCCAAACAAGATTTCAAGCTCGATTTTACTCGAGCCTGCGCACTCGAATCTTCGGATATCGAAGATTTTTATCATGCAAATTTACGTGTCGGCCGTGAAAAAGTCATTATTGAGGTTAGGATGAACGAATACGTCGCAAATGTAAATATAGTAATGAATAGGACGCAAGTGCTTGCAAGATTAACATGTGAAGGGTGTCTCGAAATGACCTGACATTTTAAACTGCGCGCCATTTTTTTTGTGACGAACATAGAGTACCGATATTTGACAACTGTCATCAGGGAGTATCATAGTTTAGTTATGGAGAATTACACGATCGAGCAACTCATGGAAATTGTGAAAATTCACTACAAAAATGGTGAAAATTTTGCAGAGTCGGTTCTTAAAGTCAAATTATGCCAAAATGTTATTGAAAAATTTCGTCAGAAGAGTGAACGTTTGCAAACAGAGACGAGGCGGTCATTTATCGAATATTGTGTACCACACATAACCTCCATGTTTGGACCTTTTATTGGGGTCGGGTTGAAATTCCGAACTTTGAATGAGCAGAACGCTCAAAACTCCGATAGAATTTTACCCGAAAGACCGAAAATCTGAACACCGTCAAAATAATTCGGCTATGGAAGTTTTGAAATTTTCAAAATTATCAATAAATCACCGAATTATTTCAAGAATTTTTTATTTATTAAGAAGCGATTTTACGTCAATTTTGAAATTTGTCCAGACAATGTTATACGTTCTACATAATTTACAGTCAACTGTGTAGACTTTTGCTGGCATAATCTTGACGAACCTTGTAATTTCAGAACATTCAAATTAGGACTTTTGAACCGTCGGCGCATTCAAAGTTCGGAATTTCAACCCGGCCCTCATGTCAAGATCATACCAGCGAAAGTCTACACAGTTGACTGTAAATGATGTAGAACGTATAACATTGTCTAGACAAGTTTCAAAATGAACGCAAAATCATTTAATGAAAAAATTTGAAAAAACTTTCATAGCCGAATTATTTTGACGGTGTTAGGATTTTCGGAGTTTTGGTCTTTCGTGTAAAATTCTTTCGGAGTTTCGATCTTTCGGGGTACTATTATTTCGAAGTTTTGAACGTCCTGACCCTTCAAAGTTCAAAATTTCAACCCGGCCCCCTTTTATTGAAATAAAAATATTTGTACTTTTCAAATAAATAATACGTTTTATCGATAAATTAAAATGTCAGGTCATTTTGAGAAACCGTTTATGAGCAATGCGAAGTTCGTTTATCGATTCAAATTGAGCTAATTGAGACGAAACGAAATATTTACTTTTTCGCGATTCACGCGCACCATAATTTATTCCAGATGATCCTTTCGGGGGCTCGAAGTGGCAATTGATGTTTCGATAATGGAGACAATCGGGCTGGAGATAATTTTCATTTGCTCTTTCACTCCTAAATTGTATACCGAATGCGTCAATCCAAATCGGCGAATTATAACATTGCGATCGTACAAAACATCGAGAATAATACGACACTCGACGAGCCCGTGCGTGGAGTACAATTTCGATGTCCACCAATTTGTACAAATTTAGAACACGTTTCGTGTTGAAAATAGTCGTTTTTCCTTCTAATAAAGTGGGAACATTGAATACGGAGTGCGTTCATAAAACTGAAACAATGAGGTGTTTTCCTCAATAATATGTCAACAGTTAGATCGAAATCGCGAATATTTAATGTGGGTTTTTTAAACATTTTATCAATTGTTGATAAAACTTTTATAATTTCAGTTTATTTCTCAGACATTTCTTTTTTTTTTTCATTAAATTAGATCGGTTATTGTTTCGTTTGTAAATTCGGGGCATTCTTTCTTCGTGAACTTTTTTAGAACACTTTTTTGTGGTGTTGAAGTTTACATAATTCGGATGCAACGAAAGCTGTTCTTGATTTACTTCGTTTATTTATTTCTATTATTATCGAAAACCTGTTTTTGCAATTTTTGATCGTAGTTTCTTAATAAGAATTTTTTTTAATGCTTTAACAAATTTCGTAGTCTATTAAAAAAAAAAAAAATACGAAAAAAGCATAACAAAAGCATACGAAAGCAATACTAAAAAAAGCTCGCGCATTCCAACGATGCAACCGTCAATACTAGCACTTTTTTTTAAATGAACAGCCCGTTTAGTTTGAGTAACGGGATCCTGGCAAATAGGCTGTTCAGTTTGAAATTCTTTTCTCTCGCATAGTGTATTGATGGACGCGCCGATTTTGAACTCGTATACGCACTAATATGTACACATCCATCGACATAAATCGTTTTCGGGCGATATATCGGTTATTGGCCTTTCTCGCTGTTTTCGCACGAACAGAAGTGGAACAGGCTCTGATTATGTGGATACGTTATAAGCTGATAAAGTATTTAACGAGCCTGGTCAAGCAGAAGGGCACGAGTCTGATTACTTTGTGCCCCAGATCGTTTGAGTTAAGCCTCTTCGCCGGTTAGAGATCGATTCGCGGCTTTAGCCAGATAAATCATGAACAGGAGGGATGAACGGTTTGGTGTACGTTGTAAATGATCAGCTCGACAAGTCAAAAGCTGGCCTATCGTGCTCGCCCATCCTTGGAACAACGCTTTAATACTATAATTATCAGGAGCTTCACTGTTAAATAATTATTATCGCGTCGAAAATCGGCTCGTTGGTTGAAACATCGAAAAAGCTTATTGTGCACTCGATGTTCGGTTCGCTCCACCTTGTAATCATCCCCAACACGAAACGTCAATTTCCTCCAGTACGTTTATTATTTTTTAATGATGTATTCAGGTATTATTTAATTATGGCAATTTCGAGTATCCATTTAGTCATTTTGATATGAAATTTCACATGGGCTTATCCGTCCCTTGCACGTCGAATACATTTTTTGTTGTCGAATGTTGTTTCCTTCGATCATACCGCTCTGGAGGTTGAAAATTGACGATGGGGAAAAACATTTCGACGTTTTTCTGAAAGAGTACCGTAAAACTTGAACGACAATTTGTTTTTCAAGTTTATTGTAATGTTGCTCAAGTTGATTTTTTTATCTCAATGACAATTATAAGACTCGGACTGCCAGATAGACTGCCTATAATAGCATCCCAGGTGCTTGATATTTTTATGTAAACGTTTCCTTAAGGGAGGGCACCACTGTAACTGCCCATTTTCGACCGTTTTCTTTGACTTTTTTTTAAAGAAAGGAATAAAATACATGGTCAAAAGAGCTTTTAAGTTTTATACGGTATATATCGAGGCCTGAAAAAAAAATTATTCGTCAAAAGTATACAAAATGGCGGTGCATGAGTCATTATAGCACTACTGTTTTTCGGCCAAACCTCTCCGCGGCACGCAGTAGAACTGTCGTAAATTTAGTCCCGGAACGAAGAGTGAAATATTTTCGTTAATTAAATTATTTTTAGCAGGCACGTACGGGGGGGGATTAAAAAAATAATTAAAATAAAAATAGAGACGAGTTTGAAAAAAAGTTCGTTTTTTCGACCATAATTTTCATCTCAAAAGTGATATATTTTTGACAATTTTCGATTCATCGAAAATGCGCTCGTACCCGACTGTTAAAGCGATCTAAGAAGCTACAGATAAAATTTCAAGTCGATTTGACGAAAATTGTTCGAGTTCTGCTGCCTTAAGGGGAGGTACCCGAGTAAATAGCGAGAAAAACGGGTAAACTTTGGGAAATTTTGTCCCAAAAGCTAATGGTACGATTGGATCCGGGTTTTTTAAATTGGAAAATATGTGCATTGAAGTATGTTTAGGATTTTTTTAAAATAAATTCATTGGCTGGAAGCGATTCAAACGCGATTATCTCGAAACATAGTTTTCAAAGTCGGTGCCAGATGTATCTCGAAAAAGGCTTGTCCAAATTTGGTATCCAAATTTGGATACCATATTTGGATACCATATTTGGATATATATTTTTGATTGCATACACATTGCATAAAAAAGCAATGGTTCAATCAAATGAAAAACCCCTGCGCGGCGAACGAGGAAAACTATCGAAGAATATTGTATCCAAATTTGGACAAAATCGGACAAGCCGTTTTCGAGATACATCTGGCACATTATACACTATGTTTCGATATAATCGCGTTTGAATCGCTTCCAGGCAACGAATTTATTTTAAAATATTCCTAATCATACCTCAATGTACATATTTTCCTATAAAAAAAACCCGGATCCAATCGAAACATTAGTTTTTGAAATAAAAATTCCCAAAGTTTACCTGTTTTTCTCGCCGTTTACTCAGGTACCTCCCCTTAATAACGATGACAATTTGGTTATAAAAAATCGTTGTTTTTCATTTAATTGCATGTATAATGCATAAAATATTACAGTTTTTATCAAAATGATTCCAAAACACCCTTAATCTTTGACATAAGGTGCATGTCAATGCCCTGTTAAAGAAGCCCCACACCCGCGGCTACTTTGACACTTTAAAAAATGTGTATATCAAATTGCGGGGGGAGGTGGAGCTTGACTTTCTTATACATTTGATAGCCAAAGGACACACTGTTCTATTGGAGCAAGAAAAGTTGTTACCTAGGATATTAAAAAAAAGTTACCTACAAAAAAATTCCAAAACCTGTAAAAAGTAGTTCCATTTTACGGTACAAAGTTTTCAAGAACATTTGCCTTGAAAATTATTCGTTGAAGATACTGTTCGATAATGTGGCAATCCTTCAGGATTCGAATTGGATTCCAATGGGGAATCCCGATTAGAATCCAATGAACGACCGTGACGTTTTGGTGCAGGGATCCAATGTCATCACCCATTGGAACCCTATCAGGAAGTAGGACCAAGTGTAGGATTCCAATTGGATCCCTATAAGGAAGTAGGGACAACTAGGAGAATTCAATTGGATCCCTATTACAACTTCTGCATGAGTACGATTGCCTAGGAAAGCCTGCTCGCGAACAGTAGCAGAAGCGAGGTTAGTTGTGTATTTTTTGTTGCCGACTCAATACTGACCATCGCATTGAAAATAATGTTTCAAATGTAAATAACGTGCCCGAAAAATCGAACCAGGAGGATTTTCCCCGCTGACAATTTTTGCTCAACACTGCTTCCCGTTACTACGAGTGCAGAAAGACACGGTACTGTTGGTGTTGAGAAACGTGTTTGTTCTTTCGCATATAAGCGAAAATGTGGAACGAAGACTTTGCCGCGCCAGCTTGCCGGCAAAGCCGAGCTTTATTGCGAGAGCCCTGAGCTGTTGTAACACCGTTGCATACGTCTTTCAATCTCGTTCACTCGACGTGGATATACAAGCTATATAAGCGTGGTGGAACAACGTTGGCTCTGATGATACCGCAGATGATGTTCCAACGGCTATGACACACAGTACCGGAGGGCCGTGAGAGGGAGCATTATACACGGAGCCCAGAGCATGCTAACAGCTACTCTCCCAACATGACGAGTGGTGAACATCAGAAGGACTCCGACCCTTCCACGTTTTCCGCCTCTTGATCTTGGCGGTTGCGCCCTTCCGGTCGTAAAACTTCGATATAGGTCGAGAGCTCGTCTGAATGCAAGTTCACCCCCGATCGCAACGGGGGCATGCGTAAATCAACCCTCCGAGTAACTCCTTCGCGACGAAACGACGCGCGGTTTCGCATGATTACCTGGGATACATTGTCAACACCCTGAGTTCCGATACACGTTGGGCTTTGACCCACGACAGTTATCTCGTATAATCCGAAGTGAAGAGGGACAAATTTAATCTACGAGATCCGAACTCCGATTGCCAAAGGAAAACATGAACTCGAAGTGTTCGAGGTGTTTTTGATAGCGTGAACTGGAGTTCATAAATTATAATTCGTTGATGTATCGATCGTTGTAACGCGTTTATGGTGTGATAATATATGGATAGATATATTCTGAATCGCATAGCCTTGCGGGTTTTTACGTATTACCGTTCCCAATTGAAGACTTTCCTATCACTTCGTACCGGCGCTTCACTAAGGTAACCTAATTTCCGTTGCGTGAACAGCCCTTTTTCAGCTACACTATACCAGGTGTGTAAGTATGCAACCGGAATTTGCCCATAGGTGGCGCTAGATGTCGATGCAGTTACCGACACATCACGTCAGCGGTGTCTTGTTATTGTATTGATATCCGACAAAGATTTCCAACTCACAATAACACGAGTTTCATTCAGTAGCATTAGTTTATTAGAGATAAACATGTCGAGTTTTGTGCCAACAAATTACGATTTGCCGACAGCACTACTTTTCTGTTTTCATCTGAAGAAAACCGCAGCCGAATCGCATCGAATGCTTGTGGAGGCGTTTGGTGAGCATGCTCTCGGTAAAACACACTGTTTTGAGTGGTTCAAACGGTTCAAAAGTCGCGATTTTGACGTGAGGAACGAAGAACGTGGAAGACCACCGAAAAAGTTTTTAGACGCTGACCTGCAAGCCTTGTTGGACGAAGACGACGCTCAAACACAACAACAACTGGCGGATGTACCTACGGTAATGATATGATACTTTGTATCATATCATTACAATAAACGTGTTTTTTCTGTACAAAAATTCCGGTTTCATACTTACACACCTGGTATAGTGCTAAGGCACTGTATATGGTGAGTACTATAGATGGCACTGTACAGGGTGTCCCAGAACTGAATGCGTTCTCTGAAATGGGAGGGTGGGGGTGAAATTCTGAGTCGATTGATATAAGCATGTGTGGGTCTCAGATCAACCCCTCACTTATTGTTAATCTTTAAAGGCGGGCCAATCAGGTGCGTCCGCCTTTAAAAATTAAAAATAATTCAGGGGTTGATCTGAGACCCACACATGCTTATATTAATCGACTTAGAATTTCACCCCCAACCTCCCATTGAAGGGAACGCATTCAGTTCTGGGACACCCTGTATATAAATAGAATTTGCCGAGGGTATGGGAAACGGGAAAATCGCCTATTTGCATAGACGGCAAGATATTCTTCTGATTCCCTGGCGCACAGACATTTTACTCAAGTATCTATACCAAGGTCCCAGAAGTATTGGCCTTCCGATCACTGGTTGGCGCGCCAGCCGGTGCACGGCTAAGCGGTCACCGCTCCGAGTATCGGCCAAGCACAACGCTGTTTAACTCGAAGTATCACCGGAGCCGCATTCCCGTTCGCCCATCCATCAGTGTCGGTTTGTGAATCTTGTTACATTATCTTTAATTTATAACTTCACCATTTGTATTGTTTACTATTGTAAACATTTAACTTATAACTTCACCATTTGTATTGTTTACTATTATTTTTAGTGTTCGTATTGTATTATTGTATAGTTTGTGGTGTAATATTCAATAGGAGAACCATATTTTTTCTGAACGTTCATAATTTTAGTCACCATCCGGGACATCGTTGTTAGTTCTCTGCTGTCACGCAGGATCGGACTGGCTCGGCGTAAAACGGTGCTTTCTTCTGCAGTCTTCTGAAGGACTTGTAAATCATTTTACCGTGCGATTTGTCACTCAATAGCTTTTGGAACATATTTTACAACGATCGATCTTTTTTTTTCTAGATATAGAAAGATTTTTCTAGATATAGAAACTAGATTTATTTTTTCAGATTTATTTCGGTAGGCTTTGTGTTTCATTACGGTTTAATTTTTTCGGGTCGGATTGATCTAGTGGTACGAGTGCAGAACTTTGGAAATGTGCGACAACGAAGGGTTTACGATGTCCTAGCTCTTTGTCATGTGATTTTTGTAGTCGCCTCGCTATACCATGAACCAGTTTACTCTGGCCATTTTTCTTAACAAATACCTTAGTTTTATAAATAAAATTAATAAAATTTAAATAAAAATAATAAATTTAATAAACTAAAATAATAAATAAAACAGTTTTTAAATTAATAAAGTAATAATCAATAAAACATTAATAAAAATAATAAAATAAAAGTTTTATGAATAATTAAATTGAATGAAATTATATTGGATGATTTCTGCCGATACGTGCACTGATTGAAAGACAAACTCTAGGGTAAATTTCGTGGGCATTTCTTCTTAGTTCAGCCAAATAAACGCCCATGTCACAAGGTAGCACAGTGAAATCCAATATCGTTTATTGACACGGAAATGCGTTTATAATTATATCAGCCATATGGTGGACTATTAATAAAGTGGAGTTTGTTTTCCCATATGACCTTTTATCACGGGTGTTTGCTGTAAAATCCATGGACCTTGCCCTCGGTACGCGTACACGCATATATTCATCGCTGGTTATTACGTTTTTATTTCACAATACCGAAGTTTGCATCGTTGGAACGCAGAGAAAGTTTCGGTGACTATTTTTTTTTTACTTTTTCGACAAATTTGTGTCGTGAAAACCGCTCGAATGGTTTTCAGGATCCGCATCAGAGATCTACCGTGCAAATTTTCAAGATAAGATTTTGGACGATAATAAAAAAGGAAGGAATAAAATAGTAATGACATTTCGGTGCATTTCAACGATGCAAACTTGGTCGCAGCTAATCGTATTTGATGACAATGTTCTTCCATTGTGGTTTAATTTTAAATCGAGAAAAAAACTTGTCTGGTACGAGGCCAGGCTAATTTAATCCGTCGTGAAACGCCGAAGACAATCCGGTCAAAGTGAAATTCATTTTGGTTTTAGTTTCATTACACCGTAATTTATTGCAGAGAGAAATATCGCTGCAGATCCCCGTATGTTCTCTTCACTTTTCACAGACCGGGTTTATACATTTCACAGTCGAGTTAATCGACTTTTATTCTGGCGAACGATATGAAATAAATCTTTTGTTATTTGATTAATAGAGGTATATCAATGAATAACATTTATGGTAGAAGTGAGATCCGGGCATAAACGATTCTGAAATGAATACTGGTTATTCGATATAAAAACCTCATTTCAAAAATAAATTCTGTGTTGGTTGTATTATAAATAATATAACTCGATGGAAACTCACTGAAAACCGCAGAAAGCACCTATGTGGGTAAATATTTGTTTGTATCCACTGCATAAACGAAGAATTTCGTTATCGACAAATACTCTTTGCCATCGATTTTCTGTAAAGTCTACAACGTAAAGATATGCACATTCATTATACCTCTTTTAAGCACGCGGATGCAGAGCGTAAATGTTTCAATAGCGAAATCATTTTCGCTCATTGACGAAGAGGAGTCAGCAAGTGTACATTTTTACAAATAGGATTAATGTTCAAAACGCATAAAATGTGATTCTTTTTCGTCATCCGAATAATCGTATGCCAACTTTTTGTCGTCCAAATAATCATACGCCAACTTTTTGTCATTTGCAAATGATATCTCTGGATGGTGCTGGACCGTATGGAAAGTCATGCTGTTCAAAAATTTCCAAGATCATTCAAAGGTACCAAACATAAAAAGTAGGTCATCATTTGCTCGTATCTACTTTGTTAAACTGACCGTTTCTTCCATCGTTGCTTATACTTTGGTGCACTCACGTAAAGCAGATAGAATTAAAGGATCCGTGCAAACGCGTTGTGGATGTCTCTTGAAATTGTAGAGAAATTCGGATGAAATTGCAGAGAAATTCGGATGAAATCTACAAAGGACTTTTGAATCATGATAAACTTCTTTTCTCCTTTCAAGTTTTACGAAGCAGAATGGCAGATCCTAAAAAACCGGATTAAAAATCACTGTTCTTGGTATAACCGAAGGATGATATTTTTTGGGTTCTAATCATTTAGTGGACGAGGTTAAAGTGAAAAAGTTGCGGTTTTATCAGACCGGGGAAGATTGTGCTTCGGTATTTTGGATTCTGTGCTTGTTGGAGAAGGAAAAGAGATAGATAGAGGGATAGATAGATTGAGAGCAAGAGAGAGAGAGAGAGAGAGAGAGAGAGAGAGAGGGAGGAGGGAGAGAGAGAGAGAGTCAGAGATGAAGTAGCAGAAGAACAGATAGTACAAGATACCATGTATATAACAAAGATCTTGGTAACGCGATCCGTGAGAGGAACGTTAATTAAATTAGCATTTGAATCTGTATAGCTCTCGGATTCTTTGGAAATGAACGCAGGGAAAAGGCAATTATGAACTTTCCGCTGAGCCCTCTGGTACTCTGTCCCCCCCCTCTCTCTCTGTTCCTCCCCCCTCTGTACCATGTTCTCTTCCTCTCTTCATTACTTTCTCTCTCCCGCTTATATTTTCGTACCAAGAGGTCATGTGTAGTACACCTGCGTGTACGAATCCTTACACGAGGACGATTGTGCGAGAGATAGTGGATTCGCTCGCGAGCCCTTTGATTAAATTAACATAAAAAAGGAGACAGCGTGCAGCAGCGTTAGTACCGTCTCTGCTTCTCTTCACCTTCTTTTTCTTATCCATTCGGTACAGCAGGTTGTTGCTGCATGTTTTCCGGGAAGCGAGACTTTCAAAATTCTTCTCCTGTATTTTTTTTATTTCTTCAGAAGGGAGACTGCATCTTTCGTTACGATAATCAGTGGATCATGGCTCGGGGTACAAGAGAGTATTGCCTGAGGGCAAGATTGAATTGTCGATAACGAAGACGAGGGCGCAACTTTAATAGACCAGCGGTAAGGGGCAAATATCATGCTCGCCCTATAGCGCTTGTACATGCTCAAAATAATATTGTCCATGATTTTTTTTATGGTTATGATTTTTTTTGGTTCTATCGCAGTCCGGAATCAGGGTTTGGGGAGTTTCTTTAACGAATGCTGGTGAAAAAGTCGTAATTTTTTTTTTATGCAAATGCGAGACAAGGTTAGGGCGATTGTTAGCCAATTTACTGTCAAAAAGGTTGACGCTAGACTTCTGTTTTACGATCATTATGCATTAGTTCCTCCGACGACCATTTTATACGTGCAATCTCTCCGTCTATGGCGCTGTGGCTTTCACTCCACCCTGCTCGGAGGGGATAATGAATTTTCAAAGTTTGTTTTGCACGGACATTGGCGCGCCTGCATCAGCGGGGGGTTACCCCGTCAAATCGAGCGAAGATTTATAACCATCGTACACAGCGTGCCGAACAAATAGGTGGACTTACGAAACTTTGGGCACTCTCACCAAGCCTCGTAACTTTCTCTCTTATTTTCTTTCTAGCTCTCTATCTCTCTCTCTCTCTCTCTCTCTCTCTCTCTCCTCACTTCCCTTCTTTCTCCTCTCGTTCGAGTAATGCTTATATTAGGAAAACTTGGATGGTTGCACGAGCCTCGAAAGCACTTCAGTCCCAAGCTTCTTTATTTTATATACGAGCGTCCATCTTCGTTTTTTCGCACATTAAAACGTCCGCTTTGATGATGCTGTCACGCATAGTTTTCCATCGAAATTGGACATCCGTTTCTTGCTAGGCTGACGTTGCCTGCACTCATTATTCGACTCGACACAAGATTATTTATCTCATTTTCAGCCCGTTCTTATGGGCGCGGGTGATTGGGTTAACTGACCAGTGAATAGACGAAAGCTCATTTATATTTAGAATAAGTAGAGAAGATGAATTGTCGATGAAAACTCGAATTACTATGATTTATGAAAAAAAAATATCACGGGTGTCGTTAAAACCGATTTCTCAGTTTAATATCGAATTTCGGCGCCACACGTTTTTTTGTTTGTGGTACTTGCACACCGCGCAAACTTAGTTGCGAAACGGCTGTGCAATAGTAGGTGTTTTAGAGGGCGAAAACAATCGTTTTAATGCGTTTTGAGAGTAAGTATTACTTTCATTATTTGAGATAGAATGAATCTTTAATTTTTTCCAAATTTTTAAAATAAATTCGTAATAGTAGATCAAAATCACACATGTTTATTCACTGGTGCTGTATTCTAACCTCTTTGCAGTGAATGGACATGTGGGCTCTGATTTGATCATTTTCAAAGCAGAGTAAAACAGTTATCTGCTCAAAATTAGCAAAATTAATTACTGTTAAGAGATGAAAATGTACAATTACCTAAGTGTTCGCAGAAAAACATTTCATTCGTCTTTTAAATTTTGAAAAAAAATAATTTTTTATTTCACTGTCGAAATAAACTTTGCTAGTGTTTTGGGGAATGTCACGTTAAGATGCAACAAAGCTTTGCGTATTTTCTACGAAATCGTAATAACGAATAAAGTACTCATATGTATAAGAATATTGTAATTTTTGTACAACACAGTGATTTCGAAATCTTACATTTAATAAAAATAAATAATAATTCGTTATGCTATACAGCGTTTACCTACACGAGACGTCCATTTACAGGGAGTCGAGTGTCCATTTACTCGTAATTTCGTCCATGCACTGGCGATTTACTAATTTCGTTACTTATTTATCAATTCCTTTAATATTATTCTTTGCAATTCGAATATTTGTTTCTGCTATCAGAATAATATCTTTCGGTGGTTATAGGGATTGCTTTGTTTAAAAAAAAAAAATATTTCCGTTTTACAGTCCCTCTGAATCCTACAGTTTCGTTATTCATCCATCCGCTGGTCGGTTTGCCCTACGTCGTTTTTTCGGCGCGTAATACTTTCGAACAATCGAATCACATTGAGTACATCTCCACATAATGCAAATAAGAGAAAATCTTTGTCGCGTACTTATTTTTTATGTCTGTCAAAGTGCAAGGAAGTGCGAGCTCGGCGAATCGAAAGAATTGATAGAAAAATCAATTTGATCGAATTTGATTGATCGACAGTGATCTTGACGTCGTCTTTCGACGATCCGATGAGGATCAGCGACTCCTCGAGATTTTTTTCACTCTTCTCATATATCTGTTTGAATGACATATACGATGATTATCAAGGGTCGAGTGGTTTTGTAACACATTTCGTATTCACCGGTAAAACGATTTTGCCGCAAGGAATGAGAGGCTTTCGCAAGGACTGCTCATCAAAAAGCTCTCGTACGGAAGGACGAGAAGGCGGGGGGGGGGGGGCAAAGAGAGAGAGAGAGAGAGATCGAAATGACGAGAGACGGACAGACGTAAAGCTAGACAGGCGAGGTGCGGAGGGAGGGGCAGAGGGAAAAGAAAAATTATAGTGAAATGGGAGATGGGGTAGCTCAGCTTTAAAAAAAAAAGACAAAAATCTCAACTCGCCTTTTTTCCATTCTATATGCGTTACACATAATGTATATATACTATAGACCATTACAAGAGCTGACTGTAAAAAGATAGAATGACTAGAGAAACAGAGTGAGAGGGCGAGGATCTCATTTGAGCGCGGAGGCATCAGGAGGCTCGCGCAAATGTAACATATATGATGTAGAGGGAGCATCAGACAGCGTAGTCTGGAATCTCCTAATGAGGGTGGCTTTTTCTTTCGTCTCTGTGGGAGTTTTCGCAGCGCCCTCTGCCCTCTCAGCGGCTCTCTTCTCCGCCCCCCCCCCCTCGCCCCCTTTGGCCCCTATACAACGACTGCGCTCGCATGCGAAAAGCGCGAGGCCGTTTTTTTGTCTTCTTCTTCTTCCTTTTTAAACTTTGAATGAGAAAAAGTCCGCAGAGCGCCAGCCTGCAGTGAGAAGGTGAGAGATAGCGCGGAAAATGGAGGAAAAGAAAGGGCTGACTTTTGCGCATGGTCTCAATGTTATCAACCTAACGGCAGATGTATAGTCTTCTTTGCGGTTACACGTCAACGCGAGTGCAGTCAAGAGCGAGAGTGAAGAAGAATAGAATGAGACGCCTGCTCGAGTGGTGCTCCCTGCTGGTGGCGTTACATAATTACAAAAAAGGGAAGCTCGACCTCGCGCTTCCATCTCTCGTGCTCTCACGCTCTCACGAAAAACGAGGCCCTATCTACGTCCACGTGAGTGTCTTTGTGAAAAATTCTTGCTCGAAAATCTGCTATCTGGAAAAGCCTACAAGCTTCCAGCTTGCGCTTGAAAAAGGAAGGGATATTTCGCGTCGAGGTGCTAAAAGATATTAACTCTACGTTAGCACACTGGGTCATTTTGATCCAGACGAGTTTGAAACAAAATGTTCACTTTGGAAAAAATGAAAGTTTTCATTGAGTTTTTACAGCAATACAATTTTATACTTTCCGAATTTCAATTATGCAGATATATGGAGAAAGGTTTGAAGTGCATCCTTGATTTGTTTCGATCAAAACCGACTGAAGGGTTGTTAATGGCAGGTGGATGAAGTATTATCCAGGTCAAATTGACCCAGTGTGTCAAAAGCGTCGCCAAATATAAGTGTGTGAATAAAGGGCTAAGTATAAGTGTGGCCAAATATAAGTGTGTCCACGAAGGGTCAAGTATAAGTGTGGCCAAATGTAAGTGTTTTCCCGAAGGGTCAAGCATACGTGTGGCCAAATATAAGTGTTTTCCCAAAGGGTCAAGTATAAGTGTGGCTAAATATAAGTGTTTTCCCGAAGGGTCAAGTATAAGTGTGGCCAAATATAAGTGTGTCAACGAAGGGCCAATTATAAGTGTGGCCAAATATAAGTGTGTGCGCGAAGCGTCAAGTATAAGCGTGGCCAAATATAAGTGTGTCAACGAAGGGCCAAGTATAAGTGTGGCTAAATATAAGTGTCCGCGAATGATCAAGTATAAGTGTGGCCAAATATAAGTGTGTCAACGAAGGGCCAAGTATAAGTGTTTTCCCGAAAAGTCAAGTATAAGTGTGGCCAAATATGAGTGTGTCAACAAAGGGCCAAGTATAAGTGTGGCCAAATATAAATGTGTTAACGAAGGGCCAAGTTTAAGTGTTTTCCCGAAGGGTCAAGTATAAGTGTGGCCAATCATGAGTATGTCAACGAAGAGCCAAGTATAAGTGTGGCCAAATATAAGTGTGTGCGCGAAGGGTCAAATATAAGTATGGCCAAATATAGGTGTGTCAACGAAGGGCCAAGTATAAGTGTGGCTAAATATAAGTGTCCGCGACTGGTCAAGTATAAGTGTGGCCAAATTTAAGTGTGTCAGTGAAGGGCCAAATATAAGTGTGGCCAAATATAAGTGTGTCCGCGAAGGGTCAAGTATAAGTGTGGGCAAATATAAGTGTGTCAAGGAAGGGCCAAGTATAAATGTGGTAAAATGTAAGTGTGTCAACAACCCTTTATATCAAGATTCAGACTTCGAACTACAAGATTCACACTGCAATCTATTGCAGAACTGTCACACCGTGTGACAGTTCTGTAATAGACCATACAAGTCCTCACTAAATCCTATATTGACATTTAGTCCGTTTTTAAATAAATGTCACACCACTGCTACAAACCGTTTTATGGTTTTTTTTAGTGCAATTCCTGTAAACTAGATGGCGTTAGTTCGATAAAAATTTGTTCGACGTTCAATTATCGCTAGATTGCAGGATTCGAGTGTGCGTAGTTTGTGAAAATGGAAAAAGATATGCAAGCGACAAACGGTGTTTGAAAAATGTGGCGTGGCTATGTGCTACGACAAGGAAAACAACTGCTTTAAAGCATTCCATACATCATAAAGGAATGTTACGACACAATGGACCGTGTCTGTCACACTCCTTTTATTGCTTTATAACTAGCTTCGCGATTAAATTTTCCAAAAACTTAAGACATGTTTTTTTGTTTATTAAAACCTATCATGCATTCACCTATTTTTTTAAATTTTTACGTTGTTGAGCTGTGGAGGATTTAAAACTGTTCGGAGATCATGATAATTTAGAACGGTAATGTCGATACTTATGCTTTTGATTTTGAGCAATCTCTTTCCCGCTGAAGCATAATTTTAATCCCTCCCTTCCTCGTGCTCTTTTTTTCTCTGCTACTGTTCCTCCCTCTATCTCCTCAGCGGAGACTATTATCTCCATTCGGGTCTCGGAATCATCATTATATTTATATGCACAGGTAGATATAAGCTTACGTATACATATATGTATGCACATAAATCCTCGGTGAAGAGGTCGCTTCGAGCCAAAGAGCTCTCTTCTCCGAGGGAAAAAAAATTGAGAGCTCTCGGTTTTCTCTGGATCTTGCCGCGCTTCTCCATCGCCCGTTTCCTCCTGGCTTCTTTTGGCCACGCCGAGGGAGGACTACGCTACATCTCTCGCCGCTCAGCTAAACTTATTCGTTCGAGCCGGATACGAAAATAGAGAAGAAAATCAGCGAGGGAAAGAGCAAAAGATGTCTCTCACTCCCTCCTCCTCGCTCCTTCTGGTTTTTCCAAAATATATCGTGGCCGCAAAGCGCCCTCTGATGTAGTCTGCTATATATAGTTGGTTAATGCAGTATAAAAGGCAATGATAGCCTCGTACAAAACCGACTCTGCAATCTCTTTCTTAACTCACCATTAAGCATCAATAATAAGAATGAAGATGCATTTGCCACGGAGAGAAGTGGAGAAATCAAGAGAGGAAAAGCTGTGGCATTCAGCTCGATGCTCATATACGGTTCTAGCACGGGATATGTAATTATTAAAAGGCGATACGAGAAAACTGGTTACTTTTGCCTAACTATGCTGCACGACTCTTCAATGTACCATTCTCGTCCAGGAAATTAAATTTCTGCGCCATAAATGTCGTTGTAGTAATTGTGAAATGTGTCCCTGGGACGGCAACGTTTCATTTTTCTCTGGAGATCACGTTTCTTCAGAGCTTTGCTCTCAAAGGGTAAACCGACCAGTCAATGGACGAATGTAGAATTTACACTGTAGGATTCGTATAAACTATGAAATGAAAATATTATCAAAATAAATTTTTCAATCGCTACAGATAACAAAAGATATTATTCTCATAGTGGAAAAAAGTATTGGAAGTAATTGCGATACATAATATTGAAGGAATTGATAAATAGGTAGAGAAATTACCAAATAGCCAGTGAATGGGCGAAATTACCAGTAAATGGACACTCGATAGCGATTAAATAGACGTGTAGTGCAGATGAACGCCACAAAGAATAACGATTTGTTATTGATTTTTATAAAATGCTAAATTTGGAGATCGTTATGTTGCACAAAAATTATAATATTCTTATACATTTGATTATTAAATTTGTCATTACGATTTCGTAGAGAATGCAGCAACCTTTTTTGCAGCTTAACGTGATATTCTCAAAAAAACTTTTAAATTTGTTTTAACGGAGAAATGAAAAATTTAATTTTGTTAACATTTTTCAAAACGGTTTAAATGGTTTTATGATAATATTTAATGAATTTTAATTGAGTAGGTTAATTTAATTTAACTTTTAATATGTTAATAAGTCAATACGTTAATTTAACTCCGCTTTACTGAATTTAATTTTTTTACATTTTATTTAATAACTTAATGTGATTTAATAATAAAATTTAATGAGTTTTAACATTTAATAAAACTGGTCAATTCTTATGGTGCTGAAATTTGCAACGTTGGAATGCAACGAAAATTCATCAATATCTTTTTATTTCGTAATCTTTTTTCCTTATTTAGGTTGTGGGCCCCTAAAAAGGACGTTCAAAAATGTTTCAATGATTTGGTAGCTTTAATGTGATGAAAAAAAATTGGGCAGTATAAAAAAAGTGTCATTTCGTTGCATCCCAACGATGCAAACTTCAATACCATTCAATTCTTAACAGCAATTAATTTTGAAATTGTCAGTAGATGAGCTAAATTTTTTATTCTGCTTTGAGAATTATCAGAACAGAGCCCCTATGTCCATTCACTGGAAAGAGGTTAGCAGTCAGCACCAGTGTATAAACATGTCTAGTTCTGAACTATTATTAGAATTTTTTTTAAATTTTGCCAAAAATAAACGTTACTTCTATCTTAAGTGATAAAAGTACTTACTCTCAAAACTCATTAAAAAAAAATGTTCTCGTCTTTAGGACACCTACCTTATCGTAACTAAATTGCGCGGTGTGCAAGTACAATAAACTAGAAAAATTCCGTGTGGCGTCAAAATTCGATATTAAATTGAAAAATCGGTTTTAACGACATCTGTGATTTTTTTTGCCAAATTATAGATATTCGCCGTTTTATCGACAATTCTTTGTTTATTTAAAATATAAATCAGCGTTCGTCCATTTACTGCTTTTCGTCCATTGAAGGGTCGGTTTACCCTATAAGATAATATTTGTCGCATTAATTACCGGAAGCATTCAATCTTAACAGTGTTAGATAATGAAGATAAAGGCAGATTTTCCGCTAAATATTTAAAAAAAAATAAAAATCGACATGTTCAAGTGCATATCGGCCGACGAGAACACTTTTCTTTCACCGCGCGTATACGTCGTAACATATTGTCGGAATTTTTCTCACGATATTTCACCTGGCGCGGTACGGGGACGAGTTTTGGAAATGGATACCGAAAGACGAGGATACCGACTTTGTGGTTTTTTTTTTGGAATGAAGAATCCCTTCGAGCTATCGTACACGCTTGTCGAACGCCATGAGATCACTGTGAAAAGGACGAAAGGACGAGACGGATAGAAGGAACTATAGAGGGATCGCCGTGACACTCGGCAACCGTCTCGGCTCTACAATCCCTGGAGCTATATAAATATATGTACATGGAGAACCTTTAAAATTCTGACTTTCGATCTTGGCCACGTGAACAAGATCGGAGCTTATTTCAATGCGAATTGAAAGCGGATTGCGGATATCAACGTCTCGGCCGAATCGAATTACCATAATAAAGAAAGCTTGGCAGCGAATAAGGGACGCGGAGGGAGCGAAAGGCAGAACTGCAAGATAGAAGCAAGCGAGAAAGCAAGAAGAGCAAGAGAGAGAGCGAGATGATGGAGAAAGAACCAAGAGTAAAAAAGTCAGTCTATCGAGAGGAAAAGCAGGAGTAGTTGGAATATCGGACGCCCCAAGAGCCGTCCTCTCGCGACGAGATTCGCCGAGCTATTCAGCCATGGACTCCGGAGTGCTTTTTAATCCGAGCGAGATTCGCGTTACCCAATGGCTGCGCAAAGTCCCAATTTCCGATTGACGGTCCTGAGGACGCCGGATACTAATACTAGTCAGCAGTATTTTTTCTCACACGCTTAGAAATGCAAAAAAGTGCTGAAAGGAATATTCATTTTGTACGTACGTAAAAGTAGAGGAAAATGGCCAATGAAGCAACAAATGGGCGATTTCTTAAACCCTACTTCAAACCTAAAATCAACCAAATCATCAGAGAGATTTTAAATATTCACCTCTAAAATTCACCAACTCATCAGAGAAACATCCATGTCGTGACATAAATACCGAAATGGTTCGAGGCAGCATTTTAAGAAATCGACAACCTCTCATCGAGAAACCTCCTGCACTTGTGTAAAAAGTTACGATGCCCGTGCAGAAATGTGACCGGGCATTCCTTACTTTGTGTTCGGCCCTGACCAGACTTGCCTTGTCTGATTTACCGTACCGGGCCCTCTCATGGAACAAACCGGGAAGACCACAAAATCGTTTTTTTACGGCTTAGCGTCTATGTTTGGAAATTACAATCTTCTGGCCGGGATACATTGCGAGCAAGTACATCTTCACGCAATGTCTACCCGGCCAGAACATTGACATGTTCTGAAAAGTGGAGCCTGTCTTTAAGAACTAAAGAAAAGCTACTTTGCTTCTCACCTCATCAAAGATATTTATCATTAATTGGGATGAAACTAATACATCTGTTGTAATTCTATTCATCATTAAAAGCATTCATTTCATCAATGATAATCGACGAGGATAACAATGCTTATCATGAATACCGGGAATACGATAACTAATGACTTGAGCATAAATAATAGCCAAATCATATTATGAGGCAAAACAGGAAAGCAGGTCATTTGTGGTTTTTGAACGCCTTGTCGCCATGTTGGGAAATATCAATGTTCTGGCCGGGAAAACATGACCTAAATGTATTTCGCCAACAACCCGCCAGGTGGCTACAAGCAAAGCGCTTCGCGTAACCAAGGCATCATCGTACGAGGATAAAAGTTCGTCCTGTGAGTTGTATCACGTACAGAAGTGATATGCTTACTGCGTGCACTTACGTCTATGACTTTGCGATACTTGCGAAATAACCCTTTGTACTCTAGGCCTTTTTCGCTCGGATAGTGAGCTATGTTCGTTTTTCTGTCTCGTTGCCTGTCAGGAAATGCGAGCAAGCGTATGTATACCCTCATATACTACCTTAGCAAGTAGGTAAACAACAAACAACATGTTGTTCAAATACTAAATTGAATAAACTCCCGATTTTACCTCCTCAAGGCTTCCAAAAACCCTGAAACGTCATTTTTTATTTTCTCGTTTGTTCCTGGTTATTTCCCGATCTGTTCCCCACAACTTTCCTGGCTATTAACCGCTTGTTCTCCGGCCCGTTCCTGATCAGTTCCCCAAAAAGGGAATGGCGGATCGGGACCTAGACCTTAGACCCGTTACATTGCGAACCTATTCCAGGGTGAAAAGCCTGACCAGAGCCTGATATTATCTAGGGAAAGCAGATCAGGGGCAGTACTTTTTTCCGACTCAAATTTCCACACGGGTGGTCGTCGCAAAACTTTTGTCCCTCAAGAAATATGTTTTTCGTTTGGGGACAATTGGACACTCACATGTGAAATCTCGATTATCCCGTGAAAAAGCCGTCTCCAACTTCAGTCCGTTATGCACATCCTCCACGAGGATCCAAATGTCAGAAAGGCTAGACCAATGTTTCAGTCGGGTGATCGCAATTCACTCAATTCTATTCAACTGACAAAGCAGGACACGAGGAGAGGAAAAGCGAGAGAAAGAGAGAATGTTGCGATAAAAGACTGTCCAAAGTCCAAAATGATTGAATTGCTCGATGTGTATTTTGCGGATAATGCTTGAGCTCTTGAGGGTTGCCTCCACTATATCACCAAGAAGACGGGGATTTTGTTTCGGAGAACCCCGGGTGCTTGGTACTACAGGCGGCGACAAAAACTGAGAGCTGGATGTATTGAGTGGAAAATAAAGATATACTGAAAGAGAGGTTAGAGGTGCGGAGAGGCGGAAAAAGGAAAACAGAAGAAGATGGATATCGATCGTTTATTGGACATTCAGAAAGGCCACGGTTTTAAATCTATATCAAACTGTAATACACTTTAGGGGTAGGAACATGGGTTTTTGGTACAAATTTCACGTTCGTTCTTTTGAACTACCAGAATCTTCCCGTCTATTGATCTTTTTCACCACTGAATCTTCGACGACTGTCGGTCAATCCTAAAAAACTGTACAGCTCCAAGGTGCACCCCGGAGTTTTACAAAAAGCCTTTCCTTCACGGCTTTCGAACTTGAAAACATAGTAATCCGAGCTAGTGGACAGGGTTCCTGCCTGTCTTCGAAGACTTACGATGTGGTGACTTCAATTTTGAGAGTGGCCATTCACCTTCATTCTGCTAATGTACGGTTCTGTAGAATCGTATTCGGGGTGAACGAAAGCGGAATTGTATAAGAATGCTAACTTAACTATTCAATGTACTATCAAGTCGCGGGTTTGTCATATTTTTTAAGTATTGGGTAGACTGCATTAGAAGTTCTCCTAGAAGGATCTTCCCAAAAGAACAAAATGTCGTTGAATCGGTGAAAACATTGACGGGAATTTCAATCGGTTTCGTGGGAACCCATATGCTGAAAATATAGAAAAATTAATCTTTTTGCGCATGCATTTGACTGATCGTGCCTACTATGGATTTCGCGATCTGTTTTCCTAAAGTCGTGTGTACACAAGAGGAGCTTACTTTTGCTATACTGGCTGGGTGTGTACACATAGCACATAAATCTGCTGGTCACAAATGTACACACAATCTCTCTCTCTCTCTCTCTCTCTCTCTCTCTCTCTCTCTCTCTCTCGCTCTCTCTCTCTCTATCTGCCTATGGCTTTTCTCGATGCTTGGCCATTCGAAAAATATTAATCCCTCTCGACAGGACGTTACACAAATACAATGAGGAAACGATGAGCTGTCGTATGTGTATCGACTTTAGCTCCATCCCCATTCCCCTCCCTTTCTGTCACTCCTACCCCGATAGCTATTTTACTGTGTGCTGTTTGCTTCCGCAATATTGGGTCCTGAGGGCCTCTTATTTCTGGCAGGATGGCCGTTGCTGCACAAATCTACATAGAACTGTCCATTTCGAATTCGGTTTTGTCCTTGAACACGTTGACAAACTTTTCCGCCTAACCCTCCTATTGACACACAGACCGGGCATCATAGAAGAGTGCAAACAAACGGCTGATGGATTTTTGACAGTCCAGCTTTACATACTGTGGGTTCGATGAACCCGCCGGTTGGAATTGGTGAAAATAAATCGTTGCAACGTTGGAACTAGAAATTCTCTTCTCCGGTGGTAACTAGCCACTTATCATATTGTTTGAAAGATGCGAAGGGGTATTTTCTGTAAATGCAGGGGTGATAAAAATGGACGTTTCCGTTGATCAGACTGAGTCGTTTCCAAAGTGACATCCTGAACAGCTACGGTTAATCACTTCCTGCGACACTTAAATTTAGTAGATTCGATGCCCGGGCGTGGACCAAAGTGTGTAATCAAGTTTTTATGTTTTTCCGAGTGAAGAAACTTGCGACTAAAAAACCGAGTTGCGGGCTTGGTTATGGATTCACATCTTTATTCCCCCTGAAGCATAGCTTGAATAATACTGTAGAAACTATAGATGCTTGAGGCTTCAGGCTACTGTGAAAATAAAAAAAATCGACAGTCGCTTGAGGCAACTCAAGATGAAGAGAAAGGTCCAACACATCGTGCAGGACTCCCAGATTAAAGGTAAACTCATAGAACGATAGAACTGCTACACGAACTTTACGATTTCTCGATATCTAATTATCGGATTGACTTGAAATTTGGTACATTTATTCAGTGTAATGGTAGTTTAGTATTGACCAACGTTTTTGTTCTTAAGATTTTCTTCATTCGTTAGTCATAACAATGATATTTTTCTCGGCAAAACTAAAAAAAATTAGACTTCTTTTTTTACGATTGAAACACGATAACAAACAAAAGGTTGGTCAAGTTTTAGCCAATATTATCTATTTAAAGAAGACTCGTTTTTTCAGATTCCGATCAACCGGGTTGCCAAAATAAAGTACACTATTGAGCCCCTCATGTTCAAAGGTCCTTCACGATGTTGTTCATAACTTCTTTAATTATAAATATTTGTTGATAAAATTTAGTACAAAAGTTTGTTAATGAACATACAAATAAATGTCCAAACGATTTTTCACTCATCTTCCTTATTTTTTCAATTTTTTTTTTAAATAACCCAGGTTGTCATTTCGTCACCTCTTTGTAAAAATAGACAAGGCAAGAAACCTACCAGACCAATGAACCCAGTCAATGAATTCGATGGTCTCCCCAATTGGGCAGAAATATTTTTGGCTCTCTTGCCTCATTTTTGGAATTCAACAATTTGACAAGTTGAACAATTCAACAAGTGAAGAATTTTGTAACTCGCTTGGCGACGATAATACATCTTTTAATCCACCGATATATCATCATGATTGCCCATGAATTATTTCAACTTTTCGTTCACGCTCACAATAGCCTGATTTCTCACATTTCCAATGCCGAACAGAGCTCAGAAGCTTTTATTAAAAGATTCATAAGCATCGAACTATCAAAGTATGATTAACGTATACGCATTTCGATCCACGATATGTTCGCCTCGACGTTGACGTGGCGAAAGCAAGTTTTCACTGCAGGTGCGGAAAATTGCGAAAGAAGAAAAAAAGCTCCGCGTGGCTCGTACGTCACGAGCAAGCGTTATTGCCCCATCGTTCCGCGATGGCTTTCTTTATCTCTCCTTCGTTCTTTTCCGTCGCTCAATCCTTGATCGTAATTTGGCGGAATTGCCTCAATAGCCGGGGAAAAAGCGGAGTAGGCGTTCTGCCACTTGTGGCAGCTATTTTTCAGGCTGCTCCGCCTCTCACTTTCTCCGTCAAGTCTCGCTCTTTCGTTCGCTCGCCATACAAGGGAGCGCCAAATTAGTGTTCTGAACGATAAACCTGACAAATCGGGTTTACGAAGATCAATCGAAAAATGGGTATTTCTACGTGATACATGATTTTTCGGCTCTGTCAATGAAGGGAATTTATGGTCCGGGGGAAATCGTCGATGAAAATCGTCTTTCGTCCAACTCTACAAACGGATCGTTCTTTAGTTTCCTATTTTTGGAGGCAGCACAGTACATCTTCACTTCGAAAAAAAAATTCGAGGTGGCTCGGATGGCGGAATTCCAAGATTTGGTACATCCAATTGAAATGGCATTGCCATTGGCTTGCTTTATCATTGGGTAGCGATGGTAGCGCCTTCTACAGTGACAAGACGCTGTCCTCGATTGCGTGGAGCGCAAGTGAAGGCTTGGAGGGGTCGAGAATATAGCAGTGCTCTCATATGAGATAGCTGACGATAAGAATGGAATGCAGTGTTTTTGGAGCACAAGCGTGGTTCGCAGTTGTCCCGAGGGAGGATAATAAACGCGTGAAAGCTCTCGTGTTCATAAGGACTACCCGAAGCACCATCAGCAGCAAAAGCAACAGCACTAACAGCGAGAGCAGCTCGGTGCAAGCATCGGTATATACATACGTTCCTATGCGAGCCTCTTTCGCTTCGAGTAAAGTAAACCTGGAATATCATGAGGCGTTGGTTATAGTCTGTGCGTGTGTGAGGCTCACGTAGAAGCATTCATTGTCGTATACTGGCCTCAACCTCAAACTTCCTTGTTCCGCATAACGAGCCATGGAAACACCTTCAACAAAGGAGCGCACGGGAGAACAAGAGGGAGACATTCGTGGGGGTAGCAAGAGGGCGAAGGGAAAGATTAAACGAGAGACAAGTAGAGTAACGAGGAGAGGAGAACACTGTTGGACTTTGAGAAACGCGGTGGCGGCGTTACGCCGAATTACCGCGAGAGTGGCGACTGCACAACGCAGAGTAGACGATGCTCGTAGTAGCCGTAGCCTATAGTTGTAGAAATGTTACGGAGGTGCTTAGGATACAGAGAAAGAAAGAGAGAGAGGAAGAGAGAGGGGGGGGGGGCGTAAGAGAGACTGACAACGGGAGTGGGGTAAAGAGAGCGACTGGGGGTTGCAACTGCAGAAGTCAGGGAGTGTAGGTTCGAGAGTTGGCAAGTATGGAGACAAGGAGAAGGCGAATAAAGGCACGAAAGTGAAGAGCGAGACGATGGAAGAGAGAAGTACGGGTAGCTGGCTGCTTTCAGCCGTCTAATAAACTATACGTACTATCCTACTTAGGTACACGTGCACCAGGAGCAACGGGTGTGAGCGCTAAAGCTCAGAAGGTACATATCCCACCGTCAGGCATCCACTTGGACGTGCGGCACGAGTTGCCAAGCACGTTTCGGCTCGCGGCCCGACAATGCCTTGCTTTCACTCATCCCCTGACGCTTTTACCCTTTCCCCGTTCTTCCCTCTTCCTTCCTCCTTCTCTCTTTCACCTTCCGCTTCTCGCTGTCCGTTTCCTCCCTTCCGTGGCGAAGAGTTTCCTCCTCTTCCTTCGGACCCATTCCATCTCTGCAAACGTGGTACAAACTCGAGACCGCCACGGAAGTCCCTTCGGTGGACTCGGCAAACTCAGTATCGATGCATCGAGGTGTTTTCAAAGAATAAGGCACCCTCAGGAAGTGGAATCGTCTGGATAGTGGCATTTGTAACGGGCAATCGCGAAGTGTACTAGTATCGGTAATAAGATACCGGTGGAAGACAACTCTCTATGTCACGTGGATCTGTTGGTTCTTCTGTGGAATCGTGGTGTGCAAGTGCATTTCCTCTTTTTCAGTGTCATTTGGCCATAGCGTAGGGTGCCCATCCTACAACTCCTACGACGTTTTATTCCTACACCAATCCTGTTCGTTCGTCCGTCGAATGACAATGAACTGGGAGTTCACGAGGAAGCGAGAGAAAGTGTGCTTTTTAACATTGAAGTGTGCAATAAGTTTTTTGGTATATCGTTTAGGAACTGGCACACGTAAACTTGTCTATTTTTCTTTGCTTCTTTCCGCGGTTACGTTAGGTTAACATATCTACGATACGAGCTATATGAACAAGCATGTGCTAGTCTCGTTTCGCGACCAGCTCTGGAAGGGATGAAAAGTAAAAGGAACTTACCCGGACCATGCTTCGAGTCCGGAAACATTCTGCTGTGAGCTTTTCACGTTCCATCCGTATCCTACAACTATATACATTCCCATAGACGCCGGGAAGTTCAGACCGTTCCGACTGCGTCCGGTGTATGTCGCCGTACAGAAATCGGATGGGAATAAAATTCTCAAAAGCTAGACAGTATTCGATACAGTTTTCTTTAAAGACTTCCTTGCACTCGGTATCTGCGTCTGTACGATTTTGTGCGCTTGTAATTCACGATGATATCGTTTTATGTGGTGATGTTCGGAAATGGATGAAGCAACTGCCATTGACAGTTACACGGGACTGTTGAAGTGAAGCGAAACGCCATTCAAACCACTAAAATAAGCTATCCACGACTTAATATGTGTACAATTGTTTTGAGTGTACTTGTGCAATTAATTTCCAACCCTCCTATGGCTTGTTGGTACGCACAGAAGTATTGTAAGGCCGATCGTTTAAATTCGGCTCTAGTTGGACTAGCGTGTGACATCGCAGTTTCTTGATGGCCCAACGGGCCACACATTATGCAGAAATAAATGGCTCCACAAGTTCTCTCCTTTATAGTCGATTCACGATGAATGATGATACTTATCTTATCCTACGATCAGCGCAGGATACTAAACACGCGCTTTAATTACCGCCTGAACGAGTCATGTTTGCGCTCGTCTTATGATGGTGTATGCGATTTTAAGGAGTTCATGAACGACATAATAATGCACACCGTTGGATCATTAGCTGGCGCGAACAGCGCCTTGCCAGAGGTACACCCTTTGAGGCCCCCAGATAATCTTTCCTCGACGCGAACGCCGAAAGGGAGGTTGAGAGGGTTGTGCCATGACGGGAAACGGTTGTCATGTATATGTATTCGAGGGAGGGCGCTTTACAAGGTGCAATATCGTGATTTTAGTGTCGAGGAAACAACGTACCCCTCGTCACCGGGAATAACAATCCTGGAATAAATAGACACCAAAGGAGAACGGTATATAGTGTACCGTATATAAAGTTACTACCACATCTCCCCCTATGTGCACGCTTAGCTTCGAACGAAGCTGGATTATACGACTGCTTTAAGATCGTGTACGATTCTACGACGAGGAACAGGGATTGGAGGAAGGAGAGCTTATGTGAACGAGGACTTTTCTGTGGCGAGAAATGAGGCAATACCAAGAGAAAATGGAAAAATTCTTGCGATTATTCGTTGAAGTGATGACATGATTCGTAGCAATTGATTAACGTGAGTTTGTAAAGTTTTACAGCCACTCTTTGAACGAAACAACAGGTGCTAAAACATTTGACGTCTCGGCAAAATGTTCTCGTATTTCGATTGATTGTAGGTATTTCAAATGGCCAAAAATGGAGAGCGGGACGGTTGGTTCTGTCAGTAGAATTCTATGACGCCTTTTTTGTTCACTGATCTCGACGAGACAGTTCATCGCGAAATTCTGTGCGGTCGCGTGGAAAAATATGTAGAACGGCGCATAAAAAATCTGCTAGCGTTGATGTAATTCGAACGCTCAGTTGCAAAAAAGATGCAGCTTGCAAAAAAAAAGTATGAGATATTGTGATATGGGTGCCGGAATATTTGTCACCTTGATCGTCGGAGCATCATCCAAAATCGTCCGTTTGCTATTTCCGACAGGGCTCTCCATCTTGGCAACCCGAAACGGAGGCTGAAGGCACTCTTCGAATGTGGCGAGAGAGGAGTTAGTCTTTGAGACGTTCGAAACAATTCGAGTGTGTCGGTGATGCTGTGTATAGTCGAGAACTCGAATTATCATACGCCTCCCTTCATGTGTATTGCTCTCCGGGGCTGTTTTTCTCTTGTCCTTTGCACGGGCTTCCCATTTTACTACTCTCTCTCCCTCTCTCTCTGTCTCTTCCTTTCTCTCCCTGTCTGCCGTTCTCTCTCTCTCTCTCTCTCTCTCTCTCTCTCTCTCTCTCTCTCTTTAGAGTATTTGCATTATTCCTTCGGGACTGTGGCACGAACGAGTACTTTCCACATACATATTCAATGACCATTCTTAATGCGACATTTGCGAGAAAAATATCGCCCCCTTGCGAACGAAAAACTTCTCTTTCTTCGACAAATCGAAGTGAAGGGGTCGAGTTTGTTTCATTTTTTTTTCTTCCGTAAGAAATTATTGCCGGAAATAAAGTAGCAACTGTCGCGAGATTTCTACGAGGAAAAAGCGTGCTCTTGGCGGACAAAAAACACTCATTAAATCAAATTGAGCAACGTAAATCAAACGCAAGGTTCTATTTATGGAGTACTCCTATCGACGTAGAAGAATTGCAAACTACTACCCTTTTTCAAAAGGAGATATTTGATTAAAAACTACTGTCTCAAAAATGTTTTTCACCATTTTTTTCGTGTATGGAAGTCGAAAATGTACCGAGGAATTTTCGTTTCGGCACCTTTTTGAGGAACCGTTGGAAATACCACCTACTTTCAATTAAAACGTAATGTCACAAAGATACAAATATTTTTGTTCTATACAGAATGAAATTATTCATTGGCTGATCATCGGTTCACTTCGCTAGACTCATGTGAATAAATATGAAATAAAAGTGTAAGACGCAGGAAAAATGGAAAAAGATACGAAAATTTAATAAAATATGTAAAAAGCATTTTCTGTGCAACTAAAGAACCAAGGAAAGGAACGAATGGAGAACAATAACACCGGCGGAAGCTCGCGACATGCCACGACATTACGGAAGAGAGAAAAAAGGGGAAATAGATAATTGCAGTGGAAAGGATGAACGGAAAAGAAAAGAAGCAGAAGAGAAAAAAGGAGTAGACAAGGAGAGAAAAATTGTGGGTGAAATAAATGAAAAGCTTGTGGGTTAAAGGCATTGAATGTGGTGCTCTCGCGTGTACCGGCAGGTGGTTTTCTGCACACTATGCACACAACCTTCCGATGGTTTTTCTCTATACACCCTTTTATTTCGCTACAATTTCCGCTGTATTCATTACACGCTGTCTAGCTTATTCTACGCTACGTTGTGGACGGCATCTCGCAAATGAACGAATTTAGGGGTGAAACGAATGTGGCACTGCTCCCAGGAAATAACTGAATATGTTTAAATGATGGTGAATTTTGCATCGGCGAAATGCAATGAAAATGATATTTTTTCGGTCTGCCTTAATTTATTTTTCGACACGACTGAGCAACGACAATGACTCAAGCGTCTTTTAGGATCCTTATAACATACCTACCATCCAAAGCTGCAAACAATAGTTTGGACAACAATAAAAATGAAAAAATTGCAATTCGCTGCATCGCAAACATAAAAACTCCAGCAGCATATGTAAAAAGACTTCTCAAGCTGTCAAGGCACAAAAAGGTTACTTAGTTAGTTACATGTCTGTTTGCCCTGGCAGGAAAAATTGACCCAAGAAGACAACGCGTAAGAAATATTTCGAATTAAAAAGTGCCACGGTATGGGTTTTTTTTCTGAATTTTATTTGGCTCTTTGTGGCGAGTAATTCGATATAGGTTATTCACCGCATGCGTGTCCTTTCCCGTAGCGTTCGGTCAGAAAGTTGATTGAGTGATAGAGGAAGGCAGGTATGTAGAGGGAGCAAGATACGGCCAACCACAATTGAGGGCGGTAAACCCATTTTCTATAGAGAAAAGAGCTTTGACGTCGTGCGAGCTTTTTATCCGTGCTATGCTCGAACTGCAGCCGGGGTGCAGCATCGGTTTCCGGACTTTGAACTTTTATCGAGAGGCTAATACGCTTCACGACCTCTGTGAAACTGAAACTGCTCTGCTGGCTTTCCAAAATGCAAGCCCGTGCCATCGGGTCCATTATAAACAAATTGCAGAGCAAAGGGTGCATAAATCTATACGGTTATACTCATTCGATAAGCCCTTTTCGCTCTGAGGTAACCTTGTGTAAACCCTTGCATATACGGGCCGACAGTGCGCATACGTGCACGATTATCGAACAAAATTTTCGTAGGGATCAAAGGGAAATACTCTCGTAGTGGCGAGCACGCAAGGGGCTTTCATGCAGACCACGAAAATTTGTCGGTTCATAGTTACACGTGCACTGGGACAAAGCGGTTAAATAAAAACACGAAAATTTGCTTTGGATCGTATGAAAGCGGTTAAAAAATGATTTCTGATTAATCAACCCTCGCGTGCAATTAAAATCCAAGGTAAATAAAACTTCGTGTAGCCGGAAGATAGATTGTTTGATGTTAAGCCGTTTAATACTTGCTAACGTCAACGAATCAGTTTTACTACGAATAATGTCATTACATTTGTAGGCCGATGCGTCGTTGCAGAAATTCTATACATGTACGCATTATAAATGATAAATTGATTTTGTTCCGTTCATGATTACAGTGCGACTTGATTTATTGATAGCAAGTCAACCAGGGTCGTAAATCCTGATACCGAACGCGTGATTCTACCCTGCAATCTCGTGATGGTGAACTCCCGCACCTCAAACTGTTGTGGTGAAGGTGGTTAGTTAAAAACAATTGGAGATAAACTAAAAAATCATTCAAATTATTCACAATTAGTTACATCGATCAGTCAAGGTTACTGATCATTGATTCGCGTTGTTTCCGCGTAGTCATGACGACGGTATTGGTAAGATTGTCTCATGGAGATCTTTGAGTTATTTATTTGCAAAAGGCAAGATTCCAAGGCATGGTTCCGCGCTGATTGAACTGATGTTTTCTCGTCCAATGTTTGACGATAACTAAGTATAGAAAAATGCGAGTCTTACATTCGTGGTTGGTGATGAGATCTGCTTCACAAACGGAGGATGCGATCCCACACCTTGGATGGACAACAACTAATTTCACTGGCACAAAGTGTAGAAAAGGAGTGGGCGAATTTTCGCTGTCACCAACCACGGATGAGCAGTGTGAGAATAGAAAATACTGGGCAGCCGTGTCGTACACGTGTCTTGATCAGCGGGAAATTCCAGTGATTAACTCTTTACCGTAATGGAAAACTTCCGCGCTCAACTCGACCATCGCGTGGACGCTTGGTAAATCCCTTTATTAGGGGTACATTGGTGCGCCGATATGCACTGCTTAAACGTAGTCACGTATAGAGGCTTAAAAATATAAAAAGTAACATTTGCGAACCAAATGTTCAATTGCCCTGCACGTGGTTCACCGAGCGAGCGAGTCATCGAGCAAACCCAAGCGTGGGCTTATGGAGCCTTTTTTATGGACTTCGGGTGAGAGAGAAATACTCTTGCCTGGTGTTTAAAAATGTTAACACTAGCTGAGTTCTCATTTCGAATAAAATTAATAATTAACGGCTCGCTCGTTCCGTGTGCGACGGAACAGATTGCGATCACACTTTTTTCATGGTATGGCATGTTGAAGTCTTCGCAGTTAGAACTTGTAGCAAAGAGAACGTTTTATTGAACGCTCTCGTTGCTGTTACAAGTAAGGATCTTTGATATTCATGTACAGGTACGTAAAATGAATACTACAATTAGAAACGCTGCAAAGACTGTAAATATCTTTGTAGATTGAGGGCCATCAAATGCGACCAATTTTTTTTTTGGTAGAGGCGCTGACGCACTGTAAAGGTCACCTCCACTTTTTTAAAAATAGAATGGAACATTTTGCTCAACCATCTTGTGGAGCGCCTCAAGCCGCATAAAAACCATTAGGGGGTCAAAGTCGTTCAAGGTCATGCAAGGTCAGTGTCGATGATACAAATCTAAATATCTCGGATCACTGACAAATATTTGGTAGTGATCCGAGATATTCGGATTTGTATTTCATTTTAATAGGTGTTTGGTACTGACCTTGAATGATCTTGAACGACTCTATCATCCTAATATTTTTTTTGCGGCTTGAGGTGCTCCACAAGATGGTTGTAAAAATGTATCAATCCATTTAAAAAAAAGTGGAGGTGGCCTTCACTGTGCGTCAGCGCCCCCACCGAAATAAAAACAATTGGTTGCGTTTGATGGCCCCCTTCACACCGTGCAACTTTTGTCTGGAATGTTGTTTCGTGATGTCGATGATTCCCGAGTTATTTCGAGTGGCAGAGATAAGAGGAACACCCTGTATATGTATTTCCTGTATATATATATATATATTCGCCCTGTTAACGAAAGTGTTAATCAACTCGCAAAAGGGCGTATGTACTATATTTACTATGTGGATCGACCGTCAAAAAGAAGCATGTACTATGTTTACGGCATGACCGAATGACTTTATTCGATCCAACTAAACCACGAGTGTGGAACCATTTCTAGGCTCATAAAATCGCTCGGAAATTTGACCGATGATTGAGAGATCTCGGTGTTGAGTGGGCGGATCGAAAAATAATCTAAACAAAACGATAGAGAAAAATTACATTACATTGGTGAAATGTCATTAGATTTTTGAGTCGTCAACGCGTTTTTGCGTGACGTCGATTCAAAGTTCAAAAACAGCTAGTAAAAGACTATCTTAGTATATAAAGAGTAGGCGGCGTGTTTGTCCGTGGCGTCAAAATGTTCTTCTTTATTACTTGGCGTCAAGACGGTGCCGCGTCTCTTGATTTGCATTGAATAATAAATTATTTTCGTTTACACGGGTTTTTTTTACAGAATTTAAAAAAAAACGAAGCCGAATGCGAAAAAAAAAATGATTTTCGAAAACTGCATTCAAAATACCCAGTTGCAACTCTCGTACGATTTTGTACGGGACATTTGTTCGAAGCGTACAATCCCAACGATGTCCTCTAACGTCCTTTTAATTACCTTTCCCGTCACCCGAAGGATGGACCACTAGTTTAATTTATATTTGACATCACTCACGCACACCTTGGGTTGTATGCAAAGCCGAGATAAACGGCAGTGCTCGTGCAAAATGACCGAAACAGAAGAGAAACGTGTGCACCTCCGAGCACCCGCTGCTAAATTACCTGGAACAGAAAAACAAACGAGCCGACGTTTATTAAACCATTAGGAAACATAGTCCCGACGTTAATCGACGAGTGTGCGTTGCATAATAACAGTAGACGAAAAAAAAATACGCTTTTCGTTTACTCAGGTTCACCGCAGATTAGTAAAGAAGCATTCATTTTTATTTTCTCTACAAGAAACTTCTAAAGACTTCAATAGCCACCAAATGGGGGAAAACAAGTAAGACTAAATTCTCTTCCTATCGTTTGTACAAATGACCGTGCTCAAAAAGGAATCGTTACTGTCAAACTTCTAACAACTATTTGTCGAAGTTTCCATGCTGGGCGAAGCATGAGTAATGAATTTTTTAGGCTTTGCGAAGAATAACGATTGTCCCCGATGGACCGAGAAGACAAAAGAAAAAAGGGAAAGAAACCGTGGAAAATGGTACAGTATTATTATGGTATAATCTTTCAGCACGGCTCCCTATCAAATATTCATAGAATCTTCCTTTTTTATGCTTCATACGCCGGACAAAGTTTTTCAATGTCTCAGGGACTCAGCGGATCTTTATACCGACGCTTGGGCACGGTTCAAAGTTCCAACGAGGTCGAATACTCGATTTTATACGAGAGAGAGGGAGAGGAAATAAGAAAGAAAGGGAGAAAGCGAGAGAGAGAGAGAGAGAGAGAGAGAGAGAGAGAGAGAGAAAGAGAAAGGGATACTTTTACATTTTAAAGTCATTTCTTCGGTACTATGCGCTGCTAGAAACATCACCAAGTCGAATAAATCTCTTGGGAAAGACGAGAAAGATGTTGACGTGTAGGTGTGTGTGTGTGTTTGTGTATAAATAGGATATATAAATACACACATACACACGTACATATGCATGTGTTACGGGTCTTTGCGTGCATGGACCACCAACGTTTATTATAGGAAGAGTGCAATATCATTGCGAACACGTAGGAGTTGCAGCCCCATTGTAATATTGAAGTTATTCCGTTTTACGGGAGGACTAACGCAAATATGCGCGGACCAAGGTAGAGATAAAAATCTCATTCACCGACGTTCGTTAAACTTGGCGGATGCGTCAGGCCGCGTATTTTAGTATGACACCCACGTATATACACATTTATAATGTAGCCCGTATAATTTATGTCATCATTACCAAACTCCGACACCCCGCAACCGTATACACCAAGCACGCAAATTTTGAAGGGTCATACTTTGGCGTGTTGCCGCGCTATTATACCCCTTTATCTTTGACGTAATTGTACGAGTTGTTGGACGTGCAGGAAAAACAGGAAATTGAGCATCAACAAGAAATATGGTCTTTTTCGGCGAATGAAAAAATGAAGGCTGTTAAAATGCAACTTATTGGTTGTAGTGTAGATTGGAAATTGCAGGTGAGGGTTATGGATACGAGTGACATGTCGCAATGCTGAATGTATATGTACTTGCTTTGTCATCATGGATAGTGGACATGCGCTCGTTGGGCGGTATTGGCGCACCTCCGCGTCAAGCAGTGGGTCAACGCTTGGGTACGTGACTGCTTAGCCGTGCGATGGCTTGCGCACTGATTACTGAGCGTGGAGACAGTTTCACTGAGTTTCCGTTGGTGACATAAATGAAACGCAGAAAATCAATGCTGCCTGCATCAGTACAGGTATCCCGCAGTTTTCCTTAATGCCCGGGCAGATGCATTGGGAAAGAGTCACTGTGGGCAACACGTAAGGGCTGGGGGAGCTCCGAAAGACTGGAAAAGGTACGGTGACAATTGTGGGATCAAAAAATGAAACGAATTGGACCCTACGAAGGAACATTGGAGAAAAAATGATTTCTTTCCATTTCGGCATTGGCACATCAACATGTTCATCGTATTTATCGCCATCAATGGTCATAGCCAAGTTATGAGACATCGTTTAGGCTGCTTTCCATTTTGGTGGACACCTGACAGACCAGGTATGTTTTTCTTATCTGTATAATCTTCGTTCAATTTGTTCGGAATGTCATTAAAAGGAATCTGTACATTCAGCTGCACCGCCTTCATACACTGACGAACAATTGGTGAAAATGAAATCGCGAAAAGTAACTTTTAAAAGTTTACCAAGCACGTTAGTTTAATTGAAATTCTCGCAAGAGGAATCCTGCAGTGGCAGTGATAGGTGCAGCAGCGAAGGCAACGACTTTTGTTTCGAAATTCAAATCTTCTTTGTTACACACTCTCTCGTATATATTATACTCGTCCGTTTACGCGCACGAAGCGTAAGGTAGGTACTTGAGTCGTCTTGCGCGCGGGATCCTGTATCATGGGCTCGCGATTACATGGTAGCAGGGCGTTAGGGAAGAGAGTGGAGGGTCGGTCGAAAAGAGAAGATCGCGTTCTACGGAAGTGAGATGTACATACATTTGCCCCCGGGCGTGCCAAACCAGCGAACTATGTTGCTATACGAATCTTCGTTATTATACACCTTCGTTATGTCGCGCACAAGCCCTACACGAGGGAAGACAGAGCGAGAGGAAGGGAGAAAGAAACAGGAAAACGTGAGAGGGGGAGAGAGAGATAAACATTAAGTTTGTGCACTCAGAAATTGCATAGTTTAACATCGTTTTGATAACGCGAACAGAATTCTCCGTTATCACTGCGAATTATTTCGAATATATACATAGGAATTCCGTTTGGTAGCAGAATATTGTAGCCCCGAGGCTTCGAGTTCTTACATTTGGCCAACGTAGAAATTGCGATGTTTAATTGGCCAAATGTGCACTGTGATTTTCTAAGTGTTCTATGAAGGAAGAGCAAAAACTTGTATAGGTATCCAACGAGGCAAAAAACTCAGATTTGAAACTAATTGGAGAAAAGTGGACACTTATCTAGCACGATCGTTTCACTTGGAAAATGCGTTAAGAACTTCCACCGAACGAATCCAGTTGACACAATTGAAGATACGGAGAATAGCGAAAGGAGCGAGTTGTATGGCTGGAAATATTTTGATCGAAAAACTTTATTCTAAAGCTCCAGTCGATAATCAACGACCAATAAAATGGCGCGATAAAAACTCAACTCTTTGACGAAACGAATTCATTTTTTCTCGTGGATAAACGTAGTGCATCGAAGATTAAGGGGTTAGGCTGCTGTGAAAGTAAAATAAAAATCGTTCTTCGCTGAAGGCAACTCGAATTGAAGAGGGAGGTCCGATATATGGTGCAGGAATATCGCTGATTCAAGGTAAACTTATGAATACAACGACAGAACTGCTAGTAAAATTTTTAACACGATTCCCTCGTAACTACGTTTTTCAAAGCGGGGAAACGATTTCTCCTTATTTTGAACGGATAGACATGAAATTTGGTACATTTACTCAGTGTAATAGTAGTTTAGACGGAACCGACGTTTTTCTTAAAAAAACAAATATCATTAGTTGTTAACAATAATGTAATTTTTTCTAAAAAAATCGAGATAAAAGTCAAGATTTTTTTAGAACTGAAACACGAACACCAAAAAGCTTGGTCAAGTCTCACCTAATTGTATCTATTTTAAGAAAATACTGGTTTTTTTGGATCAACCGGTCGGCCAAAATCAAGTAAACCGCTGAGCCCCTTACTTCTTTAATTATCAATATTTTTATATGAAATTTAACAACTTTGTTAATATACATACAAATAAATGTCCAAACGATTATTCAATTATGTTACCTACGCCTTTAAAATGAATTATTTTATATAACGTTGTTTTTGAGTTGTTACGGTAGCCTAAACTCTTAATTTTGTTTGGTGAGCCTTTTTTCACAAATTCTATTTTTCTCACGTAGAAACACAAACGAAAAAAAAAATGATAAAACGAGTAGGCAGACAGAGGGGAGAATGAATTTTGGAGTGGGATCGGATTGGGATTTCGATGCTCATGGGTTCCTCTTGACGATGAAAATTCAGAAATTTCTCGTCTGAATGAGAAAGTCGCACCGGTATGATGTGCATACACGATATTCGCGCTGTGCTTTCCTCCGTAATACGAGCTTCTCTCGTTCGTCGCTGTGAATTGGCTCTCTGAAGTGCCCTCAAGCTTTTCGCCCCTCTCCTGCACACCTCACGCTATTTCGTTCTTTCTCCCTCGTGTATGCGCAATCGAGTGGACGGTTGGAGCTCGTTGGATATTGCACCCAACGTTCAGCTTTCAGCCTCGGCATACGCATTTTGCTAAAAAGAAAAGTCGTCCGTTGCGTCGACGGAATCGTCAGAAAACCACACTTCACAACCAAAAAGCCCGGCACCCAAAAAGCTGGTACTTTGGTTATAAATTCGACCCCTGCATCCAGTGGAAAACTTTCATAAAAATCAGTTCAAGATGGGGCCGTGATAAGCTGGTTTTTCTATTTGTCTTTCAACTGATTCTTATTGCAATGCAATTTTTATCATCTAAGCTTTGCTATTCTAACTGCTTTCCTGACTGAGAAATTGACATTGAGGACCACCTGAAGTCATCGTTTTCTGGATCGTGCCGTCTACCTTCTCGCTCAGTTTTCCCACTCCCCCAATATTCCATCAACGACTTTACCCATTTCGTACGCATAACTTCGGTTTAATTCGTCCAAAGTGACAAGGAACATCCCTTTGGTGCCTCCTCCGATTTTGTTGAACCTTTTTTATGTGGAAGAGTATCAAAAACTAAGAGACACGTATTTTTTTTTATCGGCGGAAAACGGTTTTGAACGGTGAAATGCACCCTCCAAAATAGAGGTGTTTTTCGTCGATAACGTTATCGTTCTCATTTCCAATGTATAGTACACAAAAAAAAAATAAACGTTACAATTTGAATTTTTTTTATATCTCGTACTGTCAAAACGTTATCGACGAAAAACGAAAAACAGCCCCATTTTTGAGGGTGCGTTCCACCCCTTAAAACCGTTTTTCCGCCGAAAAAAAAATACGTGTCTCTTAGTTTTTGATACTCTACCGCATAAAAAAGTTTCAAAAAATTCGGAGGAGGTCACCAAAGTGATGTTCCTTGTGAGATATATGGCGGCTGGTAAATTTACAGTTCGCCAATGGCACGGTAGCTGAAGATTGCTCGTTTTTATCTTCCTATGCTTTGACGTTAAACCTGTACTTCAATAGGTTTCGAATAATTACATTTCGCTATCCTATCACATTGGTAGCAACTCACCGTCTAACGAGAAATCAAGGGGAACGTTGCGGGAGAGAGAAGAAGAAAGAAGACGGAATAAGATAAAGAGAACATGAACATCAACCAAATTGCCATCCTATTGTTTGCTGAATCAATCTGCACTTATAATCCTCCCTCTTACTTTAATTGACCTTCTGGCCATAGCATAAGTGTAAATCAGTTGAAATTGCAGAAACTCTGAAATTGCGTGAGCATCTTATCAATGTGTGTATATGTGAATGTGTATAGTAAGTGTAAGAAGTGTATTCTTGCGAGAACAAGATGGAGATTTTGCAATCTGCATATATTGGTCTTTGAGTACGAAGTTAGAGAATACTTGCGGCTGTGCAGCAAAGTTTTGCTTATTACTGACGACGAGTACAACTGACACACAACTGTGAGCCACTTGAATACCATCTCCTCGCCTATGCACTACCGAATTTCGAAATGATCCACTCTTCCGCACTATTCCAAATCCATGAGGTAGGTATATGGTATGGTATGGTATGGTATGGTCCATGAGGTAGGTATTCCGCGTGGGGAATGCACATGGTATTTTCACTTTTTGTCCCCGATGTAGGGTATTTCCTGTTAAACCGTCTAATCACTTGCCATTTTGAGTATCGCAGTGAGGCGATGATTTTGCCCAACGTTTCAATAATATGAACGATGACATGAAGAACCAGTGGTCAATCCGCGTTCACCGGTTCATGACACTCTCTGGCACAATGGCAATCGGATTCCATGAGTTCGCGGTTCTTCAAAAAGACTGCCAATAGAAAACAATAACATTGGATCACAAAGAGAAACTGTGATCATTTTCTGATTAACATTCCAATATTTTAACAAGAATGTTTGAACTGTCGGAAGTTGATTTTGACGTAGAAAGGACTGTTTCCACTGCTCGTTCGATCGGGCTAGGATATATGCATGGGGGCGGAGCTGGGCGAAGTGCAAGGTAAGGTCTTGCTGGTTTCTCGGATGCGCCGAGAAACACTTGACAGGCCCGTGGAACTCTTGTCTTTGGCTTAAAGGGTTGTTAGAGTTGGCATGTATAAAGGGGCAGAGAATCGCGAAAGGTATAGGCAATGCTGTAAGCAAGGGAAAGAGAAAGACAGAAAGAAAGAGAGAGAGAAGGAAAGGTGGCAGGAAGAACCGTAGAGTGGCGCGTCTCGAGTTTGAGTCATAACTTCGCCATTATCCGACTTGGCAAGTTTCAGTCGAGAAAGTGGAGGTGCTGGCAGGACGAAGAAGCGGATGAAGCCAGAGGTTTGAGGTAGAAGGATACGGAGGTTATGTCGATGCAATGCCTAGCTGTTATAACGGATGTGAATCTCCCTTTCCCTTCCTGACACTATGGGGCGCACGTAAGGGAAGAGAAAGACAGAGAGATAACAGGAGAGAGAGAGAGAGAGAGAGAGAGAGAGAGAGAGAGGGAGAGAGAGAGAGTAAAGAGAACGGCCTAACGATCTCTACTTTGCCCAACCTCACTACTCAACGGAGTTTTGGTAGACGAGTAAGGAACCACGCGGCCTTAACCCCTCCTGGGACAGATAAGCAAAAGTTTCGTTGACATTTTTGCGATAACGTTTGGGCGAAAGACAGACTCATGGGAGTGCCGAAAATGTAGCGGGAAACTGGAGGACACAGGAGAAAGATGACGTAACCGGGCGAATGAGCTTTCTTCCATAAACGGACTAGACGTTTATCACTTCTCTATTCTTGTCACACACCCTTATTCTTGTACGACAAACTTTAAGATACTTCAGCCTCGTGATAAGTAATCTTTTTTTACCATTGAGCGAGTAAGTCCCTAAGCTCTGTTTTATTGCAGTTCTTGGTTATGAGCTGTTTGGTTTAACGTATTTTATGGACTTTAGAAAAAAAATTGAACACCGTCAGTGGATTCTTTGATGGGAGGGGCCGGGTTGAAATTCCGAACTTTGAATTGTCAGAACGCTCAAAACTCCGAAAGAATACTACCCCAAAAGATCAAAATTCCGAAAGGATTTTACCCCTGAGACCAAAACTCCGATAATCTGAACACCGTCAAAATAATTAGGCTATGGGAGTTTTTAAGGTTTCAAAATTTTCAATAAATCGAAGAATTATTTGAAGATTTTTTTTTTTATTCAGGGGTGAGGCCACTGTAGAATTTTCGAAATATCGAGTTTTTAAAGCTAAAACCGTGCTTTATCATCATAAGAATAAGTAACTTATTCTTATTCTTATTTGATTTATAGCAAGATTTGTTTTCACCGATTTTGAGCGGATAACCGATTTTGAGCCACCTCTGGCACGGCCATAGAGTACCTTAAACTTTAAACGCGTTTTTCTCGAAACAGCTTTTTTCCAATTGGCATGACAAATAACTTCAACAATTTTCATTCGATTTACTTCAAATTTTTAAGTTATGTTCCTAATTGCATTTCGCAGAGAAGTACGTACGGAATTTCTGATTAATCGAAAACTTTTCATTTTATGAGCAGTTTTATACGAAAATTTTCGCTGAAAATGCATTCAAATACCTACAACTTTTGAAGAAAAAAAATATTTTTTTAAATTCCGCACGTACTTCCCTAGGTATTCTGATGTAGATTGACGAGAATTTTTTTTGTTCTAGGTAAAAAACATGTGGATGCTAAATGTCACGCCGCTGAGCGCCTAGAAGAAAAAGATATAAAAAGAAAATAATTGTAGTCAGCCATTTTGTACATCGAAAAAAAAATATATATATATTTTCTAACAGCTTGATATTCATACAAAATAGATGTGTAATTAATGTTACGAGTGAATCACTTTTTCATACGAGAAAAAAATGTCAAAGTCGCACATGATTTTCTACCCGTTACTTTGGCCTACACCCTTAAGAAGTGATTTTACGTCAATTTTGAAATTTGTAGTAGACAATGTTATACGTTCTGCATCATTTACAGTCAACTGTATAGACTTTCGCTGGCATGATCTTGACGAACCTTGTAATTTCGAAACATTAAAATTAGGATTTTTAAACCGTCGCATTCAAAGTTCGGAATTTCAACCCGGCCGCTATGTCAAGATCATGCCAGCAAAAGTTTACACAGTTTACTGTAAATGATGTAGAACGTACAACATTATCTAGACAAATTTCAAAATTGGAGCAAAATCAATTCGTAATAAAAAAATCTTGAAATAATTCGTCGATTTATTGAAAATTTTGAAACTTTTAAAACTTCCATAGCCGATTATTTTGACGGTATTTAGATTTTCGGAGTTGTGGTCTTTCGTGTAAAATTCTTTCGGCGTTTTGATCTTTCGGGGTAGTATTCTTTCGGACTTTTGCGCGTTCTGATCATTCAAAGTTCGGAGTTTCAACCCGGTCCTATCTTGAATTTCGCAATATTAAAATTCGGAATTCCAAAGCGTCGGAGCATTCAAAGTTTGGAATTTCGACCCGGCCCCAATGTGATGTAATTCCAAGGTTGGATCATCGATGATCGATGGATTTTACGTAGTCTGATTTTGTAGGATGTATTTTGCAGAATGAGATTTTGTTTAACGGTATCTCCTCTTAACATCCTTACATTTTCATGATTGCATTTTGGGACCGACGAATAGACGCATTGACCTCGACAACCGTTTGAACTAGTAGGCTAAACCGATTGTTCTGTGCATTTCGGGAACCAGGGTAAATACGCAGGGTAGGAAAACCGAGCAAAGTGTATTTAATTTCGAGATCACGTGAAAAAAATTCTACAAATTTCATTTTATCGATTGAACGATATATTTTAGATGACGTTTGCACAACTCGAAATAGAAGAGAATACATGAAGATTTCAGTCACGAGTATGTTGCCTGGAAATGTTCTCCCAGACCGGGGATATCTATGCCTGATCGTTGCTGCGTATCGTTTTCTCATTTCCGATGGACATGGGGCACGTCATGGGACCGCTCACTTGCGGAAAAACTCGTGGTTGCCTCTTTCGTTTCTTTTCTTATACCTGGTCGAGCTTGTACGACGGCGAAGTTGATACAACTGTCGATTCGGGCGAGGAAATGGTTGGAAACGTAATTTTCCACTTGATTAGTCGATCGTTCGTTGTGTCGGAAAGAGAGAGAGAAAGAGAGGAAGAAAAAAAGAAGAAATAGAGCAAGAGGGAGAGAGAGAGAGGAGACGGGATAAATGACAAAGAACGAGAGAGTGAGACATTGAGAGAGTTCCTGTTTCGTGTTGTAAACGAAATTCTTGGTTGTCACCTTTGCTCGATTTTCTCACGGCGAATTGACTCAAGCCGATTGAAATTGGATACATACGAGAAAACGACCTGTTTCACCCGCCATCGCAAAGTAGAAATGGAAAGTACACTACCAGACGTGCAATCGAGCAGAACTTGTTTCTCCCCACGGACCCATTCGCGCGATAGCATTCTCACGATAGCTCGGGGTAGTTCGCTTTTCTTATATTTCTTCATATGATCGAAAATCGTGCTCCGAAGAGCATCGCAGTGATCGTCACGCGCCACGAAATTTTCACAATTTTATCACTTTATCATCGAGTGTGTCTCGTTTCGCGTGTAAAACATTGCAAATTTCCATTGTAATTATTCTTCGTTCCGCGTACATAGTTGGCACCTCATCAACGAGCTAAAATCGTGTTTTGCATTTCGGTTACTTCGCTGCAAAGCAACATTGAACTAATTTGGGAGAAAAAAATGATGAAAAAAAACCGATTGTGCGAGTTCGAGGGTCGAAAGGGCTAACTGAGTTGGCCTGATTGCATTTGGGTACGAGTTCCAGCAATGCGTGTACCGTTAAGCACTTGTGTTGGTTCCGTATACAAAAAAAAGAATCCATGGCATAGAATGAAGCTAAAAGAGAAAATAACAGAATGAATGGGCAATGTCGATGCAAATACTTTGATGCGATTTTCCCTCGGAAAATACTGAAAAAGCTACGAGCTGCACGATTGACAATTGAACGATCATTTTTTCCCGACGTATCCGGAGAGAAATGTGAATTGACATCAATTACATTCGATCGCTGTTATTTCCCAACTTCCGGTTCCAATGAATATTTAACAGATGCTGTAAGAGCCAAATGCAGCGATTGATATGCGATTACGGTGCCCGAATCCCTCATGAAACTTCGGCACTGCTCTGACAATGGCAAATCGATCGCGCGTCTGACCAAAGTCTCCGTCTCTACTTAGCAGGATAAACGGTGTGGTTCAACCAACTGCAGTTGTGCATCATTTTCGCCTAAATTTAATTAAAAGTTTAACCACGATATTAAGCACAATACTGAAACGAAAATGGAGTTTATAATTTCCACATGTATGTATGTGCGTGGGTGAATGAGCGTGCATACACACATGAATACGTGTACCCGTGGTATAATATATCCGTGAACCCCGCGGCCTGGAATTAATATCTGGCATATGTAACTTGAGCGGTCGGTGACTAGCTCGAGGAGAGGATACACTGTAAAGTCTGCGTTTCATAAACCTCAACTCTCTCTCTCTTTCTCCCTCTCGCTTCCTTTCACAGTCACTCCATGTATTCTCCAGCGAATATGCATGAGAAGGTGTGGCGTCTCGGCCTCGAAGCTTTTGCTCCTGACTAAAAGGCGCCCCCGCCCGCAATTCACGCGGGATTTTCGGAAACGTAAATCGGCGAATAGCGCCACCCTTTGCTACGTGTCACGTCATCACTTCGCGCCACCCTCCATATTTGCAAAGCAAAATAACTGGTCCTCGGATCTGCCATATATACATACATACATACATACACATATACATATCCATATACATATACACACACGCACATATGTGTGTGTGTGTGCGCGCGCGCGCGCGTGTGTGTGTGTGTGCGCGCGTGTGTGTGCGTGCGTGCGTGCGTGCGTGCGTGCGTGCGCGCGCGTGTGTGTGTGTGTGTGTATATATATATATATATATATATATATATATATATATACATGCATCTATGTGTGGGTATGTGTGTGGGTGAAGAGTGAAAGAGGAGTTACATACATCGTGCTATGAAGTAGTAACTCTCACGTCATCCGCAGGTCAACGCTGTCACGAATGTTTTGCAACATTTTACAAACACGTGTCATTTGGAGTTCCACCTATAAGAAGGTGGGGTTAAATGTTTACGACCTAGTTAACCCTTCGTTGACACACTTATATTTGGTCACGATTTTGACACACCGAGTCAATTTGACACGGATAGTACTTCATCGACCTGCCATTAACAACCCTTCGATCGGTTTTTATTGAAAACAAATCAGGGATGCACTCTAAACATTTATTAATATATCTGCAACATTGATATTTGGAGAGTATAAAATTGAATTGTTGCAAAAAATTATTGAAAACGTCCAAATTTCGGTAAGTGAGGATTTTATTTGAAATTCGTCTGGGTTGAAGTGACCCAGCGTGTCAACGCAGGGTTAAGGAAAAAGACGTTTTTATAAATCAAACGAAATTTATTTTCCAATGTCATCAGCCTTTGATTTGATACACTTGGTTTAGTGTCTCTCTAGAACTTTTAATCTTTGAGAATAATGGTTTGAGTGAAAACGAGACAAATAGTCATCAACAGCAGTTACCACTTCGGCATTCATTGAATATTTTTCCGCAAATAGTCATCTTACGATATTTGGGGAGGGAAAGGAGTCGTTCAATTGGAGAGAAATCTAGAGAGGGAGATGAATGAGGAATAAATTCGTACTTCAGCTCGTGCAAATTTGCCACCGTAACTGCCAATTTGTGTGCCAGTGTAAATGTGGTAGCCAACGCGCGCACAGCTCATACCCAGTTCCTAATATAAAATGCTATGCGCCTGTTCATATGAGATGTCAGCAGTCTCCGCTATCTCTATCATAGTTAATCGCCGGTCGTTCATCACAATTGGGTGAAGGTAGTCGGGCACCTCCTACGTCGTTGCGGTTCTCGGTCGTCCAGAGGGTTCTTCGTCGAAAATGCTAGTCGCCCACGTTTGGACTCAGAAGCCCAGCTTCTCATGATTGTAATGGGAGGAGCATCATCACCGTTCATGAAATCTAATTCAGTTTTGATCTCAGTCGGAGTTTTCCCTTTCGAATTTCGCAATTTTACGCATGACGCGGTAGTTCTATTCATTCATTGTTAACAAAGCGTCGCTCAGGAACACTTCCGAACACAAACTAATTACGCGATCGACATCCGATACAGTTCGTCGTGTTCCTGTCAGTGTCATCTATTAGTGAAAAGCTGATGTTTGACTAAAATATTGCGCCTTCTTGGCCAGGTTGCTCAACCCACTGATGGGCTTTCAAACCACCCTTTTACGAAACGTGATACGTTTGCTTTTGCAATTGGGAAACAAATTATTTTCAACATTTCATCCAAGAGTGTGCGAAACAGTCAGAATACTTATGCATAAACATTCTATTCTCTAGGAGCCTTGGATGCTTCTTTGTTTTTCAGCAAAGACAATTTGACACTGACAACGAACATCACTTAGGTGTCCGTCGTCGATTTTGTTGAAACTCATATATGTGATAAAGCATTGAAGACTATTAGACATCTATTTTTTAATCTGTGGTGAAACGGTTTTTATGGGGGGAACCACCCCTCGAAGAAAGGCACAACCCCCCGAGGATGGTTGTGCCGTTTCAACCACAAGCAGTCCACCTATCTGTACGAAACAAACACTAAAATTCGTTTAATGTAAAGCGATGAAAAATCCACCTTAGGATAAATTAAAAAAAAATAATTAAGAGGTGACACGCCTTTCTTTGAGGGGTCGTTTCTCGCCTTAAAAACGTTTTTTCCGCAGATAAAAAAGATACGTGTCTAATAGTTTTAAATGCTTAATCACATATATCAGTTTCAACAAAATCGAAGGCCGACAATTGAGTGATGTTCTTTGTGAGCGGAGGAATATGTAGCTTACAGGTCCCCAACGGTATCAAAAGAATGGAACAAAGATCGAGAAGTAAACAATTGACAGGGGAATGAAAACATACTAAAAAACAGGGGAATGAAAACATATTAAAAACACACTAAAAGGCTAAATGAAAACATAATGAAATTTGAAGTAACTTGTGGGAAACCCTATCGAGGCTTTTCATATGACGAGCATATACCTTGTCATATGAAGTACCTACTGATCGACGCCATTCGGTGGGTAGTGCTCGGATTCAAGTTCTTTTTTTCCAAGCTGTCCGTATAAAACGAACCTACGATGGAAATTGTTACGTTGAAATGTTCAAGGTAAAATAAGTAACAACGGAAAGCCACGTATTGCACGTTTATAATCTTTGCAGATGCACCCCAGTGCATGATCGTAAAAAAAACGTCAATGAGATGTAGTTAAAGTTGTTTATACTTTCCGGGGATGTTCCCAAGTTGAGTCGCTCGAGGAAGAATAAATTGGCATGTATATCGTATTATTCAATTGTTCCCAGTGCATAAATCTTAGCTGAAAAAAGAAGGTGAAGAGTCCAACAAATGCGAGTACGTCGGTCCAGCAAACTTGAATTATTTACCGTAGTTGGTAGAAAAATGAGGTAACCCGGAAGCCATTGCTCCAGAAAATTATTTATCGTCCGCTTGTACCATAGCACGGCATATACATATAGGGTCGGACTTTCTTACGGGAATTGTTCAACCTCTTTATCCTTTTATTCTTCTTAGAAGGCCATTTCCTAACAGTAATCTCGTGAAGACAACGCGGAAGACGACGACAACGATGAGGACGGCGAGTAAAGAGCATACCTCGCAGTTTGTTTGAGTTAAGAGTAGTCAGCGAGTAGTGCCGCTCTGTTCCTTCTCCTCGTCCCTAGTCACCGAGCTGCTACTATCTTAACGAATACGAAGCTACCGGAACGTTTCTTCCATCCTCGGCGAAAAGTCGAGAAAAAGAATATAACCGAGATGGGGAGAAAGGTGGAGGGTAAGGGTGCAGAGAGAGAAGGTTGAAGGGAGCGATGCAGTGAGAAAAAAAAGATGAAGTATGAAATATTTGCTCCTGAAATTGTTACACTACAAAGCGTCCTGGACCTTTCTCTGGGTCTGGCTCCATTCAACTTCTTCCTCTTTCTTTCCTTCCTCCTACGTGTGTAGCTGAACAAATGAGCAGTCGTGGCTGGGTAACTGCACTGTATCAAGAATCACGATATTTGTCACAAAAGTATCTTATCTCTATCTGTCTTTTAGCAGATAACTTGGTTCTTGATGTATACGGATACGCGTAATGATGAGAGAGCTGGCGGCATTTACGTTTTGGGGTCTTCATATCTGCAGCTCCAAGCGGGCGTCCCATGCAGGGGTAATTTGCCTAAATCGTTCCATGATCGCATTTCGCACATCACGTGCTAGGAAGCCATGTTGGCTAAACAAGGATTGCTACCGCTATCACTTTTTGTTCATATTTCGGTCACAATAGGAAAGTTAAATGATGGCATGAATTATGACGACCACAGGAAAGGCGTTTTCGTTTAGTGTCGTGATACTTTGCGTCCAGATGTTGCATCCATATCGTATTGGTCGGTTTGCCCTTAACGGGTTACCCCCACTTACGATTTTAAAAAAATCGGTTTTTTTATTGCATTTTTTTGAAGTATAAGTATCTGAGAATATGTCCTGAAAATTTCAAGTCGATCCGAACAAAATTGACTGAAATATGAGCGTTGAAAGAGAAGAATCCGTTGTGTAAACGACCGGCTGGTGAAACTTTAAACGCGTTTTTCTCAAAATGGCATTTCTGAAGTCGGTGACCAAGATTACTCGAACACTAATGAACCGATCACCCGTGCAGAAATTTTGGCAGGGATACAGCTGGATTCTGACTTGTGTCCCGGGCTCCCAGTCGGGATCTAATCCGATATCGGATCAGATTCGAAGACTAAATGTAAGATCCGTAAACTGGATTCCATTAGGGATCCAGAACCGGATCCTTTAATGACTCTAAATAGATTCCCCATGGAATCATTGAGAAATCTGGGAAGGATCACGGGTGAATACAGGCTGAAATAAAATGTCAAAAATGGAATTATGACATGTTAAATTTATTATAAAAATAAATAACATTTATAAAGTTTTGGTGCATTAAACTATCAGTAAAAAAAAATTTGTCCAAAGATTCAAATGGCAGATCGCGCTCATCGCGAGATTTTGATGTGAATTAAAAAAAATTCACATAAAAATCTGTGAATGCAAATGTATTGACAAGAAATTATAAATACAAAAAAATTCACAAAATTAGTTGTGAATTTTTTCGTATTTAAGACAAATTAAAATCAAATTCGAAATGATTAGATTAAAATTTGCGCCAAAAGTGAGTTCGTACGTATTTTGAGAGAAAACATTGCCTCGAGGCAAAGAAATTTTTGCACATAACTTTTTGTGCGAACATTTCTTCGCCTCAACACAATGTTTTCTCTCAAAATACGTTAACACTTGTGGTGTAAATTTTAATATAACTGTCGTAAATTCGATTTTTATTTTCTTCAACTTGAGGAAATTCACAACTCATTTTGTGATTTTTTTCATATTTATAATGTAATATTTGAAACTCACAACTTTTTTTGCAAACATTTCTTTGCCTCGACGAAATGTTTTCTCTCGAAATACGTAAGAACTCACGGTTGGTGTAAATTTTAATCTAATCATTGTGAATTTGATTTTAATTTGTCTCAAATACATGTTTATACCCACCGACATGTCGGTGGGTATAAACAGAGACTTATTCCCCAAAACCGGTATCCCGGTTAGAATCCAACTTGCATCAGTATCGGAATATGTACGACGACGATGGCATAATTTTGAAAATTTTGGTATCACGTGTAATTTCGGTATTACTATGTAATTCCTTTCTATAGATAGGAATTTTATAGATAGGAATCTATAGACAGAAATTCCTATCTATAGATAGGAATTCCATAGTAATACAGAAAATACACATGACGCCAAAATTTTCAAAATTATGCCATCGTCGTCGTACATATGCCGATACTGATGCAAATTGGATTCTAACCGGGATACGGGTTTTGGGGAATCCATGACAAATCCTGATCGGGATTTGATCGGACATAGGGTATCCCGGTCAAAATTTCTGCATGGGCATCTTGAAATTTTGCAGGCTTATTTAATACATAAAAATGTAGTCTTTAATCGTTCGATTTTTTTTTCGAAAAAAAAATGGCCGTTTTATAGCCAAAAAACAGCCGTTTTTCTTCGTTAAAATCGAACCATTAATTTTGACTGTCCGGCATTTTGTGAAAAATGAATATTTTTTAAAGTCCTTCGATTAAAGACTAGTTTATACTTATATTTGAATAAATCCATCCGCATTTTTTTTTCAGATGATCCACTTCGCCGTAATGTTGGTCACCGCAAACCGTGTATATAAAAACATTATTTCATTGACGGCCATTTGCCACTAAACAATGTAATATTTTTCAATAAAAAAATTACTGAAAGTTCTTCAAGATGTGTTCTTTAAGATGTTATATTGATCGATTAAAAAAGTTTTGTAGTTTTCTTTAAAAAAATTCATGAAAAAGGCCTTTTTTGTGCTACAAGTGGGGGTAACCCGTTAACGATATCGGTATAATTCAAGAATAATTGAATGATGATTCTACATAGAGACCTTATTTTGTACATTAATGTCGTCTGTCATGAGTAAATTGATGTGCAAATGAAGATCAAAATGAAGTAGCTTAACAGTTTTAGAGAAGAACTGATCGGTCAGGGATGTACTCTCAGAGTTGTGGTGTGGTTTAAGAGGTTATGCCTAGTTGTTGAAGTCGAAAAATCTCTTTTTTCAAAACCAATATGTTATAACAGTATATCATCTTGCAAATGTTCCCTGAATATTGCATGGTGAGCGGATACAAATTGACAGATTTATAGGCTGTTGTGTTGACACTCGTTGGAACGCTCGGAGCCTCGTTTGAAACTTTAAGGGCTATTTTGTCGAAAGTGTTCGTATTTCTTCGCAAAAATTAAAATAGTCACTTTGAACACGCGCCGTATTTTTTTAATTTGATAGTTCTAAAGCTCCGTTGATTAATCATAGGATATTCCAATATAATAACGAAATCTGTTTGAATTTTTGATATTAATAAACCTGGTTCAGAAGGACATAGCTCACCGCAAAATACGTTTTCGAAGGGTGCTTCCCGGACATCGGCTATAAATCGATTATAATTAAATATTTTAACACAATAAAATTACAGTGTTCTTCCGATGACACTTTTTCAAATATCTAATTTTTGTCGAATTTCATCACGATTTTTTTTTAATCCCGAAAATGAGTTGTTTCCGACTGTTGCAACTAGGCATTACCCGTTAAGAACAATCGTACATTTATTTCCAGTACATTTAAGGCGGAAAACCAGTTTGGATGATTCAAAAAAATTTCTTTTTATTCCACATATTGTTAGTAAAACTATTCAAGAATATCCCGAGTAGAAATATTGTCAGGCTGGCCTGATATTAGATCTGCGCCTGATCATCTTCTAGTACGAAGGCCTTACTTCAGTTTGCCTTAATTTGCCTGATCAAGTTGGGGTCAGGCGGTGGTCGAGCAACCGGACTTACGGCTTACTTCAATTCGCCTGACCCGGCTAGCTTCAGGCTACGTCAAGCAACTGCACTTACGGCTTACTTCAATTCGCCTGATCCAGCTTACTTCAAGCAATCATCATGTAACTGGACTTCTACAGTTTGGCGCTAAAAACGGGCCTAACCTCATCTTGTCAACTGATGGACAGACATGAGAGAAGCACGAGACATATTATTAATCACTTTATACATTTTTACATATAACGTGTACGTTGTGAATAAAATGGACAAATAAAATCGGAAGAAAATTGCGCAACGAGTGCGTCTACGTAAATAGCGGGCTCTGAATACGGGAAAAAAAGGAGAAATAATACAGCAGCAGGTTATTATAACAATTAATTTTTTTCAAAGCCTTACAATTCTTAATTCCATAAATATAAATTGGATTAAATCTGACTATGAATTAACCATACGCCAAATTATATATGCATTGGTTGAAATATTTATTATGATACATTTGACAGATCCGGAACAGATCCTCTCAGCGAGGAACAACTCGAAATTCCTGAGGATTGGCATGTGTTGGCGCTACCACTATGTAAGTAGATTTATATTTGTTTTGTGTATCGCTTTTATTTTCCTTTACTTGGTCTGTCTCCTTTGTCAGAGTAGAAAAAGAGACAGCGTAGGCCAACCAAATAATGGTAAGCTGACAGCGTAGTTCAATCTGGTAAATGTTTTGCCATCGGTGCTGATTAGCCCGGACAGCGTAGGCTAACCGAATAATGACAAGTTGACTGCGTAGTTCAGTTAAGTGAAAGTAAGTCCATCGGTGCAAGTTAGCCCATAGGAAGTGCACTTCGGATGGACATTACACTCACTGAACTGCACTATGTTGTCAACTTGCCATTATTTGGTTAGCCTTCGCTGTAGGGGCCCGGACAGCGTGGGCTAACCGAATAATGATAAGTTGACTGCGTAGTTCAGTTAAGTGAAAGTAATTCCATCGGTGCAATTTAGCCCATAAGAAATGCACTTTGGATGGACATTACATTCACTGAACTGCAGTACGCTGTCAACTTACCATTATTTGGTTGGTCTTCGCTGTACGGGCTCTCCTGCTTCGATTCTAATTTTCATTTAAAAATGACCGCTCGCAGCTTTTGCAACAATTTTTTTTCTTCTTTAAAGTAGATAATTGGATAGTGAAAAAAAGGAAAAAAATAGAGCTCAAATTTGTGCCACCCTAATAAAATAATGTGCATACCTTATATAGATATATATATATATATATATATATATATATATATATATATATATATATATATATATATATATATATATATATATGTAGGCATTGAATTCTAAGTGGGATACACATTTTCGTATTTTTCAGTGGCTGTCATTTCGAAATATAGGGAACACGAAATAGAAGTTCTTTCGAAGCAAATTGGACAAGCCGTTGGAGCGGTATCAAGGCCTGATTAATTCAGCAAAAGACTGGGACAAGTTTCGAGCGTCGCGGAAAAAAAACGAACAGAACGCCCAATGTAACGTTTCCTAAAAACGTTTAGCGCTATTTACTTTATTCACGAAGTTTCTTAAGTTTTTGTTTAAAAAATATATTAGTTTATTTCATGTTTTTGTTCTATTAAAAATACAAGAAAAATGATGTTTGTTTTCCACATAGATATATGTGAAAAATATATGTGATAGATTTTATATTAAGATTAAAAAATAAACGATCAGCGTTATGTATAAAGTCGTGCCTTTTTCTCTTTTGTGTATGCGTTGTATTTTTTATTTCAGGAATAAATCGGTCATCCTGAGCCGTGAAAAATTAAGCTCTAATCAGGCCTTAATTTTTTACGCTGATCAGGCCCTGATTTTTTACACTGATCAGGCCTTAATTTTTCACCCTGATCAGGCCTTGATAGTTTACCCTGATCAGGCCTTGATTTTTTACCCTGATCAGACGGAAGTCAGGGATTGTGTTTCAAAAATGATCAGGGCTTGATAAAAAATTCTGATCAAGGCTGGAAAAAGAAATCAGGATGCCTGATCAGGTGTTTATTGTAGCTGGAGCAAGATTTCTACTCGGGATGTTCCCAAAGTAGTAAATAATCGATCGCTGCCTTGAATTATTAGTTTTCGATAATTTTTTGTCAAACGTGTTCTTCTTGAAACTACTTTTTTCCAATTTTTAACACTCTAGCTAAAAAAGTTTCTAACCTGTAATTTTATTAAGTAATAGTTAGTTTCCCTATATAGTTACGGTCCATATGAACCTAAATTTGGGGTAATATCATTGTTTAAAGTATATTTTGTATAACAAAAAAGGTTATAAAATAATGGCAATAATTATACCCTTTCGTTTAACCATTTCACACCTGACGGGACATGCTGTCCCAGTCTGAAAAATATTTGAAATTACGGCTGGGACAACATATGTCCCAGTTACTGAAAAACATAGGCGCATTTCAGTGGTGAGGAATTCGCACCCTCATTGAGCAAGTGGCAGGCAGAAAAGTTATTTCATCGTAATAATCACTTGGAGGAGAAATAACTGTTCCCGGTAATGAGGCGCGATAAACTGATTTTTTCGCCGTATTGAAAGGGTTAAACACCTCTAAAAAAGCTATTTTCAATTTTTTTTCTCATAGTTAGATTCATAGAGAAGGAAAACATGTTTATAAAGTAATCTTCAAACCGTATTCATTTCCTATGTAAACTGTGTCCTCCCGAGTGTACGGAAACAGCAAAGTGTGATGGCGACCTTCGATGGGCGGCAGGTTATACGTTCCATATTTTTAAAGTCAATGCTTCGAAAAAATTAAACATTCGCTTGAAAATATGTATAAAATATTTCCAAAGTTCAAAGAAATTCTATCAATTTATTCCTTGTCAAGAAAAAAATCATGAAAATCTCAAAAAAAGTACTCCTAAACTGATTTCCCGCCTTAGGTTTATTTGAAGTTCACAATATTTGCACCGCACTCAACAAGCAGACTACTCATACTCATTTGGTATATGTCAAAATTTCGCACCATCGTGAATAGTCAATCCACTTTTTTCTGTTCTTATAAGTAGGATTCAGGTTGAGTCTGCCATTCTTATAAGAAGCAATATTTTCAAATCGTATCGTTTGAATACATTGAGAAATGGCATACAATACGCGTGCGTCAACAAATTACCCATTACCAGTTCATGTTATGCGAGAAAAATAAATAAATTGACTGATGATACCAATCGTTTTTGTTCACAATTAGAGGTGTTGCGCATAATAATAAAAGTCCTCAAGGGGTAGAATAGTGAGTTTTAGACAAAACGTGGGATATCTCATTGGCATAGGGTTTTCCAAATCGAAAAAAGCCGCAATTTCTACTCGTCCGGAAGTCATCGTCGAAATCCACAGGGGAAAAGGGAGAGAGTAAAGTGGTCGATGCCTCCCGGGCTTCGAAGGAAGGAGGTCTCGCGTTACCGGTTCGGCTTGAAAGTTTCTTCACGTTCGCTGGACTCCTCCGTTTGCGTCGAAGCGGGTCTCCTCCTCGTGCGCGCTAGCTTATATATCGAACGCACGCCTCGCGCGGCCGGCATTACGAAGAATCGCCATTAAAAGCGTAAATTGCGAGGGAGCAGCGTTGCGAATCGAGTCGGCACTTTTGAAGCCTCGAACACACCCGCCGCGCAAGCAATGTACAATTTCTTCATCCCCGTACATACCGCGCCCTTCCAACGTTTCGTGGCCTTCTCTAGCGTTTTGAGTGTGCCTTCGTATAGCTACAGGCGAAATCGTTTTTATACATTGAATTTCTACTCGTTCGTATATACACAGTCGTGTATACGTGCATACACATGGCTGTGTACACTTTCGGGTGTACCGGTACACAGCGGGTGAAAACTTTAAAATTCGATACTTTGAGTTCGCCGCCGGAGGGATGAGGGCGAGACGAGAGGGCGAGACGGGAGGGCGATTTTTGTTCGAAGAAATCGAGAAGAGTGGGAAAAACTATTCCAATCTCGTTGGCACGAACGAAATGCACGAGAGGGAGAATGCATGAAAACAAGTTGAGAATTGGAGAAATCAATGGCAACAAATATATCAGCTACCCTCACCCTCCTCCCGAGGGAATTCGATTAAAAGAGCCAGATCAATCTCTGAGAGTTTTCATTGATTATGTAAAAAGTTGAGGGACGGAAAAAAAGAACGAACTCCGGTTAACAGGGAATGGTTTTGCTGTCGGCCAGCGGGGCTAATTCAATTCGATGGAATTAAGTCTCCGGACGTCGCGGGGAGCTCTTCGAGATCGTAGGGTGAAACGGAGAAGGACCTTTGGAGGACCAAGTTTTTCTTAGCTCTCGACTTCTTCGCAGTTCCAATGGGACACTTTTTTTCGTCGCTTCTCAAGCTTTTCCCCAAAGACAATGTGGGCGAGAACCCTCGAGAAAAGGAGAATCTCGAAAAAAAAAACGGAAAAAACCGGCTACGTGGGCATGTGGATATACCGGATCCAAACAAGAGAAAATGCGGAGGATGGTCGAGACTCTGAGGGATAAAAAATACAAATTCTTAACATTTTTCAATAAATAGTGCCACAAATTCCAGTATTCTCACGTTTTTTTCCCTACCTCCCGTTGCACACTGCAAATTAGTGCAAGTTTTCCTAGATGAAGGAAAACAATTTTGTGGAAATGCTAAGAATCGATGAGCTACTCGCATGAAAATACAAATTCTCAAGATTTTTCGATAGATATTTACAAAAATTCCAATACTCTGACGTTTTTTTTCCCACCTTCTGTTGCACACTGTGCAAATGAGAGCAAGTTTTCATAGGCGAAGGAAAATCATTTTTGCGGAAATGCTAAGAATCGATGAGCTTCTCGCATTTTGCGAAAATTCGAGCCACGAACTCGACCAATTCCCGTACAACACCGATAGCAATCAATATCCGTGCAGGCTTCGTTGAATTTCGGGAGGTCTGCGGCGACCCGCAGGAGGGCGTTGGCGGGACGAAAGAAGGGCCATAAGGAAACGTGTGTCGTCCACGTCTCCAAGTTGAATTCGCAACCGCACTCACGCCCTCGCCTTGGTTTGCCATCAAGGATTCGAGGACATGTGTCAAAGCCTTAAATCCCGGATTAGGACGACCTCTGAACTACGTCGGTGAGAGGGTACGGTTGTAACGAAGGTGGTCACCCATCTTGGTTGGGAGTACAAGGCACTGAAACGTCAGTAGTAACGGACTCTATTGCGTGCAACGGGAAAGCTTTTTCCCGAAGAAGAGTGAGGTACACAGGGGTAGAGCGAGCAGAGAACGTACGAGGGAGGGGACAAAGAAGAGGGTGAGAACGAAAAACGGCGAGAGGATTTGGACATTTGGTGTGTGTTGTTGAGTGCGCGCGCGTATGTGTGTGTGTGTGTGTATGTGTGTGTGTGTGTGCGCGCGCGTGTGTAGCCTCTGGACCGAAACTACCCTGTATACAGAGGGGTGACGCTGAACGAAAAATGAGCGAGGATGAGGGTAGGTCGAGAAAGGTCGAGAATGTGGTTGATCGATATCCTAATGAAGATCCCACGTCTTTTAACGCACGTGACGCTTTTCTCGTGTGCTTTTATGTATCGTGTCTAAGTTGTATGGAATCCACGGTAGCAGCCACGAAAATACGAGAAAAGCATCACTCACGAACTTCAATTTTAGGGCCTCTTAACGTTCGCTATGTAATAACAGCTCTTGGATATCGGAGTTACGTGAAAAGGCAGTAGAAATAGTTAAATAATGATTTCAACATTCAATCGTTCTCCATTATTATTTTCTGATAACGGTCACATCAAGTGTTGCAGACATAAAATTATTCTTCGTTTTGATCGACGGGTTTCTGTGGCCATAGGGTAGGTGGCCCGGTAGTCATCACCTTAAGCAGATCGCTCGACTTTGCAAATTTATATAGCTCAACGTGGACGGTGAGGAGGAGTTATTTTAAGGCATTCTTAATCAGTTTTTTTTATTATGAGGAAGAACGTCGTTGTGAAATTCTCGTGGCTGGTGCAGTTTTCGAGAAAATATTTCGCAATGGTTATAAAAGGTTATAAGGTTATAGTTAACGTCATGTGAACGTCCCACTAATCGTCACATGCGTTCACCTGCTTTGACTAATTATGCAAAATTTTCTAGGCCTTGTGGACTCGATTGTGTCTGCATATATGGAGAATAACTTTTGGTCACTCAGTCAAAAACGTTTTGCTTTTTATTAAAACTTCTGATAATCCCAGTAACCCAGTCATCGACAACGTTTATTTATGTGTATATCATTTCACTATCGCGAATATGTGTGTGACCATTACTGGTCCATGGATTCTTCAAATAAGGCCAATTACGGACCCAATATTTTTTTTCTGATTTTCTATAAAGTAATATTCGATTCACAAGATTTTGTCCGCCAACCTTGTCCCAGTTATTGACAGCCGTGGCGATTAATCAGCAGAGTGTTGACATTGCTGGACCAGTAATCGTCCTATATGAAAACTCGTTGAAATCAACATAAAACTATAATTTTCTATGCGGAACGCAAAACTAAGATGCTTATCTATAACTTGAAGACCAACCTATCTCACGTAAGTGCCCAGGCATTCTCAAATCACTCGAGATGTGACACGGTTCACTTTAACCTCCAAATGACGGATTCGACCGTAATCGCATATAGACGCCGTAGCTGAATATATTTGATTTGATTATTCTTGAATACGTATACTTACGAGTGTGACAATGCATCACAGAATAGTAAATACCTTCTTGACCCCAATATAACACAGATCTGCACGAACGACCCAGTCTTATCTTAAAATCCTTCTTCAATGTGTAAACATGACGATCACTAGGACCCTGATGACCACTGGGCCGACTGCCTTATTAATATATTTTACTAATGATTTCCTCATTCCTCATATCATGAAGAACACATGGGCGATTTTCCTGGCTGGGTAGATATTCAATGAAGCAATTAGGTACTTGCAACACTTGATGTTCTATGGATTTATACGTCTTCTGTGTTTCCCCAATAAACGATCACTCTTTCAATTAATAAAAAGTAATTTTTATCGGAAATGGTATCAAAAAGTGACTGCACAAAAATGATCGTAGGATAGCCGTGAAAAACAATTTAACTTCGTAACGTGTTCGATAAACGAAAAATTGAAGTTCGTCAAGATTTGAAGCAGAACGCGACTAAGAACGAGCACGAACAGGAAGCGAACCAGGGAGAGGAAGAGAGAGATGAAGTATTTTGACGCCATAGCACAACGTATATGCGTAGTTCACCTTTAAACGAGTCTTGCACCCCATGGGGCTGTGAGCTCGAGTATATACCTCGTGTTTCCAACCCCGGTATAAAATATATACATGCAGTTACGGTCGAATTGGTGGCCACCAGAATTTGATCGGCACGCGGTAATTTAGAAAAGAGGCAATGTACGTGCCCCTATCGATCCATCTTCGTAACAATGACAAGTATAAATCGTTCTTCATATTGCTCGCCGATTCGTCCCCTAAGAAATATAATATTTTATGACTCGCAGCGACAGCAAGTCCGGCGAATAGGCAAACCGACACTACATACTGGCAAACTCCCTATCTGTACAGGAAAAAGGGTCATTTTTTAAGTTCATATGCGCAGTACTCATACTTCGAACAGAGAGCAGTTTCCATCCTTCAATTATGAACCGGCATTGTGAATGCTGTTTGGAATTACACGGAGCATCGAGGCAATTTTTTTTCCTTTCATGACGCAACGGAAGTCCTGTCTGAGGATGAAAAAATTATCTTAAAAAAATGATAAGTGGACCCATAGTATCAAAAAAATAGTAAGAACCAACCAACCAACCAACCAATCAACCAACCAACCAACCAACCAACCAACCAACCAACCAGCCAACCAACCAACCAACCAGCCAACCAACCAACCAACCAACCAACCAACCAGCCAACCAACCAACCAGCCAACCAACGAATAAGTGGAACCGAAGTATCCAAAAAACAACAAGATCATTATTACGTTCAATTATTTTAGTTTTTACATTCTTTTTCCGATTTTCTACGACGAAAACTGAATTATTCAGCACCTGATACGAATACGGTGAGTAATGAGTTGCGGTGAATAAAAAAAGGAAATTTGGTCATTTGGTACAAAAGCTTATGAACGATGATTTTGATGTCAATGTGTAACCGTGTCAATGTGTTGATCCCTGCTCAAAATCTGCTGCAACTTATTAGTAGCTAGTATTGCTAATACCATGATAATTATCAACATTAAAGCCATTATAGGATAAGTGTCAAGGTACACAGTGTCACTCTTGCCGATGGCGTATTCTCAGGGGTCCGAGACCGTCGTCCTCTCTCTCTGTCCCTTTTCCCCTGCCATCTTTCCTCCTCCTCGTCGCAGAGCCGATCCAATGTCATGGCGGATGGCTCGAAGCTGTCACTAGCGAACCGCGCAGTCATTTGTCAGGATCACTGCTCTGTAGTTTTACCCTCTCCCGCTCCCTCCGCGTGTTACCCGCCCTTCGACGACTTCTCCACCATCCCCTTTTGTCCTTTAACCTCGCAAGCCCACACTTGCTCGACCTATGAGATCTTCCTTCCCCTTTTGGCTTCTCGCACCAACCGAGCCAACTAATCCGACACATTGCTCTCTAACTACAATGCTCTCGACTTCTACGTTTTGTCACGGGAATAGAAGGGGGAGGGGGTTCAGCAGGAAGGGTTGGTCCAGAAATTTCATCCTTTGAGCTTTGCACACACGTGAAACATAGCTGAATGGAATATCCTCGGGGAATGATTGACCGATGGATCTCTCATTACGTGGTTGTTCGGGAACAATGCTTCTGTGACATAAATGCAGACACGTACGTATATGCTCGGCTCTTTCGACGAGAAGACTCCACAATTGCAATTAATTTGACAATCAAAATTATGGTTTGCCCCTTGAACTTGAAAAAAATATATATAAAATGCAGCGAAGGAGAAACCGGGATACTTTTCGTATAATATACATTCGTATCAAAAGCATGTCGCATATCAGTAGTCTCTTCTAGAGAAAAATTGCGAATATTTGTTCAACCCAATACTCAGCGTTACCCAACGAATATCTATCAATTTGAGCAGCGATAAAACGCAAGCGTTTGTCATCTTTGCCAGTCGAAGTTCGGAGTATCGCATTTTTTAAAAAGGAAAATGAAGAAAATATATCTATGTAACGGTTAGATCGATGTTTTGTTCCCCCGATGTCATGTATCATCATAAGCTTACGCATGCTCAGGGAAAAGCTTTACCGCCTTCGGAAATCACTCACGCGAGACTATGCCTGCATTTATCTCCGATATTGAAATTTGCACTTTTTCTTTTTTTTTCACTCGCTTTGATCGACCGACTCACTAAAATTCCGTCGCATCATCGATTATCGATAGACATATCGTTTCGGGAAGAGATTCTCGTCGTATGGTAAAAAAAATATATTTTTCCCAAATAACAGATACACGGATGGTACTGTGAATGGTGGACAGAAACATCGAACGTTATCTTTGTCGATGAAACGACGGCGGGTGATGTGTGAGTACGCAATTCCATTTGGCCCAAAGGGCGGTTTTTTTTATGGTGAAATGACGATTTCACGTACAGAGATTCGCAACTCTCGCTTAGCATCGTTTCTATCTTTTTTGGCTTCAACTCCCCCCCCCCCCCTTCCTGACTGACACAATTTCCTTACCAGCCCGCGATTCCTTGCGAGATTTAAGATGCAAACCGTAACTATAATAATTCTTGCCACTCTTGTCGCATACGGAGATAATTTTTTTTCCACATATCGACGTCGGCCGGAAATTAGTTTAACTTTCTTCTGCCCCGATTTTTTCGGGAGTTCTTTCCTTTCGCGAATCGATCAGAGACAGAACTCAACCGGCGCGTTCGGTGACTTTAAACATTATTTTAAACATTATTTAAACATTAAACATTATTTATCCAGTTATTTTGGTAATCTTTACGTTTTTGTGTAGTTACTTTTTTTTAAACTAATTAGTTACAGAGAACGTTATTATTTTACATACATACATTAATATTTGCGTTCATGTGTGGTTACTTTTTTGAAAAAGAATTACTTACAGAGAACACTTGAGTGGCGGGTTCCGATTTTGTTGAAACTCATAAATGTGATAAAGCATTGAAAATTATTGGACATGGAATTTTTTTTATCGGCGGCCAAACGGTTCTAAGGGGGGAAACCACCCCTCGAAGAAAAGCGTGTCGAGGGGTGATTTTGCAGTTTCACCCACAAGCGGCCCACCGGTCTGAGTAAAATAAAAACTAAAATTCTTTTACTAATGTAAAGCGATGAAAAATCCATTATAGAAGTTTAACAAAAAAAAAAATAAGGCGGACTAGCTTTTCTTTGAGGGATGGTTTCCCCGATTGAATCCGGTTTTCCGCCGATAAAAAAGGATGTTTCTAATACTTTTCAATGCTTTATCACATGTATGAATTCCAACAAAATCGAAGGCGGACACTTAAGGGGATATACCAGTGTGGCACTTTAAACAAATCGATTTTTTTGCCTTTTTTGACAGTTTATACTTTCAAGAATATCCTGTAAAAATTTCAAGGCCGTATCTCTAATTATTTTATCTTGCAAAAATCGATATTTAAATCTTCAAACGCGTTTTTCTCGAAAAGAGATTTTTCAAATTTGCTGACATTGTAACTCAAAGAGCACTTATCCGATTCATTTGAAATTTGAACTGAGTACTCTTGACTATATTTACTCTGACACTGGCGTAGGATATTTATGATTGGATGAAAATTGACGATTTGGCATTGAAAAAAACGACCATTTTATAGGCAAGAAAACAGACTTTTCTTCATAACTACGCCATTCTGTTAGATTTTGATATTTTTCGAAAATCCTACGTCATTGTACAGGAAATACCTATCAGTTTGACGACATTTTTCCTTTTTCGGTTTCAGCTACTCAATCGGCCGGAATCATATCAGCAGTGGAGGAACTTTTTTTTGGCGCCTCCGAAGGCAGCGCATAAGTCGCTTGGATCTCAATATTTTTCTATGAAAAATGATGTAATATAGGTCAAATATATCCAAATATATTCTTTATTTTTCGAATCGTTTAATTAAGTACTTTTCTTCCAAAAAATTCCCGAAAGTCACCCAAATTTTCAGCGTTCACACTGGTATAGCTCCTTAAATGATGTTCCTCGTTAGTAACGTATGGTACAAAAGGTATGAATGAATTCCCTCATATGCAGGCTTGCATCCCTGGTATTGATAATTATGGATCGAATAGGACGGAGGGAGTTCTTGAGAATGCCAATGGAACATGGAATGCAATACATATGCATACATATATACGCGCGCGCCCACACACACACACACACATATATATACATATACACAACGCGTAAGATAGTGCTGCAGTAAAAGCTCAAGTATGCATTGAAATAAACCACGAGGCCACCTGCATTTCCACTTCTAGCTATCCAGCCATGTGGAATCAACCATCTTAGAATACTTTCGACGCTCAAGTAAATTCCATCGAGTCCCTGCGCTATTCTTGGCCTCGTTCTATCCTTTACCCGCTCAATCCTTCTGTCCTCCGTTATTCTTTCAACCCCTTCGCACTTTTCTCCCCTATACCGTCATTTTTGTTCTTTCCTCCGTATATCCTTGATATTTTTCAGTTGAGCAACGCTTCTACCAGTGTACACCTGAATTGCACGACTTTTCGAAGACAATGTTCTTTCTCCTCCCTATACCATTCATTCTTCCTCCGCAATATCTTCTTTTTTTGCAAACCGCTCTTTTTTTCCATGTCATCTCATTGTTTCGTCATGTTTTGTGTTGTTGTCCGAGTTGTGCATTTTTGCCCACTTGCCCCGTCATTAAACTTTTTCTTCACATTCGCGTAAGTTCGATACGGCTCGTTCGTTCGCATTTTATTTTCCAAAATTAAGAACGAGAGTATTGTTTTTTTTTTCTTGGGAACATATGTCCCATGTGGGTCTCGACGATGCACCGGTGAGTTGATCATCAACGTTAAGGTGGACAAAAGTGAGGTTTTCCTCTTTACACCCAGCTTTTTCATCGTACGATTTATCATGTGGGAATTAATGAAAAACTGCATCGACACGGCTGAAGGAAAAAAAGAGGATGGAATGGTGGTGGAGTTTTATTAAACATTTAACGGTCGTATTCGTGAAACGCCGAGGAAAGGTCCGGCGAAAATTGGGAGACCACACTCGTGCAATCGCGTCGTAAGTGTTCGTGTGAGCGAACGTACGCGTGTCCAAAAGTGCAATAAGCCAGCACTATTTTATTCTACCCCTTCCTCTCTCAAGCTTCCTGCTTCGATAAAACTTTCACCGGACATTTCTATGTACGACTCCAGTCTCGTATTGTATGTACAGGGTGTCTCATTTTAATCGTCCCACGCAATAGTTTTCCATATGATGCGTTCTTCGAAACTTGCACTGTCTTCAGGGGCCATCCTATGGTACGGATGAGCCCTGTACGGCGTTGAAGTTTGCATCGTCGGAATGCGTCGATTTTCCCCCTATTTTTTCATTTTTTCACTTTGATCACTGCCGAAAGCCTTTTTTTCCAAATTGAGGTCGCAAGCCTCTAATCTCTAATACGTAAAAAAATTTCAGTGATTTTCACAGCCTAAGCCGGCCAAAAAATGCGAGCCTTCGAAAATAATTAATTTTCATTGCATTCCAACAATACAAACTTCAACGTCATTGTCTGGGTGGAGGACCCTCCAAGATTTCAATGTGACATTGGTTCTTTTCAGATGGAGTAATTCCTTTTCGGCTAGGGTTATAAGCACATTTCTATACGAGTTTATTAATGCAAAGGACAACATATGGGTATTCGAATGCACCATCTATTGAGCAGAAGAAAACAGTATCATTCCATTTAAAAAAACTTTTAAAAAACATTCTTTTAAGCAACGCATATTAAGGGAAATGTCTGCGTGGAAAGATGAATATTGGACACCCTGTATACTTTCATATATATATATATATATATATATAGATATATATATATATGCCTGTGTGCGTATAGGATAGCACCACAGGCCACTGCATCGAAGGTGCGCCAACTCACGTGCTATATTGTCGGTTTGCCGTTCATTTGGAGGATTACCAAATGAAAGATATTAATCCGTTCTTTCTCTATTTCATCCTTCCCTTTTCGAAACACATGTCCTATACTTCTCAGCTGATCTACACGTTTTTGATAAAGCACCAAGAACCGTTGTATCCCATTTGCACGTATGCGCAGTCACGCGTTACAGTTGTTCCGAATGGCCCTAGCTTTTTTTCGTTCCTTTCCGCTATATTCATGCAAAGTTACTTCCTTGCATACTGTGATCGTTGAACTCTGCATAAATTTGTAACAATGTCATCACTTTTTCAAATAAAGTTATTCGGATTAAAGCCGCGGAACACAGCTTGAGGATCTGCGGAAAAAAAATCGCCGAAACATTTCTAATGTGGCTCTTTGTCGAGGATGGCAAATTATTGCTGGAAGGCTCGTAATCGTAGGAAGTCCGAGCTACCGTATTTCCACTTGGTTGTTTTGGATAGGCAATTGGATGATCGCGAAAATAACTGTGGGTGATTGTTTCGTTTATCTACTTTAAATATATTTAAATAAACAATGAACGAAACGTAGGTGGTTAGTGATTCCGAATACAGATTGTCTCTGGATTGGTAAGGATCGAAGATGCCGGATGCAAGCAATGTTATTCCCGACGGCTTCTTTGTTCCAAGACTTGACGTGTACTGACTCGTCCGTTGAGAAATTTGGCGTTTTCTCACTAAGATATTTGGGGGTAAAACTCCCTGTAGGTACATGGTGGGAGTGACCTTAGTCGTGTGTTGTAAAAAATCCAAACCCATATGCGCGAATGTGAATGGCGAAGCCGTGGTCTTTTCCACAGGGCGCGTCCAGTGAAATAATGCTATAAAACATCTGGAGCGCACCTTGGGCTGCATCTTTAACCCTTGGCCCTTAACTAGCAGTAAAGTGTTAAACCGACACCTTCGTTTGCTGCCTCGAAGACGCTAATCCAAAGTTTTTATCTTTATGCCGTAGTTAGGACCATAAAAAATACACGGTGAAAACCCCGTAGTTCTGCTTACGTACTTCACATGTGCCGCCTACAAACTATGCGCGTAGTTAGTATTTTAGGCCACACGAAATTGTTTGCAGGTCGCGACAACACTCGAGGTTCATATCTAAGGCTATCTTGCAACTCTTGAATTGATTTCTCCTCATTAATACAAAGGGATCGTCTTACATCTACGAATACAACTAGACCCACGAAGTAACGTTGTCGAGGACCTTTTTCGTTCACTTAATAATCAACATCAAAGAGACCCTTTGTCGGTAATCGGCAAAAAAAAATTGCGCGTTCAATTTTTCTTCTGCAATTTGTCCGTTGGAATTTCCTTGGAGCGGTAAGGTTCTTCTACTAAAGTTACTTCTACGGAACATATCGTTACGAGTTTCCCCCTTGGGGGATCAGTCGACGAAACTGCTTGTACGATAATTTCAACTTGTAGTTCTGGCGAACTGATGCAAATGCCACCAAAACCGGGCGAGAGACTTGCATTTAAGTGGTCGAGTACCCGCAGCGTTGGCCGCATTCTATCTTGCAGATCCGTTGACTAGGGACAAATTTAGAGATACAGTGGAAAGGGTTGCGCTGAAGTAGCAGGAACCTTCGTCGACTGGGTCTGCGAGAGAACGTTCTGCCAAGTGGCAGGCATCAGGAATGGAAGAGCAGCTCGACAGCGCCACTAAGAAGCGCCCACTGCTGCAATGGCAAAGTTAACAACTCGACTGGAATGATTAATTCATGATTGTGTACCTTTGTCGAACAAACAATTGTTACCATTGTATACTAACAGCCGTTGGATTTCGCGTTTCACGGAATCCAATGTATTTGGGTATCTGTCGGTCATCATTACGTAATGCAGCACCTGTTTCGGATAGAACGTAGAACTTTCACAAGAGAATATGACGAGAACGATAGTCAGGTTAACAGTGAAATATCTGATTACCCTCTAACGAAAGTAACGTCATCGTCTGTTCGGTGAGATGTGTTTTCGAAACTTTGGTTGGTGTACATTGCTTGTTTTGGATCACAGACGTGCTTGATCGGCGCTAAATATATTCGGTATTCAAAATTTGCCAAGTGGGCCGGATACTAAGGTTTTGGTGTACCCAATCTATGGAGTAATGGGAATTTTATAGCTTCACTTGACTCCTTATAAATAGATACGGAGACGAATGAGTGAGTATAGAAGATACAGAGCGAGAAAGAGAAAGAAGGCGGAAGGGAGAGATCGAGAGGGTTATGCAGCACTATAATCTCTGTTAAGAGCCTCAGAAGCTTAGACAGGACCTTTGTATACAAAGTAATATCGATAAACCTGCATGTCAGAGAATATTCATGCGGAAGTTTCTCTTGGCTCTACCAGTTCACAGGCCCTCAGAGAAGGGATGATTTCTCTCAGTGTTGATATTGTATGGAGAGTGAGCGGAGATAGGGAGGAGAGTCAGAACAGCCTGAGGGTGTGTACATAAAGCGTAAACACCTTGGCCAAAAGATAGATATCCTGTATAAAATATTTATTCACCCTCCTTCTGTTCACTCAACGTTTGCAATACGTTGATGTTAAGGAGAGTACTATGTGGAAGATAACAAATTTAGTGGAGTTCGGAATCTCTGTCTAGTCGTCGTCGTATACAACGAATGAATGATAGGAAGAGATCATCACTTTAAAGAAGTTTAGATATCTCAATTTTTCGGCTAAACAGGCTAAATTTGGTATCGGATGATCTTCACAATGTCCTGACGAAAGCAGATTTGGGTTTACCTTTCATGAAGATCGACAACATAAAAAGGTATCAAGCAATGGAAAACTATTTAAAAAATGTAGATATATCTAAATAAATTCAAGTAGGCTAATTCCAACCCACACAAATTCAAAACAGTACCAAATATCGGCGTGCAATCCTCATTACTGCCTCTTATCCTCTCTTTCTCTTGCGTTTGATTCTTCTCTAATTTTCTTTATGGTTTCCTTTTTTTAGAGCATGGCAACATATTGTTGTATATATACCGGCAGATATAACTAGGAGAAAGGTTCGCAGAAGAGAGAATGCTAGAATTCCAAAGGTTCCCATGGGTCTCTGACACGTCTTGCACATTTATCACCTCGTTCGCACGTTTTATCCGACGACAGCGCATTGATGACGCATTCGAGGCTCCGTGACGGGTAGTATCAGTGCACTATAAGAATGAGATTTTTTTATACTTCTTTCTCTCCTATTGTCGTAGCTACTCATGGCTCGAGATGTCCCTGAAAATGGCGGACCTTTCTACTTTAGCTTGGCGAAAAAGTTAAATGATCGAAATATTCGATTCCTTATAACTTAACGTCAATCTGATTCACTGAGACAGATTGTGACACCACGGAATGATAACTACAGTCGCATCAGTCGACGGGGAAAAGACAAAAAAATCCTTTTACTAAGGCTAGTTTTTACTTTTACGGTCGTTAGTAGTGATAAACGAAGCTCGAATATCGATTTTTCTTATCGGCCGAACTAGAGATGTCACTTTTTTTTCTTCATTTGATCCTTTTCTTTCTTTCGCGACTTTCATTGGCTTATCACTAGAATCCCTTCGAAAGTGACAAACGAAACGGGGCCTCCTGTCTATCTTCCAACAGCGCGAGGAAGTCTCGAAGAAACACCAGAGCTTCATGCGACAGGTCGAGACTTATGGTCTTACACACTCTACACATACTCCACTTTTCCCGTCCACTATCTTTCTTTCAATCTCTCTCGTTTCAGATTGCAGTATCGCAGATACCACGAAGAAAGATGGAGTTTGATGGAGAGGGTGTTTTTTTTAGGAATATAGCCGGAGCTTCTCCTCTCGAACACACAGGATGTACACGATCGGAAGTCACCCACCGTCTCGAAGCGAGTCGTCAGAGCTGATCAAAGATTCAGACGATCTATTGCATCATATAGGCACTGCACTTTTCTCGATCGTTCCAACACATGTCAAGCTCCGAAATGTTGACACATCGACATATATATTATGAGATACAAAACTCTGTATGTATACTTATCGCGCGAGCTCGGGCGTTATGATTGGTTGCTCCTTTCAAAATTCGATGTACGTGCATCGCTGCTTTTCTTCATGCGGAATCCTATTTGAATGTCATTTGCACAAATAATATTTCGTATCGACAAAATGAGCGATTTTCCGGATAAATAAAAGCAATCGTTTGTTTAGAACCATTCGACTTATGAGTTTCATTGTTCTTGGAGTCACAGCAGAAGAATGGACGTGACATTTGTCGGACGCAAATGCAGGAAAACGAAGTTCGATCATGGCGCATAAATGATTTTTGTCTGCCCTCTTGCTATACATTGTTCAGTCTGCTCCTGGCTTTACAGTTGGATTTTTCGTTTCTTCTTTCCTAGTCGAACGTGACGCTTTTCTTACGTTGACTCCTTTTTTTTAAACCCAGACATCGGTTCGCGATCGCGCACCCTTTTTACTTCTGTCCCCAGTGGGCCGTCTGTCCTTCGGATACTGTAAAGAATTTCGGGAGAATAAGGTTGAGGGGGAAGAAAGGGAAGAGACGATGAACCTTTTCTACCTCGTCATTGTACGTTGCAAAAGAATATTCCTGACAATAACGAGCCACTGTGACGGAAAGCTCCGGAAGGTTTCTTTTCCAAGTTGCTCTTTCTGAGCACAGTTCCTCCATTTGAGTCTGTTTAAAGTTGAGACATCATCGTTCCATTTGTGTTAGTGCCAATATATAGCTTTACTTTTATTATTGAGCCTAATGACATCGAGTATTATATTTGTCGTTAAATTGAGTTGGCCAAGGTACTCGGTTTTCGGAATAGGGGATGAGATGAGGTACCTGCAGGCTGAACGGCGACAGCCAGGAATCGACATTTCTCACGAATGCGCCTGCACAACAGACAAGCAACAATATTTAGAATAGAAATATCAGGGTGCCGAAAGCCTGCTGATTGAATACAAAGTTAATTAACAAGCCGAGAATTCTTATCATAAAGGAGCAGCAATGAATTTTGAATAGAAGCAGAGATATATCCATCATTAGAGTAACGTATCAGTTTTTTCATATCTCGGCCAGACGTTATTGCTGTCATTATTGCTCATGTTTGTGTTTACTCCGTATAAAACCGCGGAATACACATTTTGTCTCTGATGTCGATACCCTAGCAACCAGAATGTACCAGTTGTATTTGATTCTACAGAGGATCACGATAAAATGTATTGCCAGGCCAACACGGTGCCCATCAACACATGTTCACCGATATTGAGATTGTAGTAATGAACAAAATGCATGAACGGATCCTGGACGATATACATTTGACGGCCGCAAGGCAATTTTCCTCGTAATGAAATTTCCGTCAATCCAACCATTAATTGCAACAGAAAGGGGCAGCAGGATGAAGTTCAAGGAAGGGAGAGAGCGCGCGAGAAATCGCGGAAAAAATATGATCAAACGATGCCTCACGGAACAGTTGCAAGCTCAAATAGATTGGAACATTCGTTCACACAGCCCTGCTCATTATGTCCTCGACGGACTATGGCACTATCATTTCGAAACGAACAAATCTTTCTTTTGCTTCGAACATTTCACATCGTCACCATAAAGCAAAAGATCTTTTTGTGAGCTCTTGACTATCCGGTAAATTTGCAAATTGATGGACCAATAGTCTTTTGATCCTTGCATATAACTACGGTCAGTTGGACTTTCTGCTCTTCCTGATAAATGCCCGTTTATGGTACAAAGGTACTGCGAGTAATTACCTAATGTTTCAGTTTGTCCAAGAGAAGCTACCGTATTACACAAGGCCCGTTGCCGTGTAGCTTTATCAGTGTGTCGCCTGTCGCGATGGTAACTTCTGTTCCCATACCACGCCATATTTCGCTCGCGAGAGCTTTTGGCTTTCATTACGAAGATGTCTGATTGCACGATTTTTTTCGCCCCTCGGCGTCCGCGCGTTATCAACCCAGCCGGCTGCGTTGTATGGAAATCAGCCCCACGATACACATTATAAAGATAATCTTCGAATTTCGATCTTCATTACATAAATTATAATCATAGCTATGGACGCTGCCCCATGTGATTTTAAAACCGGGCGTCACGGTACTGAAGAAAATTGTTCTCCATTGTTTGTCTATTCTGGGGATTTAGGAGACGAATTTTCGTAAAAGGTTTAAAAGCAGGGTGGAGAGAGAACGAGGGTTTGGATATACGGCTTATACCGTGTGTGCACATAAAGGAAAGCTCTCGTAGAGGATTTATTTTTCAGCTTTGCAAGGCGTTACATGGAATACGAAATCGGTGTTCTCGCACTCCTTTTATTCTCTCTCTCTCTCTTTCTCTCTTTCTATGTCTGTTCAGCGATTGTACCAATTAACGAAAAAAACCTGCACAGATACTGAATTTATTACGCGAGCACGTTCGAATCTTCGTATAACGTCCCCCTCCTGAGCATGTACACGTACTCGATTTATATATATATATATACTATACGTTCGCAAAGATATTGCGCACGTTTGAACGATGCAATGATGTACTATTCTTTTGGTGATACACACCGTAGAGAAGGAAATTTACGGACTGGCGCACTCAACTCTGCGGAAAGCAAGATCGTCAGCAGTCTTACAATCTACAATTCTGGTCAACTCTCCAGGAGTCATTGCTAACGCGAGCAACCGGCCATTTGTTCCACCGGCATCCTCTATTCGTGATAGAACATTTCAAAAAAAGCTTAGGAACAGTTTTCCACAAATTAACCGAAAAACTAGGATTATCCAGAAAAATAATCACCAGTCTAAATTGTCGATTAATAATCGTCTGTGGTAATATGTTTGCTGAGCGATGTTACTCCTTGCGAGTTTGGAGCATCAAAGTAATTATAAGAAAATAATTATTTAGCGTGAGGGAAGGGGGCCCAAATTGGGCACTCTAAGGGAAATAAAAAAAAGCATTTTTTCGCTATCGGGTGCTCAATTTATCGTGGTTTAATAGTACATTCACATATTTCCAGTAAACCTTCAAAATACAAACAATGAAACCAATTTGAATACATTAAGGAATGCCCGCTTTGCTCAGGGGGTTACTCTAAAGCGGGAACGGCTTCTGGGCAAAGCGGGCACATAGAGGGTAAAGCGAGCACCCTGTATTTTCTTCCTGAGATTAAGCATAAATAAGAAGAAAATAGGGAATCATAAGGGGGGGGGGGGGGGGGAAGAGAACTATGAATGTACCCACATATTCTATTGCAAACAAATCATTATTATTATCATAAAAGAACAAAAACTTAACGTGTCTTCGCATCTTCTTAAAAGTCAGTAAACTTTATTTTTTGGCTATTATCACAGGAATATGATCCAACACCAGGGTAAGCAGTGCATGCATCATGAGCCCACATTTGACAGTCGTTGCATTGAATCCAGTTTTCGGTGGGAGGATCTATAAATGGTTCGTTGCATATAATGCACACGTAATTTTCCTTGTCTGTAGTTTGTTTCTTTTTTTTTTTACTTTTTTGGCTTTTCATTAGTTTTCAAATCCTTCTGAAGGCTCTCATCCCAAGAAGCTTGTTATGTCTTTCTTTTATATTTATTTACCAACCCAAAATTATAGTGGATTTCGTTACGGGGCGGTAACAATACCACTTCCAAACATGTAAAACACATAGTTGCAATAAATAACAGTGTTTTGGTCAGTTCCTACATAGATAAATAAATGGGAAAATTATTAAAATAAAGTCACATAGTCATCTTCTACCTTTTATTATCATGTTAATTTCACATTGTCATCTGTCAATGGAGGCAAAGCGGGCACGTGCTCGATTTCCTACAACAAAGATTTAAAAAACATTGGGATATTATTCAAATAAAGTATCAACTTCATTTTCCACAGCCACCTTTTATACTGGGCATAGCGGGCACGTGTTCGCTTTACCCTGCCCGCTTTGCCCTTTTGCACCACTTGACATTTTCATCAAACCTGACCAAAAAATGATTGGAATTGTCGCGTTCTGAGGGGACGTGGGCATATATATTTGGGGTTCCCTCTTTGTAGCCTACGCCTAGCGCAATAGCTCGGGATGAGGGTTAAAAGGGGTAGTGCTTAGGTAAAAATAGGATGACGCGATTATCCGATTGAGGAATAATTGGACCCAAAGTCTATCGCCTCGGGGATTATTGGAATTAACCAATTTGGTTAAGTCGATTAAATTGATAATACAGAAAATATACATAAAATATTTCGCTTACATTTGTCGATGCGCCGTGGGTACAATGCTTGGAGATACGGAGGGGCGAATTGGGCCTTCGCCGGTAGGACGGACCGCTCGCTTATGGATTTAGCGGACTTGGTGTTCTTCACGTTGACACAATCTTTTAATACATGAGTATTTAGCGCGAGCCGAGTCTTCGAATTATTTGGAAATTTACGCTATTTGATGTATCATTAACAATTATACCGGAGACATACGAATTTTTAGAGTTAACGCTTGAACTCGTCGGATGCTGTCGGGAGACAGCTTTTTGTATCGAACTAGATCCGATGGAAGATGTTGGGAGACTTCGTCCGAACGCGATGGAAACTGATGGGAGACTACTTCAACGAGTGATGATGGAACACTGACTTTCTGTAGGATAATTCTTCGCCAAGTGGAAAAGAGGAGAAATTTCGTTAATGGGGGAAGGAGTGCATTTCCGTGATGTGTTTTCCTTAGAGATTGGTGGAAAAGGCATCGAATATAGGTCTATTCGGATCATTAGTCGAAAATAGAAAGTGGGAGCAGGACGTAGTCTGCTAGTCATATTCGTCGCGCTATTTTCAGGAATTGGAGCTGCGTTTCTTTATCTGGAGCGCGAAAAAAGACCCGGAAGAAAAAGGGGCCTTGTCGGCGGCGAGAACGCACCGCTCGAGATATGGCTTGTTGACCAAGGCCCGTGAGTGCACGTAGTGTTTTATGACAGGGTAGTTTCCTTGATTGGAGGATTTCATTCTGGCGAGTGTGTATTTGTTCTTCATGTGGTTAAGACCGATGTACTTTCGCATGGGAAAGTACGTGAGACGCTTACTTATTATCAATCAGCCTACATTTTCGCCGTGGTAGGTCTAAGCTTAAAGAAAAATATAAATATCCGTCGAAAAATGAGAATGCCGCTTTCGCGCGTATGTGGTCGTTCATGATTTCCATAGGAAATCGCGTCGGTCTTGCGTCTTCGCCGGATCTCAAGAAGATAAGGGTAAGCGAGAATAATAAATACATTGTGCGCATTTGGTCGCGACGTGACGGAATACATTCAAGCAAGTATGAATGAAACAAAGTGAAATAGGCATAAAACAATAGTCACATTTTAGTATTGATCTATTTTACTCACAAATATACAAAGAACTATGTACATCGCTTTTTTTTTCAAAACCCGCGGAATTTCACTACTGCGGCAGGTAGGGCGGCATGGGGGCAACATCCCCGCGTCGCCGCGGTAACTTTTAAAACGTCAGTCGTATGGAGGATGTCCGCTTTAGGCTGGGTACTCGCTTTGGGCCCCCTTTCCCTACACTCCTTTTTTAAACATGATCCATCAGAATAGCTACGAGGAAAAAATTATTACGTGAGATTTCACATTGAATTTTAATATATATAATCTATCTATGTACAGGGTGTCCAATAGGAAGTTGCTAAAACTAAATAATCATAAACTCTTCCCTCCATGAATTCAATAGGGGCCCTTTTTCTAAGGCGCATACCCGAGGCCCCGCAGTTTTATTCCAGCCGTGGTTGAAGCAAGTACGCGCGCGTCAAAATGAGTGAGCTTACCACGGAAGAAAAAGTATATCTTATTGAGTGCTTCTTCTTGAGGGGAAACATTTATAGTAATGCGTATAGAGGGTTTCGTACTAAGTTTGGAACTCATAGAGTTGCCAGTGAAAATACTCTGAAAAGGTAAGAATTTAATATTTATTCATATTCATCTATCACACAACTTGTGTTTCAATTCAATTCAACTGTAATGAAGTAATTTTACGTTAATTTTTGTAGGATAATCGATAACTTCGTGGAGTATGGTACACTCCAGGACCGTAGACACGAGTTGCCAGGTCCATCTGTTACGGTGACTACACCAGAGAAGATCAACGAAATTGAGAATTATTTCAAACAAAATCCCAATGATTCGATTCGGAAAGCTGCTCAAGAATTAAAAATAACCAAATCATCATTACACAACATTTTGAAAGTTGCATCCGTATAAAATAAGCACTCATCAATTGTTAACTGAACATACCATGACGAAACGCGTCGAATTTTTTTAACACTATTACGGGAATGTTTGAAGCCGAAGAACTTAATGAGAAATTGATTATTTATTCCGATGAAGCACATTTTTGGATGAATGGATACGTAAACAAGAAAAAATTACCGGTTTTGGGGAACGGAAAATCCCAACATATCGCTAGCGAAGTCCCTTCATCCACAGAAAGTAACGGCATGGGCAGCGATTTCAGTAAAAGGAATTTATTTGCAATTCTTGGAATCTACGGTAACAGGAGAGAGTTACAAACAGCTTTTGGAAACGAAATTCTTCCCCTATGGAAAAAAGAGGGGACTGGTTAAAAATGTTTACTTCATGCAAGATGGAGCGACGCCGCACCGGACTCATGAGGTGTTTGAAGCTATTCATCGCGTATATGGGACTCGAGTAATCGGTCTGGGGTACCCTAAAATTGCTCAAGTCGGACTAGAATGGCCTCCGTACTCACCGGACCTGAACCCTTGTGATTTTTTCTTGTGGAGTTACATTAAAGATCATTGTTACGCTAAAAACCCCAGCACCCCATGTAGGGTGATCGGTAGCGGCCAATGATTGGCCGATGCTCGACGCCAAGCTTGCCAACATTGGCACTCGAGCTTGGCCCGATCATCGACCGAGCCTTGGATGATAAGAGCGGCCCGATATTCGCAATCAATATTGGCCCTAGAATGGCTTATGAGAATCGGCCGAGCATCGCGTAGGAGTTCATTCGAGAATCGGCCAACAATAAGCCCCACTCACGATTGCCATCATTGGCACTCGAGCTTGGCCCGATTATCGACCGAGTCTTGGCGGCTAATTGTGACCCAATATAGATCACCAAAATTGGTCCTGCAATGCCAAAAAAAAATTAATTATTTTTGTGTTGTAATTCGTCATTACCTGGTCTTTCGAAATGATTAGTTCGAAGAAAATATTTCACCCATATGGGGCTCGAACCTTGAACTTCCGTACTCATAGCCAAACACGCTGCCCCTATGCTATCGAGTGTTTGTAACATTTGAATCGCAGATATGGCATCAGATACCAAATGGATTCTCATCATTATTTGTATCACAAACTATATCAATTAGTTAATATCATTGTGATAATTAGAGAGTGTTACCGAATGACATGTTATAGAATTTTCAAACCTAACCCATATATATAATTCCTCTCTCTTCACCTTCTCTCTACCCCCACAACCCGTTAATATGTGTGTTGCAATAAAGACAGACCATTAGTTCATTAGTTTAAGTTTAATTTGAATAAATAAATATATTTAAAATGAATAATTCCAATAATGGAATGCAATAGGAAAAAAATTGATTTCACGAAAAATCTAGTTAATTCAAATAAAAAATAAATAAACAGACGCGGTTCGTTAATGTTAATAGAATTTTTCTGTCAGTGTAGGATGGTTCATAAAAATCGGCAGAATATCGCGTATGAGCTCGTTCGAGAATCGGCCAACAATGAGTGCATTGATTTGGTAGTCTATTTGTTAAGAATAATGTCCAATGGACTCGTAAAAAGTATTTATCTCGTCTCTCAATGACTTCAACGCGAAACATTGAATCGTCAATATACGAATTGCGGTTCGATCATGCGTTACTCGGCCGAACATTGGCCGCGTATCGGCAAACCAATGATTGGCGAGTCTATACTTCGCCAAACATCGGCCTCGTATCGACAAGCCAATGATTAGCGAGTCTATATTTGGCCGAACAGTGGCCTCGTATCAGCAAACCAATGTTGGCTAATCAATACTCAGCCGAGCATTGGCGTTCAATTGGTTAATCGATCATCGTCCCGCCAACATTGGTCCAAGTATTGGCCGTTACGGTTCGATTGGCGAAACCTACATGGGACAGGAGAAGAACTGATCGCGGCCATCCAGGAAGTGGTTCGCGGCATTACGAACGATATGTTGGACACAGTTTTTCACAGTTTTCAAAAGAGAATTGATTTTTGTGCACAATCTAACGGTTCGCACTTCGAGAATATCTATCATTAATCACTGTACTTTTTCGTTATTTTTATAAGATGTAATAAATTGACATAAAAGCATATTTGACTGGGTTTTATTTATGTGCGTTTAAGACTGCAGAGTTTCCTCTATTTAAAGAAATTTGGTTTTTTTGATTCTGTGCACGTGTATAACTGCCATTGTAGGTTGGAATGGATGAAACTTTGACCAAACAAAAGTTTCAAGCAAATTCCAAATATCTCAACAGATTCTTTTTTCCCTGTGGATCAATGTGCATCGATCCACGCGTATTTTTTTGGCTAACTGACACGGCCCGCGAATAAGTCAGAACAATGCACTCGGCTCTATTTTTGCGTACGTCGAAAAATCTATTAGGACAATGTGAGTGCAAGTAGATTGCGTATATGGTAGCGCAAAAAGTTCAGTGAACTAATGGGACAGGGTCAAATAAAAGCTCGGCCGAGCATTAAGGATTCGCAGTGAGGGTACAGAGAGGGTCGAGAATAGCCGGTAAATTGTGTACGAGAGAGACAAAAGCGTCAGAGTTATACCACAGTGCGGAAGGTCGGGAATAAAGAGGGAGTTATGTGTATATGTGGGTGTGTGTGGCGCCTGATAGTCGAGGGTGAGAGTCTCGGATCATGAGCGACGTTAAAATCGCACACACATGAAATTTCAGCACGGTGTTTTACAGTACAGCGGTACTAACGGAGCCCTGTAGCGCACGTTTCACTACGCAACCCCACTCTCGGTCTTTGGGACAAGCCGCTTTAAAATTTTACGACCGGCAACATTTTCGGAACTCTCATCCTCATCCTATTGCTATTTTCTGGAAAATTTACTCGACAAAACATCCTCCTCTAAACTCATTCTGGGAATATACCCTCTGCAGTTTCAATTGTAGACAATATTTTATAGGCAATGAGTAATTTTTTAATAAAAATATTATCCCGGGAAATTGTACATTCCAGATTGGGACTTATTTTTCTAAGCAGAAGCCGAAAAAGTTGGGACGATAGGAACAATGGCAATAACGAGGTCTGCGCGAGTTAGTTGAAGTTCTGTTCACTTCCGCTGCCACGCAAGATGTTTTTTGAAAAGCAAAAAACAAATTATCGTGACAGTAGTGTGTGAGCTGATGCATTTCCGCGAATTTTGCAAACATTTTCCGTTCTCCGGGTTTGTGCACTGAAAGCCTGCACATTTCCATTTCTCGCTGACGCTCAAGTCAGCATTTTCGACTGTTCCGCGCTAATCAATTGCATATTCAAGCTCACACGTTTCCATAATCCACGAGGGTTCTCCACGAATTCATTTGATTTCTATCGAAAAACAGGGTTTTGAATTTCGGAGTTTTTGCTCTACGAATATGTCTACATTTCTCAGGCTTACCAACTTTACCATCGTTTATTCAAATAACATTTTATTCCCCTTATCATGAAAATTATTCTTATTTCTCGTCTCCAATATATTGGAGTTTATTTGCGGCTTTTCTCAACTTATCATCTTCATTCGTAACCTTGACGTTGTTATTGTTATAGACATTATTATTTTATATCACTTCTATAAAAGAAGCGCAAAGCTTATCGTTCCTTTTTCTGGCGCTTTAGGGTACTCAACTTATTCCGAGCTAAAGACACACACACACACACACGTGTGTGTGTGTATATATATATATATATATATATATATATATATATGTGTGTGTATATACAAAGCGACGACACAAATAGAAAGCACCCGACGGTGGGCTTTTCCCGTAACTCGATTTATCCGTGAACTTCTCATTTCTTTTATTACACACTGGCTCTCAAAGCGATCTCATATCCGTGTCGCTTTTTTCCCCTTCTTTCCCGTTCCGCGGAGACGCAATTCCTCATTTTCCACGTTACATTGACCCAGATAAAAAAGAAAGGTGCAAATTTGTAGCAGAATTTTAATTGACAATAACAAATATCGGTGCAAAAATTATACGGCGCTAAAATTAATTGACAACATGGTCAACTCTTGTATGCTCCGAATAAATGCTAAAAAACATGAGAAAAATCGGGGCAAATGAATAGATGAACAATGAAAAAGAACGGGAGGAGAGAGCGATGAGAAACCAAGCAGGAATCACTATCGGTAGAGTATAGCATTGAAGTTTGCAACGTTAGAATGCAATAAAAGTTCGTTTTGATTTTTCTTATTTTTTATTATAATTATTTTTTATCCATTAAGGTCGTGAATCTCTAATGAGGATAAGAATTGGTAAAAAAAATGTCAGTTATTGAAGGAAAACCAACTTTCGTTGTATTCCAACGATGCATACTTCAACATCATCGGTGAAGCTTCTCATGTGCGACGGTGTCGCAGCGAGGAACAGGGCGAGGAACACTTCGTAAGAAGTGACGATTAACTTTAGAGCCCGTTGAGTTAACAGCTCGAGGACAGGTCGTTGATGGCTGTCACGGAATGGCGGAATAAAAAGAGCGCGACCAATGATTTCGCAGGCTCCAAGTTGACGGCCGTATGTCGCTCGACGTGCACGCGATTTTCAACGACTCCACGCAGATGAACATTTTTTCCCCCCTTTTACAGTTATGCCATTTTTTTCGTTGTTTGCGTACTAGCTCTCGAGTTGTGAATTCAGCTGTTGAATTATACAGTTTAAAAAACTTCTATGCAAACAATTGCGCGAGAAGCGCGATTTATTCGGGACGCTTGACGTAAACGTGAATATTAATTATTTCGCCAGAACGCCGGGCAACATATTAAAATTAACTTGAACTACTGTTATCTGCAGCTTCGGAATTAATTTGTAACTCGTCATTTGCATATTTGATAAATGTTTATTTAGTATTTCGTGTCATTTTGGATTTTTTTTGTAGAAAATCGTAATGATGTATTTCTACAAAAATTAAGCATTTTAAAAAGTATCATCTAAAGAACACTTTACAATTTTTTTTCGTACAAATATTTAATTATAATTGATTTCCTGCCGATGTCCGGAGAATATCTCTCAAAAACGTCGTTTGCGGCGAGCAATGACCTTCAGTTGGTATATTAGTTTATCTTATGATTAATCGAAGGAATTTCCGAAATATGAAAGTAAAAAAAGGCGCCCGCTCAAAGTGAGTCTTGATTGTGGCAAAGAAAAGGGCACTTTTCGTAGATCAAATCGAAAGTATACATGGGAAAAAAAAATTCTTCGATCAAATACCATATTTTTAAATCTAAAAAAAGCCCTAAAAATTTCAAAAATATCGATGCAATATATTTTGAGATATTTCGCTCATCCACTTTTAAAACGTACTTTCGAGAAAAACGCGTGTAAAGTTTCGTATTTAAAGCACATACGGGTATTCTGACGATCTAGCCGGTCATATATCAATTTCTAAAACTTTACGCAGGTGAAAAAAACCGGTTATTATTATTGCTAAATAACTAGAAAATAATAGGCAACCCTACCCCGTCTCTCATCGGGTGCACCCACGCCCTATTTTCCGTCGGAACTTTACCATCGCTGCAAGTATATGTATCTTTCTCTGCTATCTATGTCTGACTGTCTCAGTTGAAAATAAAAAATAATTGTTAACGGCGGTTTCTTAAAAAAATATTGTTATGAATTTCGATCGAGCAGGTAAGAACACATACTTTTGAAACATTTTTCCGTGTTATTTGTTAATGGAATATTGTTTTTTCGTCATGTGAAAAAAGGTCAGAATTGTTAAATTTTCTACCAGATTTTTACGCATAAAAATCTTTTTGTTGTATTTCCGGGTTTGTCCCGGTCATTGTTTAAATTGTTATTGCAAGATGATAGTTTGTACAATGAAAACATCATCAAATCAGCCGTAGTTATCCTTGCTTTTTCGAGTCGACGGAGAACAACCATAATAGTGAAAATAATAGAGAATTTATATTAGGGCGGAGTGTAACCTTGACATTATAAACAGGCTATTACTAAATTCCGACCCACTGATCACTAGCATGAGACCAACCCTTAAAAAAAAAAATCAATGCCGATCACGAAGGATGCAATTGACTTGATGATTCCCGTTGAACCTGACTCTGAAAATGACTCACAAGGAACATCACTTAAGTGTCCGCCGTCGATTTTGTTGAAACCACGATGCTGAAGTCTGCATCGTTGGCGTACATGGGATTTAATTTCTTTTGGCAGATTTCCCTCACAAAAGTCCTTTAACCATTTTTTAAGATATGTATTTTGCGATCCACATTATATATCTATAGAAAAAGATCGCCTATGATAATAAAAATATGGAAAATAAAATGTAAAACGGAACTTTCGTTACGTTCCAACGATGCAAACTTCAACACCATTTGAGACGCATATATGTGATGAAACATTGAAAACTATTAGACAGCTATCTTTTTTATCTGCGGAAAAACGGTTTTAAGGAGGAAACCACCCCTCAAAGAAACGTGTATTGAGGGGTGGTTTTGCATTTTCACCCACGAGCAGTCCGCCGATCTGAATAAAAGAAAAACCGAAATTCTTCTAATGTAAAGCGATGAAAAGGCCACTATGGAATAATTGAAAAAATGAAATTAAGGGGTAACACGCCTTTCTTTGATTGGCCGTTCCCCCCCCCCTTAAAAACATTTTTGAACAGATAAAAAAGAAATACGTGTGTATTAGTTTTTAATGCTTTATCACATATATGAGTTTCAACAAAATCAGAGACGGACACTCGAGTGATGTACCTTGTCAAATTCAGATTTGGATGAAGCTCCTGAAGACACAGAGAGTAAGCAGGACCAATAAGAGCCATGGCACTCATAATCTTAGTTATATAAATTATATTAAGTTCAGTTTCAGAGAATTTTTTTTTTATTAATATTTAAAAAAAAATATAGTTTTATTATGTTTTTTCTACAAAATCCAATATTTTAGGACATATTATTCATCGCAAAACACTTCCTATAGCTTAAAGTTAATTAAAGAGGCATTACAAATGATAAAATTGCCAGAAATAATTTTGACCGTCAAGATTGGTAGAACGTAGTACCCTTAGGTGCGACGTTCCGAGAGTTCTGACAAGCGTTGAGTCTGTCAATTCGGATCCGATAACCTTGAAATTTTCAAGAACATTTATAAGATTATATACTGTCAAAATATGTTGGTCTTGAAAAAAGTGATTTTTCGACTTTTACAACTTGGCATAACCCCTTAATGGATTGCTTTTATTCAAATGAATATAACACAATATATGCATAAAAATCTCTCGTCTTTTTTCAAAATTAATAGGATTATAAGCGTCAGACACGCATACGTGTGGGCACATAATTTTTCTTCGAAAGAAATGAGAATAGCGAAAGCCGATATTCATTCGTCCGGCGAGTCTGACCTATCGCGGGCGTAACTACTTAATCCAGCGGCTGACGAAAATCGAACGAGACTACTGGGCTAGTGTTACCCTATGTCTATATATGAATACATAGGAAGGAATTGCGTGTTCCTTTGCAATTTAAAAAAAAATTATTTCCTTTACAGAATTTTCTTTAATTTTTTTAATTAGTCATTCCACCTTGCGGTATTTACAAATATATGGAAATATGGTAGATGGTGAATCGTGTTTTATTTTCGAGATTCTCAGAACGGCAGGGGCAGATGTGTGCAGGCGATACAAGGGGTACGAACGGAGGAAAAAACGGAAAATGAAATAATCAATAAGCTTTCTAATTTTCCGAGTGCACTGAGTACGTTGACCGTACTTACGCGGGTGTACGCGCGAATGAAAAATTTGCGTATGTGTGTGCAAAGTGTAAGCTTTGCACTGAACCGCTGGGGGGTTTGAGTGCAGACAAGTGTACTTACCACCGGAGTTATACGGCCGAGCTCGAGTACGCAGGTCTCATTTCTCCTTTCTTTTCTCTTCCTCGTTCGCTCCTTTCAACTTCTCTTTTTCTTTTTTTCTCTCCCTCGCTCTCTATTCCTCTATCTCTTACCCCGTACTCGGTGGTTTAAGTAACGACACTTTGAGTTTTACTATAATTTGTAGTTTCTTGTTGCTACCACCTCGACTTGGCACTCATCGGTGCATGCATTTCCACGGAGATTCGTCTCTCCGGCTTATTGCTAGTGGGGATGTATGGGGCATTCTATGCGGAACTTTTTTTTCACCCCTTCTCCTACGCTGAAGCATTTTTTTTTAACAATTCACTGAATAACTATCTCGAACTTTTTTTTTTCATCAAGAGAAAATCGTTAATATATGCGACGCTTTATCGTTTACATGCGCACTTTTGTTTGGGACTAAAAAAACTAAATAAGTTAAACTAAAAAAATTAAATAGGTTAAAAATGAATTGGGTTTTCAACTTCCACGTAGCTAAATTATCCATTTCAAATTATACTCTCTTGTTTTTTACTGAAAAAAGCCTGGAAAAAAATGTTTGATGAGCTCCTCACTCCGCATAGAGCAGCTTCCGATTACGTATATCGAGAACGTCGACGAAAATTTCGGAGTACTCTAGAAAATCGGAAATCGACTATATAAATTATATTTTGAGCTGCATGTAGCAGTGAAAAAATCTAACTTATTTCTTTAGTCTCTCGAAAGTGTTTTGCGAAATATAGGATGCGTTATTGCCTCACAAGAATGTCTCAGGATGATGAAATGAAGTAGGACGTTACGAATGAATCTGAAATTCCCTATATACATGAAATAGTTGGCTACACATCGATAAATTTGAAAGCTCTCTCCACTGTACCTGTAAGTGTTTCTCTTTTTTGCGGGTACATCAGGGACAATTGTAAGAAAAAAGTTATCCGTCGTTCCACGGATCGAGTACAATATATGTACTCATTTATATATATATATATATGTTTGTATGTGTATATATATATATATATCGACGGAGGCAACTACGGGGACGAGCAGACAACGATGACGCTTGACTTCTCATTTCACATTGGCCACTTGCCAAATCGTGACTAGAGTCCTTTTCTATCGTGTAACTAGGGGGGTAAGAGCCATCCGGGATACTCCTCTACATATTCCATGATACCCTCGACTATCGACTTTAAGAGGAATACGGTATATAGCTAACGTTGACCCAGACCGGACACGATCCACTCGTGAGTTTTAAAATTACCCCGTTACGCGCTGATACTCGTCGAGGGATGAAAAAAAAAGTGAAAGAAGAACGAACCCAGTCGCGTCCTAGGATTCTCGAGAACTATCAACATTTTTGGGACTTCACGAGCTTTCCCGTATACGAGAGCCGATCTCTTCGAAGCTCGTCCATACACTCGGCACAATATCACGGGAGCTTTTCCACCGGGGATTCGTTCGCGCGTTTGTTATCCAAGCTCCGTGGCGTTTCCGCTGGCATTATCGGAAATCTCTGATTTGTGGAGAATCGATCGCGCGCACCACCAAAAGTTAATAGGCCACCATATTTTGCGATCGCGCCCCGTATCACACGAGTGGACTTCAGTTTATTGCAATCGAACAAAACTGTTTTTAACGAAAAAAAAAACTGCTACGACAAATTGAAAGAAATTACATTTTTAATTGAATTACATTTTATTCGACGGAAAATTTGCTTTTTTCACGTTACGAAGCGGTTTATTATTTTGAGTTAAATGAAATTTACTCGGAATCGCGGAGAACTTAATTTCCAATATGATCAATTTCGTTTTATCGGCAATAAAAAAAAACGATTGGGTTTCATGAAAACATATTGGTTGTTTTTCGCGATGGCACGTTGAATGCAGAATATATCGTGAATTTTCTTCTTTCGTTATTCCGTTGAAACTCGTTTCAATTTATTCAACAGCCTAAAGTTTGAAGCAGGAATGAAACAGAAAAAGAATTTGAAGCAATGATATCACGATATGTAACGGAAAATTTCAAGTCGCTTCGTATTTTATGTTGTCCCTGAAGTCGATGGAAGGAGAGAGCACCTATAATTAACTTTGATTGGACGGGTTCCTATTTCACGTACCATATGAGGACTCGTTAGCGACGTCGGACAGAAAGATTCACTCACAAAATTATAGAAGGGCGAAGTTTCGAAAGAACACTTTTTAAAGTAACCTTCCCTCCAACGAAGGGTAACATCAAATGCAATCCTTGACTTCTCACATTTATAGCCTATACCCAGGCTAAAGCATTCGCGGTTCCGTTTCAAGTGTAATTGTTCCCGAAGACGAATTTCAAGTCCTCCGATGGAAAGAATGGCGAAAAATGGTACCTGCAACATTGCTGAATAACATGAGCAAGAAACAAAGTGGAAAAAGGGATGGAAGACGCTGTTTTTCTCAAGGTACAATTGAAATAGTCTCGTTATACCGTAGCAATCGAGTTAACTCGGGAGCCCGCACTATATAACTGTCCGATCGTGTTGGAAGGACAAACGAAAGTGTACAGATGCACTGCGGCAGGGAGGTTTTGCTATAGAGGTCGTCGTAATGGCTATGGGAGTTTGTAGAATCGGTCTCTCGGACCTCTACTTGTATCGAATTGTGTATCCGTCCGTTGAGTCCTAATTGCCTGGTGGCATTGGACTCTCTTTCTCTCTCTCTCTCTCTCTCTCTCTCTCTTTCCTTCTCTCTCTCCTCTCTCGTATGGCCAACAGCCTTCATACCAGAATGAACAGAAGCGGCAGTAGCGGCCAATCAGCTTGCCGACTCGAAACAATTAATCGACTTATTTCTTCGTTAGTGGAGTAGTAGGGTCGGTTCCGAGCGAGTGAGAGAGAGAGAAAGAGAGAGAGAGAGAGAGGGAGAGAGAAAGAGAGAGAGAGAGAGAGAGAGAGTTGATAAGAGCCCAGTACGCTTACTATTCCATCGGTAAGCCAAGACTTCGAAGGATCCCCTCCACTCTAGCACCCTCTCCCACTCCAACAAAATTCAGCCCAAGTTTTGATTGCTTCCGCAACGAGCTTTGTTAAATGTTAAATAGGGACGCGATGCGTCATTGTCTAGCGGTGTGCTCACGGCATTTGCTGGAAACTCGTACACTTCCCACTTACCATTGAGTAATACACGCATCACATCCACTATAAGTTCTGTGAACCTAAATATATATATATATATATATATATATATATATATATATATATATACTGGCGAATGTGATGAAACGTTCCTGTGATTATTGATCCGAGGAATTAATTGCAAGTAATTATGCCGAGCTCATTTCTCTTTCGCCAACTAAAAGTCAATCGTATGAACTGCTGTATCATGGGCTCTCTTTCTCTAGTTGCATTCAAAATGACCAAGAAGCCCGGCTGAGTTGTGAATCTTCGATGTTTTTTTTGTCGTTCGTTAATTCCAATTTTCACATTGTATCGTTGAGTTATCGTTATAACTACATTATCGTCGAATTCATTTTCCCACGCTATCCGTACAGAGATTGACAACGCCCGAATTACGGAACATTGGAAACAAACGTCCGGATCTTCTTATACCACAGTTTGCATCACTGAAACGCAACGGAATTTCGTTTTTTGAACTTTGCATTTTTATTAACGTTCAAAATCTACTTTGCATGTTCAGAGTGCAGATCTTTAAAACGGATCCCAGAAAGGTTAAATTTGCCAAAAGAAATTTGGCCGCAAGAAAAAGAAGTGTAGTGCATTCAAAGGGTGCTCCGATGTGACCTCACCGCGCGTGTGCAATATATAGGGGTGTTAGAAAAGCGATACGAAAAGAATAAAGGCGGAGTAGACGTTTCGTTGCACTTTTCCAAGATATCGAACAGCGAGAGCTTATATCCGTTCGGTCGGGGAGACGAAGATCCTCTTTCGGTTCCTCGGAGCTTGGGCAAACGACAAAGGTGATCGTAGGTAAATTTACCGTAGATCATTGGCCACAGCAGGGTTTCAGCATGGAGAAGCAACGAAAGCGTTTCGAAGATAGTGATAGAAAACGGCTTTATCGTTTTCTTTGTGATCTTTGGTACACTCCACTTTTCTCTTCTTCTCTTTGCCTTTTTCTCTCTCGCTTGGCTCGTACAGCTCGCACTCGGGTTCCGGATCCTTCGATCAGGAGCGCTATATTGGATCACGCTCGGTTATGGAACGAGCGGTCACTGCGTCAATATTAGTTCTATATACGAAGGTAAAGATTATACGAGCTTGTGAGCGTTGATAAGCGATGGTGCCGGACCTTTGGACCCTCGCCGATCGAATACATCACCGCTGTTATGTCACGATGAACTTGCGATTTGTTGTAATCCTCCGGAGTTGTAGATTCCAGTGCGTTTATGATACGACAAATTCAAGTTGACGGGTTGGCATTAAAATTAATCGATGACAACTGGTTTCGCGTAAATTCGTAAGGATCAAAGGCTTTAATGGTACACTTGAAACTTAGCAGAGAGTACAGTTGTTGGTGTGTAATGTGAAAACTGTGAAATGACTTTGCTATGGCCCGTGAAAAAATTGCCGACGGTTACAATAAAACCAACGCTCGAGATGGCAATCGGGGCCCAACCGATGGTACCCAAGCATCAGGCCAACGTTCGGCCGGTTTTGTTGACCGATGAGTAACCCATGGTTAAATTGAACATTGGCGCATCACCGACAACCAACCTTGGGCCAACATTGGCTTTAGAATGCACCGCACCATTGGTAAGCCAGCCTTGGCACCGACCCTGGGCTAATGCTGGCCCAGGTCAGCACCAACGCTAGGCTGATGCTGTTTGCCAACTGTAGGACCCATGTAACATTTCGGATTTTCTCCAACCGTCGCCCAGTACTGGTAACGATCGTTGGCCAGGCGTCGAGTATAGTTGGCACTGTACGGGCCCAGGGCTGGGCCTTTTGTAAAAAATTTCATGGGGATGTGTAAATGTAAGATACGGTTGACTCGGCAACCATTTATTTTTGTTAAGAGCTGTTCGCGTTGAGTTCGATTGTTGGACAGTCTGTTATTTTCAGCAATAGACAATTCTTCCATTTGCCGCCTTCTTTCCCAAATATAAAGGAGACGCCTACTCAAATAAGTCGCGCATCCTCATTGGATCTTTAAATTTCTGGAAGAATTCACCTATTGAGTGGTGGTTCATTTCAAAGGTTAACATCACCCACAGGCATCGGGGAGATGGCCGCGATACGTGGGTCGGCACCTGTATGCAGAAAAACCCTTAACGGAAAAAAACAGCAATCAAATGTTGGCGAGTCAAACCGACTGCTTTAAACCCTTTAGTCCAGTAAACATTTCGAAAGTAAGCACTTTTCAGATATAAATACGCAAATTGATCCAAGGGTAATTGGTTGACGTTGAATCAAATGGAGATAATAATTTTGCAATCAAACCCCGAGAAAATATTTAAAAATGTTTTAAAACGTTTAAAAACCGTTTAATTCGTGACCTAATAATTTTATCGAAAAATATGTCAAACAAAAGTCGTTTGGGACATAAAAGTACGTAAAAAAGTAGTGAACGTTCGTCTTCGTATCTTCAAAAATGAGGGAGAAAAAGGCGAATGGAAATTTGTTTGCAAGACAAAATCGCTTTTGCAACCGAAGCACCACTGGGAGCGTAAGGGACGCAAGATACTAGATGGAGCGCGTTGAGCGCATGCACATATAACCATAGCCATACAGTGCGTCTCTTTCTGACAGTGATCCTCAACCAGTAATTTTGTCAATTTTCAGTCGTCATTTTTCAATACTTATACGATAAATAAAAATATGAAAATCTCTAGAAACTTAGATTAACTCTTACTAAAGTAATATGTGACAAAAAAAACCCGAGATATTTACGAATTTGATGTTATTTTTTGTTTTTTTGAAACGTCGAGGCTTTCGTTCCCTAATTAAATAGTTTTTCGTTTTTTTCTCCTTTATTTTTGAAGATGCGAAGATGAACGTTCAACACTTTTTTACGTACTTGTATATCCTTAACAACTTTTGTTTGTCATATTTTTTGATAAAACTATTAGGTTTCGGATTAAACGGTTTTTAAACATTTTAGAACATTTTCTCGGGGGTTGATTGCAAAACTATTATCGCCAGTCGATTCAGCGACATCCAATTACCCTTAAATTAATTATGCGTATTTATATCTAAAAAGTGCTTACTTTCGTGCCCATTGCCTGGATTACTTCGTTGCCGCGACCCTTTCGGATAATAAACCATCTGGTCACCAGACTGGTCCACATATTTTCCCGGCTCCAAATGAGTCTTTGAAATTCTAAGGACCAACAAGCATACGGATAAACTAGATTGTGCGATTCTTTTAGGATATGCGATCTTTCGAGTAATACAATTTCGCTAGACTTTACTTTTATATAGGCTTGGAAATGTTTGTATGGCTAAGTGTCTATCGGCTATTGTGTGTTTCAGTATCGTGTTTTGTTATATGCACTTCAAACATCTTATGCGACGCTCCAATATGAAAAATCCTGAATGCCGAAAAGTCTGGTCAGGTGTTCAGGATTCATTTTCTTCACCCTCGTCTCTCATTTCGCGCGCCCTTTTTTTATATTGCACAGGCGAATTAAATTCAAACGACTAAAAAGACAAAATATATGCAAAAAGTTTCATTTTTTCCATCATTTGTACAGCCGTGTTCATAAGGTACATATGCGCTCATAGAGCATCCCATTTGGCGAAGGGAGGAGCATTGTAACTGCGTTTCACAACGAGACGACGCGTGAACGTAAAGTAATTTTTTTCTCTCGTTTTCTCCTTTCCTCTTGGTCAACGATATTTTTTACAGCGTCGTAAAGGAGTAACGGTTTTACCGCATACGCGGGCTACTGGACTGGCGCGTGGAACGACAAAAGCCGCTGGTTTGCCGAGTCCCGGCAGAGCTTCTCGCTCTCCCTCCCTTTTGTCTCTTTCTCTCCAAAAACTGTCCGCGACGCTGATTTACGAGGCGTGACGTGCCGGGCAAACTGTGCGTTGAAAAAACAAGAATTGCCTGTAGAAGTCAGGTCGTCACGATCGATGGATGAAAAATCTGTTCGAAAAATCGAGTCGAACAATGAGAGTGGCGGGGACAGCGTGGAGGTAATTTGATTGGATTGTACAGTTGGGGATCCATGATTTTATACGGAAAGCTCTGGACCCATTATCTCTTTTTCTCATTTTTCCTCTTCCATAGTCTCTGCCTCGATCACATTCCCATTCGGTTGGGTAACTCGAACGTTTCGAAACGTTTTTGTTCTCGCATATTCTATTTCAATTTCACATCTCTCAATGAACGGTCGTCGCTATTCTTCGAGCTTCACAATTCACTTGGTAGCTCGTCTTGTATCTAAATACGATATTATTTTGCGATTTTTTAAAGTAAATAACAGAGATATTACTAGTAATAGAATCACATTTATTAACACGGCCTTGTCTTGCGAGGAACATGAGTCACGTGTCTGCCTTCAATTATGTTGAAAATGTAGTTGAAGCTTGCACCGTTGCTAAGCAACGAAAATTCTTTGTAATTCCTTATTTTTATTATACGCGGAAACCATATTCTCTCTAAGTAGGTTGTAGAACGCTAAATAAGGATTCTAAAAGATGCATGCATAATTTTCATAGCCTGCATCTGCCAGAGGGTATGTGGGAAAGTCAGAAAAAATACTTCGTTGTTTTCCAGTGATGCAAACTTTAAAATCAATATTGAAACTCATATATGTGATGCTACGAAAATGTGCTGCCCTGATTGTTCGTTTTTTCTTGCTGATTGTCGATGTTTATTGAAGTTGATTTTGTCATTAACTGTCATTCCTAGGTATTTAGCATCGTTTGTGGATGTACTTTCTATGTTAAGCATCCTTATAGTGGGTGATGATTATGAAATATTATTATTTGTGCAAAATGCCCAATCTATATTCTGTGCTGTGGCGCAGCTTTCGGTCATGTGTACAGACGCGATGGAGGACCCAACGTGCTGTGTGGATTGAAGATCGTGTTTGCGTGATGAAGATTGCGTGTTAATTTCCTTAGCGCGATTGTCTCTGCTGTTTTCAGTTTTTTCAGCGGATTCTCTCGACAGTTGATGGAGCTAGGGTGCCCGTTTTGACCAGATGTTTATGTCTTTGAATGTGATGCTACGAAATGTGCCGCCTAGATGGTTAGTTTTTTCTTTGTGCTCTGCAAATATTTGTTGAAGTTGAATTTGTCATTACCTGTCATTCCTAGGTATTTAGCATCGTTTTTGGGTGTGGTTTCTATGGTGAGCAATCTTTTGTGGGTGATGATTGTGAAATATTAATATTTGTCCAAAAAGTCAAATCTACATCCTGTACTGTGGCGCAGCTTTCGATCATGTGTACAGAAGCAATGGATATGTTGTGTGGGTTGAAGATCGGGTTTGCGTGATGAAGATCGCGTGTTAATTTCCTTAGCACGATTGTCTCAGTTATTTTCATTTTTTTTCAGCGGATTCTCTCTACAGTTGATGAAGACAGGGTTCCCGTATTCGATGATTGACCGGCAGATGCTTTTGTATATTTTCACCCCATGCTTTGACCGGATGTTGATGTCTTTGAATTTGATGCTACGAGAAAGTGCTGCCCTGATTGTTAGTTTTTTCTTGCTGATTTGCGAATGTTTATTGAAGTTGAGTTTGTCATTAACTGTCATTCCTAGGTATTTAGCATCGTTTGTAGGTGTAATTTCTATGTTAAGCATCCTCATAGTGAGTGATGCTTACGAAATATTATTATTTGTCCAAAATGTCCAATCTATGTCCTGTGCTGTGGCGCAGCTTTCGGTCACGTGTGCAGAAGCGATGGAGGACCCAACGTAGCACAGTGTACACAAAAGATATTGCATTATGCGGATGGATATCCGATATAGCGTGCAGTGCACAAGGTTTAAGAGGGGTCGAGTACGATCGTTCACCCGCGACAGCGATACTAGAGACCCTCTTGAACGATAATAAGCGTCCGCACGTACGTATATGAGGGAGAATACGAGAAAAGTTTTTGCGTCATTATTTTGCAAAACTTTTTTCCCTCAACACCCCCCCCCCTCCCTCAATATCGGTTGTGTCCCGGACTCTTTTAATTAAATATGCAGGTTGCGAGTAACGTTTTTTTAATGTCTATTCTACAACTTTGTCTGTGTATCTGTATTTTTTTTTTGGAAGAAAAAGTTGGTCCCGCTTCAACAGCGACCGAGCATTTTTGGCCCAAATTTTTATTCGCAAAGTACGAAATAACAATATTTTCTCATATTTTGACGAGGTCCTTCGTCAATGCAAATATTTGAAAATTACGATTACAGCAAGTTCCAGTCGGAAAGAAAAAGTTGGCGAGCTGAATAATTAACAATAAATAAACACAGTTTCTGTTTTCTTATCTTATCTCACACGGGTAGATATATGAAAATACACGGGGCATAAGTTGTCGAACAATACACTATAATATGCATATTCGATAAGGGGGACATTGGAAGCATAATTGCAGCTCGACAGCAGTAGAATTCGCAGTACTTACGATCCCAAGGGGGGAGCTATCGGCTGGATGGAAACCGCGTAATATTTCACAGTCGTCTCTTCCCTTTTTTGTGGGGTGGAGAGACATCGGACCTTGTGTGGGGTCGTTCCATACGTGTGGGTTTTGTTTTTGTTGCCGTTTTTCTCTCGTAATATATTTTCTCGCTGTTTGCCGCGTTATTCTTACCTGGAACAATGAAAAAAGAGAACAGAACGTAACGATTAGTTAAATGTATAGAATAACGAATGCTCATTATTATGGGCGCCGGGTAAAGAGGAAAATGCATATGCATGAAGATGAATAGATGTATGGTGGGTCGTGAAATAACAATAACAGTAATAACGCGCGAGAAAAAATTATCGTCGTGTCTATCCTTTTACGGTAGGCGTCGAATTTGGAAGCGAGCAATCTCTCGCCTATGTTTCCGATAACTTATATATACATATTCAATAGCGTGCAAACGTAACGCAAAATTGGAGATATACTATCTGACGTATTTTCTGAAATCCAATTTCCGCGTTCGCCGGACGGCGCGCAAAAATGTGCACGTGTATTTGTACGGCGTGTGCATAGGTGTGAGTATGGGTAAAGGGTGATGGTACGTTTGTGGGAAGTGACGGTAGCTTTCGTTCTCCCTCTTTACGCTCTCGACTAGTCCATTTCGCGGTCCCCGGGAAGAGATCGCGTTCGGCCTGGAAAAATGTGATTTCGTGCGTCGTGCAAGCCGTTAAAAAGTTTACGACGGCCGCCGCTTCCTCGGCACCGCGGCTCCTAGTCGTTTACAACGAAAATCCAATATTCATCGTCGTAAAACAATTACATCAGACTCACACGCTCGTTCCCCCCTCCCCCGGCCCCTTACCCCTTCCTCTTTAACGAGCTACCAATACACTTATTCACCGACAGTGTTGGTTGTCAATTTTGAGCCTAACACTGAGACTATAAGTGCCGGAAGTTGAGCTAAGGAGCGCTCAACGCCTGTGGCCTTTCGCGGGGCTAATGTTTGGCCCCGTAGAGCTACAAACGGATTCGCAATATGTGTCAGAAACACGAATAGAATACCCGTTCCTGTTCGTTCGAATTTATTATAGAGCGAAAAGCAATCTTCGGGAAGGCCATGTAACCGAATGAGAAATGGAAAATACTTTTACGTACGAAGCAATCTACACGGAACGACGAGACGTGCGTGCCAAAGGGAAACCTTCCAACGCTTTTACCATTGCATTTTGGATAATCAAACGTATTCGGTCCGTGGAACGTGAACGTTTTTATAAGGCGGAGAAGAAATGAAATATTTCGTGGACAAAAAAAGAATTAAAATTATTGAAATTTGCATATGAATAAGAATGTAGAGAATTTATGGTTGAATTTTTAGGCGCCCTCGCCGTACGCATCGTTTCGTAAATCATACAGGCGAATGTTTGTTGTTGCCGTGGACCGGATAAATTGGCAGAATAGAGAGCGAGTGGGAGAGAGAGAGAGAGAGAGAGAGAGAGAGAGAGAGAGAGAGAGAGAGAGAGAGAGAGAGAGAGAGAGAGAGAGAGAAGGCGGGAGATAAAGGGAGATATAGCAACGGGTTCAGGACGATTTTCGACAATAGGTCCAATCATCGTGTCGCCGCGTTTCGTTCGTACTCCGGAAAATCGAGAATCAGGGATGGGTCGGTATATTAGAGAATGCATCGGTCCCAACAGCCGAAGCGCTTGATTTTCCGACGCAGCAGCGTGGTCCGAAAACTGGTTGGAAAATGGAGATATAAAGCAATCCATAGAACACGCATACATACGGCACGCGTTTACCAAAACAATTTTCTCGGCAATAGCAATTCGTGAGTAAATCACTCTTTTTTTTTATGCAAACGAGCGGCTGTGTACTCATTGGCATACTCTCGTTTCATAGAGCACACAAAACGTGTGGTTTTTGGTATTTGAGCTCACTGACTTTCTCCCTCTCTCTTGATCGCTCCTACTCTTCTTTCGCGTGTACAGAAAAGCTCAAAGCACACGAAGTGCACACAACGCTCAATTACCCTTCTCGTTGCTATACTATTTCATCATTGCTGAAACATTTTGCTTCGTTTCGAGCCTACCGCATCGAGAATTCTCGCCCCGCAATTTCGGCTCGTTATACCCCTGCACACTTTTCTTCCGCGTATAATGTTGAAGCCTCGAAGAATCAGTCGCGCAGTGCGAAAATGTAAAATACTTTTGGCCCCGTTCTCGCTTTTCACGCTGTATCGATCTGACGCGGTATGCTGTAATACGTCGGGGCCGATTTTCATTCCCAGTGGACAAACCGGTCTTGCTTTTTCGTTCGGAAGACCGCGGTTTTCTTTTGATATCTACACTGAGAAAAAAAATCATTGATGCAATATCATTGGTGTTAATAAATGAAATTTCGTTGATTCAATTGTAAAATTGTTGGTGTAAATAATAGGATTTATTAGTCCAAACAAAACTCTATTGACTTTAATAGGATAAAATTGAAAGTTTTTTTTTTCATTCAAAAGATATATTGTTAGCCGAGAACAATATATTATTGAAACTATTTAAACAATTATCCCGAACAAATTATACAGTTTTAAATGCATTTTCTGCAACGAATAAAAAAAGCGTTTCATTTCATAACATGAATATTGTTGATTCGAGTACACGAGAAAAATTGAATTTTGCTCGTTTGATTCAAATAAAATTTCTATTGAGTGAATATGCTATTCTATTTTTTTCCACCATATCCAATATTGATTTTCAAGTACATTATTCGTTAAAATATTAATATTTTATTTTGATTGAAAAATATTAAGCAAATGTCGGAACTGGTTAAAAAATTATGCGAAAATAAAATTTGTTTCTCGCGCATTTGGTTGAAAAAATTCAACCAAATCATGGCCGAGCGCCACCGAAATTATAGGTGCGAGGAAACTCGTAGTTCTCGGAGTAACCGCGAGGAGCCGCACGCGCGCTCGTTTCTCGTAAGCGTAGCGCGAACCGAAAATCTACTTAAACGCCGGAGAAACTCTAAAGAGTATCGTTTCTTGACCTGTGGCTAAGATCAAAGTGTAGTATCTGTTCTTATCCATTGAATATCTGATATTCTCTCCATGGATATTCAGTGGATATCTGATATTCTCTCCACTATTATCGTGGATGATCATTCTAATGCTCACTTTCTATTTAAGATTTGAAACAAATTGAAAAACTTACGTCCCATAGCATATTCGTTACGATGTAGTAAAGAAATAATTCATTCTATTGATTATATTTTTGTACGAAATAAACAATTTCGTAGCAACCACTTACTTATTTCAATCAGACATTTATTTGAATAAACCAATATTTTTTTTATCTTTTTTTTCTCAGTGTATACGTTTTGTGTCGATAAAAATTGAGATATCGAATGATTGCTCAGAGAGTCTTTTTTACGAATGATTTTTCTATATACGAAAGACCTTTTTTCCATACACGAAAAAAAAAAACCTCGGGGCCATGAAGAACACAGTAAGGCTAAAGCCGTATTTTTTTTTATACATCGCGGACGAGAAATGAATTCCCAAAGAGAGGATTGAATTCAAAAGTTTGCTTCGAGCCAATAGGAATTTTCTAGAAACGAGAGAGAAAAAAATAAGGGGGAAGGGAAGGGCAAGGAATTGAGAGACAAAATGGAAAGCAGAGAGAATTTTCCAGGATGGTGGATAAGAAAAGAAAGCCCCACGCGATCCTGATAATACAGTAATAAAAGGTGAACTTTCACCCCTTCTAAACCGCTCCTTTTATATCTTGCTCTCCGTCTACCGTTCTTTCTGATCTTAGTATAATATGCAATATGTCGATAAAAAGTCAAACGATGTCCTCCCTATCAAACTTTTCAGCGGAATCACAAGTTCCTTCGAAATATTCCCTCCCTCCCTCCCTCTCTCTCTCTCTCTCTCTCTCTCTCTCTCTCTCTCTCTGTCTCTCTCTTATGGAACTCTCTGTCAGTTGAGCTCCGCCGGTGCAACACTCTAGCGGAATTTAAGTGGACCGTAAGTTACGCCGAGTTGGAATTTTTGAAAAAACGATTTTTCGTTTTCGTCGGATTCTTATAAAATGACCTTGGAAAAATATTCTCTAAAAATTTCAAGTCAGTCCGTTTAAAATTGGGGGAGTTATGAGCGTTTACAGGTAGGTTCGCTTACCGCTTTACCGTTACAAGTAAAAACTTTAAACGCGTTTTCCTCAGAATTACTTTTTCAGAATCGGTGACGAAAATATCTCAAAAACAACTTAACCGATCTGCTTCAAATTTCATAACTCGTTAAATGCCCAACTGATGGAGGAAACGCGACAGCTACATGAACTTCGCCTCGAAAATATTAAAAATCAACGCTTATCACTTTAACGCCCTAAGCCCATATAAAATCGCATGCTACCATCTGAAAGTTGTAAGTTAGGTTCAAGTATTGATAAATTACCGTTTTCCTTATTTTTTCCGTTTCCTTATTTTTCCGTTTCCTTATTTTTAAGTATATACTATAAGTATTGATAAATTACTACTTTGTACTGCACAATTTTGGTACGCCCTCAAGTCAACTTGACGTGTAATCAAGTATGCACCGTGCTCTTAGGGGGCTATGTTCCAGAGCAAAATCCATGGCAAAAAAGCGCACCACAATAGAAAGAGTTTACTCTGATACTTTACAAAAAAATATACAGTACTACCTCTCTAAGAGAGCCCTCGCTAAGAGAGAATTTCCCCGCCGTTCCGCTTGAGCGCATTTTATGGCTTCCCCCACCTAGCTCGAGCTGTCCAGTGTACCCGAGGCCTCTCGAGTTTGTCGCGGACAACTCGATAAGAGATCGCGAGCGATTCCAGAAAATCGCACGTCGCACGATTGTCAAATGGATAATATTCCTTTGTATAATAATATATACGTTTAAGCCGTAAAGTCGGAGAAAAAAACATGCACCATAATTAAATTTCAAGCAGTAATTTAATGCAAGTAAAATATATTTTAATAGACATTAACACAGCATAGAATATTATTGATACAGTACTACCTCTCTAAGAGAGCGGTCTAGGGCGGTTAGGGGAAGAAATTCTCGAGAAATTCGTCGCCGAAGCCTGAAATGAAATATTTATACATATATATACATTGTATATTTCAACTTGAAGTATATACACAAGATAAATTGTTAGTTACATTTTTTTTGTACACTATATATGTTCGAGTTTCGATAACGAATATACTACGTATATTTTTGCGAACAATAAGATAATTCAACAATTATTGAAAGTCTTACAAATGTTTCCTTCATATGTGTTATAATATTGCAACAATAAAATATACCAAACAGCAGAATAAAAAAAACGCGAAGAAAAAGAAAGATTTGCACATCAATATTCAATGAGATATACTTACGCATGAAACGACGAAACGCCAGTACACTTTCCGCAACTCGTTTACAGTTTTCTCAACACTTTCCTTCGCGCTCTCTTATCGAGTTCGAGTGGAGAAACACATACATGCTACCACATGCGCGATTTTCGAGCGCGCTAACCTAGCGGTGGGGGAAGGCTTCGGCGACGAATTTCTCGAGAATTTCTTCCCCTAACCGCCCTAGACCGCTCTCTTAGAGAGGTAGTACTGTATGACTATTTTCAATGATAAGTGGGCTGTTAGCATTGACGCCACGATTGAATTGCTATCATTCGTCTTTCCTTTTCGATTCCATACTTCATCCATATTCAATTGTAACATTCCGCTGCCAAAGAAATGTTACAATTTCGTGAAGTGAATTGCCTAATTTCTGCCCTCATCCGTCAGCAACTGAGGTACAGCAATCGTGGAAGAGTGGCATCTCTATCAGTTTTTACATCACACACCGCCGGGAACTTTTTTATATTTCTTATCGCGATAGGGACAGTCATACGTGATATCATATGAGAAGTGAAATTGCGGTCTGATCGAATCGACAAAACACCAAATTGAAATTTCGAATTTTCATGAATTTCTGGGCGTGGTAACATTTTATCCAGCTATGTTATTTCATATACATTGTAGGTGGAATAGAATGCGTATATATAACTAAATACATTGCTCTGAAAATGAGAACCGAGCATTTCGAGAATTTCACCTTTTACAGTCGCGTTCTCGAAGTGTGCTCTCTCTCTCTCTCTCTCTCTCTCTCTCTCTCTCTCTCTCTCCTCTTCCTATCTTTCTATTTTTCATTCCTTCCCTCATTGCAAGAGGTGTCATGCGAAAAGCCGAGAATTCCAGGGCATGACCGCACCGAGTGAAAACCGAGAAAAGAGAAAGAGAGAGAGAGAGAGAGAGAGAGAGAGAGAGAGAGAGAGAGAGAGAGAGAGAGAGAGAGAGAGAGAGAAAGAGAGAGAGAAATGGTTTTGCCCACGGTCTATGGGATATATCACGGTGCGAGTCGAGTCCCCGAAAATTTTGCATAAATCCTTATGTATCGCGAGAAGAGAGAAAGAGAGAAATCTTAAGTGAACCGGGAGCCTTCTTCCGAGGGTGGTTTTCGCTTTCGTGAAAATAGGAGCAGGCCGCGCTCTCTGTATCCGTAGCAGGAGAGATGAAGGGGGAAGTGAGACGGGGACAATTTATTATGCGAGCCCCAGGCGGGTGGAAAATAAATTTCTTCATGACCGTAGGGCACGGGAAGGGCAGGAGAGGGGCAGAGAGATCGAGAGAGGAGAGCGCGGGAGCGAATGAAAGGTGCACTCTTCGATCGGAAACGCAGCTCTAAAAAGAGACAAAGGTATTGGGTATAGGCTGGGGGTTGAGTGAAACGTTTCGGGAGAGTCACGAAGATTTTCACAGAAGCATCTTCAAGAAAATACACTCAAGTAGAAAGGTAAAAAAAGAAGAATCATCGCGGAAGATACTTAAAGAGCTCCCATTGATACGAGAGCGAAATCTTTCCAGAAATCGAACCGGCATTCTTTTTGACAGTTAAAAAACGTAGAAAAACGAAAACGATTCCCACTGGTGAATATCCATGTACTGTTTTTTCTCCCCTCCTGTCTCTGTGGAATTTCCATCTTCGCTACTTCTCGCTTGTTAATTGCTTCAATCCTCCGGAACAAATACGGTAATAACCGAATTAATTCGTTCCAAGAGTCTCCATAATTGGTGGAAGAGCTTCTATAGATGTTTCTCGAGCCAGTCTTCCGCAATCGAGGAGTTTAATTGGACGTATAATGGTTAATAAAACTCGAAGAAAGCCTCAAGATCGTTGCAAAGCTGTTTCTCAAGTTTTTGTAGGGATCTTCGACCTCGGTAAATTGTCGGAAGAAGCAGCGTTTGAATCCCCGGCATTGACGTAGTGACTTGCCCCAAAGGGAACGGATGGGCACGCCCCTCAGAAAAAAAATGATGCAAAATAATTCAATTCGAATAATCGGTCAATTTTATTTAGTTCGTCCAAGCAAGCATGAATGAATAATTTAATGAAACTCCACTTATTTTATTCTTCCTAATTCCGTACTTTCTATAAAAAGTACGAAATTCTATTAAAAGGAGAGTAAAATATATTCAAATTTTACAATTAAATTAACTGTGGGCAAAAAAATCAGTTTGCAACGTTGAAATTCAACGTTTGTTTTCTTATTCCTTCATTTTTATTATCATTGGAAACCTGTTAAGCAAAAATACGCAAAATCGTTCGAATGATTTTCATCGCCTAAAACGGCCAAAAAGGAATTTTATCCATGAAAAAGAATCAATTAATATCATGGTAAATCTAAAACGCCGACCTGAGTATCTACCGTTAGCTGATGCAGTTGACGCAGTTTTTTAATTGAAGATTAAGAACGAAGATCAATAATTATTGTTTAAATCTTAATAATTAATACATCAGCTTTAGAAGCTGAGGCGATGGTCATAAAAAACATACTTGCATTTGAAAATGATGTTATAAATGTCACAGGTTTAACCGTTTAGCTGCCTTTGTAGCAAGCTTGCTACGTTCACTTTGACAAGCTACTTCACAGTTCCACCAATCTATGCTAGATGCAGCTACAAATGCCGGGATAGCTTGAAATTCAAACGTAAAATTATGAATTATGTTAATATGGCAACAATGTTGTCGTAAAAATTCACGACGCTTGCCCCAGCGTCCGATCTGCTGCCCGTTTTTTGTCCAACAAAGTAAGTAAATTGACATTCGTGAAATATTTTTTGATAGAATTGTGTAAAAAACGCTTGACTGGATGAACTAGGCTTTGACGATTTTTTTTATTGAATTAGAATAATAGTTCGAACCGAGCGGGTGAAAATGTTAGTAGCAAATTTGCTACAGTCCGAAAATACTACTTCCCAGGCCCTTATTGACAAAATTATGGTTGGACATTCATATTTAACCCTTTTTTAGCTATGCTACCATAGGAAATGATTTCGAGCCATCCAGAAATAGGCGTGGCCGTTAAAGGGTTAAGAAAGCACATTCCAAAAGAGTACTACCCCAACTCATATAAACTTTTCAAAGCATCAATAGTGCTCCCAGTGAGCTCCGCCGACTATGAGACGAGTTTTCCTGCCGCGAGGCAGATGAAATCGTGGCTGAGAAGCACAATGCTTCAGAAACGATTCTCTCATATGTCACTGCTGAACATAGATAATGACATTGTTAAAAAAAGACATCCCAACTATAAAAGTCTTACATTAGACCGATTTGCAGAAAAAAATAGAAAGCTAAGATTGATTTGATTGAGTACCTACTGAAAGTAGGGGAAAGGTGTACGAGTTGATCCCATGAGGTAAGATGATTATTTTCAATAGCAACGAAACTATTAACGCTATCTAGTGATATTCGATGGTAAAACATAGCCCCCCTCCCGCCTCCGCGTTAGCCAATTTATGATGGCGGTTTGGGCGATGCACTTGGTTTGACGGAAAAAAACTTAAAATTATGAGCTGTTCATCTAAAGCAAAGTTGACTTTAAGCTTAGGTAATTTTTATGGTATACTGTCAGTGGGGATCATTGTTATGTTGGTGGCTTCATAATATGCTCAATTTAGATTTTGGTTGGCGTGGTAACAGTGGAATACTAATATGTTATGTTACCGAGCAATGAATGGAGAAGTTGAGTTTGGGGCAAGATGATTTTCTTATACACAAATAACTGTATAACAAATATATCACAAATAACGTACCTACTTTATTTTCGTCAAATAGATTGTCTACTTATGTTCAAACTACACTACTAATGTATAATTGATCGCGCAAATAATAATTGATATACCTAAGTGATTTAAGACTGGCTGTAGGAGACTGGTTTAGTATAATTCTAGTTGGGTGAGATAAAACTTATAATATAAAGGTAATTTAACTTGTAAGTTCAGTTTATGTTGTATACCTATGATTAATATATATATATATATATATATATATATATATATATATATATATATATATATATATATATATATAAAGGTGTTATAAATTTGAGCAAATTTTAATTTACATTTACCTAATTTCTCCAAAACGATCAAATTCCCAAAATAGGGGCCAGGTGATCCGGGGGATCAACTTGTCCATATCCTAGGGATCATATTGAACACCGGGGTGCCCAAGATGATACTTATGTAAGGTTCAAAAAAAAAAAGAAATATTTCTATTGAAACCCTAATAAATTGAATATTTCGAGTATGCCAATCGTAAGATAGATAAATATGCTAATAGTAAACGTTTTCAGATCTTAATTATGATGAATATCTTTGAAATTACGAGCATTTTCCCTTAGGGGGATCATCTCCTAATCTGTCCCCGAAAGTTCAAAAACTAGTAACTGGATTAAATAGCGATCGATTAAATAACGAAAAATCAGTCGTTTAGTTTTTAAGACATTGCAAGAGTTTGATACTAATGTTAACATGAACATGTGTTAAAGGTTCCTATTTTATGTGTTACATGATTATAGACTAGTATGTAAAAGTTATTCGAAAAAAAGATGATTGTGAACGAAATCACTTGTTTATGATTTAGTTCCCCTAGTCCTCCAGAAAAAAAATGCTGACTACGTCAATGATCCTGGGTAATTAAACTTAAAAAAACGACCGCTCGACGCAAACGATCGCAGCATGACGAATTTTTTTTTTCATTTCACAACAATCTTTTCCACGAGCTAATAAATTTCGCAATTAGGTATAACACTCTGTACGTAAATGAAATTGGATACAGTGCATTCCTTGAAGCCCCTTGGTAGCACAAGAAAATCTTTTCGTAATCCCCAAAAAGTCGATTCATCTTCGGTCACACCTGGGCGCGTGATACTAAAAAGCCTGCAAGCTTTTAGCCGAGAGAAAAGAGCATTTTCCGCTCTCCCTTCGCGTTCCCTTAACGAATTGCACACGCTTTCTTGCCCCGCTGCTCACCGCACCATATAAACTTTAGGATGCGTGTACACCTCGTATCGTTATCCGAGGAACACATATACGAATCGTCGGATCCGCGCACGCAAAGTATCTACAATTCTTTCTTATCCCATTTTCCCGTTCATTTTTCAAGCTCAACACAGACGCCCCCAATAGAGCTGTACGAATTTTTTCCTCGGCCGATCTCGAGTTTCATAATTTTGCCACGACGAGAGAGGAAAAAGGAAAGTTTATTCACTCGGTATTGAGGGAGCTGTAAGATTCCGAGAATCCTGCCTACAGATGGCTTTAGGTAATGGACTGTGTTAGCATTTCCAATAAAAACAAAAAATGAAGGAAAGAAAAATCAAAGAAAAAACATTTCTTCCAATCGCTATCATATGACTGGCGTAGTGGGCTCGAAGTCCCAGGAGTATATTACGTGGATACGACCCAAGAAAGTATGCAGAATACTTTTCGAACTTGACTTTTCGCAAGATGAGCCAAAAGTTTCCTCCTCGATGGGATATCTTACTCCTGTTGGAATGATATCATATTTTATTGTTATTATTATTAATATTATTATTATCGTTCACTTTTGAAGTTTTGGAGAATTCGTGGAAGCCCGAAAAGCGATTTTATCGAAAAGAAAACCAATCTAGTGGCGCTTTTACCGATTCTCGTTTTTCACTTTTCTTTCTCGCTTTCTCTCTTCGTGTCTCATTTCCTCGTGGTACGTGCTGCACCTCGCAAATATATGCATATTAAACATATATATTATAGCTACGTAGTTGGCTTACCACGAGCTACTCGTGTAATCCTACGACGAAGCTGGAGATACGTGGAAGAGGGTGCACCTAATCCTTCTCTAATCCGAGTTCGCGTAATTTCACAAATGCACGCGCGTGAGTACGAATCCTCGAACAAGAGAGCGAGAGAGAGCGAGAGAGAGAGAGAGAGAGAGAGAGAGAGAGAGGCGAAAAGAGATTTGCTAATCGGATTTTATCTACATCTCGAAAGACAATAGAAATTTGCGGTAGAATGCATAATCCGCGTGTTATGATTTATAATGTACGAGCGATTACTGCGAAATCTTATTACGTAGGATAAACCGACCAGTGAGTTGACCAAAGCTGAGTTATATTTAAAATAGGTGAGGAATACGAATTGTCGATGAAAATTCGCATCACTATATTCGAACAAAAAAAAATGCCAGGTGTCGTTGAAATAGATTTTTCAGTTTAAGGGGTCTTCTCACTTTAGACGCTAAAAAATGTTGTTTTCATGACTTTTTTCATACGTTTATATTATAGATATTGATATAAAAATTGTTACAGTTAATAAATATACTTTCAAAATACATTTAAATTTTGTTTAAAATGTATTTATATAAACCAAACAAATTTTAAACGCGTTTTTCTCGAAACACCGTTTTTCGACGGCTTGTTGACAAAATCTTCGAAACTACTGAACCGCTCCTTATGAAATTATAACCACATATTCTTTACAACTATAGCTACAGCGCATATAAAGGATTTTCGTGAATTTTGATATTTAATTTTTTTTTGCCAAAAACGGTGAAAAATGTCACGTCCTGAAGGGACGTGGGCATATATTTTTAGATTCCCTCCTTTTTTGCCTACGACAAGCGCAATAGCACGGGATGAGGGTAAAAAGGGGTAGTGCTTGGAATGAGTTAGAAATTAGGAAGTCATGCAGTGATTGGCATTTAGAAATAATCTGACGAATTTGTACAAACTTAACTAAAGGTTTATTACAAATAAGTGATCGGATGAATAAAGTTGCTTTAACAGAAAAATTGACAATGGAAATAACGGTGAAGCCGGGGGAACAATCGGATTAACATAAAAATGAGATTTGTCGCGTACATTGGTCGCTGTGTTCGTGAGTGGATCAGTGTGTAGGTACGCTCGCTCGCAAGAGTATCGGTTGTCGCTCGCAGATAAGTGTCTCGTTGACGGACGCCATGCTTAGCGTTCGGAAAGCGGTCACCAACACCAGACTTTTGGGGCGTTGAGAGTGTTTATGTATATCCGCGTAGTAAACAGCACTTGAACTATTTTATAGACTCGAGGCCGCGAGAGTTGACTAACTTTTATACGACACCTCGGTCAAAACCCGAAGATGTATAATATTAGAATCTCTATGATACCGGTTCTACACTTCGAATTCTGTCAGAACAAGATTAAGAAGTGAAGTTAATTTGATGGAAGATTTTGCGAGACTGAGATCTGAACGCGATGGAAACTGTTGGAAGACTTGATCTGAACGCGATGGAAATTGTTGGAAGACTTGATCTGAATGCGGTGGAAACTGTTGGAAGACTAACTTCAGGAAGGAAGTCTTTCTTGATATGAAAATTAGGAGGGGATAAATTGTGGGAAAAGGAACTTTGTTTAGCGTGATTGGTCGCGATATTCAAGATTCGCAGAATTGATCTCGATCATTCCTTACATAGAATTTGCACGCGTGGAAGGTAGGAGACCTTTGTCCCGTGTTTCGACGAAAAAGCGCATTGGATATAGAGTTCGATATCTGAGACCTAAGCATTCGCATGGTTTGTATTATGTCAATGTATGGCTCTGGTGTGGTAATACGCTGCGGGACCGGATGTCTTATTATTTAGTCGGAGTTATAAGTCCGGCGGAGCCGTCTAGTCTATGTTATGTTTAAATAATCTACGGTCGAGGCTTCTCTTCGTCACCATGCGGATGGGACGGCGTAGGATTTTTGGAGTCTTTTGATCGGGCTGATGGTTGATTTTTCGTTCGACCGCTCTTCTTGGAATATGCGCCTGAGAACGTGTTCTTGTTAACAGCCAATGGGATAGGAAAGTCGATGACTGTGGCGGTGCGGCTATCGTGTATATATCGCTGTTATTTGAATATGCGTGCGGAACGTACGTACGTTCCTTTGTACGCTGTTATTCATCTTATTCTTAGATTTATACATTTAATAATAAGCTTAAAAGGGCAAATGAGGGTATTGGGAATAACCGAGAGAAGGCACATTCGCTAGGATGTAACAAAAAGACACGTTTTTTTTGGCTTTGTCGAAAAATGGCCGCGATTTTGTTATTTTTGCGTATATCGAAAATCGTATGAGATGCGCTATAGGCATTAACATACTGATTCTACAACCGTTTGATTTTTTTTGTTGCGGATGGTCCATCTCCGAGATTTCATCAACAACGCAGACCTACAATAGTGACTTAAATAAATGATTTAAAAAAATATATATTTCGAAAGTGTATTTATTAAGTGTAAAAACTTCGATATCAATATCTATAATACAAACCTATCAAAAAATCATGAAAATAGCCTTTTTCAGCGTCTAAAGTGAGAAGACCCCTTAATACCGAATTTTGACGTCACTGGAATTTTCTGAGTTCTGGAACTTTTCTATTCTGTGGTCCGTATGAAGGTGCGTATCACTTTCATTACTTGAGATAGAATTAATTTATGATTTTTTGCAAAACAGTACAATATATTCGTAATAATGGGTCAGAATTAGACACATCTATTCGCTGGTGCTGTATTTTAACCTCTTTCCAGTAAATCGACATATGCGCTATTTTCTGATAATTCTCAAAGCACTGTAAAAAATTTAGCTCATCTGCTGAAAATTGCAAAATTAATAACAATGTACATTTGATTAAATGTTGCCAAAAAATCATTTCCTTCGTTTTTTAAATTATTACAAAATTTAATTTTCTATTTCTCTTTCGAAGCGAACTGTGACAGTTTTTTTAGAATGTCACGTTACGATGCAAAAGAGCTTTGTATATTTTCTACGAAATCGTAATAACAAATATAACACTCATATGTATAAGAATATTACAATTTTTGTGCAAGACGATGATCTCCAAATCGAGCATTTAAGAAAAATAAGTAATACATCGTTATCTTTTACAGCGTTACCATGTACGGGAAATTTAGTCCATTCACTGACGATTTAGTCATCCCGTTACTCGTTTATCAATTTCTCCAATATTATTTGTGGCAATTACAACGAATATTTTGTTCTACTATCAGAATATCTTTCGTTAGCTATAGAGATTTTAAAAAGTCGTGTTCATAATATTTTCATTTTACAGTCCATGTAAACCCCATAGTGTCGTTATTCGCCCTTCCACTGATCGGTTTACCTGATTGCCAATAATAATATTTACTAATATTATTGGCAATCGTAATAACTTGGACAAATAGCTTGGAGACAAGTACATCTTATTTTGCTAATGCGTTTCATAAGCCCTTGGCTTTTCTTTGCTTAGTATCTATAGTCGAATGTTATCTGATCAATTTTGCGACTTGCCGGAACTTTGCCAACGCTAAAGTGTTACGGTAACGTGGCGTTTTTCAGCCTATAAACAACACAGTGCGGTAATTTGTGAATCCAGAAGAAAAGCACTGGTAAATTGAATAATCACGACTGCACACTGACCGGGACAAGGGCAGCCGATAGTAATGGAGCAAACTATAGGCTCAGGTATAACTTGTGGACTCGACCGATAAATTTCTTCCCCGAGAAGATTATTTCGATATGCGACCGTGGGGACGCTTCTCACGGAGAAAATATTTTCTGAGGGTGGTCGCGACTTCATAACGTAGGAAAAGACTGGAAGAAAGATAGAGAGAGAGAGAGAGAGGGAGGGAGAGGAGAGAGAGAGAAAGAGAGAGAGAGAGCGGATTCCGAGTCGCAGAACATGCGTTTTCCGGAGGTTTTCCGCAAGCTTTTTCATCAGTGCCATAGGAGAAAATCCCAAGACACATCCGTATGTACACATCCAATATACATGAATGGAGTATTCTACCTCAAATAACAAATAATTTTACACCGACCGTCATCAATGAAATCAAATTCACCGGTGATATCGACATTCAAAATTAGAACTGAAGACAATCTAATCACGAAAGACCCAGCAATGTTCATAAGAGAAGTAAAACAAAACATGGAATTTAACAATTTTTTTCGTATGAAAAAGTGATTCACTCATAAAATTAATTACACATCTGTTTACTATGAATATCAAGCTGTCAGAAAATATATATATATATTTTTTACGATGTACATAATGGCCGACTACTCGAAACTTCTCGAAACAGCTTTCTTCCAATTGGCGTGACAAATAACTTCAACAATTTTTACTCGATATACTTCAAATTTAAAAGTTATGTTCCTAATTGCATTTCACAGAGAAGTACGTACGGAATTTCTGATTAATCGGAAACTTTTCATTTTATGAGGAGTTTATGAGCAGTAATAACGAAATTTTTCACTGAAAATTCATTTCTTGAGTTCAAATACCTACACCTTTTGAATAAAACAATATTTTTTTTAAATTCCGTACGTACTTCTCTAGGTATTCTGATGTAGATTGACGAGAATTTTTGTTTTTTGTTCTAGGTAAAAAATTGTGTATGCTAAATCACGCTAAGTCGCGCCTAAAAAAAGATAACAAAAGAAAATATTAGTAGTCGGCCGTTTTGTACATCGAAAAAAAATATATAATTTTCTAACAGCTTGATGTTCATAATAAATAGATGTGTAATTAATTTTATGAGTTAATCACTTTTTCATACGAAAAAAAATGTTAAATTCGCACATGATTTTATACCCGTTACTGTGGCCTAAGGTCGTAAGTTACTGGTGCATGCTTTTGTAAATCAGGTCGGTAGGTTCGCAGGAGGAGGCTGTTACGGAAGAGGCTAGGGTTACGACTGCGTTAATTTGATTCGGAAAACCTCATGTATGGATGAGGCACGAGAGGCAAAAGAGAGCAAGGAGGGTAGCGAACAACAAAATAGGGAAGAACACAGTCGAAGTTTTGTCATCCTCTCGTGAAAACTTGAAGCTAACTCTCTCACATCTGGTCGTCACCGGATTTCCCTCTCTCACCCTCCTTGTCTTCGCTGTCTCTCCACCTCCGCCATCCGTACCGACTCCTTTTCCTCAAGCGAATGGATGATGATGGATGTGCGCTAGACACGCTTTTCCAACTTTTTTTTTCTACCCCAGATAGTTCCCCTTATCCGGGCCCAGTGCACGGATACTGGCAGGTATATGCGTTTCCGTTTTACGTGATGCGAGTTCGAGTTGGCCGTATATGATAGAATATTATGAGATGGCTCCAACGCGTCTGCAGTACTGTCGTTATCCATCAACTGTGTCCGAAAGTACAAGAGAGTTTCGCCTCAGGGAGGGGTGTAACACAATGGATAAGTAGAACGGCCAATATTTATCTCCCATACATTCTTATTGTCTTTTTCTACTCCAATGCGCCCTCGTATTTGTCGCAAACAATTGGTACATTTTGTCTTCTGCTAAAATCTCTGCTACGACCGACAGCCAATAGAGGCCACTGTTAGAAGCCCGTTACGAGGGGTCGCCAACTTGGCGCTAGAATAGAAAAGATGAGGGTTTTCAAAAGCAGACAAGTGTTTTATGTATTTGTTGTTCAACGGAGGCTGCAATTAAAATTTCCACTTATGAGACAGTAAGAAAAAACAACGAACGTCCCGTCCAGCTTCAGAGCAGATACCAAGTCCACTATATATTAATTTTTTCCAGAACTATTGCCGAACATTTATGTTTTAGAAATGCTCCACTTGAAAGGCTTAGGAGATACGGATGGCGTCTACGCCTGTCGGAATTTTCAGCCTATTTTAAAGGCCTTTGATCCTATGTCAGCCTCACATGACTGTTTACTACTATCACTACAAAAACTAGGCGTGTTTGACGTGGGTCCAAAGTATGTAGAAGTAACCCAACTTAAAGACACGCCTTGCCATGTTGATTCTACACACTTATGCATTTGGTAACACGTAACGCGTTACAATTACACGCATAATACGTTAAAACTACACACGTGCGTGTGCAATTTTTACGCATTAAATTATTACACACCTTCGAAGCCGTCCCCATCAATAACACGCTTATTCGAACACACATAAAGCGTGTAGAATCAACATACAAGACGCATATTTACACACATTGGACTGAACTACATACGTTGATAGCAACACACGAGCAAAAAAAAACACGGGAAAAAGCGACACAGTTTAAGTGTGTTAATTGCGAGTTATTGATCATATGTTTTTAAAATCACCTTGGTTACGGCATCACGTGAAACTCATTAGCTGATTTGACATCGATTGATTAACCGGTTATTTGAAGACCACATTTGGTCTTAACTTTTTATTTCATTTAGAGGTCATTTTTGAGTTGGTCACGTGGAAGAACCTGAAATTGCAATCTATTTTCCAAAACCTCGACAGCTGCGTAGAATCTTTAGCGACGTATTTTTGTCATCGTGAAGCTGTATGAGAATCTAGCCTATGTGAAAACAAGAAAAACAGTGAAACCTCTCATACACACTACAGAGTAATATATAAGTATTGTTGAGTTCAGTTCAATAAATGTATATATTTTGACGATCAAAAGCTTTTATTATTCAATTTATTATTGCGACGCATCCTATGTATATACCGTACTGCAAGTGTGGTGTTTTAACACACTTTGAGTGTGTAATTGGCGGTAGACACTTGTTACACATTTTAACGTGTGTAAGAAAATAACCCACATAAGTGTGTTGTTTGAACGCATCTATTCGTGTTATTATTACACCGTCATTTTTTACTCACGTTAAAACGTGTAAAAAGTGTCTACAGCCATATACACACCTAAAGTGTGTAAAAACAACACATTTGTTTTTGCAGTGTAGAAGTTCTACTATGGGTCCTAACATGTTCTTCCTTTGCTGCTTACCTCCAGCATAGGCCCTTATACTCCTACCTAACCTAGCTGAAGTCGTTGCAGCTCCTCTTTTGATTGTGTTTGGACCTATCGCGCATTTGGCTGTTTCGACGAAGCTAGGCTGGGGATGGTCGCATTCGAAAGAGCGGGTCTGATAGTTATCAGTAATCGTCATGCGTTGGACTAGGTAGGACCGTGCGTTCGCCGTGGATGCTTTTCCAGGGGCCTTTCCATTATCTTCACCCAGCGAACCTTTCGCATTCGCTTCAAACTTGCCCCAGCAACTCTCCAAAGTGGAAGAAATGGATTTTTGGCAAACAGTTACAATATTTTTGATAGCAATTGCCCTCACGTATGCATGTATACGCGGATCCCTATAGCAGACACGCATGCATACGTCTATTGGTGTATGCTTAGGTATGTACGTGTGTCTACGCGTGCGCGTATTTATGCATGTGTATTTCTATATGTGTAATAGAGTGTATGCGTGTGCGTGTATACGTGTGCCAATCGACGTCCTCCTCAACGCCTGCTATTAGAGAAAAGGGAAAGTTGTTCCCGTTCTAGGCGTTAAGTAGGAGCTCATTTTATATTGAATACGAAGCTACTTTACTGTCTTTATCTCCTACCACTGTGAGGATCTGGAGGGGCAAAATAGGCTGAAAATTTCGACTCGGGTACCTCGGATATAGTTGATCTGCAGGCATATATCATATTCGCAGGTGAATACTTGGAAACGATTATGTACGTACGACGTGGACAGGACTAGAGTAGCTTAGATGAGTTTTGTAGGAGGGAGAAAGCACTGATGCTTCGTCTAGAAAAGCTTTTAGCTTAATCACGTTAGACCTACAGAAGCGAGCGAGTGTGGTTTAAAGTCCGACACCGCAGAGAACGGACTAGGCTCTCTCTCTCTCCCTCTCCCTTTCTCTTTTATCTTCCATTCTCACTCAGCTGATGCTGTAGAAGCTGTGACGTCGGTAGAAAAGTGTACGAAAAGGTATATGGCCGAGTGGCAGTGGCTCCTGGAGCCAAAAAGGTGGAAATTACGAAGAACTCCAATATCGGTATACAAGCCCCATTCCCCCCTCCATGTTCCCCAAGGGTGGGGGATGATGAAAAGAAGAGTGCGAGAAAACGAAGAAACTAGCATCCAGACTTTTGCCTCGCGGTTGATAAGAATAAGAGAGGGAAAGGGTGAGAGAGAAGAACGTTGAAAGCTTCTACGTGAAAGTTTTCCCAATTCTTTTCTCCAAACCACCTTTAGCTTCTTCTTTCTCGTCACTTTTCTCTGACTAATTGCGGCGCGAAAAAGTTTCCTGCTTCTGGTATTAACGTTTGCCGATGTATATTTTTGCTATGCTTGTTACCTTCGTGTCTACTTCTCGAAATCTACAGGTGAATCGCGACTTTTTTCGTTCTCAGGCACACCTTCGTCTCTTTCCTCGACTTTTTTCTCCTCGTCTCCCACAGGTGCATAGCTTTGGTTGCCTGTTGGAGCCTTCTTGCTCGAAATCAGAATGTTCATTGAGGGATTACGTGGGTTTGAAAATGTCAAAAAATCAATTTTTTAAAATTCTCTTATCTAATAGTACAATATGTCTAGAATATTCGCCCAAAGGTTTAAGTCAATCGGAGTAAAAGTCTGGGAGAGAGCTTTTGGGAATTCTCCCCGTTGGGAAAGACCGGCCGGGAGCGACGCAGATATATCGCGCTTTTTTAAAAACACTATTTTTGAAGTCAGTGGACACGAATTTTCAAAAACTTACTGACACACTTATTGAAACTTATTGATACACCGACCTTATTGATATTTTGCACACTTCTTCAAAATAGCATTGACTAGTGATTGAACGAAGGTTTTTTTTCGATTACAACTAATTTTACAAGGCTATACTTAGTGTAAATTGTACGAAAAATTGAACTATTTTGCATACAACTCTGCCAAGAATTCAAATTTCAATATTTTAAAAAATCCTTTGTTCAATCACGAGCTATACTTATCTATTAACAGAAAAAAAATTGGTTTTTTAATTTCAGATAAAGCTATCATGAGTTACCCTGACCAGCACGAGGACACTTTTTTTAGAGGTCACCGGAAACCAGGTACGACCGGCTGAATTTTCCAAATTTTTGGATACATTTTTAAAAAATATTGTTCAAATGTTGCTCTTTTATGTGTCTAACATTTTGAATAAAATAATGTATATATATATATATATTTTTAATAGAGAAAATATGCTTTTTTGGCTTCGAAACTCACGTAACCCCTTCATATCGACCATTGACCTATACGTGACAGTCTGAATTTTCAGTCAATTATAGTGCATATGAAATATTCATTTTTAAGATAATTTCTTGCTCCTGCAGTACTGTCCCTCATAACTTAATTCCCTGTACCAGCTCATAAAATAATTAAACGTCTTGGTTTCTCAAATTTCCTGATAATTTTTTTTTTTAATATTGTTGAAATGTTGCTCTTTTGTGTGTTTACCATTTTTAATAAAATAATGAATATATGATATTTTTTTAAATAGAGAATATATGCTTTTTGGCTTCGAAATCCACGTAGCCCCTTCATATCGACCATTGACCATGGCCATCACCATTGATATAGGTGACAGTCTGAATTTTCAGTCAATCATCGTGCGTATGAAATTTTTATTTTTAAGATGATTTTTCACTCCTACAGTACTGTCCCTCATAACTTCATTTCCCGTTTGGGTTCATAAAGTAATTAGACGTCTCGGTTTTTACGGATATTTTTAGCTTATCCGGATTTCTTTCAATTGGACAATGCGCCATCGGATGTCGATATTATCGACATAATATCGACTATAATATCGATCATAATATCGACATAATATCGATATTTAACGGATATTATCGTATCCGTTAAATCACAATTTCGGTGCCTGTTCTCATGCTAAAATGATCTACAAATGAGATTTGCGCGTACCGCAAAATGCCTCCGGCCAACATTGATCAGCGCGCACGTCATGAACAATTTGAAGTGAATTGCACCTGTATGGTTTGGGTCAGTAGCGAGTGCTTTAGAGAAATCAAACAATAGAGGATTATCTCACGGCATACGTACTATTGATAAATTATATTCGAGAAAATATTCATTCGAAACATCGTATCGTGTTCAGGTCAACACCCAGCACTATATTAAATTTAATATTGCGACCTCGGACTTTCGTCCCTTCGAAGTAATTAATATAAAGTAAAAACATAAATAATACCGAGCGTTCGCGTCGTTAGAGATATTACTCGCCCTTAACAATCGCAAACATACAAATTGGATCGATCCTCTCTATTTCGCGAACCTCCCTGAAGAACAAAATGTTCCGCTTTCATTTTTCGTACACTAGATTTTATTAACACGACGTTTAAAATTTCATTGAATTGCAGGAGTATGTATACCGGAAGAATTGTTTCCATACTCACAGAAAAAAACTGCGTCTGCGAGGACGTGAGCTACAATAATGCCGCATGAAATTTTACACGAGCTGTTTCGAATTTTCGTAAAGCGAACAAAAAATGGAAATGAGACATTCTCGGTACGTTTTGCGCGCTATTGATGTTACGGCGGAAATATATGGGTACTCCATTCAGGAAGTACCGCCGAGAAGCAAAATGGGCGAACAATCGAGACCTCTGAACCAACCGCACGATAAAACGAATCGCTCGATGCCATGAATAGCTGAACGAGTTTACCGAGTATACACATATAGAGCAATATCAATGAAATATAAGGATCATGTGGGATCGTAGTATGCCTTTACGTTGCTTTTTTTTAATACAATAATGGATCTTGAAAAACCTCTGAGCTATATATCGGATAACCTTTCGCATAAAAATGAATGAAGTGTCATTTCTACCGCGTGCTGTTATCGCGAATGCGCTGTATCTGTGAGGGCTATCAACAACAGGAGAGAGGGCGAGAAGAAGAACAAGGTCTCCATGATAAGACGTGGGCGATCATCGATATTGCCTAATAAAAGTTCCAACGGCGTTGAACCAGGTTGGCTTTCGAAAAACCAACTAAAACGTCCTTTAGTATAAAGAAGAAAGAGATACATCAAATAATTAGACTTAAAGAATCAAATCAACGATGCTTTTCAAGCAAAATTTCTGTGAGGTTAAAATGGTCTGCGCGTCGAGGAACCAAATAAAAAAATAGCTGAGGGTGAACCGAAGCGATAGAGAGAAATTAAAGGGGCAGTGAGTCGAGCGAGTTCGTCAGCACTCGCATAATCAAGTTATCGCTGAATCCAGTCGCATTAATCACAACTATCAACGACAGGGGACCCTACTCATTGTCAAAGGGTCGAGGTATATATCATATCATCCGCTACGAAGCAAAGAGGCTCTAACGTACATGCAGAATACCGGCAAGGTCCTGAGCTGCGTCCTTTCGGTTGCCAGTGGTCAATACCATATACGTACGGAACCTTTTCAGGTGGATAAAAGCCTATCCTGATTTAATCTCGGTTCGGACCTATATTTATCGTCTCATAGCAGTCTAACGCACACTGTGATACTGCTTGTATACGTTAAATAAATGAAGCCCAACATATTCAACATTAACTCGATCAAGAAATGAATATGTCTATTTTCGTAATGATATACGGTTATAAAGGTACTGACTTTCGCCCGTAGCTTCACTCGCGTGTATGTCGGAGATTTGATTGACGAATATATTGGAAATGGATTCGTAGCCCATGTAGGGTGATCGGTAGTGGCCAATGATTGGCCGATGCTCGACGCCAAGCTTGCCAACATTGGCACTCGGGCCTGGCCCCATCATCGACCAAGCTTTGGATGATAAGAGCGGCCCGATATTCGCAATCAATATTGGCCCTGGAATGGCTTATGAGAATCGTCCGAGCATCGCGTAGGAGTTCATTCAAGAATCGGCCAACAATAAGCCCCCTCAAGATTGCCATCATTGGCACTCGAGCTTGGCCCGATTATCGACCGAGTCTTGGCGGATAATTGTGACCCAATATAGATCACCAAAATTGGTCCTGCACTGCCAAAAAAAAATATTAATTATTTTTGAATTGTAATTCGTCATTACCTGGTCTTTCGAAATGATTAGTTCGAAGAAAATATTTCACCCATATGAGGCTCGAACCTTGAACTTCCCTACTCATAGCCAAACACGCTGCCCCTATGCTACCGAGTGCTTGTAACATTTGAATCGCAGATATGGCATAAGATACCAAATGGATTCTCATCATTATTTGTATCACATAAACTATATCAATTAGTTAATATCATTGTGATAATTAGAGAGCGTTATCGAATGACATGTTATAGAATTTTCGAACCTAACCTATATATATATAATTCCTCTATCTCCACCTTCTCTACCCCCACAACGCGTTAATAATATGTGTATTGCAATAAAAACAGACCATTAGTTCATTAGTTCAAGTTTAATTTGAATAAATAAATATATATAAAATGAATAATTCCAATAATGGAATGCAATAGGAAAAATTTGATTTCACGAAAAATCTAGTTAATTCAAATAAAAAATAAATAAATAGACGCGGTAAGTTAATATTAATAGAATTTTTCTGTCAGTGTAGGATGGTTCATAAAAATCGGCAGAATATCGCGTATGAGCTCGTTCGAGAATCGGCCAACAAGGAGTGCATTGATTTGGTAGTATATTTGTTAAGAATAATGTCCAATGGACTCGTAAAAAGTATTTATCTCGTCTCTCAATGACTTCAACGCAAAACAATGAATCGTCAATATACGAATTGCGGTTCGATCATGCGTTACTCGGCCGAACATTGGCCTCGTATCGGCAAAAACATGATTGGCGAGTCTATACTTCGCCAAACATCGACCTCGTATCGATAAGCCAATGATTAGAGAGCCTATATTTGGCCGAACATTGTCCTCGTATCACCAAACCAATGATTGGCGAGTTTATACTTCGCCAAACATCGGCCTCATATCGATAAACCAATAATGAACAAGTCTATACTCGGCCGAACATTGGCCTCGTATTGGGAAACCAACGATTGGCCAGTCTATTCCTCGCCAAACATCGGCCTCGTATCGACAAGCCGATGATTAGCGAGTCTACGTTTGGCCGAACATTAGCCGCGTATCGGCAAACCAATAATTGGCGAGTCTATACTTCGCCAAACATCGGCCTCGTATCGACAAGCCAATGATTAGCGAGTCTATATTTGGCCGAACATTGGCCTCGTATCAGCAAACCAATGTTGGCTAGTCAATACTCAGCCAAGCATTGGCGTACAATTGGTTAATCGATCATTGTCCCGCCAACATTGGTCCAAGTATTGGCCGTTACGGTTCGATTGGCGAAACCTACATGGGAGGGTCATCAAATATTGAGAATTCTGAGGTTATAAATAAAGAAAAATGTGTTTTCTATATACTTCAGAAAACCGTTTTCTATACAGTTTAAGGAGAGATAGTCCGTTTTCCATACAGTTTAACCAAGATGGTCGAGGTCGAGGATTTCGAAGCTATGAACATTTCGTCGACCGTAGTAGACATACACTATGGGCCTGTTATCGATGATTCCATGTAAGTTGACAAATTTCATGAATTATTCATTCCCAAATTTTCAAACGCGTTTTTCTCAAAATCACGTTTTTCAAATCGGTACCCAAAATTTCTCGAAAACCAATGAACCGATTGCCTTGAGGTTTTTTGTGATTATTCTATACACCATTATCTGGTACTTGTCATAGGATTTTTTTTCCGTTACTTAGTTTTTGTTTTATAGGCAAAGTAATAACTAATTTTTGGCCCAAAAATCACTATATATGTTCAAACGTCAGCCATTTTGTCATAAATCGATATTGTCAAAATCGGCTATGACAAGTACTAGATTACAGTATCTAATTTAATAATCTTTTTGGTTTTTGTTTCAGATGATTTTTGAAGAAGCCCCAGTGGGTACCGTATACACAGATTTTTTTATGACGCTCCAAGGATCGTACAATATCCTTGTATGTTTTTGATATTTTCAAATAAAGAAAATTAAACATATTTTTGAATGTATATACTTTTAGATAATTAAAACCCCAATCCGAAATTGCAAACAGTTTTCCTTGAAAAAATTCACAAAAATGACCCTTTTCCGGCTCCTAGGTTTATATCTCCCCTCAATACTCATAATCACATCAGCAGAAAAAAAGCATTGAAAATTCAGGCCGATGATGATTAAAGCTGATAAAAGTGTTTTATATTAAGGGGAGGTACGAGAGCGTACGGTGACAAGATCAGGTAAACTTCGAGAATTTTTATCTCAAAAACTAATGTTTCGATTAGATCCGGGATTTTTAATTGGACAATATGTATATGGAGGTATGTTTAGGAATTTTTTAAAATAAATTCGTTGACTGGAAGCGATTCAAACGCGATTATCTCGAAACAGTTTTCAAAGTCGGTGCCAGATCTATCACGAAAACGGCTTGTCCGATTTTGCCCAAATTTGGATACAATATTCTTCGATAGTTTTTTCTCGTTCGCCACGTACGGATTTTTCATTTGATTGAACCAATGCTTTTTTATGCAATGTGTATGCAATCCAAAATCGTCGGAAATTGCGAACGAAAAACAAATGTTAAATTAAACCGGTCGCAATTCCGTCAAAAATGAAAATTTCAAAAAAAATCCTGCGTGGCGACCGAGAAAAACTATTGAAGCATATTGTATCCAAATGCCAATTTGGAAAAAATCGGACAAGCCGTTTTCGAGATACATCTGGCACCGACTTTGAAAACTATGTTTCGAGATAATCGCGTTTGAATCGTTTCTAGTCAACGAATTTATTTTAAAAAATTCCTAAACATACCTCAATGTACATATTTTCCAATAAAAAAACCCAGATCCAATCGAAACATTAGTTTTTAAGATAAACATTCCCGAAGTTTACCTGTTTTTCTCGCCGTCTACTCAGGCGCCCGGAACTGCCGTCCCATTATATTGGCATCGATGAAAACTCGCGCCCACGTACGTAGATCGCGAAACGATATAAAAAATATTACACCACACAGAACATTCAATTACGGAATTTATATTTTATTTTGAATTTTTACTTTTTGCATTTTTTTCTTTCTTTTCCAGGAACTTTCCGGTCGTCACAGCTGGCAGGCGTTTAACGAACCGTGAATGAAACTGAAGAGCAGAATTCGCGAATTCAGGGGACCGATGTTCGTTCATCTCTCGCCAGCTGCGCTCAGCTCTGGCGAGAAAAGCCAAGCGTGCTGGAAGGATTTTAGGGCCGGCTTATATGTACGCACATGGATGTATACACGTCGCTAGAAGCACGGAGGTTTGTTCCACAACGTGGGTGCTATCCGTTCCCGTGGTGTTCAGTTTCTCGTCGTTCTGTCGTTCATGGCGCTCAGGCTCGTGCACTAGCGGTCATTCAAATCGGAAACAGTTTGCGGGTCCGACGAGCACGTTCCGGACCAGCTCGTCGCGCGTATGCATTACACATAGACACGCGCGCATACGAAGGGATCTACGTTCCAGTGAAAGGATCAACAACCCCTTTTTTATATGTATGCATTTGTATGTGGATACGCGGAGAACGAGACCGCGATAACAAAACACACACACACACACACACACTCTCTCTCTCTCTCTCTCTCTCTCTCTCTCTCTCTCGCTTCTTCTCGTGGTGCATGGATAACTGCCGTCACTTCCACGGGGACGCTCAATTTTACTGGAATCGCTCATAGCCACCACATCCGAAATGCATCAGAAGCAACGAACGGTTGAAGTGGGAGAAGTAGATAGAGTTCGCATGTGTGTGTGTGTGTGTGTGAGTGAGAGAGGGGGGGAGGGCGAGAGGGAGAGAGTCTCTCTCTCTTTCTCTTTGTATCTAGCAAGACTATCTATCTAGCGCGACAACCCATCTAGCTAGACTAAAGTGCAGCGTCTTGGACTTTACGGTCTCTCTGTCCGTAAAACCCTCATCGCTATATGTGATCAATAAAAATGTGAAAAACATATAACGTTTATATAAAAATATAAACATATAACGCCTTATATATGAGTATATAACGCCAGTATGCTTTCTAATTATATATATATATATATATATATATATATATATATATATATATATATAAAGGACACCGGTGCTATACTCGAGTCGAAATGTTCAGCCTATTTGAAGGTTTTTCACTCCATTTCAGCCTATTTTGAAGGCCGTTGCCTGCATTTGAGCCTCACCCGAGGCTACTTAATGCTACAAGTCTATGAGCTTCAAAGTCTCACTGAAATCAATAAGTTGAATTGCACTTGAAATAAGCAGGAAGGTTGTAGGTTCGATTCCATGTGGATGCGAAATAACTTCGTAGAAATAAGTAAGTCCTGAAGGTCAGGCAATGACGAATTACAATAAAAAATAATTGAGGTAGAATTCTCAATTGAGTTCGTTTGGTTTTGTTTGGATTCATGCAATATTCTAGGTATTTAGTAGACGGGATGTGATGCCATCGGTGTATGTCTTTATGCATAATAGCGTGTATGTGTGAGTGGGTATACGTGTGGCATTCAAAAACGGTATATCGACATTTTACTTAGCGTCTAAGAGTGAAGATAAGCAAAACTTGTTCCCGTTTTAGACGTTAAGTAGGCGTTCATTTTGCATTAAGTTCGAAGATATACTGCTTTTATGTTCCACCAATGTGAAGAGCTGCAGGGTCAAAATAGACTCAAAAGTTCGCCTCGTGTATATGACATGTTTTTTAGGTGCCTGAGAAAGATCAATTGGTACGAGTGTTGGATTATGTTCCGAAGCAGAAAAAAATCGTCAATTTAACAGCGGCAGATCCAATTTGTTCCTACACTACAGCGCAGATCATGTCACAATTTGTCGATGTTTGGAGACTTTTGGAAATTCTTGGAGATCGATTAGTTTTGACGACGACGGGATTAAGATAGACATTGGGTCGACAAATTTAATTTAATATTATACTCGCAGTTGTGAGGTCTAGCGGAATGAGAGAAGGGGCGATGAGAGAGAGAGAGAGAGAGAGAGAGAGAGAGAGAGAGAGAGAAAGAGAGAGAGAGAGAGAGAGAAGTAGAGGGAGAAAGCTGACCATTATCGTCAGGCGAGAGTACCGAGCTTTACCTAACCGAGTCGTAAACTCTATCGAGGCCAGTGCCTGACAATGACGTCGTGGCCGTCTCAGCTATTCTTGGCATGTCAGCACCAGAGTCCTATTCACCATCACCGACAATCCCTTCTGTCCAGCATTCGAAGCCTCGACGAACCGCTAAGACCAACTAAGACCTGATATATCATAATATATAGCGCGTCATTACTATACAGGTTTCTGAACTGCACTTCGATTTACAGTTCGCCGATACTTTCCTCAATAATAGACATACACTACACGTTGTTCTTTGATTAAAAAATTTGAAGAGAACTAGTCTATTTAACTAGAAGCATGATCTTTGAAACTTTTCCCTCCATGAACTTCATATTTGAGATCGTAATTGTTTCGGGACTGTGGATGATTTACTCGAGTCCGTTATGATGTTTGATGTACTGGCGCAGGCTGCAACAATCGCAGCGTTCAACTGCACTGGATTGGTAATCGAAATAGGAAAAAACCCGCACCAGATGTCATGGGTCCTCTGGATTCTCTTGGTTAGCTCAGATTGATTTCTTGGATTCCACCAAAGACTGGATCGCTCAGACAGAAAATTATATGTAACTTGGCGGATTAAAACTGCACACATTTAGATGGCGTCAACTGATGATATAGCACGTATGTATCAAACCACATCGATATGTGCAATAAAAAAAATCATTGTAAATAACGAAACGGCAATAAAGTAATCTTCTTTTAGTGGTAAAAATTCCCAAGTTGAAAAAATGAATTCTCAAGATAATTCAATGATTAATTGATGGTATGATGAATCGTCGGAACAATTTGATAGTATCGTAAGACTCGGGGAACAAGGAAAATATATGGGTCATTAGATTTGTGAACTTTCGTACGATAATTTCATACCGGATTTTACGTCAAAGCGGGGCCATTTGATAGGCGATTAGGGTAAATTCTCTCACATTGAATAAAAAAGCTTGCCGCGTTAGGTGAACATCACGCAATCTGCGTGATACCCTCCACCTGCCCTTTACTATTTGCCTTATCTGATAAATCGCACGCGAGTTTAAATACCTAACGCGGATTGCTGACCATTATTTCCGTACACGTATAGCGGGAACACGTACGGGAACTCGGATAAAAAAGCCAAAGCCCCACTGCACCCCATTCGCTAATCGATCATTTGCGTAGAACGATTGTTGGCAAGATTCAGGGCTCACGTAAATCAGGTAATGAATTTTTGCTTCGGGCAACCTTTCATAAATCCACTAATGATATGTATTGAAATAATTGTGCAAAGCTAAATAAACAATTACTAAATAATCTCGTCAGTTTCACAATTATTTTTGTCTTTTATCATCTTCGTTTAGTCCCTTACGTCTTCGTTGTGTAACACGATGATCCTATATTTTGGATTTGATGCGAAGAGATCGAGAAGAGAGGCTGCATCTTCAAACGATTAGGGAGATAAATCATCAAATATGTAAATATAAATACGATTTTACAAGGATTACTAAGAAACGATGCAACATGATGGTACTGATGATTGCATCGTTGGAATGCAACGATTTTTTTTGTTTGGCCCAATTGTTTCAAGGCACATTTAGGCTACAAATATCACTGAAATGTTTTTGAAGGTCCTTATTAGACGGATCCATAACCGAAAGTTGCAAACGAAGAGTTTAGGTAGTAATAAAAATAAAGAAATGAAAGAATGAAGAAGGATTTTCGTTGAGTTCCAACGATGCCAACTACAACACCATGCAACATGCTCCTCCAAATAATAAATGTGCTCATGGAAATCCTGTACGATAGTCAGGTAATTATTATTTATTCTGCGCGTAGATTTTTTTTCAACGAAAGAACAGCAATTCAAACGTTACAAGCTCGTAGAGAGCAAGAACGATGTAAAAAAAGAATGCTTTGTATGAGAGTTTCCAATTTATTCTGCAATATTACAACACTAATCGACACTTGAAAAGTTCGAAATAAAGTGGTCGTCAAAGTACATGCCGAAATTGGTTGTTCGCAATTACGGTCTATCAGGTAAGCGGTATCAACTCAGGGATGGAAATTTGGTCTTATGAGGCCAGAGAGTGCGCAACTCCTGCGTAAACTACCTGCAATTGACAGCGATTTTTGGGCATGCAGGTGAAAGAGAATGGAGCGAGGGTATGGAACAACGTCGGTGGGTAGACAAAAGTTCATAGGGCGTGGGAATGAGCTGAAGGCCCTTGACGTAATTTTAATTGAAAAGATAATCCGTCGGGGTGAAGTATATCCGAGGGGCTGAGAGCAACGGAATATCCTCTTGCCTTTACTCTTGATCCACGATGATCTCTCTCTCTCCCTCCCTCTCCCTCTTTCTACCTCTCGGGAGATCTCTACTCTCATAAAAAAAGCCTTTCGCCTCACACTCTACGCGAACATTTGACATTCATTTGGTCTGGCTGTCGGAAAAAAGAGCATCAGCGAGAGTCAGAGAGTTCGTTTTATCTTTCAGTGCGACTTATTCTCACTTTCATTCTCTCGCCGTTGAGTTTTGCCAATTTTATGCCTCTTTTTATATACTGTGTTATAAAAAAAGGAGAAATTTTTAAGACGGGACAAGAAAAACAATTTTTTTACATCTTCTTTTTTTACTATTTATATGTAAAAAAATGTGAAGTTTAAACATTGAAAATTTACCAAGTTGCAGACAATTTAGTGCGTTTTTTCTAGACCAGGCCAGAATCATAAGTCTAGTGATAATTGTCTGATTTTCAATTTAACAAAAAACCAAAATTCCGTAATTGCAGTATCTACCGTTGTACGTAGCCGTTTTTTTAGTTTAATATTTTATAAGCCCCCGAATATAAGTAAATATTTCGCTGAAATTACATTATGTTCAACAACCGCCATTTTGTGATTTTTTTTGTTCGGAAAACGGCTGCTTACACCGAGAACTATTTTTATATAGATACATTTTTTTATTTTATACACCACTCATTGTCGGGTTATGGATCCGGTCGTCGGACCAAATTTTGTATACAAAGGCTCCATTATATAGCTAACGTTGTTAATCCTCAATTTTTTAAAATAAAAATTTACGTGAAATAAGATCAATGTATCCTTAAACCTCCTTGGTCACCGTGGGTGAATTTTACCCAGACCTAACGTTGGCTCTAAATATCTATGGGTCCTAGTTTTAATTAAAGGTCGGCCCTCCAGGAGGCGAGGGTTTGAAGTGCCACTATGCCACTATTTTTTTTCCTAGAAGTACCATGTCTGACGAGTATCCTGTTCCAATTTTACTTGAAAATATCGAAAATTCAGAAAGACATGATTTCTTAGTTAAAAGGGGTATTTTTTGACAAATTTACCTATTCACGATTTTTTCAAACATGTTGTCATTTGAATTTTGACATACCGACTTTTCACACTTGTTCTAAAATGTTCAAAGTATTTTCTAGTATTTTCCGGGTGAATTTTACCCAGTGTGACCATTATGTTATTCTACCGAACTGTGACAACGGAGGGTTAGTGACACTTTTTTTTCCAAATACCAAATAAATAATCTAGCAGACAAAAAAAATCAGAAAGAACGAACTTTTTCGGTCCGTCACAATTCGGTGCCCTCCCTTGTCATGTGTGATGCGTGGAAATCGTTACGTCGTTCATATCCTTCACACGTAGAAGCCTATATGTGGGGCACTATTTTTTTTGTAAATTATCTATTGTGGGAATTTAAATAAGCTAAAAAAGCAATGTCTTTTTTTCGTATAACTTTCAGTCACACAATACGGAAAGTGTGATCTTTCAGTTACGATCAATTATTCGCCACGAGTTACGTTCATGGTCGGAATCGGTTAAAAAAAAGTGGAAACAGTCGTACGCTAAACGTCTGTGATAGAATTTGGAATTCAAAAATGATTTTCAATACAGTGGTATCGATCGATTTAATATACGGGATATTGCTTTAGTGACATTATTTGAGGTCCCCAAGATTCATTTTAAATTTGATGTGTTTCATTCCAAGTTGGCAATTAATGAAAAATTGAAAACTTCTTTCGCATCTCAATTCTGCTACAGCCCACAGTTATTGTAACTGACTTTTTATTCGCTTTGTCGCATCATTGAAGGTTAATTTTTTAAAACAACCACACAAAAAGGGTTCTAGGAGATGCCGGTGTCGGTGGTACTGGCCATGCGGTCTGCCGTATCAAGCCGTTCTGGCCTGGACCAATACTTGGATGGGTGTCCGTGTCGGCTGTTCAGTGGGGCGCAGTTTTCCACGAAGTTTGCCACGCAGTTTCCCTGTACACTCGTGCAGATGCATCACAGTAGTAAATCGGTAAAAAGTGTCTGTGAAGAACATTCTACGGATGTCTCCAAGGGACCAACTACAGACACATGTAAAATGTAGGATACAAGGAATTAATATTAATACTATTTCCTTCATCAGCAGACGAAGATTTGCAAGTATTTCTTCAAGTCCTATAAAAGGATGAACTCTTTCGAATGGTCGATTTCCAGACATTCCTGTCTAGGGTACAGTGCAAAATAGAGGGGGAGGCCCTCGTCAACAATTCTCACGTTAATTTGGCGCAGGGAATTCAGTGCTCCTAGTGTTATCCGGTAAATCGATCAACGTCCGTAGGAACTGCTCCCTAGGGTTAATACGGACGGAGTGGGGATACGGCTGCGTCCCGTAAGGCAATCCGTGTCAAGCGCGCGGGGGTGTCTTGTATCGGGTAATTAATGATAACCATATAGCCTAGCGCTTCCCAATTTCCACCTGACGTAATTGCGATAGCAGGGGTTCAACTCGAGAGCACGAATGTGATCGTTTTCGCGTATGTGATCCTCGGTAGAGTACATTTGACATATATACATATGAATGTATTCAACGTAATATATACGGCAATCTTGCCTGTTAAGACACGCTACAGATGTAACTTCCTTGATTGCTTTCAAGAATGAGCGCGCCTTCTTCGAGAATAATCCCTACCGGAGTGAATCTTCATTGAATAAATCATTATTCAATCACGAAAGGAAGCTAGGACGAGTAAAAAATTAGTTAGTAAGAAAATATAATAAGTTTTTCCATCAAATGGGGTTCAAGTGCCTCGAAATTTAATTGGAATAAAAATATTTCAATTAGCTTGAAATGCATTATGGGTCTGAAGTTTGCATCGATTTTTTTTTCAATCTTTAGATTTAGTGTTATCTATTGTACATTCCGCTTACCCGTGCCAATGAATGATCGTACTAAACATTTCAAGGGATTTCGACGAGCAGAACCTACCCTTAATAGGGGAAGGAAGTTGAAAAAAATCTCATCTCCCATGGTATGAAGATTACCAACATCTTTATTGGCGTTAAACTAACCCTAAATGATTATTAAATTCAGCTACTGGGGGCAATTCTTTTATTTTCTGGTTATCCAAAATGCTAAGAATCGAAACTCTACCCTCTCATGGCCTCATAATGGTACCTGGATCAGCTCGACTTTAGCGGTACTTTTACCACGTAGGTTTATATACATTGACGCATACATGCATAACCTATGCCGAGCCTGAATATCACAAGAAGAAGACGAGGAGAGAGGTAGCAGCAACAGCGAAATCGAGATAATTAGAACTGCGCGAGTGTTCGGCGAAAGCTTTCCACGATACTAGTTGGAACAACCGTTACGTACTGATAGCGCACAATTAAGGAAAGTTTCGGGTGTACGCTTCAATTACGACCAGTTTTAATTACACCTGTCTATTCCGACCCCTTCCCTAATGGTTTCTTTCTCACCGTTTTTCTTCTCGTTTTTTCCACCCTCTCGCGGTATTCAACGTTGCAAACCGAAAGATAGTAAGGCCCTGCGAACCCGCTCGTACGAGCGAGTATGACTCATTTAGATTCGAATCTTTTTAATTTACAGCCGTCATATAATTATTCTGCACTTGAAGCTTTAATTTATGGAAGCTCAATAAAACATCTTCAATTTCAAGTACAATGATTATTTTTTTTCATATAAAATAAGGCTTTATTCTCCTCTTTCGAAAAGATCTTGCACTGTTTGTATTTGTCCCGTCTGCGAGTAACATCACTTAAGTGTACACTGTCGATTTTGTTGAAACTCATATATGTGGTAAAGCATTGAAAACTATTATACACGTATTTTTTTTTGTCCGCGGAAAAACGGCTTTAAGGGGGAAACTAATCGTCAATTTTTTCTCAATAACTCTGTATTGGACTCATCGCTTTACATGGGAAGAATTTTAGTTTTTGTTTCATTGAGATCGGTGATCTGCTTAGGGGTGAAACTGCAAAATCACCCCTCTACACGCCTTTCTTCGAAGGTTGGTTCCCCCCTTAAAAACGATTTTCCGCTGAGTAAAAAAATTGTTAACCAATTAATTCCCGTTCGGGAATGCCTTGCGGTGAAACCGGTTAACAACATGGAGCAGGTAGTGGGAAGGTGGGAACATAAGGGTGATGGGGTACTTGGAGTTGGAGATGCATAAAACAATGGAAGAAATGAAACGAAGAAGTGTAAAAATATCAATCTATAAATGTGTTTAATAAAGAGAAAAAAATAGTAGTAGAAAAAAAGACAAATGAATATAACACGAATTCCTGTACAAATAGTTTTGAGAATGGAGAAGAGACAGAAGGATATGGAAAAAATTGTGGTTAAGTAGATGAAGGAAAAAAGCTGAATTTTTACGAATAGGAAAAAAGCTGAATTTTTACGGATAGGAAAAAAAGCTGAATTTTTACGGATTGTAAAAATTATTTGCCGCTTATTATTTTCCGTGTTGTCATGTGAGCGATAACCTCGGTCCGGGTGTCATATCACGCTCTTAAGACGGAATGACACCTCATCGCGGTCGGTATGGTAGAACAATTATAGATACCTATAAATCTCTGAAACGGCTCTTCAGATCCCATCGAAACTTTGCCAAACGACGTCAAATAGATAGATGAACAGCTGTCCGCCCCTCAAATTTTCTGAATTTGAGGAAAAAAAACGTAGTTTGGCTTATGATAAGCTAGTCTACGTTTTTTTTCTTAAGGTAATCCCATTGCCGGGCATCAATCCATAGGATTGTCAAAAAAACATCTGAGCTTTACCGAATATATTAATAATCGTCTCTGTAAAATTTCAGGGTCGGATATCGACCTAATCACAGAGAAAAAAGAATATTGAAATTGCGTGTTTGTGTTTAGGAATTCCGAGACGATATATAAAAACCCAATTTCCGGTCGCTACAAAAGTATATATATAGTCGGAATCCGTCAGATTCTTAAAAATAATCAGATTTACATACTTAACACTTGTAGTAATCCAATGCTCTCAGAAAAAATTACGCTCATTGACTTAGTTTTTATGTAATATCAAGTTTAATTTGAAATGTCGGTATTGGATTTATTATCACTTGCTACGATAAAGAAACGTGACAGCAAGGCAACAGCTGACTGTTGTTCTAACCTCATCGCACTCATTCGAATTTCCCCACATATTTCATTTTTAACCGACATATTTCCCCGACACAAATTTTCCACGCTTTTTACCAGTCTTGGCCCGAATACAATGCTTTATATTTTCCGCACCTGACATTGTTTTGACAGATCGACGTTGAAAAGCATGGAGGTTAAACTCGCCTGGTTGAGTAAAAAGAGACGGAGATAGAACCAATATTGCCAAATATCAAACCTAAAAATATTGCGCGAATCGTTGGAATGACAATTTTTCCATTTTTATAATTAAATGTTCTAATTAAATGTCTAATTGAATTCATTAAACAGTTTACACACAGAAAATTTGAGTTATTCCAAATTATTTATTTTGCATATGTTAAAAATATAAATTCTACAAGTCTCAAGTATGACCAGTAGTATTACTAGTCCGAAACGATAGGATTACCTTAAGGCATTTCTTTCACGAGCTCGAATATTTAACAGTTAATTGATTTTCGTCTGTAATCGAATCAATATACATCACCGTATAATGGTACAATTTCAAGCCAAGTTATCGAACTTTTAACTAAAAAAGACGTCTCTAAACAGGGTGGGGGGTAAGATCGACGGCGCGTGCGCCTCCATCAGGAGAGTGAGAGAGACAGAGAGAAGCTATTCTGTCCTTGTCGCGGATCCGTCAACAGCAATGCCACATAGTGGCGTCAAATATAAAGAAAAGTAGATCGGCTTAGCGTGCCTGCCATATCGTGACCATTTCCAGACCTGTATATCGACGGTAAGGTGCCCCGGGGGAGTACCGATGAAGGTACAGCAACGGCGCAGTACCCCGAGGGCTCTCGACGGAGGTGGCGGATAAGTAACCATTTTACCAGCCGGACCAATTACAATCGGAAAAAATATTTATTATGTTCTAATAAATTGGCACATTAGAACATAATTTATTAGAAATGAATAAATGTTTACTCGTATGGAGACAGTTTTTATGTGATTGTAACTACAGCATTTATTCAGCGTCACTAAGTATGTTTTTTTAAGTGCCGATTTTTCACATAATTTGAAAGCCACATTTGAAATAGAAAATTTGAATACATATTCCCCCAAATCAAATAAATACTACTTTCCAATCACGAAAACCTCTTATTTCGCGACTATGATACTAATGCGCGCATGCGCACTATGCGTATGTAGCTTCTTCCTATGTCAATGCTTTTGGCACAAGTGTCAGTGTTGCGTTTCGGAAGTGAGAAACTCGAAAGTGAGGAATGATTTAAGTGTAAGTAAGAATATAAAGTGAGAAAAAAACGTTCAAGTGAGAAAATAATGACGGACGAAATGAAACAATTCCTCGAAAAAAAACCAGCTGGGGGATTATGAAGAATCCTATTAGATGTTAAGAAAAATTCTTAGAAAATCTTAAACATAAACTTAAATGAAAGAAAATCTTAGCTGTTAATACAATCGTAGTAGGCTGACATACGAATAAGAAAACTTATTCACCGGGAGACAAACTACTTTGTCCTTAAGGAATCTTTTTCTGAGTGTAGTGCCATTGTACTGACCCTTTTTATTATGTTTGCAGGTGGAGGGGCATATCCGGGAAAAATAAAAGGAAAAATTGACCGTGCCCAAAGGCCCGAGCAACAAAATACATGTCTGATAATTTGCAATGCTTTATCACACATATGAGTTTCAACAAAATCAAAGGCGAACACTTGTGAGCAAGTGATGTTCCTTGCTAGAAAAACAAGATGTAAATTGGCCGTACAAGAGCCACGCAAAATATGAAACAAAAGCCTTTCATCGCCCACGAAGAAGCCAGAATGAAAATATTGAAAATAAAATGAATAAAAATTCACTTGGGTTTCGGCAGTTTCGAGTATTGATTAAAGCGCCTGGGCACGCAGCGAGTCTCGAGAGTATAGGCTGTTTTTGTTTCCGTTGTGTTTGTAAATTGTCGAGTAGTGCGACCGAGCGTCGCCAAACGCTAACAACCGTGATGTTTGCACTATATCCCATAGGGCGATCCAATACCTCCTCGTTCTCGGTGAAACCGAATTCCCTCAACGTATAACACCGCTATTATTTATATGCCGATCATTTACACTCCGAGAGATTTCAATTATCGACTGGTCCATGCTTCGTAAAACTAAACCACACGTAATCGCGCATTATAAAATACATTTTACTTGGATTCATCTCGATCGTTTGTAGAAAGTGACCTTAGAGATAATAATGATGATGACAACAATAATAATAATCTGAGTTGTCAAATTCGATCATTTTTTCACGTCGCGAATCACTAAAGGAGCACCTGTATACCAAAAATGGCTATATCGATGCAACAGTCATCTCGAATATTTATTTTTTCAAATCTTTGTAATGCTTGGAAAATTCTACGGATGGGGTCAGACATATTTCCAGAAAATTTGTCACTTACACAAATATATACTATTGTGATATGGAATGCACTTATTTTCAATTGAAAACCGCGATATGTTTAAGCTCATCAGTTTTCATCGTTGCAAAACAACGAAAATTATTTTTTTTATTTTGGTCTTTTCCTTCCATTATCATCCAAAATCTTATGTTGCCAATTTGTCCTGTAAATCTCTGATATGGAATCTGAAAACTGGTTAAGGCCTTAGGCCATAGTAACGGGTAGAAAATCATGTGCGAATATAACCATTTTTTCGTATGGAAAAGTGATTTACTCATAAAATTAATTAGACATCAATTTAATATGAATATCAAGCTGTTAGAATTTTTTTTCGATGTACAAAATGGCCGACTACTCGAAACTTCTCGGAACAGCTTTTTTCCAATCGGCGTGACAAATAACTTCAACAATTTTCACTCGATTTACTTCAAAATTAAAAGTTATGTTCCTAATTGCATTTTGCAGAGAAGTACGTACGGAAGTTCTGATTAATCGAAAACCTTCCATTTTATGAGCAGTTTATGAGCAGTCATAAGGAAATTTTTCACTGAACATTCATTTCTTAAGTTCAAATACCTACAAGTCTTGAATAAAACAATATTTTTTAAATTCCGTACTTACTTCTCTAGGTATTCTAATGTAGATGGACGAGAATTTTCCTTTTTTGTTCTAGGTAAAAAATCGTGGATGCTAAATGTCACGCCGCGGAGCGCCGAAAAAAAAGACAACAAAAGAAAATATTAGAAGTCGGCCATTTTGTACATCGAAAAAATCTATATTTTTTCTAACAGCTTGATAGTCATACTAAACAGATATGTAATTCATTTTATGAGTGAATCACTTTTTCATATGAAAAAAAAATGGTTAAACTCGCACATGTTTTTTATTCCCGTTACTGTGGCCTAAGGCCTTAAGCGATTTTCTTGACACAAATCTGTCGAGAAAAGAAATTCGGCTATGAAATTGTCATTGCGTTCCAACGATGCAAACTTCGGAATTATGGAAATACATCGTTGGTTTTTATTTTTCGTTGTGTTTTTCAACAGCAAAAATGTGTTCCCACCGAAGCTTGCTATAATTCCTTGAGCACCGATTTCATCGACTCGTCGCGCTCGGTTGATATACATAATTTCGCCAGAGCCCAAGAGAGCCAAAACCGTGGATCGATCGATCTTTGAATATAACGAGAAGAAGAAACAAGAGAGGAAGAAGAAGAGAGAGAGAGAGGGGGGGATTGAAGAAGTGGAACGCGGGTAACTGAAATCCAATTACTACGCCCCCACGAGCGTCTCAGCAGTCACGCTTGGCGGTAGATATACCTTTTAAAGCTTCCCCTCAACGAGCTCTCCCATCTCTGTGGCTTTCCTCTCTGATCGGGCTTGTCTTCTTCCCTCTTCCACTGGTTCCCTTCCGTCGTTGCATTCTCATCTTATTCGCTCTCTCACAAGCGATTTACCGGGACAACGGCGCAAGTGCAAGTAGTTCAAGTGCGTTACGGTCGTACATCGGGCTTATGTATGGGGTAGTCCATGCCCAACACAATATTCGATCCGGTGACTTACTTTTAAAGAATTCGAAAATAGGAGTCAAAGTGATTGAATAATTTTAATTTTTTCATTATTGTTACTTTCAATCTTTCGCCCGCGCTTGCGAGCTTTTAGGAACCTTCGACTTTCATCCTACACGCATAACTCTGTTGTTTCCGTTTCCTGTGAGGCCCTCCAGTATTGGCCAAAGCTTACCGAATGCACTACAGTATCGAATTCGCACGTGAGCAGAGGGAAAGTGAAGAAGTTCGGCACCGATACTAGTTGCCATATTTTATTGGTTTTAGTGGTGTCACCGTTAGAAATTGGACAAAAGTACCTGCCCCGCTCCGTAGTAGGCCCGTCCAAGCGGTCACCCATCCAGATATTGGCCGGGCCGCTACAGCTTAAGGGGTTAGGCCACTCTAGAGGCCGAAAAGTAGGCTTTTTGAGGATTTAAAAAAAAACTACAAAATAAATCGAGATTATAAAAAAGGGTATTTATCATACATATCAATGACTGTATACAATAATTTTTTTCAAGCGATTAATTTCAAAATGGCGGCTGTGCAGCGTTTATCTCAAAACTGCATTTTTTAAGTTGGCCGGAAACATAACTCAGACAATTTACAAACAATTCACTTGATGTGTTGAATATATCTTGAAAAATACGTTGTCTATGGAAGTACATAGGATTTTTTTTATATTGCATACGTCATTTGTTATTAACAATTAACTGACGATTTTTTAGACAAATTTTTCACATTCCAAAATTTTTGTAATTTCGAATTATTTTGTAGTTTTTCTGAAAAAAATTCTCAAAAAGCGTTTTTTTCGGCCTGTAGAGTGGCCTAAGGCCTTAACGGAGGAGATCGCCGAAACCGCAAATCGACTGTGTGTCTACAACTGTTGTTACCTTTTTGCGTTATTTTTAAAAATATTTTGCAGTTAGATCCAATTTTTGGTTATTCTTTAGCTCTCAACTAACGGACAAAAGTAACGACGCAAAAGTGCGCATGTCTGGAAAAGCGTTCAAGTCGTTATTGATTCCTCTTTAGTGGAATAATTTTGAATGGAATGATTTCTCGCATTAAAGTGTTGCAATGTGTGTAAGAAAATATTATGGCATTGAGGTCGCCTTTGCACGAAACACCTTAAATACACCACTCACTCTCTATCCGACGTGTCCATAGTTACATAGGCGTTTGCATTCGCGGTTTTGGCAGCTGCCATTTCCCGTACCCGTCACACCCTCCCGGCGTATCGTAATTGCATTGTACATCAGCCTATATCCGCCTGCTGCATCCCCGTAAACTCCTAAAGCCTACTCCCACGTATGCCGAACTTTACGCACGTATGAAGGCGACATTAGGGCCTGCATAGTACGTCCAACGAAGGTATTCTCTTAAATAATTACAATACTAGTGCAGATGTGTATATGCGCGAAAGTTGATGCAGTATTCTAGTCAACATTTTTGAAAAATCGATTTTTTTTGTTGCATTTTCTTAAGAATTTCTTTTAAGAATGTGTCCTCAAAATGAGATTCCCAATATTTACGTCAACATACGAGACCAGAATAGGGTGAACCGGTCCGGGCTACGAACTTCAGAAGCTTCTAAGGAAGCTAGAACTGTTAGTAGGGAAGAAATACCTTCAGAAAATCATAATTTCGAAGTCGAAGAAGGCACACTTTACGAGGCGGGAATAGCCGATTGATATAAGTATAACATACCATTATACCACTCAATTAGTTGCGATTGTCTGAATGAGGAGGTGAACTTCACTGTGCGTCAGCGCCTCTACCGAAATAAAAAAAAATTGGTCGCATTTGATGGCTCCCTTCACACCGTACAACTTTTGTTTGGAATTTTTTTTTGTGATGTCGATAATTACCGAGTTATTGCGGGTGCCAGAAATAAGAGGGACACCCTGAATGTCACTCTATCGTTCCTATCTGGGACATTGCGAAATTATGGTTATTACTATTTTAAAAAAATCCTACTATTTTAAATTACTATTTTAAATCCAACTATTTTAAATCCTACTATTTAAAAAAACTTCGAACAATATAGGCCGAAAAATTAACTTTTTTCCGACATTTGCTATTGATGTTTTTTTTTCTCTTTAGTACCTGACATAACGGGACATTCTTGTTGATCAAGAAAATTGGTTTCATTTCTGCTTCAGTTTAATGGTAGCTTTGGAATCGTATCAACGGCCCTAATCCTATTTTTTACGACCATTTTTCCAATTTTTGTATGTTTTGCGTAAAAACAAATTCTCAGTTCTTAAAACCTAAAGCAAAAGACTGCAAAACATGCATATTTTATTTTTAGCATCCAGTTCAAGTAACTACAGAAGGCTCGTTTTTCAGAGGCATGTCGATTGATTTTTGTCTTCAGTCAATTTCGCAGCATTCACGAAGCGCCCGTTGTTTCTTCAGGGGGAAATGACGGATGCATTACGAGCAGTTAGGCGAAATGGAAATAAGAGGGAGGGAAACACGAAAAGAGAAGGGCACAATGGGTGGGGGAGTGTCAGAGAAGCAGAGGTAGAGAGAGGAAGGGGGGAGAGAGACAGAGAGAAGAAAAAAGTGGTTCGAACGAGTCAAGGGGTGTTCAAGGTGGTGTGGTCAGCATTGCTCGTGCCGAGGAAGACCAGCGTCAAGCTCAAGCTCTGTCAGCACCTTCATAATCGCCGTTTTTGTTCGCCTCTTCCGTGGCCGTTCGTTCTTCTCCTATATACCGTGATTTTGAGCCATCCAACACGCCCCACTCGCAGCTCCGCGAGCTGATCGCTCCGATTTTTTTCTTTCCGTTCCCGATCTTTTTTTCACGTCCCGTGCAATGGTCGGTTCCCTATTTATGGTCCGGTGCCCATTTTCAAGTCTTGTCCGGGCCGCTTAATCGAATCGGGTCGAAAAGCGATCGGCGAAAACTACACGGTACAGACATCCATTACCGCTCTCTCCTACCCTTTCTTTGCAACTTTTTTTTACAACTATAACCATAGCGCATATGAAGGATTTTTTAAATTTTGATATTTACTATTTTTTTGCCAAAAACGGTGGAAAAAAAACTTTCGTTCACTTTTTTTGACAACTATAGCTATAGCGCATATGGAGGTATTTTTTAGATTTCGATATTTACTTTTTTTGCCAAAAACGGCGAAAAAAACGTTTTTTTCTGTTTTTTTTTTCGAAAAAGGCCGCCATTTTGTTATTTTTGAATATATCAAAAATCGTATTATCTGCGCTATAGCCATTAACGTACTGAATCTAAAACCGTTTGATTTTTTGTTTCGGATGATCCATCTCCGAGATTTCATCAATAGCGCAGGCCTACAATTTTTTTAGGACCTTTTTTTATCTACCTTTTTCGTCTATATATCGTGACTTGAATAAATGAAAATGATTTTTTAATGTATTTCGAAAGTGTATTTATTAAGTGTAACAACTTTTATATCGATATCTATAATATAAACCTACGAAAAAAATTAATGAAAATAGCCTTTTTTAGCGTCTAAAGTGAGAAGACCCCTTAACCCGACGATCAACTCCAGCTTTTTATTACTAATCTGTAATGAAACAAGGGTTCGATGAAGCAAAAAGCATTCGCTGTCCAACTTGTCTAACCAGCTGCGATTTATCTACTTACAAGCAGAGAAACTTGCACAGGAATCTTTCCTGGCTGTCGTTCAACAAGATATCAATAGTCAATGGAGTCAAAATATCAATAGTCAATGGAGATGGTAATTTTGCGATATAACACCCTTTCGCCCAAGGCTATCCGGGAAAGCATTATCAGCGGGTAATTAGCCATCGAGAGAAAAAAATAAACAAGAATTCTCGTTGCATTCGTACGATGCACACATCAACGCCATCAGTTCCTGGCATTTGGAAATGTAATACTCCGGTGTATTCACTGAAGGATACTAAAACGATCGTGTATACATTGAACGATATGCGAGAAGGGTCCATCAGCTTCAACTTTGATAAATATCTCACAAGGAACATCACTTGAATGTCCGCCTTCGATTTTGTTGAAATACATATATGTGATAAAGCAATGAAAACTATTGGACACGTATTTTGTTTGATCGGTGGAAAAACCTAACATGTTATAGAAATATGGTTATGGTTATAGGCAACATGTTATAGAAATGGATATAAAAACAATTTTTTTAAATGTATTTATGTAACCCAAACAAACCTTAAGCGCGTTTTCTCGAAACAACGTTTTTCGACGGCTTGTTGATAAAATCTTCGAAATTACTGAACCGATCCTCGTGCAATTTTTACCACATATTCTTCACAACTATAGCTATAGCGCATATCAAGGATTTTCTTAAATTTTGATATTTACTTATTTTTTTGCCAAAAAAACAGTGAAAAAACACGATGGTTTTTTTTTCGGAACATGTCCGCGATTTTGTTATTTTTGCATATATCAAAAATTGTATGATATGCGCAATAGCCATTGACATACTAGATCTAAAATCGTTGGATTTTTTTGTTTCCGATGATCCATCTCCGCGATTTCATCAACAGCGCAGACCTACAATTTAGGACATTTTTTGAACTACCATTTGGGTCTATAAATAGTGACTTGAATAATTTTTTTTAAAATGTATTTCGAAAGTGTATTAAGTGGTACAACTTTTATATCAATATCTATAAAATAAACCTATCAACAAAAATTCATAGAAATAACCTTTTTAGCGTCTAAAGTGAGAAGACCCTTTAAGTGATGTTCCTTGTCAGAGGATTGTTCGTATACTACCGGAATATGTATATTTATGTCAACAAAAACCTGTACTCTTCATTTATCTGATTTCCTTCTTCCTCTCTGATTTATACTTATCACTGTCGGATGAAAAAATATCTTGTAGAAATGCGTATTGTTTAATGACTTTTAACACCATCATTTTTGTCTGAACATTTGATACCATGCTGCTAATAAAACAAACTAATTTATAAACATAAACTCTGTACTATAAAAATTCACAATAAATACGTTATGTTCAATTGCCTCGATTGTTTGTGTAACTAGATATTACAGGACATTTCGAATGATTTGAAGAGAATGTTGCAAAACTCGGGTATTCCATACGCGTAAACATAAACATGTTCTTCCCCTCGTTGAAAATTGCACTTGCCCATTGTATAACCCATTCGCTATAAGCACCGTTCGAGTCGACCTCATACGATCCCCTGTTCCCCAGCCTATGGGGTTAGAGTCGTAAATGGCGTCGTAAAGACGAGAAACGCGTCAGTTTGTGTGGCTCGTGGACTAAAACGCGTAATCACGGTATCTTGCACCTGCAGTCTCTTATGTAACTACACTCGTATACTGAACCTCGACAAATTAGATTTTATCTCGGACCCTCTGTTGCACTGATTCTCAAGACTATTCAAACGAAAAGTACCAATTTGTTTTCGTTCTGTCGATTGTCTTTTGTGAAAAAAAACGACTTGTCTCGAGTAATTTACATTACTGCATTCGATTAGTTATTTCCAGATTTTGCCAGACTTTTCTCCAGAATAACCCGAGTGGAAAACGTAATTCATCACCGCCTAGCCACAAGCTATTAAAGTGATGTTTCGAGTCGCCATTAGCTAGCCGTCTTACCGATTGACTACCCAGCCTTGTAACGCTTTGGTCCTCTAGTGACTGAATACAAAAAATTAGATGGTTACTAGCTAGAAAGAAATATCTCACGGCTGTGTTATATTTCTGACCTAGCCATGGCCTAGTTTTTTTCAGCTAGCGACTGGTAACAGAAAATTAATTAATAAAATTTTACGATATTCTTCGTTGTTCATTAATTAGGATTATGATATTTGCGCTGTAAATATATTAATGGTTCAATTTTAAATTATCTCAGACAAACACACATTGTCATCTGTGACCAAGTTCAGCTGAGCAGTGACTAGCCAAGGGGTGCACAGCCCCAATTAGCTGGCTAGGTCATGGCGAGATACCTACTTGAGAATTTTTGTATTCGCAACGCCATCTGTCACTCACGTTGCTTAGCCAGCCATGAGCCAATCGCTCGATAGAACTACACGTAGTCACATAACCACACTTTATTATTCGTGACTAAGCTCGGCTTGGCATTCTTGCATTCGCAACGCCATCTGTAACTCAAGTTGCTTAGCCAGCCATGAGCTCGATGGAACTACGCGTATTCACATAACCTCACTTTGTCATTTGTGACCAAAATCAGCCGGGCAGTGGCTAAACACGGGCTAGATAACAAAACATTCACAATATTACTAGCTCATAGCGAGCCAACCATTGGTCAGTTCGTATGAGCTCAATTGGGCGAGCCAGTTAAGTCGTAACTCAGATAGGCTAGAACAATTTCTACTCGGGAAGTGACCATTGATATAATTGGACGGATGCGCAAACTTAGCGAGAAATGTTAGAATTTTCCAAATGTTACGATAAACTATAATTGATTGAAATCAACAGTCTACCGAAGGCCCGTGAAATCAGTTTTTTTCCTTCAATGGCTATTCGACGGGGATACTAGGTTATGGGTAAAATTGAGGTTATGGGTAAAATTGATTCCCAAAGTTTCCCTGGAAACTTTGAATTCGCACGTATCGCGTCCAACTTCAGTGGGCTTTTCAAGGTGTAGCTCGGCGCGGCGTAAATTCATAGATATACATACACATTCAACATATCGCTGAAAAGGACAAGCAAAGGGGAAACTCGTCTGCGTGGCTACCAGCCGACTACGGAATTACACAAACTCATAAATCTTGGCCGCGGTATAATACCGTACGCGAAATAATAATAATGACAATGGCAAACTTTAAACAATAAGGCTCGTGGAACAATCGTATTGAAAACAGTGGAAGCCGCGCCGCTATCTGACAATAGGGTGGTGCGCCGTCTTACAGGTACTAGCGCGGCCATCAGACGCGAGAGAGATAGAGTATGGCTATCCCCGTTTCCTCTCGAACCTCACTCTTCACCCCCGCACGGGTTGAATACCGCTTAATTGTTGTTCCGCGATGCACTTTCGAGGACGACGAATTGCAACGACTCCAGGCAAAGTTTCTATTCTTTGAGGCTCGGAACCTTTTCCCGACATGTAGTTACACCCGTTTGCCACTTTTTTTCACTGTAGTGCAGTAAAAGACACGAAAACCCAGCACTTTTTAGCGTAGAATATGCACTTTTGAAAGAAGTTAGATGGTTGCATACTGAAAGTAACCCCAATAAAACGTTGTCCCTCAACTCGCCCCAACCCTAAGAAATAAGGGTTGAAAACTTAAAGATCACCGAATCTCGATAACTAATAGCCCGATCAAAAAATGTTTCAAATAAAAGTTGTTTGGAATAATAAAATACGTATAAAGTTGTCTGACGTCCAATCCCCTATCTTTGAAAGTAGCGGCACAAAAACACTGTGCCACTATTTTCAAAGATAGAGGGCTAGACGTCGGATAACTTTATATGAATTTTATTATTTCTAACAACTTTTGTTTGAAACTTTTTTTGATCGGACTATTAATTATCGAGATACGGTGATTTTTAAGTTTTCAACCCATATTTCTTAGAGTTGGGGCGTGTTGAGGGGTAACATTTTATCGGGGTTGCTTTCAGTAGGCAACGATCTACCTTCAGACGAAAATTGATATCCTACGCTAAAAAGTGCTGGGTTTTTTGTTTCTTTTACTGGACTACTACTTTGCCTACTGTGGATTAACAACGCGTGCTCCTTGATCATAATTTGCGAAACATTGTTTCAGTTGGATCATGTTTTTATTGCATGATAATTATGACATTGAAGTTTGCACCGTTGGAATGCAACGATTCTCTTGTTAATTGTCCATTTCTGTACTTTTATTACCCTTCTTCTTTGCAAGCTGAGGTCGTAAATCTCTGATAAGTATACGTAAAAACGTTTGAGTGATTTTCGAAGCCGAACAAAATACAAACAATTACAAAGAATTGATTTTCTTTGGGTTCCAACGATGCAAACTTCAACATGATATGAAAATGTGGAAAAGTGGACGTGTTCGTACAAGTGACGATCGAGAGCGAAATCTTGACAAGTTGAAAAAGTCGGTGCATATCTGAGAGGTGAAACTACCTACGACCTTTTTCTGAAACCTCAATCGATATTTGATTTTTTAAATATGGTCAGATTGATAGAAAAAAAAACTCTACAAGTCTAGTTTTCTTTCGATGATGCACGACACAAAAAACAACAACTACTTTGATTGGATATTGGATATTGGTATTTTGTGTTGTTCAACAAAAATGGATGGTTTCTCATAACGATATCATTTGGCATTCATCAGTCGTATAACTGTTATTTAACTGATGACTGTCAAATGATCGTTTGCTATTAGGTCATTAAGTATGAAATGTCCGATTTCCAGCTTCCGAACCTTACAGATTCATTTCGAATGGTTTCAAATATTGTTGGAATAGTAAGATCAAACGTTGCTGCTAATTCGCGTAGTTGGACATCCATTTGCTTCTACTGCAGCTTTCAGCTCATCATTGCCCACCTTCCTCGTAGGTCGCCCGCGTGGTTCATTTTGAAGAACAAGATCACCAGATCGGATCTACTCAAACTAGCGATGTACTGTGCGTTCATCAGCCACATCCTTGCCATACACTTCGTTAACATTTCGAGTTGTCTGCCCTGCATTAGTTCCATGACGAAACTCATATTCGAAAACAACGCGAATTTTTTACTTATCCATGGTTCACAATGTTGAATCTACAAAAGGCAATTCGAAAGATAATCGGAAACCAAATCCTGCATCTGAAAGGCTGATGACGTACCTTCACAACAAAAAAACCAAGAATTGTCAAAGTGAAATATCAGATGGTGTTGAAGTTTACATTGTTGGCTTGCAATGGATAATTCTTTTCAAATTCTTATTTCATCATTATTCAAAACAATATTTTGGAATATTGTTGTAGATCGCTAAATAAGAATCTTAAAAAATGTTCGCGAGATTTTCGTAAGTCGAATCTGTTGAAGAAAATGTGGGAATTAATAGAAAATAATTTTCGTTGAGATCCAACGATGCAAACTTCAACGTCACAATATCAGAGATATCGGGAACTTGAGGTAATCGGATATTTCATACTTAATGACCGGATACTTGGTAGAAAAATCGACATTCATCGTACATAATTGGAAAAACGACGATAAAAGTATCCTTACTTGAGTGCTCAGACCCAAATGGGAGACCAAACATTTTTTATCGATTTCCATTCTGGTATTCCTGTGCCACTCTCTTATATCTTAGGTTTCTCGATAGGCCAATCCTGCAATGTACTTTTATACGTCATTAAAGTTTGCATCGTTGGAATACAACGAAGATTCTTTTTTATTTCTAATTTCCATTATTCAAAATCATATTTTACCGATTCGAATTGTAGAGCGCCAAATAATTCTACAAAATGTTTTCTTCATTTTCGTAGCTTAAATTTACCAAAAACAATTTGGAAAAAGGAAAAGGAATCATTTTCATTGCATTCCAATAATGCAAATTTCAATGTCATACCTTTCTTCGTTGTGATCTTTATTTTTTGCAATGTTAATTTTCTATCGTTTTTTTTAAATCGAATTGAAGATTGTTCAACGAGATAAACCCAAAGTCGATCCGAATTCGATGCACAAGGAAGATAATTTATATATAATTTTTCATGAGAAAGAGGCACAAGGCGAAGAGGAGAAAGCGTGAAAATCTTTTCATTCTCATAATTGAGAAGAAAAAGTAATGACTAAGAAAGCGTCGCACTAACGAATCGAGCCGACTCTTTTTGTTGAAACTTGCAATAAAGAGATCTTGGGTAGCATCATGGTGACAACACACTTGTTTTTCTCTTGCTCTTTCACTTTCTCCTTTCTTTTTGGGGGCGCAAAGCTGAGATGTGCGTTATCTCGTTAGCTAGACGATGAAAAAAAAATGTCTCATACCTACGATAAAACAATGGCCGATACTGCTTTTGTAGTAAAGTCATCTATAACGTCAACCCTTCTTCAAGTCTCCCGACGTCATTTTGGTGTCCAATTAAATTCTCATATACTTTCAAGATTTCTCACACTTTCCCTACTATGACCCTTTGCATCCATTCCATTAATCTCACAAGCCTATATTATTGCTTTTCAACTGGGTGTTGAGGAAGCAAAAAAGTTGGCTATTGTGACAAAGCGAGTTTTCCCGAAATTTTTTCATTCATCTCGCCCAACAATACACCAGCTACAACAGTACTTTTATTTTATTTACGATAACAAGGACTATTTTTTTCTTAAAAAAAACTGTAGGACTAGCATCGTCCAGATTTTCTTTTTTAACGACAATTCTAAAACGGCGCGCTTTTGTCACCGAGGCTAAAAGTTTATTACGAACGAGAAGGGCTTTTTCCGCGAGACTAGCTTTTTCCCCAAAACAGATATGTTGCCCTTTTTTCTTTTGTGGAAAATATGGGAAGCCTTGTTTCGGTCGTTTTTCACAGACGATTAATTGTACCTTTTTATTACCCGGCTATCTGTAAGCGGTCCTAACAAACGCGAGGGCGGTAAAGTGAGGCGAAAATTTTTGAAGGGCGTGAATAGCGGGACACTAAATGCTAAGTCCGTCGAGACAAGTGAGACAGCACTTAGCGGTTATTACTTTGCGTAATCTCGGCGATTAAAATGAATTTAGTGCTAGCATTCATAACTGGTGAATGGTGCAAGGGGTAAAGCCGGCAAAGAGTGTGGAGAGGGAAGAGTAGAGGGAGAGAAAGGGCGGGAAAAAGAGAATGGAGAAGACGGAAAAGGAGAATCGTCGGCTACGAGTTGACTATCGAACGGGGCGAAGTAGCCCGAGGGCTTTTCTCCCTTGAGGGGTAATCCTCCAATGGCAAAAGCATCGGCCAGAGCCCTTCTTCGTTTGCCCGTGCGCCGTCGCCCTACGAAGGGCTTCGCTACCTACAAATTTTGGCCTATGAATCTCGCAAGAATTAGCGAAGGCGAGGAGGTGCACACCTTGTGGTTATACTCACTTTTGTGGCATCGCTCCCTCGCTTGCCGCCCCCCCCCCTCTCTCTCTCTCTCTTCTTCCTTTTCTAACGAAATTCCAGCCAAGGGTGAACGTATAGGAGCGTAAGACAGAAGCTCTAACCTGCGACAACACGGGCTGCTCTGTACACCGCAATTCCACGTAATATTATTATAATTAATACGTTTATTTCTCGTAAAATACAATTTGCTCAGCCATCGCGCGAAGACGGCAGAAAGCAAGCTCTAGTTTTACGACCGTTTGTCGTTGTCAAGCCAAAAGAAGCTTTCTTACCTTCGTAATCGGATTGGACAACTTGGCGTACCGTTGCACACTTTGATATCGAAATACTGGGGTCATTTCCGGATGCTTTTTTATTCGTGGGGGAGGACACCACTGCGACGGACCGAAAAAGGCCGTTTTTACGAACCTTTTCGTCTACGATATTACTTATTTGGGATTTGGAGAAAAGGTATGTTATTAAGGCCTTAGGCCACAGTAACAGGTATAAAATCATATGCGAATTTAACCATTTTTTTCGTAATAAAAAGTGATTTCGGCCCCTCGCAGTGGTGTCCTCCCTCAATAGTGATGTTTAAATGAAATGACGAGGATCATCTACAATGCTATTGAAAGAGTGAGAATTGCGCAAACTTTTGTCGTGAAAACGAACACATGGATGGTTGGGTACCAATTTCGGAGGCTCGAAAGCGATTAAGCTAGGTCCCGATTTATGTGATAATTGAGTGAAGAGGATTGATATCCAAATTGATACCCGCCAAGTGACAATCCACTAATAATAAAATTAATCAGCTTCCGATTTGTCTTAGAGCATTAATCTTGATGATTTCGGCTTTTTATCACGATCGTTGAAAATAGCATAGCAAAGTATGCGATTTTTATGCCCTCAGACCTTCCTGACTGAGCGTCGCTCACAAGGTGGACATTAAGGATCCGAGGTCGGACTTAAGTGTCCGAAACTCAAGTATGTGAAAAAGCATTGAAAACCGTACACGGATATTTTTTCTGCGGTAAAACGGTTTCAACGTGGGACATCACCCCTCAAAGAAAGGCGCGTCGAAGGGTAGTTTTGAATTTTCACCTCACAAGCAGTCCATCGATCTGAATGAAACAAAAACCAAAATTCTGCTAATGTAAAGCGATAAAAAGTTCACTAGAATGATTGAAAAAAGAAATGGAATTAAGGGTCGACGCGCCTTTCTTTGAGGGGTCGTTTTCCCCCTTAAAAACGATTTTCCGCAGATATAAAAAAACACGTGTCTAATAGTTTTCAATGTTTTATCACATATATGAATTTCAGTAAAATCGAAGGCGGAAACTCAAGTGATGTTCCTTGCGAGTCATCCACGTTCGTAGATGAGAATTAAACCGCGTATCTCGACCTCTTGACGTACAAAGTGGCTGCTCAAATATTACCCTTGATTAAATATCGCGAAGAGTATTTTATGCCAAATATTGGCCGACGTGTGCGAAAAATCGCATTTTCTCATCGCAGAGCCGGTCCCTCGTGGCAAAGAGACGACGTTCAAGAAGACGTATCCACTCCGGCGCTCGTTCTTGAAGGAGCGACGGTTGACATTTCGAGAGCTTTCCAACTTCACGCCAATATAGCCAGGTGTGCCGTGTGCGGGAGTCATTTTGCGCTTATTTGCACTCCATCCCCCAAGCAAAGCGTATGCAAGCCAGGCGAATCCGTCGCTTCATGACGCTATGGGGTAGAAAACTGTCTCCTCGCTCTTTGCAGTGCCACATTCACCTCCCCTCCATATTCCCGACCGAGAGATTGAGAATTTCACGTCTCCTCCATAAATAGAGGAAGGAAAACAAATACATGTCCATGTATGGACGGCGAGGGCTGCGCGTGTATATGAAAACAGCGAAAACAAGGAAATTGCGAATCACGAAAAATTTTCGCGAAAAAAAAGTAAAACGCTCGGTCTCCCGCTGCGTTTTTTGCTACTGCAGTAACGTGTGCGAGCAAGCGAAGGCCTCAACGAAAAAAACCCTACGTCAATTCGTTTAAGCCCCGCGTACTTCTCGTTTCCATAGTGTCTCGCAAAAAACACGGGCAGTCACATTATCCATGTTTTCCTAATATTTTACCGATACGAGCGATGCGTGAACCACTCATCCCGGCTTATACGCCGCTGGAAAAATTTCCATCCCTTTGTTGACCGAATCGAGAATACAAGAAACGCTGGAAAACAGCGGAAAACGAATTTATTTGGATTTTAACTTATTTATTTTATCTCTGCGAATGTGTATGTAAAAATGACTTCAATTGAAATACAACTAATCTGCGTTTTATTTTTTGCACACACATACAGGAAAAATGTATATTTCTGTAGGGAAAAAATAAAAAATAAGAGAAGCGAATCATTTTATGATTTTTCTTTTATAATTCGAGCGTTAGTTTCAGACGGAATATTGATTGAAATCTCGAAGGAAAGTTGGTAATTGTGCGGAAAGCTTTTCTTTGAACGGCTTGAAAAAGAGTTGAGGTAAGATTGAAAGTGTCACTGGGAGAAAGTTTCACTTACAGCAAAAACTTGCGAACATCTACACAAGAGACGGAAACAGCGAACTGGAGAGAAAAAGAGACAAGATGCTGACGGTACCTTTTAATTTACGCTTTGGCCAAAAGCGTAGAAACGTCTAGGGAGATTTTAAATTTCAGTTTTTTTCACTTTTAATTAATTTAGGATATCCGAATTACATGCTTCGCAGTGTGTATTATTTAAACAATAATAGAATAAATAAATAAAAGGTATCTAATTACATGTAGAGCCGTATCCGATAAAAGGCTATTTCACGAAGTACTTTACAGTCTCGATGATGGACATTTACTTTTTTTCTCTGCGAATCTTTGCAATTTTGTCTTACTTATTTACATGCAGAGTCATTCCAAATTCTATCGCCGAGTATTCCAATGCCGGAGTTTCGCCGACGATCTTTTTTTGTCTTTTGTCTCTTCGCTGGTTGCTTCGCATTATAGAGGAGCTCAAACAGGGAGGCTCTGTGCTGAGCTTTACAAATGAAATTACTTAACGAAGAGCGCAACGGTGAATTTTTTGTCTCCTTTGCCTAAGCCTTCTCTCTCTCTCTCTCTCTCTCTCTCTCTCTCTCTCTCTCTCTCTCTCTCTCTCTCTCTCTCTTGCTCTTCCTCGCTCTCTATCGGTCCAATAAAAAGGTTATGAAAAAATAAGTCAATTTTCTACGGAGTTGCGCAATTCCTGGCGACAGAAAAAAAAACTTGGATAATCTTATTTGTCCTCCACTCTCGACGGGAATACAAACTCCTCTCGTACCGTTAATACTCGCGAGGATAAATAAGACAAAAATAATTAAGCGTCGCTATATCCCTCGAAGTCGTTGTATCCCGGTTTGGCCCTCGTCCAAAAGAATAGTGCCCAAGAAGTACGAAATTTTAATCGAAATACGGGACTTGTAACGAAATAAAACTTAAGCCTTCAGACTGTTGAGAAAAAAAAATTGTTTTCACGAGACATAAATATAAGAGCAAAGAGAAAAAGAATCTTGTGCAGAAGAGCTGAAGAAATTAGAGGGTAAATATTTCCGTCACGGTTCGTCAGATCGTGAGAAAGTTAAGGCTCCGTCTTCAACAGGGGCAGTCAACCGAACGATTACTTTTATCTACCTGTACACTCTTTGCCCTCGTCATAATCATTAAACCGTCACGCCTGAGAAACGTGGGTTCGTTGACAATTGCATTCTTATAATGTGGCACACTTAAAGAGGTAATGTCTTCAATTTCGGATCTTTTCAATGCCGGCATGACGCTGAATATGAGAATAAATTTGAGGAGTGTGGGTACACAATGCATGAAAAAGCATGTTTTTTTAAAGGCTTAGATCGTTGTCAAATATTGCTGTATAACTCACTATTATTGTCTCCATCTATTTATTAGATTTGGGATTAAGTTTCTAACTGGTTTTCAAGTAATTAACAATAAAAGTCGACCAATTCACGAGGCACTTGGTTTAACGTATGAAGAAAACAAGCTTACAGATTGTTTTCTTACGGATTAAACAAGATTCTTAATTCTTACGGATTAAACGATTAAACAAGCTTACGGATTGTTTAAAAATAGAGAATCATGTGTTAGGTAATAAAGATCATGTTCGCAAAAAATGAATACGCGCGTCTGAATAGTTTATTTAATTTCTTTTAATCAAGCTATTTTCATGCGATTCCGGTAACTCGTAGTGAAATTCGGCAACGTCGCATTGGCTACAATCGGCGCGAACTGTCAAATGGGTTGGCCGCTTGGTCATTGGAGTCGGAGAATATATAATTTTTCTTTAAGTGATCATTATTACCATTCGCAGAATCGTTACGTTCCGAAAAATCATCGTTTCTCTTGGAATCATTGTCGACATCACTGCAATCCACGCCACCAAGGGCGTCGCCAGCTAATGGGCGGGGGGGGGGGGGCGTGAGACGGGAGGGAGAGTGGAGGAAATATGACTTTTAGACATTTTAGATCCTCGTAAAAAAAAATTTATCCGAGGGGGGGGGGGGCTGCCCTCTCGTGCCCCCCGTTGGCGACGCCCTTGCACGCCACTGTTAGTGTCTTTAATTAGCCTCCTTTTATTTCCAGGTTCGGTCTGTTTTAGACTTTTCGAATGAACGTTATCAATCATTAACTTCAATTTCCATTTTTTCCGCAAATTCAACATACTCAACTTGTGCAATATAGATTTTTAAAACACTGTAACAAATTTAGTAACATAACGAACGTATAATATTGAAGGTTAGAGTCGCACAGCTCAGTCCGATGCTCACACAAATATATACAGGGTGTCCCTCTTATCTCTACCACCCGAAATAACTCGCTAATTATCGACGTCGGAATAAAATGTTCCAGACAGAAGTTGTACGGTGTGAAGGGGGTGATCAAATGCGACCCATTTTTTTATTTCGGTGGAGGCACTGAAGCACAGTGAAGGTCACCTCCACTTTTTTCAAATGGAATAGTATATTTTTTCAACCATCTCGTGACTTCAAGCCACATAAAAAACATTAGGCGGTCAAAGTCGTTCAAGGTCATTCAAGGCCATCTATGGAAGTGAAATACAAATCTAAATATCTCGGATCACTACCAAATATTCAGTAGTGATCAGAGATATTCAGATTTGTACAATCGATATTGAAGTTGAATGACCTTGAGTGACTTTGACCCCGAATGTTTTTATGCGGCTTGAGGTGCTCCACAAGATAGTTGAAAAAATGAAAAATTACTCCATTTTATAAAAAGTGGATGTGACCTTCACCGTTCGTCAGCGCCTCCACCGAACAGGTTTCGTCTGAAACATTTTTTTGTGACATCGATAATTACCGAGTTCTTCCGGTGGCAGACATAAGAGGGGCACCCTGTATACACTGACATGAGATGTAAGCGAATATATATATATATATATATATATATATATATATATATACGCACACACACACGCGCACACACACACGCACACACACACACACACACACACACACACACACACACACACACACACACACACGCGCACACACACACACGCGCACGCACGCACGCACGCACGCACGCACGCACGCACGCACGCACGCACGCACGCACGCACGCACGCACGCACGCACGCACGCACGCACGCACGCACGCACGCACACACACACACACACACACACACACACACACACGCGCACACACACACACGCGCACGCACGCACGCACGCACGCACGCACGCACGCACGCACGCACGCACGCACGCACGCACGCACGCACGCACGCACGCACGCACGCACGCACGCACGCACGCACGCACGCACGCACACACACACACACACACACACACACACACACACGCGCACACACACACACGCGCACGCACGCACGCACGCACGCACGCACGCACGCACGCACGCACGCACGCACGCACGCACGCACGCACGCACGCACGCACGCACGCACACACACACACACACACACACACACACACACACACACACACACACACACACACACACTGAAACGTGATAATAGAGCGGCAATTGTAGAAAATTAAATTCGAAATTCCCGATGTCACATCAATATTTATGTTAATTAATTTTTATAACGAAAAATAGAGTCCTAAACATTAATTAATGTTTAGATGCATGTTCAAATCGCAAAATGATATATCTTCGGAGGCTTGTTAGTATGCGAAAATACGTATTAAATTATCCAAAAAAATTATTTCCTGCAGTTGAAACCCTGACAGAGAACAATAGATTTTATCCCCACTTCGACTCCACTTTTTACGTGTATTCACACTCCTTAAAACAGAAGCAAATGGGCGAATCTCTTTGATTAACTGTTCAAAACGGCCCGTTTGCCTTTTTCTCTGTAGGAATGTACTCGCACAAGGCTCTATCCAATTTTACATCTGTGCATTATAAATTGAACATGAATTATGCACCCCGCACAGTCACCAGTGCAAGCCGCAAAGTCAAGGCAAAGAGTAAAACTTCAGCAACGAACACTCCGCAATAGTTGTTTTTTTCATCCTTGTAAAATATTTATATTCCGTTGAATTATTAAAGTTGTAATGAGAGCCAAATATTAGAGTAGTTGGAGTCTGCGAAGTGAGCTTTTACGATAATTAGTCCTTATCAATTTACAGACTTGATACCTTGAACCTGAAATGTTTGATGTATGTTAAGAAGAAATGAATTCGTTCTAATAGAAACTGATACGTTTTGTCGAATCGTCAGCGAAGTAGTACGATAAATGAGCTCTAGTAAATATTGCTCCATGAATATGACTTAATTTTTCGTTCGCGTCTGTTGACAATTTGTCGAGCACTTTATATCGTAAACTTTCCATGCGCCAGTGTAATTTCCCTCAACTCTATCAAGCGTCTTTCATACATATATGTATATATGTATGAAATACATAGAAGTATCCACCGCATACAACACGCCGCAAGCCTCATGCTGTGCACAGCATTTTCAGTGCAGTCGTGTGGCTCATATGTTGTATTTTTCTATAATGGTAATATGATTTTTTTGTTATAATATGATTTTTGTAATAAAAATAAAACATTTTAAATAATATTTCTAAGGTTTAACAATTTTGTGTACAACATTTCTGCATAATACGTACATTGTACTTAGCTATTTCATGAGTGATCTAATTTCTTTTTGTTCATTTGATTAATTGAGAAAATATAATAAAGACATTGTTTGTATTGAAACAAATAATGATTATTTTTAAGGTAAACCAGCATTGTTTTACAAGGTAAAACAAATAATAATGTTTTCGGGAAGGGGGGAAGGGGGGCTCTTTATTGTTTGGCGTATATTTTAAACTTTTCAAAAGATTCAAAAAGGGTACGACATACTGCAAGGGGTATGATGCGTTGTTTCTCTCTAGTGGTTGTATACTGACAAAAATATTATAGGTTAGGTCCTGTACTCGATAATCTCTCTTAGATCCCCCTCTCTAAACATTGAACGAGTCAACAAAAAACAATATGAGTGCCGGCAAAATTCGTAAGATTTTTTATCTATTGACTACTGGTGAGACCTGTGCCAACCTATGTTTCAAGTTACTACACAGGGTTTGCAAATAAATGTTCATTTCATACCGAGTATTTAGCAGGTAATTTAATAATTGTTTTTTTTTATTTGCTATTATAAATTAATTCAGTGATATGTCGACGACAGCGAAGTGAAGACGTGCTAGTTCGAACGCCCCTAATACATTTTGTTATATATGCGGCGAATATGTTATTTAAAAAATTAGAAAAACGGTTATAGCTTTCGTAAAATGTTCTTTTTTCTTCATATTTCGGGATATAAGTAAGGGATCAAGATAAATTCCCTGAAAATCTTGGCTCCTTCAGTAAAGAGCTAGTGGAACGCTTCTACCAAGACATAAAAATCATGGAAGATATGTACGAGAGCAGATGGCATGCACAAATGACGGCTGATTACGTTTGGAGTTTGATGCGTGACAGCCTCGACAAGTCTCACCCAAGAAAATCACGAAAAATAAGCTTATTGAATGTAAAAATATTTAATCAAATATAAATGTTTAACTACAGTTAGATTTTACCGAAGAAATATACATTTTCCTATTCTTATGTAGAATATCAATGTTAAGCGTTAAGGGGTCTTCTTTCTTTAGACGCTAAAAAATGAGTTTAGACGCGAGATGAGATGAGATGAGATTTTTTAGACGCTAAAAAATTAGATATAAAAAATGTTACACTTAATAAATACACTTTCGAAATACATTTAAGAAAAAAATTAATGTATTTACGTAACCCAAAACAAGCTCAAGCGCGTTTTTCTCGAAACGACGTTTTTCGACAGCTTGTTGATAAAATATTCGAAACTACTGACCCGATCCTTACGAAATTTTAACCACATATTCTTTACAGATGTAGCTATAGCGCCTATAAGGGATTTTTAAAAATTTTGTTGTTTACTAATTTTTTTTGCCAAAAACGGTGAAAAAACGTTTTTTTTTGTTTTTTCGAAAAATGTCCGCCATTGTGTTATTTTTACATTTATAAAAATCGTATGATATGCGTTGTAGCCATTAACATACTAAATTTTAAACCGTTTGATGTTTTTGTTTCGGATGATCCATCTCCGAGATTTCATCACCAGCGCAGACCTACTATTTTTCGGGACATTTTTTTAACTACCATTTTCGTCTATAAATAGTCACTTTAATAAATTTAAGAAAAAATGTAAATGTATTTCATAAGTGTATTTATTAAGTGAAACAATTTTATATCAATATCTATAATATAAACCTGTCAAAAAATGCGTGAAAATAGCCTTTTTGGCGTCTAAAGTGAGAAGACTCTTATTATGGGGTCTTATCTAAATCTTATCTCTAAACTGATCCTATATTAATAGGATCAGTGTAGAGATGAATTAAGAAAAAAATATCCAGTTCAACGCCACTAAATCGGCTGTTAAGCTGTGTTATCGATCCTTTTTCACTTCTGCCGATGCATCCCTTTGTTTTTCGTCAAAAATAAAAATATCCAAGTCTCAGCCATGTAGCATCCAAAATTATTTATCCCTTTCCTGTTATTCGAAGAAGGGTTTGTTGAAAAATAGATGATTGGAGGTTAGGGTACGTGAGCCCGTTCGCATTATAGTCCGAGTGATGTAACAATGACAGTATCGCCATTGTATATCTGCTCTCGCATCAGGCTATATCTGTTGTCAGTAGCATAATTACCGTATCCGTGTGCCCGCTTGTGAGCCAATCCCGGCATGTCCTTTCTCATCTGTCCACGTATGCGAACAAATGCGCATACGCGAGATACAGCTACATACGCAGCGCAGTGCACACGGATAGTGAGATGGTGCATTGAGTGCGGAGGCGCGGTCCGTGGCGGGCGAGCTTTGGATAGTGGCAACGATGCACGTCATTCGCACGAAAATCGCATAGCGCAGTGCTTCCCAGGACGGTATAACACATGGAGGACCATACCAAGAGTCGGAGAAGCGCATCCAGAGTATTCTCCTTTCGGATATATATGTACATGGGCATGCGTGTATACGTCATATGGAGTACTGTGGGTTATTCTAATTGCTTGTGTGCATAGGCGCGGCTCACGTACAAAGGGAGACAATCGGAGGGCAAAGACCGTGCGTGTGATACCGTGCGTGTGCATCCATTATCAATCGGGCTCATCCATCCTTCAGATCAGTGCCTCTACTGTCAGCACGCTTATATATCGTATTCATTATACCTCCCCCCCTTCTCTCTTCGTCTCTCACTCACGCTTCTCCTCTCTTTCTCTGCCGTCGTTCGTTACGTTCTTGCGTTACCTTTCTTCCTAGCCCGGATGTACAAGAAAATCACCTGAAATTGCAATAATGAAATACCAGTATTTTCTTTTTCTAATCATTGGAGGGGGGGATTGGTAGTTGAAATCCAAGGGATTTGGGTTTGTCAACCAACTCGCCCATTTATAACTTTTGAATAAAAATGGTCATAACTAAACTTGTAGGAAAATCCAATTTTCTACTCCCTTATTCAGATGTAAGCAGGAAAATATCGATCGTAAACAAAAAGTTGTTGCCAAAGTTGTAGATAATCACCTTTTCTACAAGTTTAGTTATGACTATCTTTGGTCAAATGTCAAAAATGGGTGAGTTATTTGACAAAACCAAATTCCCCTTAAATTCAAGATGGGGACCGAAGCTCCTGCAGAACCCGGTCGGAAATCTGGATTCAGATTATCAATAACCCCCCCCCCCCCCCCCCCAATGTGAATTTTAGACTTTTTAGACGCTCATATACATTTTTTTCGAATATCTGGGGGGGGGGGGGGATAGCGGCCCCCCGTTGGCGACGCCAATGCACGCCACTACTATTTTCTTGAATAATCCTCCTTTTATTTCCCGCTTTGGTCTGCTTTAACGGGAGATATACACCTAGATGGTCGAGGTTGAGGATGTAGAAGCTATGAACATTCCGTCGACCGTAGAAGACCTACACTATGGGCCTGGTATCGATGATTCCATGTAAGTTGACAAATTTCATGATTTATTTATTTCCAAATTTTCAAACGCGTTTTTCTCAAAACCACGTTTTTCAAATCGGTACCCAAAATTTCTCGAAAACCAATAAACCGATTACCTTGAGGTTTTTTATGGTTATTCTATACACCGATATCTAGTGTTTGACATAAGATTTTTCTTTTCCGTTACTTAGTTTTTGTTTTATAGGCAAAATAATAACTAATTTTTGGCCCAAAAATCACTATTTATGTTCAAACGTCCGCCATTTTGTCATAAATCGATATTTTCAAAATCGGCTATGACAAGTACTAGATTATAGTATCTAATTTAATAATCTTTAACCCGCACCACATAGGGAAACCGTGTGGATTGAGCTTTGGAACGGAAATAATAATAGTTTCCGATTAGATCAGAGCTACGCGAAAAGCGACGAATAACAAGAAAACTGTCGCGGTCACGTATGTTCCATAAAGAATATAGGTTACGGGACATTTCGAGCAGATATAATCGATTCAATCGACTCATTTTTGCGTTCAATCGCCGCGTCTGTCATTTCTCTTGTTACAATATGCACATTACACATTTACTACAACACACGATTACACATACGGTAAACAAACACATACTGGACATGTGTCGAAAACACCTGAATGCAGCGTTGCCACGGATATTGCCAGAATTATGAATCGGCGGCCTGTGACAACTCAAGTCAAATGTGATTGCGATTTTACTTCACTTACCAAACTATAATACAAACTGTTATCACATGTACTTCTCAAATAATTATTTTCTGTATCATGTTTATTATTATACCCAAATACATTAAATTTTGCTATTTTCAGACTCGATAATTTATAGATTTTCTGTTGACTAGTCAATCCGCTAGTACTACCTTAAAGTTTTCAAATAGACGTTATCACTTATTCACTTCACCACACTCAACTTGTACAATATAGATTTTCATCCCCCAACGATTAGATAAAGGAAATACTGGTGTTTAATTATTGCAATATTAAACGGACATCCCGACTGGATGATCCCTAAATAAGAATATTATCGTTACCGCATTACGAAAGTTTTTGAAAAAATGTGCAATTTTTGTCTGCTTGTACTTCGTTTTTTTCAAAATTCCTTTTTCTCGTAAAAGGAAACGTGTCGTTTTCCAGATACCACGTTTCGAATGTAGCAAACGTTTTGTGACAGTCCTCCAATTTCAATTGACTAATCGTCTCGGTTAATTTATTCACATATTTATGAACACGTATTCGCGTATCCCCCCGGAAATTCGCGTTTAATAGATCACCGATGATTAATTATCAGATATATTACGTTACTGTAAATCTACTCGTGAAGTATTTCATTTCAACGTGATTGACGTACTAATCCCGGCAACGTGAAATGATTAATTAACGAGAACGCGAACGTATCGTGCGGTCCGCCTATAACGAGTGTATCGCATACTGTATTAGCGAAAAGACAAAAGAACTGCGGCATTATGCATCAACCATCCGCATTCATCGCTCCCATAGGCCTTTGATTAAACGTCATCACGATGCACGTCAACCCTTTAAGCGTTCTCTACGTGTGTGTCCTATTCATACGTGCATACAGGTCCCAATTGAATTACAAATTTTACGCTTATGTACTCTATCCCCGACGCCGCTAATGGAATCTTTACCAACATACGTTATACAATCTTTGTTTCTCCTTCTCTCGCTCTCTCATCAAAATACCTGCCGAGCCTTGTCAGCGGGTCGAGTATACGTTCGATATACGTTTGCATAGGGGAAATTCACGTGAAATCGTATTTGCAATTAGGATTGACGGAGGTATTATAATACCGCAGATGCAGTTCGCCTTTAGAAATGAACGTACACGTTAAATCGTTCTTCGCGACGATAAAAAAGGTTTGAATACTGATGAAAATGCTGCTCTACCACTGAATTTATAAACAAAAGGTATGTGGAATAAAAAATATAATTCGTTCCGGAACGTATTAGAAAAGAATGTGTTGCTTCATTTCAATTTAAAAGTGTATATAAAATATGAAAATATTATCTTCGACGTGGATAAGGATTTCCGGTTGATTGAAAGACGGGCAGCTTGTTAGTTGCTTGCGTTTAATCGATCGAGACAATTTCTACGCTTGCGAAATATTTCAATCGGCTTCGTAGAAAATATTTTGGTTCTTATCAATCAATAGGTGGAGAATATTTTTTTCTGTTCTTTTTCCCTCTGGGTTATTGGAACTATAAACTTTTGCGTAACGCAAAATTGAATGATTTTGATAAACGGCAGGTAGCGCGAGGGTGGAGGGTGCGTTGGATGATGCAAGCTGGTCTATTTTTCGTCATGATTGTTGTTCAGATTTAGATGTTTAGAGATCACGAAATCGATGTTGTAGGTCTACCGGCTTGTATTTTTTTAATATCCTCGAGATGGTTTTACGATCCAATAAGCTGAATGCCAGTGCGTTTGAATGTTTTCCGAGTCTCGTCTCGTAGCTGGTATATAGTTTTCGGGTTACATTTTTAACAATGCCAATCCCAAGATCTTTATGTAAGTTGACGTTAGTGATATACCACGGGGCATTTGCTATGACTCTCACAGTTTTTTTTATTGGAATCGTTTCAAACTATCGATGTTTGTGTTGCTGGCCGTTCCCTAAGATTGGATGACGTTGGTCCAGATTGGCATTATTGTCGTTTTGTATAATAGAATTTTGTTGTTCAGGGATAGCTTTGATTTCCTTCCTATGAGCTAGTACATTGTTTTTGCCGCAGATCTAGTTCTTCCCTTTCGTGTTTGATGTGGCTCGCCCAATTTAGCTCACGATCTAGAGACATGCCTAAGGACTTGAATTCTTCAGCTCGTGAAAGCGATTGGCCATTTAGTTTTACGGTTGGGCATTTTTTTTTCTGCATCGTGAAGACGATGTGGATGGATTTAGAGTGTCTCTAGCCTTGATCCGCCACTTAGTTAACCAGCCTTGGACCTCGTTAAGTCCTTTAGGACCGTGTAGTATTTTTGAGGCGATGTGTGGATCTCCGTGCGTCAATGATATGTACGTATCGTCAGCAAATGTGGCCACCGTAGTGTCCTGGGTTACTGGAAGGTTGGTTGTGAATATCGTGTAGATTACTTCTTAAGACGCTTCCTTCAGGAACTCCTAATCGTATTGGAAAAAAGGTGATAGTTCTTCGCCGTGTCGTACCTGGAATTGGCGGTTGTTTGAGTACGACTTCAATAATAAGTAGTGCTGAAGTAAGAGCATTTTAATCTCGTAAAGTAGGCCGATATGCCACGCTTTATCGAAAGCATGTTGAATATCCAAGGAGGCCGCTGAGCAGTATTTCTTTTTGTCCACTGAGTTGGATATTACATTGAAGACTCAATTGACCTGTTGAATCGTTGGATGCTTACATCGAAATCCAAATTGATGCTCCAGGATAATACCTCGCTCATTGATAGGATATTTTATTCTTCTGAGGAGTAATTTTTCAAATAGCTTTAATATTGTGAGCAGCAGGCTTATAGGTCGATCGGAATTAACAACATGTGGAGGTTTGCCAGGTTTTGGAATCATAATAATTTGTGCAACTTATGGAGAATATCAAACTTGATTTGTGTACAGGAATTGTTTCTCATACTTTTATTGGGGCAGAAGCTCTCTATTTGGAGAATACCAAAGAATGTATTCACTTTATAAATATTTTCAATATTAAAATATAGCTATTATACTAATACTAATTATAATTGAATTGAATATTTATATCAAATACTTATTCATTCATTTCGTTTTTTAATATTTTATATAAAATTTTAAGATTAAATATTTATCAAATTTTTTTTATATATATATATGCACACACACTACCGGTCGAAAGTTTTCGATCATGCTGGATAATTGCCAAATTATAATATTGTACAATAATAAAATTCATTTTTTAGAGCAATATAGTATCTTCGTAAAATAAGAAATAAAATGAATTTTGTCCTTCTAATATAATTTTGAGATTATTTATAATATAACATTATGATAATAATAATAATAACATAATTTTATAATTATCCATGATTAGCGAAAATTTTGCTATTATCCAAAGTGATTTACAACTTTCAACCGGTAGTGTGGTATATATGTATGAACGAATATCTGTACCGCACTTCATTCATTCTCCGCCTGTGTACCTTATACTCTCCTTCCTACGCTCACAAATCATTCTGCCAGATGCGCCACTTGATCGCACCATCGCCTCGAAGAATTTCCTACAGAATCAATTTAATCTTGCACTAGTTGCAACGTTTGTATCGAGAGCGGGTGAGGCAGGAGTGGAAGTGTAAGACTGCTGAAGGACGTGCGGAGTAGATATGCCCCGGTCTGGAGTGATTGCATTCCCAAAGGGAAGAGAAAGACAAACAGAAACGAGAGTAAGACTTACTTGACATTGAGGAGAATACTGATGGATAAATTGAAGAAATTCCGTATGGCACGGAAGATTTTTTCGTATTGATTCCTTATCGACTACGTGAAGCTAAAAACACTCATCTTGTTTTTAATTTTAGCATTATTAGGTTATATTGAAGACCAACATTCTCGAATATCGTTGACAACGTGTTTTTACGAAAGTCGACTGATTTTATTTAAAATTCAATTTTTTATAATGGCTCGGCCGGATTGACGATGACAATTTAGAGTTGGTTGCTGTACAATCACAATTGCCAAAGTTTATTCAGAAGAGATGTAAATGCATTCGGAAATATATAATAAATAAAATGGTACTCTACAAGGATAGTAACGTAGGGCATAGATATCACGATGTGGAAACCGCGAACACTATATATATATATATATATATATATATATATATATATATATATATATATATATATATATTGCCTAAGGGTTTTTGTCTTTCGTGATCTCCGCTGGCTGTTCAAAGAGCCGAGCGAGGCCAAAGTGAGATTCATGCGAGAAAAATGGGACGTTCGATGGTGCAATGACTCGAGCATGAAGCGAAAGTCTGAGGAAAAGTCGGGTAGACGGAGTGTTAAAGTTACAGCGAGTGCGAATGAAAAAACATATATATATAGAAGGGAGAGATGGCGTACATCAGCAAGAAGAGAGGCGATAGCGAAGAGACGCATCATGATGTGTGCAGGTGAGTCGTATCTTAAGGGTGAAAGCATAGCGGAGAAAAATGTTCGCGGGGAATATCAGAAAAGAACGAAAGTCAGAAAGCTTTCGATAAAATGAAGAACAGAGCCTGAACGAACAGTAGCTTACGTCAACTGGATGAGAAAATGAGAAATACAAGATGGCGCGTGAAGAGAAGAAAAAGGGGAAATACAATTCTTTATTACATCCGTATCTTTTCTGACATTGGAAATACGTCGGCAGGTATGGTCCAACTAATTCCCCGTTACAAATCCGAATGATTAGCTGTTCCATAATTGTTATATTAATTTAAGATACAGCACGAAATGTGCATGTATCTGCCCTCGGCACGTACTTTCGGCAAATGCGGTATAGTGTAACTTAAGCCGGCGGTGGACGAACATAAGTTAGGTTAGATTAGCGAAGTGTAGGTAGGGTGTCATAGGAAAGGCTTCAACTGGGGAGGGTAAGACGTAAAAACCCGCAAGGGTATACGTGGGAGCTCAGGAGATAAAATATTGAAGATCACTTTTTAAAAAATCGCTTTCGAAATTGATTTCAATGATTTTGAATCGAGAAACAATGTTTTAAATATTTTCCCTCACTTTTTACTAGCTTTAGTAGAAAGGGAAATCAACCGAAGATGATTAATGAAACTCGACAACCTTCCACCAACATTGTATCGCACAAGCCCCGGACTAATGCCCCTGGCTAGACAGTTGTCACTGAGGTCAAGGAAACACTTCGAGTCCAAATCTGATCAGTGTTTAATCAATCGAGCACAATGTTTGCCCGGTTCTCAAATTACGAGGATATCCGCCCCATACCCTCCTCCAAATTAGATTCAACCGACAATTAACACCCGACACGGAAAGACACTTGTACAAGTCGCAATTCAATTGCAACTGGCGTAATTGCTTTTCATATTTTATGAATTTTCTTCGTTTTCCCTCACGAGGAAGTAAGACGGAAATACCCCTTTTCCCACGGAAAGACCCTATGTAGCTGCAAACTTTTCTATCCCGTGATACGTTTCAGAGAGCAGCAACTGTAAAGACAACCTGCAGTTTTCCATACCTCATCAACTGACGTCATCTTTGATAATTCCAATATCCATTCTGCATCAATAGTTATTGCCACGAAAGACTCTGGTGCCGCTTTTTCTTCTTTTGTTATAAAATGGATGAGAAGACAGATCGAAAGGAAATAGTAGAAACCACGGATGTTTTCTCCGGTAACGTACGAGCTTAATTGGATCCGTGATATTCTTCAACAGGGACGAAAGAGGTTGAGGAACCTCGGCATACGTGTTGTCAAACAGAACGAGTACCTCGTTGTGAATTAACGAGCTCGTTAAATGCAACGGATGATCGCATCTCATACGATAGATTTGTGTATATAAATATGTCTCAGTACATCCGTCGACACTGTCGTAAGAGAGGGAGGGAGAGCAAGAGAGAGAAAGAGAGAGAGAGAGAGAGAGAGAGAGAGAGAGAGAGAGAGAGAGTGAGAGAGAGAGAGAGAGAAGAGACGAATGGTAGAAATTTAAGGGTATAAAGTTAAAAATCAGTAGAGGGAAATGGAATCCTGGAGAATGTCACATCAGGAAGGGATAAGCGCATAACATTTCGTTTCCCTCTTTGTTGCCTACGCTTAACGCAATAGCACGGGATGAGAGTAAAATGGGGACGTGTGTGTAACGTGGCGTTGCGGACTTTCCCCGATCGGGTAGGTATTTGAGGAACAATTCGACAGAGTTGTGTACAATTGATACGATGTTGTTAATTATAAGATTCTAGGCGGGTCGAAGTAATTACGGCTGCGATGAGTGATACAGAGAAAAAAATGTATAGTCAGCTTACATTGCCTGGGTGTTTTGCGCTCGCTCGGTCGCTTGAATGTTTGTTGTCGCTTGCAATACAAGGGGCTTCGCTCCCGCCCGCGCAGAGCCCGGCCCTGACCAGACTTGCCTTCACTGATTTACCTGACCGGGCCTACCCACTACGAAAGGCAGTACGCGTGAATTAAAATATGAACTTCACGCGAGGACGATGGATTTAGACCGTTCTGTACGGACTCAGGACAGAAATTTTACAAGTGCAAAATAAAAACTTTCGAGACCCGAAAAATAAAGACTGTTCGTATAAAGGTTGATAGAAGACTGATTCGTATGGAAGTTGATTGAAGATACTTGTTAGACTGCTGGATTGGACTGCTTCGCACTTTTGGCGCACTGGCTCTTATTGATCCGCATTCGACTTTTGATAGAGTGGGAGTAGGGAGGCATGGAATATTCAATTTCTGTTCTTAGAAGTAATGGTACTGACGGAAGGGGAAGTTCGCTCTTTTTTCCCTTTGTTAATCGTGAGCGCATGAAGTGCGTACCAAAAATTCGCCACTAAATCATTCGCGATAGCACGGCGACCGTTTGATTCAGGCAGCCTGAATGTTTTCTAGTTTTTATCATGCTCTGCTCTGGTTACCGGGTCGATTCTTAGATTTAAGAACGGGTTTTTGTAGCACCCCGAGTCGACATTTTCAGCCTATTTTCAAGTCCTTTGATCCTATGTCAGCCTCACTTGAGCCTGTTTACTGCTAGAAGTCCTACTATGGGCTCCTAACATGCTGCTTACCTCCTACATAGGCCCTTATACTCCTACCTAACCTAGCTGAAGTCGTTGCTGCTCCACTTTTGCTGCTAGGAGTCCTACTATGGGTCCTAACATGCTCTTCCTTTGCTGCTTACCTCCTGCATAGGCCCTTATACTCCTACCTAACCTAGCTGAAGTCGTTGCAGCTCCTCTTTTGATTGCGTTTGGACCTATCGCGCTGTTTTGACGAAACGAGGCTGGGGGTGGTCGCATTCGAAAGAGCGGGTCTGATAGTTTTCAGTAACCGTCATGCGTTGGACTAGGTAGGACCGCGCGTTCGCCGTGGATGCCTACTTTTCCAGGGGCCTTTCCATTATCTCCACGCAGCTAACCTTTCGCATTCACTTCAAACTTGCCCCAGCAGCTCCAGCAACTCTCCAAAGTGGAAGAAATGGATTTTGGGCAAACAGTTACAATATTTTTGATAGGAATTGCCCTCACGTATGCATGTATACGCGGATCCCTATAGCAGGCACGCATGCATACGTATAGGTACTGGTATACGTATGTTGATGTATGCTTAGGTATGTACGTGTGTCTACGCGTGCCCATATTTAGGCATATGTATCTCTATATGTGTAACACAGTGTATGTATACGTGCGCGTATACGTGTGCCAATCGACATCTTCCTTAGCGCCTGCAAGTGGAGAAAAGGGAAATTTGTTCCCGTTCCAGGCCCTCAGTAGGAGCTCATTTTATATTGAATACGAAGCTACTTTACTACCTTTATCTCCCACTACTGTGACGATCTGGAGGGGAAAAATAGGCTGAAAATTTCGAGTCGGGATGCAGCCTTCCCTTTGTCCCCATGCAGATAGGCCAGCATAAGGTTTTTGGAGTCTCTTGATCGAGTTGCTGTTCGATTTTTCGTTCGACAGCTCTTCGTGGATCCTGCGCCTAAGATCATGTTCTTGTTGAAAACCAGGGTTTTCCATGTTTTTCGAGTGACTGCTTAAATTTCGGTTTATGACTTTTCGTGGAATGTGCGTCTGGGACCGTGTTTTTGTTGAAAGCCAATAGGATAGGAAAAGTCTGGAGGTGCTGCTATAGTGCATATATCGCTGTGGTTTGAATATGCGTGCGGAACAGAGAGAGGAGAGAGATAAGAAGGTGTAATATCCAGCTGTAAATAGGTTAAGTAAAATAAGGCGGAGCGGAGGAGGCGGCAGAGAGCGGATGCGTGGCGGAGTAGGTTTAATTAGGATAAGTAGGTTAAGAACGGATGTAAGAAAGATGTGCGGAAGTGTTGAAACAGGAGTCCTTTATAAGCCTACGAGGAAGCGAATAAAGGTTACTACTACGTACGCACGTTCTTTTTTGGGCTGTTACGCGTCTTATTTTAGGTTTATACATATAATAAACTTGCGACGGCAAACAAGGATACTGGGAATAACCGAGAGAAAAGTCTCCCCTGCACATTGGCTAAGATGTAAGAAGAATATAGAGAGATTCGTAGGAAATGGATACACAGAGAGTATACGAGGTTTTTCACTGATGCTTTGTCAAGGAGGCAATTTCCGGTCGTTTGGTCCGACCGAGGATCACATCTACGTGAGATTCTTTAGCCTGCATACATGGGGGAAGAAAAATTACCGCTATGCTGTATCTAGTTCCGGTTTAGAGTGCACGCAGTAGCATGTAGACGCTTTACCGCCAATGGATACATATTCTTTTGCGATGCGTGACTCCCGTCGAGCACACGGGGCAATATCTTCTTTGCTGCACCGAGCGTTGCGCGCTTCCACACTCGAAAACCATATATCTACGACACTGTGAACGTCTAAGCTCAACGTGTTCCCTCTGCTAAAATACTTCCGCTGCTGTGCTCTTGAGAAGCTTCCTACCAATTTACCGACTGGTACCGTCGTCGTATTCCGAACGATAATTTTCAGAAACTTTTTCGTGACGTAGCCCATTCAGGACTTCTTTATGCGTTAGATAACAATTTTTATTTCAACGGAGTTGTTTTTTCTGTTTTTTTTTTTAAATTGAAATTGACGACGTTGAAGTTCGCATCGTTCGAACGCAACGAAAATTCAAGGTTTTCTTTTTATTTCTTGATTTGTTTATCGTCCAAAATTATATCCTGCAAATTCGGAGTGTAGATTTCTGATAAGGATACTAAAAAATGGTTGAGGTTTTTCGTAGCCGAGATTCGCCGAAAAAAAAGTCGGGCTACTAAATTTTCGTTGCATTCCAACGGTGCTAACTTCAATATTATGGAAATTGAATAGTTTAGTTTTATACAAAATGTTCCAAGTGTGACAATAAACACTTTGATCATGGAATAGTAAATAAACATTTGGCTACCGTGGACGGTACGATGAACTAAATAGATTGAAATGATGATTTCTAGAACACCACGGAGTATTATGCGTCAATGCTTTTTTTTATAATCACAATTGTCATCATTTGTTAACCAACATATGCAACCTGTTCCGTCCACGGTCACAGTGCGACTCGACTTATTGATAGCAAGGGAACCAGGGTCATGATATTTATTTCCTTAATCCTGATACCTTAATCCCGATACCGAACGCGTGTGATTCGACACTGATGGTGAACTCCCCCACCTCAAACTAATGTGGTGAAGGTGGTTAGTTGAAAACAATTGGACATAAACTTTAAAAAAATGTAATTTATTCACAATCATTCACATTGATCAGTTAAGGGTATTGATAATTGATTCACGTTGTTTCCGCGTAGTAATGACAAGGGTGTTTGTAAGATTATCTCATGGAGATGTTTGAGTTATTCATTCGCGAGAGGCAAGAGTTCCGCGCTGATTGGATTCTTGATGTTTCCTCTTCAAATATTTGACGATAACTAACTAAAGAAAAGTTCGAGTCTTACATCCGTGGTTGGTTATGAACGCTGCTTCACAAACGGGGGAAGCAATTCCACCCCTTGGATGGACAACAACTTATTTCATTGGTACAAAGTGTAGAAAAACACGTGGGTGAATTTTAGTTGTCACTAATCGCGGATGAGAAGTGTGAAAATAGAAAATACTGGGCAGCCCTGTCGCACACGTGTCTTGACCAGCGCGAAATCCCAGTGATGAACTCTTAACCGCAATGAAAAACTTCCGCGCTCGACTCGACCATCGCGTGGACACTTGGTAAATCCCTTTATTACGGGTACATTGGTGCGATTATATGCGATGCTTAAACGTACCCACGTATAGAGGCTTCAAAATATAAAAAGTAACATTCGCAAATCAAATGTTGAATTTCCCTGCACGTAGTCCACCAAGCGAGCGAGTCGTCGAGCAAACCCTTGGCTTATTGACCCTTTTTAATGGACTTCAGGTAAGAGAGAAATACTCTTGCCTATCGTGCCTTGGGACGATGTGGATGCTTATAATTAAATGATTAAACGAACTTACCAAGTGAAGTTCTATCATAATTGTATGTAGCGCCTCTTCCGAAGTGATCAATTGTTAGTACCCCTACTCCATACCGATTTCGCCACAAGCTTTAAAGCTATATGATCTGATCTGAAGTATTTGCCGTGTGTGTGCTGTTTATGCGTCCGCTATATTCCGTCATTCTGTGAAGCCTTGCCGTTATTTTATATGGGTTTCTATGCCTGCATTAGATGGGTTTTTGGGTGGGAGTTGATCACTTCGGAAGAGGCGCTACATATAATTATGATAGAACTTAACTTGGTAAGTTCGTTTAATAATTTAATTGTATTTCGCGCCTCTTCCTCGTGATCAATTGGTAGATGTTTAAAGCTATTAACGCCAACAATGAAACATATTTTATTATAACAATATTTTATCTTCCGCTATATAGGTCACACTAACCATATGGGAAGTGTATTTACGAATTATTGTGATTTTAAGATCGCTCGTGCGTATGAGTGTGTATCGTTATTAATATTTAAGTGGTAAAACTTCGCGAATGTTGACGATCTGGCTGTCCATCCTGCTGTTTTCCTTATCGTTTCGATATTAACATTATTTCTTTCAGCAGCTGACGTCAAAGCGTGACGTGTACTGTGAGCTGTGAATTTTTCCGTGTCAATACCGCTATTGTTTAACGTTAATTTAACCTATCGACTTAGAGTTTGTGATGATACGGCCCGAAACGGTTTTTTAAACGATATAAAAAGAGACTGTACAGAATCCCTTAAGGATTCTGTTTTGTCTATATAACATTTTAATGTTGAGGCGGTGCAAAGTTTTTCGTCTTCCGTGTAAAAGGGTATTATTAATATAGGCTGTTTTCGATTAGGGCCACTTGTTTTAATGCGGTCGGGGATTCTGATTTCGAGGGTGTCGTAAGTTTCTTAAATATTTTTTAACTTGATTAAGGAGTATGTTTGCATCCTGTGTCCAGTGATAAGAGCCAATAATGTTATTAGTTTCATGGTCAAGTCTTTGAGCGTAAGTTCTTTGTTCTTTGGTAGTGTTTGAAAATAGTTTAAGGCGATTTTCGGTTCCCAAATGGAATCGTATTTCGGGCGTGTTGGTCTCAGGTTGTGTACTGCTTTAAAAAACCTTTTTACGTGGTAATCTTGGCCAACTTCTGGTCCAATGATTAGGGAAATTGCGGATCTGAGAGTGTTCAGCGTGCCATGAGAAGCTCCGTTCTCGTATTCTTTTGCGAGGCATTTGAGGATTTCTGAGACCGATTCGTTGTACGGTGATATTGAATTTTCTAAACAGTATGTCCACCAACGTTTTAGTGCTCCATCATATTGTTTTAGCGAGGATTCGCTCAGTGACGAGATCATAATTTCAATCGCTGTTGCTGGTATATTTTTCAAGGTGAATGCTTGCCGGATAGCTTTCCGACCACCAGGGGAATGTTCTGCGAAATTGGATGATGCTGCCTGTTGTGATCAATTAAAAGGTTAACATTAGGCTCAAAGGTGAGGCATTCTTCAACGAGCATCGCTTGGAAAATAGGGTACCATGGCTGAGCTGGCCATTTTGGTACGACCAGAATTCCGTGTGCGCCCTCGTGTTTGATTTTTTGTAGTGTTCGTGAGATTAACGAGAAAGGGGGAAATGCATAGAAAAAATATGTTTTCCACGAAACCGTATAAGCATCGACCGCTATAGAACCCAGATCGCGTAGCCAAGAGATGTATCTCTCGCATTTTGTATTTTTCCTGCTGACAAATAGATCTATGTCTGGTTCTCCAAATTTGTTAACGATTTTTTCGAAAGCTGTGTCTGCTAGTTCGAATTCGGTTTCTGGTTGAAGTCTCCGGGATTCTTTGTTTGCTTCGATATTCATTTTTGAGCTAATATATGATGCGAATATCCAAATGTTCCTGTCCTCGCACCATTTCCAGATTTCTCTCGATGTATTGTTGAGATTTTGAAATCGAATTCCTCCTTCTCGATTGATGTAAGAGATCGCGGTAGTGTTGTCGATTCGGAGAATTATTTGACAATTCTTTTTGTTTTTTGCAAAACATTTGAGGCCGAAGAATGCTGCTAGTAATTCGAGATCATTTATGTGTGAACGTCGCTCATCTTCACTCCAATATCCGTGAGATCTTTGTCCATTGCAGAATACTCCTCAACCGGATAATGACGCATCGGAAAAAATTTATAATGCGAAGTTATAATCTCTGATCGGGTTATATGCCGATAAGATGTTCGACTTCCACCATGAAAAGTCTGCTGATAGATTTTCTGATATAGTCATGTCTCCTTCATAGTTTTCCCCATTAGCTCTGAGAGCCATGTACTTTTTTCGTTCGAAGGCCTTGGTGTAACCCCAACCATAGTTAACCGCGAAGCAAGCTGAGACTAAGGTTCCGAGGGATTGTGCAAATTCTCGAACGTTACATGTTTTTGTATTTCTTAATTCTGTAGCTTTTTTTCTTAATATCCTCTTTTTTATTATTCGTTAGTTCAATTATCCAGCGTGCAGAGTCAAATTGAAATCCGAGGTATTTACATTTTTTGCTTGGTATAAGTTGATTCTTCTCGTTGATTATAAATCCTAATTTTCTTAAAAGTTCACACGTCCGTTTGATGTTAGAAATACATTGCTCATAAGAATTTCTGAAGAGTAGAAAATCATCAAGATATACGACTAATAAATATCCTTCTTTTCTTAATTTTCCTACCACGGGCTTTATTATTTTTGTAAAAACGAGAGGGGCAATGCTGAGGCCGAATGGTAGGCACGTGAACTCGAAATATTGTCGATTGAACTGAAATCGTATGTATTTTCTATTCGATTTTGCAAGTGGAATCAGATAGTATGCATCTTTGAGGTCTAGAGTGGCCATGAAACAATCAGGGCTCATAAGTCTTATTACGGTTTTTCGGTCTTCCATTTTAAAATGTTCAGCTTCAATGAAGGAGTTGAGTTCTTTTAAATTTATAATTAGTCTGTTTGACCCATCGGATTTTGGTCTTAAGAAGATTCTCGAGATAACTTGATTTTTTGTCGGGTGGCATCGAACTATAACTCCTTTTTTGAGTAATTCATCAATTAGTGTCGAGATTTGTTGTGTTTCAGCGGGGGACCATTTCGTTTCAATAGGTACTTTGTTTTGCGTGACTGTGGCCACAAAGGGTATTCTATAACCTTTGATCCATGAAAGAATTTTTGGATCGGACGTTATGTTTTCCAATTTTGTTGGAAAAATTGGAGTCTGCCGGACAGTTTACCTACAGGAATCAATGACGTCGATTCTGGTAGTTGTGATCTCTTCTGTTCTGGTTCTGGTACGGTTTCTGGTGGTATTGACGCGTGTGTGATTTTTGTGTTGAGTATTGTTTCGCAGTCGGGTGGTTCTTCTGTAGTTGGGACGAATATTTCTGCCCGCCAGGCGTCGTCGTATGCATTTTTTGTGCTTGGTAGCGCGGCGGGGCCTTGAAGTTTTTTTAATTTTTTGGTGTCTGATATTTTGACATAGGTTTCAGTTCGGAGACTGAGCGTTCCAGGTTTTTGGCTGATTTGAGTCCATCTTCCAAATCTTTGCCGCACAACCACTCGTCAACTGTCGAAGTTTGTAGCGCGTCTTTCACGGAAACTTTTACTGGTGCTAGAATAAGGCTTTTCCTTACTGCCGTTTCTTCGCATTGAAGATTTGCTAGGAGTCTCGATGTGTCACTCAGGCATTCTATCATTATAAGATTTCCGGCGTTGTTGTTTTCCTTGATAGCTGTTGATAAGGCTTTGCCTTGTGCAGAAAGACAAGCAGCAATTTTTTCTTATTTTGAGACGATGCGATTGTCTCGTTTTAAAACTGCTTCTGTTGCTATCGCTTTTAGGTCTGGGTTCAATTTTGTTGGGTCAATGAAGAGACAATTGTTCGGCGGAGGGTACTTTTTTATGATTTCAGATTTTTCCTCCGAAGGAAGGCCTTGTTTAAGGATTTCCTTTCAACGTACTGTAATAGGTTTTGGAATTGTTGGTCCTAAAACTCTGTCTGGTGCAATACGTTTGCCCATGACTTTGAGGACGTCTTCCGGTAAGTCACCGGATTCATCGAGTTCCTCTGTAGCTGTCGTTACTTCGGCTTCTGGAATCTTATGTACGTCTTCATTAATAATGTTTGAAATGTCATCGTTGTTTTCTCGTGGATTGTCATTCCATGCTTCGTGTAGCGTTTGAGCGTCGATCTGTGACGTCGAACGGTTACTTGTATTAACCAAATGAATTTTTCAGGTGATACATCACCTGTTGTATAATATTTGGATGGTTTACATCTTGTAATAACAAGATTTGATTATGGTGTATCGTTGCCATAGCTACAGCTTTCTCGGATATGCAAGGCATAACGAGCGGCATTGTTCCATTTTAATTTTTAATTTTAGTAGAGGCTGAGTTACTCTGACAGATGCGGAGTGCCTGCTTCGCTACAGCGAATAATCCTTGGTTAGTTCTGGATATTTGTTTGGTTCCGTTGTCATGGTGTCAACGCGATCTAAAAATTTTCCTTGTTAGGGGTTGAGAAAATTTTACTTACTGTTTCTCCTAATGTTTTCCGGGCTGGAATTTTCAATTTCCGAATTATTTCCAGGGGCTTCGTGGTGACGTCTCCTCTTATTTTTGTGTTCGTAGTTATGACTACGCGATGAGTTTGTGTCCGAATATCGCGAGGCATGTCTTCTACGGCGATGTTTCTTTCTTGATTTATTCTTTTCTAGTTGGTGTTCTATCCGCTTTAGACGTTTCTCCAATTGTTCTTCGTTGTTTTCTGTTTCTGAAACTTTATTTTTATTTCCATACGGAAACATTTTTCGTATTTTTATTTTATTTAATTGGTGAGATAGATCGTGGCTTGTCGGCACAAAGAAAAGGAATGCCGGAATATAGCGGACGCATAAACAGCACACACACGACAAATACTTCAGATCAGATCATATAGCTTTGAAGCTTGTGGCGAAATCGGTATGGAGTAGGGGTACTACCAATTGATCACGAGGAAGAGGCGCGAAATACAATTATATAGAAAATGTTAACACTAGCTGAATTCTCGTTTTGAATAGAATTAATAATTAACTGCTCGCTCGTTCCATATGCGACGATGCATTAATGCAACGATTTTTCAAATTCATTTTTCTATTTTTACCTCTATCCAAAACCTTTATTTTGGCTCGTGAATTTATAGTAAGAATACGTAAAAATGTTTACGTGATTTTCACAGATCATATTGGCAAGAAAAATGTTTTCCCATTAAAAATAATTATTTTCATTGCGTTCCAACGATGCAAACTCCAACATCATTGCAACCATAGGAACCATGTCGTCTCTCAGAAACTCCAAAGAGGGCCTTCAAATCTCGATACATCGTTCTCGAATTCCGATAGTTTCCAGTTTGAATGGCGTTTTTAGGATGATGAGAAACATGGGTACGGTTGTACTACTGTTATTATTATGTCGTAACTCCCTCACCCGGCTCTGGTTCGGGACGCTCTGCTACTTCCAATAAATGTTTATCTAAAAATATAGTTCACTCGGTTCGGGCGAAAGGTTACTTACATTCAATTAGATACACGATTTGAACACGCGCGTTCGATTTTTTCGTACTTCGGGTTACCGCTCATATTTCATTTCCGCAATATTTGGAACATACCTGCAACAAAAAACAAAACAAGGCGAAAATAAATATCATTTTCCATGAGCGATCGGTGTAATATATGTGGCGATAAGAGTCATTTTGCATTGTCGAAGAAATAAAATATTTTTACATTCGTCGTTTTGTATGTTTGACAAAGTTTCCAATATTTCAACGGATGATTATTCCACGATGCGTAGATTGACGGATAGCATCGTTTTATCCTTCGCGCCGTGTTGAAAGAAAGTATATGCAAGTGATTGAGAGAAAACGCGAAAGAATACAAGGGAGAGCGTCGCACGGACCTTTTTCACGTCCCATCAATCGTCCCGTGGTCGTTCATCCATTTCGTCGACATATATACGATGCTGTTGTTCGTCATCTCTGCTCATCGCGAGAGCGTTTCCTTACTCATTCCACCATCCCTAGCAAATTTTTCGAGAGCTCTCGTCATCCGCCCTTAGGGTGTTTCCTCAACCCTCAAACGATTTTCCATTGAGTCTTTCTCCTCGTCTCATTTATTATGCCACCGCCTCTTGTGTTATTCGCGACCCGGCCGAGAGTTCCGCCACTCGCTCTCTCTCCATCTCTGTCAGTCAGCTCCGATATTTTCGCAATATTTTTTTAGCTATGACTAATCACCTGCTCCTTTATTCGCGAGAGATCAATACGGCGAATGGAATTGGATTTGGATGGATTTCTTTATACTTTTATATGAAATTCATAAATTCGTTCTATCGAGCAATGGTATGTATGATATTTCGAAAATTACTCAAGAAAGATCCAATTAATCCAAGACCCGTTGAATATCGAAATTGGAGGGGCAAGGGCTGCAGCCCCAGGGCCTCCACAAGGCAGTCGTATCTACAATTCAAATTTGTAGGTAAAATTTGCTGACGAATGGTGTACGACACTCAGTGAGAAAAAAAATCACTCCAGAGATGTGACAAATAAAAAAGAACTGTCAATTTCATAACCACTCTTTTTAAAGGCAGTATTCTACTCGAGAAATTTGAAAAACTCGATTTCTTTTCATCTTCTTAAGGGGCTATACGAGTGTAACACTTTAAAAAAATCGGTTTTTTTTTGTTGTCTTTTTCGACAGTTTATACTTTCAAGAATATCCCGTAAAAATTTTAAAGCCTCTATCATTTTATCTTGCAATAATCGATAGTTAAATCTTTAAACGCGTTTTTCTCAAAATGCGATTGTTCAAATTTGCTGACATTGTAACTCAAAGAGCAACTATCCGATTGACTTGAAATTTGAACTGAGTACTCTTGAATATATTTACTCTACAATAACGTAAAATTTTCTTGATTGGATGAAATTTGACGATTTGGCATTGAAAAAAACGCCCATTTTATAGGCAAGAAAACAGTCTTTTTTTCATAACTACGCCATTTGGTTAGATTTTGATATTTCTCGAAAATCCTATGTCATTGTACAGGAAATACCTTCCAGTTTAAAGAATTTTTTTCCTTTTTCGGTTTCAGCTACTCAATCGGCCGGAATCATGTCAGGAGTGGAGAAACTTTTTTTTGCGCCTCCGAACGCAGCGCATAAGTCGGTTGGATCTCAATATTTTTCTATGAAAAAAAATATGTATTATAGGTCAAATATAGCCAAATATATTCTTAATTTTCCGAAACATTTAATTGAATACTTTACTTCCAAAAAAATTCCGCAAATCACCCAAATGTTCAGCGTTCACACTGGTATAGCCCCTTAAAGTATGGACTGTTAAGAATATGTTCTCAAAAGGGAATTTCAAGATGTTGAACATTGACATGGTTATAGAGATTTAAAACCGGAATAGCATCGGCCGGTCGGAGCTACGAACTTCATGAACGTTGATGAAACGTAGTGAAATGAACGTACGAAGACAAATAGCACAAAAATGCAAATTGCTGGCAGGACAAAAAGCCATGTATGAAACGCTATGCATAATAACTGTGACTTGAGGGTGAAAATGACGTAAAACAGTATACGATTGCGCGGGTATACGAGAATGAAAAATAAACGAAGAACTGAAAATAGCGCGCGTGGTTTTTGGTCGCGTTGAGAGTAGCGAAATACATGTATGTGGACGATACACAAAAGTCGAAAATTCTCATTTCGTAGCGTTCCGTGCGGGGTAAAGTTATATTTTTAATTACCACGCTTCGACTAACACGCTAGTGGCAAAGGCGAAGGCCTATAGCGAGAGAGCTTTTCCAGAAGCGCGCTACTTTTCTCGCGTTTCCTTTTATTCAGACGCTATACCTCGCGGGAAATTCTCCAAGTTTTAGCTCTTTCGCATCGTTTTTCGTCCTGCCCCCTACTTTTTTTTCTCTCGCAATTTCGCTCGTTTTCAATTTTTCTGGCTCTCTCGAAAGCTCTCTAGGATCTCACTTCTCTCTCTCTCTTTCCCTCTCCCTCTCTCTCTCTCTCTCTCTCTCTCTCTCTCTCTCTTGCTACCCTCATTCGTAAAGGTACATTAATTGCAAGGGCCACCTCGAACGTACCGCAGACGCGGGTCCTCGTAGAGAGCCCTCGAGTTGGCTACGTCGAGCACGGCGAAATGAGTTTTTCGAGGGAAAAAAAGGAACACGAGCAACGCAAGAAGCCTGTGTACACCTGAAAATCTTGAAAACACGAATCTCATTCGACTTATTGGTCATGCGGACGTTCCCCTTTCCGTCAAAGCTCTCCAATGTTTTCTTGTAAGCTTCAAGTGTGATTTGCCATCTTTCAAGGGGGATCATCTCACTCTCCGACAGAATTGAAGGATGTGCTTATCTTTTTCTTAGTGCTGCATTTTCTTTCATTAATCACTTGACGAGAGCAGCAACAAACGAAACGGATCCAAACTCAATTGCTTTTTTACGAATGATCGCGATTAGGATATTGTTGAATTAAAAACTATTTTCAAAGTTTTTTTTTCATTAAATTAATTGTTTCACAGTAGCCGGGGTGGGTTCCGTTGAAGAATCCAAAGGATTGTGAAAATAGAGGGGAGAAGGGTCTCTGATTTTACACACGGATGTATGCACAGATACGACAAAACCACTCTGAGAGAAAAGTCCATGTTATTTACAACAAAAAAACGCCCATAGTAGTCACTATAGGGAATTTCACTATCCCCTAACTAGGGGAGTGTCCCTATACCCTCCCCTATAGGGGAGGGTCCCTATAGTAACTACTATAGGCGTTTTTTTTAAACAACATGGACTTTTCTCTCAAAGTGGTTTTGTCGTACCTGTGCATACATCCGTGTGTAAAATCAGAGACCCTTCACTATCCCCTAGTTAGGGGATGGCGGAATTCCCTATAGTAACTACTATGTGCGTTTTTCGTAAATAACATGGACTTTTCTCCATAGTGAATTCCCTATAGTTTTCCCGTATATATTGAATTCTCTATAGTGAATTTCTATAGTGAAATTCCCTATAGTAACTACTATAAGCGTTTTTTTGAATAACATAGACTTTACTCTATAGTGAATTCCCTATAGTTTTTCCCTATAGTGAATTCACAATAGTGAATTTCTATAGTGAAATTCCCTATAGTTTGTTGACACCGCAATCATGATATGGTTAACACAACTATAAGCGAAAAGAGTATCTAGCATGCGATTTGGGTGGCATGTTTGACTATCTCTTATTCACGAAACAATTATTAACTATTGTAAAAGGCTTGCCAATATAGATACGATTAATTCAGTGCGATCACAAAATTGGCGCACGAATACTAATGTTGTATACTATGCGTTAGGTTTTGTTCAGGTCAAACTTCTATGATTCTATTCTAGTATGTACAATTCACATGGTTTACATTAACATTCGTCGAGTATAATTTAATAGGAGACCTTATGAAAAGTGACCGTTCAAACATAATCATGGTAATGTTTCCATATAGCGAAGAAGTAAATTATTTACAGTTGAAGCAAGCACGGCTTAGTAGATTTAAGATCTACGCGTGTCCCACAAGGTGATACACAAGGTGATACACCTACATTCACAGGTGGTAGGTTTGTTGCATTAAAAAATAGGATATCAGTTCAACACTTCTTCTTGTAGTTGACATTCTGTATTTGTAGGACACACATTACTATGCATATAGCAGGTCATATATATAATATGGTACAAATCACTATTATACGGTGCAGAACTATTGCGATGCGCCAAAAAATTATTTAAAGAGTGACTTATGTTATCAAATAAGGATCCGTGGATAGTTTTCGGTAAATCGGAAATAACAGCTATTCGGAAGTACAGCCGGCATTACTTTTGTCTGTTATGCGATATCTACTATCAAGATGCCACAAGCACTCGATAGCGTCGTGGCATCGTGCGTAGTATGTGCAGAAAATAGGCAGATACGTTGTACGTTCGATTCCATCAGGAGGAAAAAATATTATCTTCGAAATAAATCATTATAGGAGGCCAGGGACTGCCGAATTATAATTAAAAAAAATCATTGAGGTAGAACTCTCAGTTGAGTATTCGATCTTAATTTGCATTTATAAAATATCCTATGCATAACAGACGGACATTGATGCTTTAAACTTATGGTATGCTTATGATATGCTACAAATCACTATAAACATCGTCGCAAATCACAAGCAACATTCTTAATCAACGTATATATATTTTAGTCCTATTCACTATAGGGATCTTGCGGGAGTAAATGTTTTATAGTGTGAGGGAATATCTATTTTAAAAAAACCTACTATATTATATAGCTGTGAACGATCAACGTATGCTTATACGATTGGTGGTTGCGGTTAACATATGTGCATCATTTGTGCAGCTGCTGAAATATCAATGAGCAGTAATATACTTTTGGCAGTAACTATGGCTATAAAATATTATTGTCCCCTCAAGGAAGTATTAAATATAGTTAAAGTATGGTTAAAACACTATACATTTCTCTTGGCATATCAGAGTTCCCAGTTGCTACAGGACCGGAAATTTATTTTCGTCATTTAATTTCCTGAGTTTCAACGTGTACCCTTGCGGATTTTTGCTTATTACCCTTCCCAAGTGAAGGCTTTCCCATCACTCCCTACCCGCACTTCGCTAATCTAACCTAACTCCCGTTGTGTCCACAGTCGGCTTAAGCTACACTATACCCCATGTGCCGCAGATATAGGGAAACTGCGAAAAACCCGTGCCGGTATCGAGGGCCCCATATTCTTCTGATTCTCTGGTGCACAGACTTTAATCCAAGTATCTACACCAAGGTCTCAGAAGTATTGGCCTCCCGCTCATTGATTGATGCACCAGCCGGTGCACGGCTATGTGGTCACAACTCCGAGTATCAGCCATGCACATCGGTGCTTATCTGGAAGGACCGTCGGAGCCGAACTCCGACCGCCAATCCGCCACTGTCGACTTTCAAAACCCAAAAATGTATTTGATCTGATATGCATTTTCATACTGGCACTTTTAATTGCTGTCGCTCGGTAGGATTATCAATATTTTATCATTCTTCGGTACAATCGGAACCTGTCTCCACTCACTTTTTTGTTCGTCCATCCAATAATTCTGATCTGCGGCATAATGAAACATACATATATGCATTTTTTCTCTCGTCATTTGCACTTTCTAAACGAGCCTTAATTAACATCGGAACTCATCGCGGTAAGCCGACGGGCGTGTTCTCGTGCTGTGAGAGAATTTGAGGGGATGGTCGTGGCACGATAGAAACTTCAATTTCCGATTAAATTGGAAGCCCGAGCCGTCATCCCCCTGCCTCGTTATCACCAAATTAATGAGTATTAATTAAGTCCTCGTAGAGCTTTTTTCCTGACGGCGCCCCCATCTTTTTATCGCGTTATTATATGAACATTTGTGTGTAGCGCAGTTAACGCTTTGCTTTATCAGCACGCCCTACGTGTGGGTGACCGCTGCTTTTTCGAGCGTTTTATTGGATATTCAACCAATTCAGATTTAACGAAATGTCTTTATGTCAGGCAATTTTTGTTTTTCACGAAGTCGCCGAGTTTTGGTCCGCCAATTCATAAATTTTCTTCAGGACACTTTGTTAGGGGAGAATTTTTGGAACGGGTTTCGATGAGGATAGTGATATAAAGCAGTAAATACGAACAAAAATGTTAAGGGGGTATCCCTCTCCGGAAATTTCAAAGAATGAGTTTTTGCATATTGTTATGGTGTGAACGTTCGAGAATATTTTAAGACCAACCGGACCCTGAAATTCTAAAAATTGACGAAGTTACACCTACTTTAGTGGAACAGTGTGCGTCGGGTTTACCGCGATCCGTCGAGTCGGTTACGCGATTATCTCGAAACTCCATATCTTGACACGGCAGGATTGATAGCTTGAGTAACTTTCACACTATTGACTTGAATTTGCACATTTAACGTTCAAACAGTAGTGATTTTCGGTTCACGATTGCATTCTTTAATTGGATGAACCATTTGTTAACAACAATGTCTGTTTTTCAAGGGAAAAATGAGGTTTTCTTTGGAGAAGCTATCATTTTTCGTATTTTTCGAAATTTCGAAAGATGGATCGTGAACCCATAGCCAGTTGGATATATTTGGAGAAACATTTTTTTTTGTTTTCGTTTCAGATTACATTTGAGCCTGGTAGAGATTCCGCCGTTTCGGGCCTCGCCGCTGGAGGATTGCAACGCCAACTGCAGCACTACGAACACTTTGAAATATTTTCTTCCGCAACAATTACATTGTAACCACAAACATGTGTACAACATGCTGGGAAAAAATAATGTATTCCAAACAATGTGTTACTGGAAAAAAATCATCATACTGACCCTTCAAATTGGGCTTCCAGAGAGGGATACCCCATTAAGGGCTCAATTGTACATTTTATAGAAACAGTGTAGACGAGCGTTTTAAAATTTGGAGAGTACATTAAGAAAATGACAAAGAATTCACTGTATACATTTAAATTAAATTGTAACATATCGTCAATTGTCCCAGAATTCCTTAAGCAAACAGGAAATGGTACATATGTCGTCCCCAGCAGGAACAGCTACACTTATATGTACGTTAGATAAATTCATATATTAGTCTTATCGATATATATATATATACTAGCTGACCCGGCGAACTCTGTTCCGCCTTGGAGGCAATAAATAAGCAGATTTTGGATTTTATTCAATTCAATTTTTTATTATGAAAAATATAAATATAAACAATCAAGTATTTTAATGATTCTTTATTGTTTATGTATTTTGGTGCATCGGTTGTACTCTTCAGTTAAGCACTTTGTGATACACGACATTTTTTGTTTTATTATCAGGCGCAAATAAAAACAACGCAGATGGGCTTCCGACCCGTGAACATGCCACATATAATTGCCCATGTGAAAAACATTTATTTTCAAGATTCAGACCACAAACTTTCAAAGATTGTCCTTGTGATTTGTTAATGGTCATGGCGAATGCAAGACGGATCGGAAATTGAAGTCTTTTAAACTGAAACGGCATATCGGTTGGGATCATCGGGATCCTCGGAATGAGAACTTCCTCACCTTCGAATTTTCCTTTGAGTATCGTCGCGTAAATCACATTGTTCATCAATTTACTTACCACCAAACGCGTACCGTTGCAAAGTTTTGGTGGGTTTATGTTTCGAAGCATAATTACTACGGAGCCAACCTTGAGGCGTAAATTGTGCGGTGGTGAGCCAGGCACATCCAAAGAGTTTAAAAATTCAATTGGATAGTTGGTGGCTTCATCTTCGTTTGTTACACAGTCAATTGATTTGAATAAATGCAATGTTCCAATGATATCATTCTGAATTATGTAGTTTAGGTCATCTACATCTTTATTCTTAGCCGCTAAAATTGCTCGTTCACTCAACCATTCATTATTTTTGTAGTTAGTAATGATGTTTGGAAATACTTTGTTGATAAGTTCGTCTTTCGATGAGACAAAGTTACAGAAATTCTGAGGAAAAGAAATCAATCCGCTTGATTCGTCGACCGGTACTCGACCATTACCGATAGTAAGCAATTGCTCAGAGAAATCTTTAGCAGATGTATCATTAAGCAATGCAACTCTCATGTTTGTTGTTAGCTGAAGTTTCTTTACATAGCGCCATAGATTCGATGATTTGAGGCAAGCGTTTATTTCGTCGGCAGCAGTTGATCTTGGAATTACTGGCAGTGTTTGGCGGAAATCGCCAGACAGTAAAATCATTGCGCCTCCAAAACATCTTGAGTCATTGCGTAGATCTTTCAATGTTCGGTTGAGTGCTTCTAATGCCCGTTTATGCGCCATTGTGCATTCGTCCCATATTATGATTTTCGATGCTGATAAAACATTGGCCATTGCGGAGTTTTTTGAAATATTACATATTGGTTCTTCAATAGTTTGAAGATTTAATGGCAATTTTAATGCTGAATGAGCCGTACGGCATCCTTCTAACAATGTGGCTGCTATTCCAGAAGAAGCAACTGCAAGCGCAATGTTGGATCTCGCACTAACAGTCGCTAAAACTAATGACATCAGGAATGTCTTACCAGTTCCACCAGGGGCATCCAGGAAATATAAGCCACCATTTCCATCATCAATTGCCTTCATTAATGTATCATAAACTTGCTTTTGTTGGGGATTCAACAGTGGTACATTCTTTTGAACTACTAAATCTAATTCCTGGTGATCATATTCACGTTCCCGTTCCAATTCTCGATCAAATGCGTCATTTATTTCACGATTTGGCGCTGGCATTCCTAATCTGACTAATAAACTGCCGCACATAAGGTAACACATGTCTTCGATCAAGAGTAAAGCCCGATTATGTATCTCTTCATTCATCTCAAGATCGGGATTTCTGGAACTGACACAATTTTGATGTAAAATATCTTCTGACATATTATCCTTGTATTTATGCCACATGTTAGATGGGTTCGATGGAAAGCATGTCGAAATTATGATAGCAAATAATGTGCGTATCTGACTTGGAGATGCCGAGATAATGGCTGTTTTTGTTATACCACGTTTTATAGTGACTTGACTGAAACGCGGTCGAACGGGATAAAAAGTATCCTATGTCCGTCTCCTGGTTCTAAGCTACCTCCCCACCAATTTTCAGCTAAATCCGTTCAGCCGTTCTTGAGTTATAAGTGGTGTAACTAACACCACTTTCTTTTATATATATAGATTGGTTCTTCAATAGTTTGAAGATTTAATGGCAATTTTAATGCTGAATGAGCCGTACGGCATCCTTCTAACAATGTGGCTGCTATTCCAGAAGAAGCAACTGCAAGCGCAATGTTGGATCTCGCACGAACAGTCGCTAAAACTAATGACATCAGGAATGTCTTACCAGTTCCACCGGGGGCATCCAGGAAATATAAGCCACCATTTCCATCATCAATTGCCTTCATTAATGTATCATAAACTTGCTTTTGTTGGGGATTCAACAGTGGTACATTCTTTTGAACTACTAAATCTAATTCCTGGTGATCATATTCACGTTCCCGTTCCAATTCTCGATCAAATGCGTCATTCATTTCACGATTTGGCGCTGGCATTCCTAATCTGACTAATAAACTGCCGCACATAAGGTAACACATGTCTTCGATCAAGAGTAAAGCCCGATTATGTATCTCTTCATTCATCTCAAGATCGGGATTTCTGGAACTGACACGATTTTGATGTAAAATATCTTCTGACATATTATCCTTGTATTTATGCCACATGTTAGATGGGTTCGATGGAAAGCTTGTCGAAATTATGATAGCAAATAATGTGCGTATCTGACTTGGAGATGCAGAGATAATGGCTGTTTTTGTTATACCACGTTTTATAGTGACTTGACTGAAACGCGGTCGAACGGGATAAAAAGTATCCTATGTCCGTCTCCTGGTTCTAAGCTACCTCCCCACCAATTTTCAGCTAAATCCGTTCAGCCGTTCTTGAGTTATAAGTGGTGTAACTAACACCACTTTCTTTTATATATATAGATATATATCGATAAGACTAACAGCTACACTTATATGTATGTTAGATAAATTCATATATTAGTCTTATAGATATATATATATATATCGATAAGACTAATATATGAATTTATCTAACATACATATAAGTGTAGCTGTTCCTGCTGGGGACGACATATGTCGTCCTGGGGACGAATCATTTACTCATTTTTCCCCAGGAAGATAAGTGCTGGAACATTATAATATGGGGATATTATAATAATGTCCTTGGGAAATTGTTATAAGTCCCAAAGTTGTTCCAGAACAACGTTCCTACTGGGGACGACATATGTACCATTTCCTAGTACCAACAATGGAATCAACAATCTTATAATTATGATATTAATAACATGCCTAATTATGCTGTTATACTATCAATCATATATGTATATAAATGGATAACATCATAACATAATAACAGGATAACAGCATAATTAGGAAGCATGTTATTAATATCATAATAATAAGATTGTTGATTCCATTGTAAGTGGAATCATCATTCTGATCCTTCATATTGGGCTTCCAGAGAGAGATACCCGGTAATCCCTGACGATTTCCAGCCTCGGGCAAAGAAGTAATTATAAATATGATTTTGGCCAATTAATTCTCACGCTCACCTGTGCGGAACATTAAAGGGCCTGAGCACCTTTCTTTGACCTGTCGAACGTTCTCCATGAAACGATAGAACGATAAGCACTCAAACACGTTCTACGATCTTGTTTATTATCCGGCGTGTGTGTGTGTGTGTGTTCGCAGGTACGGTCTACAATTTCGAGCCGGTTCGGTATGTCTCCCCTTTGGGACGTGCACAGTCACGTGTCGAGTTGAATTACAACAATTCGCATTTGAAGCAGCAATAAGAGGCCGAAAAAGCATTGGGGTGAACCTCTCGCCGCGCCCTTCGACGATATATCATCGTCAGAGAATTCTTTTATTCGCGAGGCTTGTCTTGAGAGCGGTTCAGCATTGAAGGAAACGTGTCGCGCATCATGCGAAGTTTCCACCCGACCGTTGCACACTTCACGTCGGAGTATTATTGGTGTGCATTCGATCCTAAGAGATTTTTAAGCCCACTTGAATTCGAGAGGTACATATTACTACGTTCGTCAATCAATAAGATCATACGTTGAATTAGCTTACCCTCGCACGTGCATAACTTGCGATTCAGAGTTCGATCAATTTATTTCGTTGCGCAAAATCAAGAATTCGAAATGTGGCTTCCTCCTTTTTATTACACATTCGGTGGGAAATATTTTAAAGAACTACGTTGCGCTGATCATTTTTTGAAATAAAAATTCGCGTTGGTTTCGTATATTTATAACTGGATGGAAAAAAAACATTCGATTTTTCAATCATTTTCGAAATCTGGGCAACATTATTTTTAGTGAGATTCTGCTTTGTATTCCAATGAATGGGAATCTTCAGGTATACGTATTAGGCAATAGAACCATACACGGTGTGGAGGCGAGACAGCGTGGTTTTGACAAAACAAAAACCTCTGAGCTGAACGCAGGACGAGGGAAGTTTGGCCATTGCCAGCATTTCGTATACACGAGCGTTTTGAGTGGTTACCGGTTCGCAGGATGAGATGGAGCGTTCCAAGTGGATTTAGTCGGTGTATATGTATTCGTATGGGGCCTTCCGTGGGACCCTTTTGCGCCCTTTTGCAGAATTTAACACCGCAATGAACTGAGGGGACCTTCTTCGTTTTCCCTACTTATTCCTCTCTCTCTTTTCCCCCTTGCAAGCAGACTGATGGAAGTACCATCAATTACTCCTTTCTCGGTCCCTACTCACTCCCGTCCCCTTACAATCGTTTGAATATTCAACACTGCTCTTTTTACGTGCTCTGCCTTCTTTTTTCGTTCTTGAATGTTTCCGATTAACAAAAGAGCTGTGAAAATTACAATTATATATTGAACGTTTAAATGAGTTGACTGTTAACCTTTTAAAGACGGGGAAAGTTCCATTAAAAACGACTTTTTTTTACATGAAAGATATCAATAAAATCGATGAATTTCTCAATTGGAGTCCCAAGCCCAATTGCTGGTCGATATTTCGACCAGCCCCGTCCGCAACGGAAAGTCCAATGCTAAAAATGTATTTGAAAAAGTTTGCAAGCGTATTCCGATGTAATTTGATGTGCTAAATACGGGAAGAATAATTTTAAAAAATCCTGGTGGCATCCTTGATCTTGAGAATCGCCATTTCAAGGTCAAATTTTGTTCTTTGCTAGTTTGGCCTCAAAATTTGTATACTCACATTATGGATGCACTGAGTACAACAAAATAGGCATCTATATTGCAACCGTCCGCCTACAGAATATTTCAAGGACGTCAGATATTATAGAACAAGCTTCGTCAGTAAACATACTCACTGCCCAAAGTCTGTCACAAGAAGACTGCAGAGAAATCCTGCACTATTTTCAGAAATACTCCAAGTTTCGCTTTTAGTGTGACCCAGGATCAACAACGTGGATGTGGCGAAAATGTGATCCCTTTGGGGTGCTTGATTTTCGCGAGTCCCTTTGCCTAAATACTATGTGCGCCCGGCTGGTCGATATATCGAACACTCCCATCCTTAAAAGGTTAAAAAGAAATGTGAAGAATGAAAAAGGGCCGAATGGAGTGCTCGCCCTTTGCTATTTTATTTTTTTCGATATTAAATAATGGAGTTCTCGGTAAATAGGTCTTTTGAAAATGAAGTTTCTTTCTTCTTTTATGTATTCTCAGTTGTATCAACATGAAGTAGATGAGATGTTTGTATTCTCGTAAAGGTGAGAGGAAACTTCAAAAGTTTAAGCATTTTTTCTAATTTTCAGGATAACATTTCGGATTCAAGCGAGGCATGAAGTGCTTTATTTCCTGTTTCAAATTTTCATCACTTTCTAGCGGTTTTCATTCGTCTCCCTTGGTTTTTGTGGTTGTATACGTGATGGGACCAACCGATGAAAGCTTCGATTCGCCTTTAAAGTGTGTTTATTATAAACGCAACGTTTTACAAGAATTAATATGCTTAAACGCTTAAAGTGATGTGTGAGACGCCAGTACAGCTTCATTATCCTCCACTTAGTGGTCTCGTTATTTCTGAATAATTTACATACCATAATCCTTTTATTATCGAGGGCCCTATTATGCAAATGTAACGAATTTATAATTCGATGCAACGATCGATTAACGTCAGCGTTCTATGACGACATTTATCTATGTATTAGGCGTTTGAATGATCGATTTGATCAATGTCAGGTCTTCTTTCTTCTTTCTGTAATATCAAATTTATCTTACTGCATTTTTACGAATCAAATCATGAATACACCTTTAGGTTTAGTCGTTCAGCCTTTTTGATTTATTCGAAAAATGTGATATCGTATTTTGGACGATTTTCTCATTAATTTTTCGGATATTATTTGATCTTTTGAAAAAAAATGTCCATGTATACGTTCGTCGGGGCAACGAGCTGTTATTAATTATCGTGGCTTATCGTTATGCGAGACTGGATATATATCATCGGTAGTCGGACGAGAGAACACTTCGCTGTGAAGGGTACGAAACTGGGTTAATTTGCATTATTACTTATAACGGAAGTGTTTAAGGGGGAAGAGAAAGAGACACCGAAGGACGCTAGTTCGGGACGCGGCGTGAACAGAGTTGCAGCGAATTTCTAAAAAGTTGTTGACATCGATCACAACCGCAGCTTGCCTTGATGCACTCATATATTAAACATGCGCCAAGTTGATAAAACTGGAACGGTCCTAGATCAAAAGCAGTAGAAAGGGCAATAAATTACAAAGCATAATATGAAGAAGAAATACTTCATCAATGCTGCCATCAATATCGATCTATGTGTATGCGTGAAATACATTTGAGCCAACGAAAACTTGATTTCCGGAAGGCAATGTATATAGACCAGCCACTCACGTTTTTGCAATTTCTTCCGCCATCGAGTTTACTGAATTAGGATCTGGACGAATCGAGGATAACGAGGATTTGAAATAACCCAGCGGAAGAAAGTGCGATGAAAACTAATCAAAAACTGCAACAAAAAATCGGTTACCGAGAACGAGAAGTGACTCTAGGGACAACAAGATGAGATAGAGCAAGATCTGCCGAAGGAAAAGAAACTCTAAACCAACAGAGATTGGCGTGCTAATTTAGCCCTTTGTCGGTACTTCACCTTTAAACTCCTTCTGATGCTGTTGGCTCGCTTGCCAAGTAGCTGTTCTTAATTGGAGAGCCTTGATTCTCGCACGCAAGACTTTTCTGGTTACCTGCATTTCTGTCTCTCACACCTACTAAATATGCACGTACTTTTTCAAACTTCTCGCATGGGAAATGATGCCCCAGTGATTTTCATGAATTCGTACGAAAGTTTATATTTTCAACATTATTTTCTTCTTCGAGTATCAATGACTTTCGTAATCATGTTCTTGTCACGTTTTTCAAAAAGCCTCGTAAAGGAAAATGAAATTTTTGTAGCTTGTGTCAGCGCGTTTCCTATGCGTGATATGAAAGACCGGAAGTGGAAGTTCCTCCAGCGCCTAGGGGGAGAAAAAAATAAACTTGCACGTCATGGGAAGTGCTCACGATTTTTTTCTCCACTGAGGTGGTTGCGACGATTTTGTTTACGTTTGCTTCCTGTTCCTGTATCCCGCGGGCACGCCCGAGACAGGGCTGACAAACTTGTACATATATACGTAGGTATATATTGTATGGTTTCGTTCCATGGAACTTCCGCGACGCAGTAACCCCGTGCAGAAATGTGACCGGGCATTCCCATGGAACAAACCGGGAAGATCGCAAAATCTTTTTTTTTTACGGCTTACCCTCTGTACTTGAAAAATTACAATCTTCTGGCCGGAATACATTGCAGCAACTACATCTACGCACAATGTACAGCCGGCCAGAACATTGACATGTTCTGAAAAGTGGATCCTGTCTTTAAGAACTAATGAAAAGCTACTTGGCTTTTCACCTTATCAATGATATTTATAATTGATTGGGATGAAACTAATACATCTGTTGTAATTATATTCATCATTAAAAACATTCATTCCATCAATGGTAATCGACGAGGATAACAATGCTTATCATAAATACCGGGATTACGACAACTAATGATTTGAGCATAAAGAATAGCCAAATTATTTTATGAGGCAAAAAAGTGAAGCAGGTCATTAGTGGTTTTTCAACGCCTTGCCGCCATGTTCGGAAATATCGATGTTCTGGTCAGGAAGACATTACCTAAATGTCTTTCGACAACAATCCGCCAGGTGGCTACAAGCGAAGCGCTTCGCGTAAGCAAGGTACCATCGTACGAGTATAAAAGTTCGTCCTGTGAGTTGTACCACGTACAAAAGTGATATGCTTAATGCGTGCACTTACGCCTATGATTTTGCGATACTTGTGAAATAACCCTTTGCACTCTAGGCCTTTTTTGCTCGGATAGTGATCCGTGTACGTTTTTTTGTCTCTTTGCCTATCAGGAAATGCGAGCAAGCGTACGTATACACTCGTATGCTACCTCAGCAGGTAGATAACCAACAAACGGTATGTTGTCGAAATACTAAATTGAATACATTCCCGATTTTACATCCTCAAGGATTCCAAAAACGCTGAAACGTCATTTTTAATTTCTTCATTCGTTCCTGGGTATTTCCCGATCTATTTTCTACAACTTTCCTGGTCATTTACCGCTTGTTCTCTGACCCGTTCGTAATCAGTTCCCCAGAAAGGGAACGGCGGATCGGGACCTAGCCTTAGACCCGTTACATTGCGAACCTATTCCAGGGTGAAAGACCCGACCAGAGCCTGATATTATCTAGGGAAGATCAGGGGTAGTACTTTTTTCCGACTCAAATTTCTACACGAGGGCCCTTACAATTTTTTCCCGTTTCAAAAGGTTACGAGTCAGTATAGAAGTTTTTCGCACCAATTTTCAGGGTTGTTTCGTAATTGTGGTTCAATGATAATGCTCCATTATAAAATGGCAAATAGTAAGGGCCAAGTCGATTTCGCACGGAGCCACTCGTACCGGAGTGGTGCGCACACGCATCGTCGCTTATGCAATATAGGGCGTGTACTTTGTTCCATACGTTACATGCCACGCCGCGTGGCACAAATGCTAGAAACAAAAGGGTTTATTTTCTACTCTCTCACGTGGCAAATCGTGTTTGATACGCCCTATCATGTGGAAAATTTGCACCCCTATATCTATATGTATTTTGCGAAAGTGTAGACCTACGGATACATGTCATTGCGTGTAAATGAATTATTTAGTAATTATCACTTTTATTACCACGTTATTTTGATAATTAGTTGATGAATTAATAATTTTATTAAATAACGTAATAATAAAAAAATCTTATTTTATGAGCTCGATCTTATACAACACGCCCCCGTTTGTGTAGAAAATGTATGGCCGCATATAATGATGTTGAAGTTTACATTGATGGAGTGCAACGAAAATCTTTCTTTGTTTTTCCATTTATTTATTTTTATTTATTACTATCTAAACTCTCGTTTTGCAGTTTTAGGTTACGGATCCCCAATAAGGATCCCCAACAATATTTCAGTGATATTTGTAGCCAAAATGTGCCAAAGGACGTGTGCAACATGTGCAACACGAAAAGGAAAAAATTATTTCGTTAAATTCCAAGGATGCAAACGTCAATACTGTCACATATATACGTATATGTATTGAAAAGCTTGTGTACGTATGAATATTTATGTACATAGAAATACAGCTTACCGGATGCAAAAAGATAAATTAATAATAATGCGCACCCATGCATTGCAAAAATATTAAATAATTATCACTGAGCCACTATACCCTAATGTCACTTTCTCACTAACATGATCATTATAAAGGGGTTGACGTTCGCATGCCTAGATGGCAACGATTGACTTTTCCCTATTTGTATTACTATCCAAAATCGTTTTTTGGCACAATGTAGTCATAAATCTCTAATAACGAAACGTAAAAACGTTAAAGAGATTTTCGTAGGCTGAATTGGCAAAAAAATCGAGTAATGAAAAAAAAATCCTTTGCATTCCATCAAAGCCAAATTCCACATTACATGTCCTACCGCGGTGATTTGATCTTTCGAGTTATCGAATTATTTCTAGCCGCAATTCGAAGAAGACCAGTTTAGAGTCCACCTCGAGGAATACTGATATTATAGGATGATGACGTCGACTTGGGTTTCAGTATTTCATATACAAACCAATACGACCTGGCACTGTCCGACCACGTTTGAGTGACAGCTGCACACGCACGTGGTCTGTCATACAATACATATGCACGCTGTTGTACCAATTGCGAGCGTACTAATGAATGAAGAGAGAGAGAGAGAGAGAGAGAGAGAGAGAGAGAGAGAGAGAGAGAGAGAGAGAGAGAGAGAGAGAGAGAGAGTAGGTCCTCCACCAGAGCCTACGACACGCGAGACACGTAAACGCAATAACAGATCGTCAGCGAAAGACAGCGGAAATCGAAGTCCGAATGTGCTAAAATGTATGAAAGAATTGAATGCATTCGAAACTAACATGTCCTTCGAAACCCTCACAAGTGCAAACGACTAAAGTGCCAAGTTCATTCAAGGTTCATATGCTCTTCTCCCAATGAGTTGCAGGTGTTGAAGAATCGATAGAATTCCGAGGAAAATCAGCTCCCACCCGTGCAGAAATGTGACCGGGCATTCCCGACTTGACGTCTGGTCCAGACTCGGCTTGCCTCGTCCGATTTACCTAACCGGGCCCTTTTGTGGAACAGACTAGGAATATCACAAAACCTTTTCCTGGGGAGAATATTGACATTTCCTGAATATTAAATCCCATCCTATTATTAAATAATACTTGTTGCGTCATCAAAGATATTAATAATTGAATGTAATAATATGATTACATTTATTGTAATTGTATACTCCGTTTTATCATCATATTATTTTTTTAAAGAATAATCGACGCCTGACAATGCTATCATAAAGAATAAATTATGATAATCAACGAAAATTATATGCTGATATGATGGAGGATATAATTACAATAAATGCAATCACATTATCACGGTGAATTATTAATATCTATAGTACGACGCCGACGTTATTTATTATTTATTTATTTTTTTTAATTTTTATTGTCCTCTACATATATCAACAAAAGCAATTTTGAGGTTGGTTTTATCGACATTTCCTGGTCGTTTACTGCTTGTTCTCCGGCCCGTTCATGATCAGTTCTCGATCTATTCCCTACTACTTTCCTGGTCATTTTCCGCTTTTCCCCGGCCCGTTCCTGATCAGTTCCCAAGAAAGGGAACAGCGGATCGGGACCTAACCTTAGACCCGTTACATTGCGACAGTGCCCGTTACAGTCGGGCCTTCCAGGGTGGAAGGCCCGACCAGAGCCTTATATTATCTCGGGAAGGCAGATCAGGGGCAGTACGTTTCCCCGACTCAAATTTCTACACGGGCAATGGATGAAATCTCAGGATTGCCAGGATGGATGCAAGTGAAGCAGAACTAACAAAAGTAGAAAAACAACATAAGACCGGCAGCAATAGACGCAGGGGCGGTGTGCCGCTTCGGCGGTCTTCCATATTGAGAGCAGTGTTGGCTGAGGTCAATACTCGGATGGGTAACGGCTTGGCTGTGCGCAACGGCGTGCGCACCGACTACTGAGCGGAAGGCATTTCCACTAAGCTGCGGTTGGTAATGCCACTGAAACTCAGTAAAACAGTTATCCGTATTGGCGCGTGTGTGGGTTTCCCTGTGACCTCATGCAAACGCGATTCAGTAGTGCATTAGGAAAGATTAGCTGTGGGCAGGACTCTGTGGGTCCTTCTCGGCAACTGGAAATAGTGAAGCGAGAAGTGTGGGGTAAAAGTAAACGAGTTCGTAGAAGACCAGAAGCCTATAGCCATGAGCATTGGGTAAAAATAAAATGGTAACTTTACATTGGAAAAACATCATTATAGTTTTACTTGGTGTAAAAGATATCACGAGTTTATTACGTCTCGTGGTATATGGTAACATATCTCACCTTTCCCCTCACGCTATTCGTGAGAATCAAGTCGCAAATGCCCCTATATTTCATAGTTTTATACACAATAAAGATACGGCTGTCAGATAGGTCCGTCCTCAACCCAAGCCCAACGGCCCATCACCTTAACCACGTATGCGCACTCATGAATGCCTATAGCATTATCCCTTCAACCGTGTCACAACTCACTATTCCAATGCATCTTTCATCCAGGCTGCATTCATCCATTTACGCTCGTTAGTCCGAGAGAGTTCATTAATATCCAGCTTGTTGTATCGCGAACACGGCATGAACGACGCGAAGACGTGAACATTTCTTCACGTCTTTGTTCGCGTCTATTTTGTCTGTGACACCCGTTGCTACAGGTGATAAATGCATTTCTCATATTATTCCACGAGTAATGGATGGCTCAAATGTATTGCAAAGCGACGTTTAGTTACAGGCAATATGTTTTATTTTGTCAAGAAAAACATTCGAGTTTCAAAAGCAATGGAAAGAAACTTTGTAGTAGAAAGTGGATAAAAAATTGATTCAAATATGGTTTGGGGTTATCGAAGGATCAGGACTTCTCGCATACTTGTTTGGGGTGGAAATCATTTATAGATTGATGTATTTTGGATCAGGGTGGTAAAAAAAAGAATATTGTACTTCCCATAGTAAATAACATTTGATTGTAGAAATTACCAGTTATGTGTACTGCATCGTGCGATCGTGTAGTTAAAAAATATCTTGCAGTGATTAATCGCATCGACATTGATTAGCAAGAGGTGCGCAACGAAACTGGCAACCACAATTGCTAGCAAATGGAAGCGTATGGTGCGTGCGGTTGGAACATCGAACGCAACAAGAGCTAACCCTCCCCCACCCCATCTCCTTCTCTCACTCTCTCTCGACGTTACAAATTAACCGCGACCTATTTGCATAGGCTTTGAAATAGCGGTGAAATTTCTCGTTTCAATAGCGCGTATTGCATCCAAATAATTTATACATTACGCTTCAACCCGATCTTGTTCTCGTTTTTTTTTCAATTTCTGTTCGTTACGCTTTTGCCATTGTATATAGGTTATACGTGCAAATGTGTGCGTGTACTTGATAAACCGTACGATCGGCAACCAGCCGGATTACGTGTTCTCATATTCCGGGCTGCGTATTCAGAACACTAGGTTAACTTTTGTTTTAGCAAATAGCCCAAATAGGGTTTTACAATCGGCACAGTAATGGCACACGACTGGTTGCCAGAGAACAAACGATGGCGCGGTAATGACTATGTAAACGGGCCAGATCCGCACCATGCACGGTTGGTAATGGTAAACCATGAATGGCTGCTAAGACTTGGCCAACTATCATACGCCCATATTGGCCCAGCAACGGCTGCCGGATCTTCTGCCGGAAATGAAAAACAAACAATTGACAATTTATGAATATAAAAATTCTAGTAGTATCTTTTTTGTTTTCTTATGCTTTACTTATGTCCGTGTACATAGAATAATAGCATTAAAAATGCTTTCTGCATTGTTCAAGTTTTTACCTTTCATCGGGATCGAACCTGCGCCTTTCGTTCTAGTGTCGAGCATCCTACCCACTTAGCTATTCTAACACTTACAGAATCCATAGTTTGTTCGTTCCTTACTTTTATGCCGATAATTTTATTCGTGACATTAAAGTTTACCGACATTTTTTTGGTCCATTTAGGCTGTAAAAATAACTCGCTCGTTGTGGATGAAGTTCCGAAAAGTATACTCCTCTGATCGAGCTGAAATTTTACACCGAACTTCCTCTCATTATCCTAAGCGAAACCGTTAACGGATTTTTTACGACTAGCAATAGTTTTTGATATATTGTATTGTAAAGTTTATTACTTCACGCCATACAAGTATATCTATATATCCGATAGATACCCCCCACTCCTCCGGCCGCGCTGCTTCCTGGCAAACAGTGCTCACCCGTATGTGCATATCACTTGCCATGTGGGATGGGTTTGTTTGGGTTTATTTAATATAATAGAAGCGCAGTACAATAAATAACTTTCAATATATGATATATCGGAAACTATTGCTAGTCGCCAATATCCTTTTAAAGGTTCTCTTAAAATATTGAAAAGAAGGTCGGTGCAAAATTTCAGTTTCATCAGTGGGATATGCTTTTTAAAACCTTATCCCTTGTTTTTACGTGTTACAGTTTAACGACCTGCATTTGCAAAACGCCCAAAAACAAGCTGGAATAGTTCTGGCAAGCCGTTCATCCGCCTACGATACCCCAATGCTGATCGACGAATTATTGGCTGATTATCAGCATACCGTTGCAATGGTATTGGCCCACCAATGGCTGGCATAGATCTGGCAAGCCGTTCATCCACCTACAGTACCCCAATGCTGGTCGACGAATTATTGGCTGATTATCAGCATACCGTTTAATGGCTGGATGCTTGTTCAGTTCTCAGCATCACGGAATGCAGCGTAGATTAATTTTATATATATATATATATCTATATCTCAGACAAATCCACACGCGCTATACCTACAGACAATATTCATGTTCTGGAAATATCGTATACTGACAATCGCATAGCCTCAGAGGAACCCTTAGCTTTTACATTCTTACCCTTCGCGGCTTCAATGGGAAAATCCGCGAAGGAACCCTTGGCGACCAGATGTCGTAGTACTAAATAGTTTTACTATTGGAAAATCCGCGGCACGGCGTCTGGCGACCAAGTGTTGGATTGCTAGATCGCTTTATTGTCGAAAAATCCAAGGTACGGCGTCTGGCGACCAAATGTTTTATGATGGATTGACCGTCAGGGTTTTTTTTGCGCGAACCTCCGAGTGAGCACTGCATCCCAACGCTTCGTGCTTACCTGCGGGGGACGCAACCCCTTTCAGCCAATGAATATTTGCAAAATCTCGTAAGGGTCAACCAATGAGGAATGCGTGATACAAACTCTCGAAGCCATCTTTACCTCCCTCCAACGAGAGAGCTAAAAGTTCGAGAGTTTGCATTTTCTATATAGTTCAAATCAGTCTTAACTCAACAAGCGCGACAGACACAACGAGCTGCTCGCCTACAAAACCTTTTAACTTCGACTCGTGAACTTCGACACGGACAAGAACTCATCTTGATCCCTGACTCGAACGAACACATCACACGATCCAAATTACTAATTATTTTGTACAACCGTTTGTCATCAACAATAGTTTTTGTTTTCTTCTTGTTATTAAAGTATATAGTGAATTAAAAAGAAAGTGTAAATCCCAATCTTAATTCATTTTTTCCCATCATTCCTCTCGGGTCAACTTCGTCGTCAGGAACAGTTTCGGGAGATAACATCGACGTACCGACAGGTATAACTGGGACTTACAACCCCAGCAAGCGCCTCGCAAAAATATCGTGAGCTCCCGCGTCGGTTACCCCGAACAATGCTGGCATTTTTGTTACGACAGGCGACCCTATATGGGAGGGTCGAGAATACGCGAGATTGCTGAACGCTGGCGAAAAGTAATTTAAAAAAACCCTCGTGAAAAGCTCAGTGCGAAAACATCCGTATCATTTCGAGGGTTAGCCCAAAGAAAAGCCTGAGATAAAAAGTCATGGAGCATGCGCGTGACTTTAGCATATAGAGCAATAACTACTATTAGTAACTAATTAATAATTTCTAGATCTAATAACTTCAACATCATATGTTCTTATTATAACTTCAACTTCAACTTCAACATCATATCTCTTCCAATAACTTTGTATGTAACATATTCTTTAATCATTAATATGTTCTTCGCAAGTTCTTAATATATTCTTTAATAACTTCAACTTCAACATCATATGATGTTGAAGTTTGCATAGTTGGAATGCAACGAAAGTAATTTTTTTTTCTGCCATTTAGGTTACCAAAATCACCCAAACGGTTTTTCTTATCCTCATTACATATCCGCGGACTTTAGACGCTAAAAAGGGCTATTTTCATGAAATTTTTTGATAGGTTTATATTATAGATATTGATATAAAAGTTGTTACACTTAATAGATACACTTTCGAAATACATTTAAAAAAAAATTATTTATTCAAGTCACTATCTATAAACGAAAATGGGATTTAAAATAATATTCTAAAAAAATTGTAGGTCTCGGAGATGGATCATGCGAAACGAAAAAATCAAACGGTTTTAGATTCAGTATGCTAGTGGCTATAGCGCATATCATACGATTTTTGATATATGCAAAAATAACAAAATGGCGGACATTTTTCGAAAACATGTTTTTCACCGTTTTTAGCAAAAAAAAGAATAGTAAATATAAAAATTTTAAAAACCCTCGATATGCGCTACAGTATAGTTGTAAAAAATGTGGTTAAAATTTCATAAGGATCGGTTCAGTAGTTTCGAATATTTTATCAATAAGCCGTCGAAAAACGTTGTTTCGAGAAAAATGCCTTTAAAGTTTGTTTGGGTTACATAGATACATAGATTTTTTTATAATGTATTTCGAAAATGTATTTATTAAGTGTAACAACTTTTATATCAATATCTGTAATATAAATCTATCAAATAATTCATGAAAATAGCTTTTTTTAGCGTCTAAAGTGAGAAGACCCCTTCATTTATAGAAACAAAATATGGAACATGACAAAAATGGAAAAAATAAAAATCCTCCATTCATGAAGGGTTTGTCTAATGTCCCGACAACACGAAACGATTTTTTTGTAATTCGAAGCGTCACCGTCATTGCGAGTGTTTTATGGAATTTCAGGAGGCACACACGCGGGCCAGTTATATAGAGGTCAGCTAGATGCAGATGACATGTGTGACGACCCGAAATTATTTATGCCCGCGCGGAGCACAGGATTTCGCTTCGGCAACCGGCTGTTCATCAAAAATGAATTACTATGCCACGAGAATTGGAAATTACCGGAAATAATTGATGTACTCGCGACTGCGGACTTCTGAGCAGCGCGCAAGGGTGAAACCGGAGGACGGTTTGGCGCAATGTTACACGCTCACGAATAATTTCAACGATTACGATCGTGATGATTCGTGACGCTCTGGGCTCTTCAAAAAAACGTTGACGTTTCTAGCTATGAGAGATGACATTTGGTACGTATCATCCAGTATTAAATTCATCGGCAGCGGTGATTTCTGCAATCGCACATGCCGTTATTCTCCGTTGGTCCACGATCAAGTGTACTGTCATACATCTCACTTAATTTCCTCTGAACTTCGCACATATTTTCCGAGTTATCAATTTATCAAGCTCCAAATGTGAAATGTGATTGAAGTGAACGGATTTTGCCGATGATATCCGATGATTCGTATCCTCGTACGTTTTCCAAGGAAACGAAGGGAAAAGTAGCGTAATCGCTTAGAAAGTGGGTCACTCCTCCCCCTCATATCTGTCTCTCACACACCCACCCACTGCTTTTCTTTGCTCCTTTTTATTTTTTAACGAAGCTTCCTAGAAATTCGAAAATCTCGACGAAGTTGACAAAAGATGTATTATTACGTCTATGGAAAAAGGATAAATTACTAAATTCTTATCCTCGGAGTAAGCCAAATATGGAGGGTTGGCTTTAAAAGAATCGGAAAGAACGGTACGAATTTTCTCCTTTCGTGTTCTTCAATTTCTCGACGGTCCTTGTTATTGCGGAATGTGCGAGTATTGGCCTTCTGTATCGGCCAAGTCGCCGTCGTTTTGACGGCGTATATATCGTCACCGGCGTATATATCGTCACCGGAAGATCCGTATATATACGGATCTTTCTACGGAGTATTTCTACGGAGTAGAAATTTTTTAGGGTTAGCCTCACCAGGATCAGGCCCCCATCGGGGTGTGATACGGGTAAAACCTATTACGGACATTCTGATCCGGCCCCGATCGGGCCGGAAGTATTTAGGCCCTAAATCAAGCTATACTAAAATGGCCCTACTAAGGCCGTCCCTGATAAGATCCTACTAAGGCTTTCCCCGATAGGGCCCTACCAAGGCTTGCCCCGATATGCCCTACTAAGGCTTTCCATGATAGGGCCTATCATGGAATAGCTGTAATAGCTGTAACGAGCTACATTGAATAGCATGTAATGTAGGTAACATGCAATAGCTAACATGTAGCTATCTCACATTAGGGACAGCCTTACTAAGGCTGTCCCTAATGTGGCCCTACTAAGGCTTTCCCCGATAGGGTCCTACCAAGGCTTGCCCTGAAACGCTTTCCCGATGAGGCCATAAATAGGCTTGCCCTATAACTGCCTCAGCCGTCGATAGATGCACATAACCTCTTATTTTCCACATGGAAACTTCGATTTTACAGCATCGTAGCTTCGGAGTTTCGAACAAAAACATTTCAGCAGGCCAGGTTATGACGAATTATGATACAAAATAATTGTAGTAGAACTCTAAATTAGGTGGTTCATTCCATTTTGGATTTTTGAAATATTATATGCATTTCTTTCTGATCAGGCAACTTGATAGGGGACTGATCAGGCAACCAGGTCAGGCCCATATGTGACACAACGTTACATTTCCTAGTAGGGCCCTCTCAGGCTGCCTTATTAGTGCCTTGCCAGGGCAGTCAGGCAGCCTGATCGGGCCCTGATTTGGGCCCCATCAAAATTTCTACGCGGGTAGTTGCTTTCCTTCTCTCTCTCTCTCTCTCTCTCTCTCTCTCTCTCTCTCTCTCTCTCTCGTCGTCGTCGTCGTCGTCGTTTTCTTAAAAGTTAAAGCTTCATAAAGGTTTGAGAGTACAGTAAGAGAATTTCTGTAGCGAAATACTAAAAACCTTGCAAGAGAACACACCACACAAGGGCCATCTCAGTACCAGGCTTTCGAGCTCGACGTTCACACGCAGGACACTCGTAGACGTACTTTATTGTAAATCTTCTAGCCCTTCTTCCCTTCCGCCGATCCTTAAACTTTTATTTTTCCTATTCTCTTTTCCTTTTCCACGCTTTACAGATCTTGGTAAGCCATGAATTGTTTGCTTCACAGTGCGAAATTGGTTTTCATAAAAGCAGAGCGCGGAGCCACCGGCAATTTTTCGCATTCATACGGGGTCACTTAGAAAAACGTAAGGAGAATGCACGGAAGAAACTTATTAGGTATTATTTTCTTTGTAAATCTTCTATAATGAGTACGACAATCAGAGATTATTGCGATCAAGAAGAAATTTAAAAGAACGCTTTTCGGATCGGGTTTGCGATTAGGTAAGCGAAAATCGTTTTTCCTTCGTATTCTTTTTATGATGACTTTGCGAGTCTAACGAGTCTCTTATTCGCGAATCATTCAACTCAAGTTGAATGATTAGTCAGTTATTTTGATTTTTAAAAAACATTGATAGATTCACTATTACGCTGACTTGATTCAATTATACTGCAGTAGTTAGGTGAGTTCAGTGTGTAATCGTTTCGACTAATCGTTTGAAAATTCAATATTCGGATTCGAAATTACGGAAAATTAATTTGTAATTAACCGGAACACGCACATGATTCATTCCATACTAAGTTGAAGCATGTTAGATTCGTTCGTAGACGTGCACTCTTCGTGCCACAGTGTAAACAAAACGGTCACGCTAACATCATAAACTCCTACGAAGTTTGCGGTCTAATTTCCGCCATGTGGCAACTTCCACGAGTTTAAACTGTCATCCCCCCTCCCCAGTTTCCCGTTTCCGTTCCCCCCGTCGTCACCCGTGACCTTAGTATAGGCCTCGCTCATTCCTGATGCACCTCATTATTATCCTGATCCCCTGTAATCCCTTCACAGTCCGCCATCACTGAGATAGTGCTCCTACAGGTACGATAGCGCTTACGGAGTGTGCGTCTATGCTCGTTAATGGAATGCATTCTTCGTAGATTGGAGGCAGTGTTTTTGTCTAGATATTTAGAAGTTATTTTGTTAAAAATATTTTATTATTTTGGAGATCTTTCTGAATCGTAATATCTTTTAAACGTATAAAAGTACATAATACATTACTTGCTTCTTTTTTTTTCTTTAAATTTGTACATATTTTTAAAGGATCAATACACATGTGCCAAAACTTTCGAAAAGAAAACTGGAACATTTCAACAGTTATTCGCATCCTAAAAATCACCTCCAAAACAGAGCTGTAGAAAATAATACTGCCTTAATGGATACCAATTTTTCGGATGGAAAAGCCGGTTGCCTCAATTTTAACGGACATTGCACGAAGTACACGAAACGAATTTGAAAGACAACATTTTGTCACCGTCGAAACGCGCAAACGCAGACCCCATGAAAACTTATGCGATCACATGGAATGTCAATTATTTTCGCTTCATTGCAAGGAAAGCTTTCCAAAAGAGAAAAAAAAATGAAGCTTGCCAAGTAATAATAAATATTCCAATATAATTTGAAGCCTGAAATAATTGTGAACAGAAATTAGCCGAAAAATGATCAAGTGAATTTTGGATATTTTTGTGGCATTACTATTATAATTTTACCGGAACATTATTTTATTATCATTATGACAATCATTATATAGTTTAAAGATCCCTCCTAGATTCACCATCAGAAATCATCCAGAATTTATATTACCTTTATTGATATCCGATGGTATGCATTCTAACCTTTCAAGACTGTAGATATTGGCCTTCACAGCTATCGACAAGCGGTAATCGTATTCTGGCATCTCGTATCCCAGCGTGAATTCAAACAAGCAAATATCACGTAATACTCGCATGCTTTCTAATTGGTCGCACTCGTCATGGTCGTCTTGCGACACAGGGAGTGTTCCCGTACGCACGAAATACCTATCGTAGTGTCCAAGCTACGGTATCGACTTAGCGATCGAGGTTGCAATAAAAAAAAAAAATAACGCTCAGGCGAGGTCCGTTACGTTGGATATGTAATTTTGAGTTATCGTAGAGCCATGTGGGAGCGTATATAAAATAATTCGTATCTCTAGGCATTGCAGTTTTTTTCCAGAATTTAATGAGCAAGACTGACTTCGCGGATAAGTGTACGCTTGGGAATACTGGGGTGAAAATAACTTTTACACAGGACCTTTCTCGCGTTCTGTTTCTCCCTCTCTCTCTTTTCCCAATTTCCCTCATCTTCTATCCGGGTAGATCGAGCGTTCAATTAAGCCTCGAAGTATGGTGAATGTAATGTGAATTTTTGGTAAAAAAACAAGAGTTTGTACATACAGACTGTCTTACACACACACCCGCTCACATACACATGTATGTGGGTGGGTGTGTTATATATATATATATATATACTCGTATATATATATATATAGCAGCAGCAGCAGCTCAGCTGGGGGATGAGCAAACACCCGAGAAAACTCAACGGCCAGATGCAATTTATTCTGTGCAAGGGAGGTAAAAAGAAAAATTTCAAGAATAAAACTAGAGGTCGAAGGAGGTACAGCGAGATGGAGTGGCCTGAATGCAAAAAAGTGAGAACTTCACCATTATTTTCATATTCTAACGGAGAGAAAATGTAAACAGACTGAGTTCTATATGAAGCACAGGTGTGGATATTTCATCCGCGGGATAGACGCAGCGGGAATTGATCGATCAAAAAACTGGACAAATATCTCAAATAAGTCGCACCAGCATTTTCCAGCTGAAAAAAAAACGTCAATTGTAGTTTGAAATGAATTTCTAGTACATGCAGGTACGTTCAAAGGTAATATATACAAGTGAAGAGAATGTAGGTCCATACCAGTGATGGGAATGGACGAAAACTAGGCTTTTCAAAGAACTGTTCGGTGTAAAATCAATTACTACAGATATACATATAGATATTTATATATATATGTGGGTGTGTGTGTGTGTGCGTGCGTGCGTGTGTGTGTGTCTGTGTGTGTGCGTGTGTGTGTGTGTGTGCGCGTGTGTGGCATATATATGTAGCCCAAAGTGTTCGGATTGAAATGCCTTTTGCACGGCTCGCGAATAAAAAGGCGTAATCGGCGAAATTTAATGCGGCAATTGGGTCGAATCTCGCCTTTTTACTCGGTCACATTCGACCCGCGTGTGCTCCGAGTCAATGTGGACCAGGCGGAATGCTGACTAAAAAAAGGAACAGGATCGAGATGGAGAGATACAAATAGAAAGAGAGGCCTGGAGAGGCACAGGAGCAAAAAGCGTAAAGTACGGTGGCAGAGAGGAAGCGGCAACAGCAGACAGAACACAAAGGCCATCCCTCAAAATCCCGAGATTCAACATTACACCGCTGGAACATGGAGCGAGTGAAAGGACGAGTATGTGTATGAGAAAGAGAAAGAGAGAGAAAGAACAATTCACGTGTGGACCCGTGTGTTCTGGTCTCAACTACGAGCAACGTCTGCCACGTTTTATCGGGGCACCGTTTATCACCGCACCGGCATAGCCAGACAACATAGCGAAACCGAGCTTGCAAGCGAGCCGGGTGTACCTCTTTTATCGTACTCTCTTTCTTTCTCTCTCTCTCTCTCTCTCTCTCGCTCTCTCACTGTTGTCCACATACCGATGAAGAATCAGCCGAGCGAACATAGAGAAAGCGATAGAGAGAGAGAGAGAGGGACGTGGCGGGAGGAGACCCGTGAAACGAACCGGTTGAACGGCGCGTACTGTGCCCCCCACCACCTCGTATTTTTCTCCGTCCAACCGCGAGCTTCTGTTCCGCAAAAAAGCGAGAGTGGGGATAGAGACGCGGAGGAAGTGAATATATTCGTCACAGTAGCTCTTTCCTGCCTCTCTGCCCCGCATATCCTCCCGCTACCGGTATATAAAATACAGTGAACGAAGAACCCTTCTCGTGGGTCCCAAGTTACGGTTTGACCTCGCCAAGAAACACGCTTTTCACCGATGAAACAGGAATTCATAAAAGTTTCAGGATACACGTATCCGAAGTAGCAAACGATTTTCGTTTGACGCTTCCGGGATCAGACACCTGATGGACATTCGCTCCGCTTCCGCATGACTTTTGCAGAGGAACGCGTTCAAAACTTGTGCCGTTCTTCCGAGGGATACGCGACATTACGAGAAATGTGGCAGGATCGTGCGCGTCTTTCCTATAAAAAGAAACATGGACGAACGCGGTTTTACTTCGTCGTTTAAGTATACCGCTGCACCGCGGCTTTCACCTTTATCGTTGTAAATATTCAGAGACTGCATGGCCCAGAACGGAAATGTCCGGCGGTGGAGAAGAAGTTACGAATGTCGCGTAAATTCACGAGTTTCTGCAAAACTTTTGAGCTACACTCGGGTCGAACGGATGATAAAACGAGTAACTGCGTTTGCACGAGTTTTCAAAGAGAATACAGAGCGGCGGAGAATGGATTGAGAGGTGAAGTACACTAATTTAACGGAGGGAACATAAACGACTTTTATTGTATGTAATTACGGGGGCAGGCTGGACTGTAGCATTTGCTAAGCAACAATTTTTTTATTGTTGATAAGAGGATGGTCTCTTTACATGATTTACGTGCAGATGGAGGGATCTCCTCTGAAACAGATAGAATCTACATTCATGTAAATGCTTCTTAAGGGGTTATATACAGTTCAAACTTTCGAAAAATCGATTTTTTTCATTTTATTTTCGTTATGTGCATATATTTAAGTACACACACAGAAAATTTCTTGTCAATCCGGCGAATGTTCTCGAAGTTACACGCACATTTGTAATGCCGTGTCAGAGCGTTCGAAAGTGCTTTTGAAACTTTAGACGCGTTTTTCTTAAAACTGTGTTTTTAAAGTCGGTGAGCAAGATTTCTCGGCAACGGCTGAACCGAATAGACTCAAATTTTAACACAATATATTCAAGCATATTTTTTAGTAATTAATCGAAGGTTTTTTCTCACCGATAAATATTTTCCATTTTATAAACAATTTAAGTCCTATTTTTTGTCAAAAAACGATTTTTTTTCAGAAGCCGCCATTTTGTCAAAGAATATTATTTTGCTTATTCCTTCGATCAATTACAAGATAATCCATTATATTAACGAAATATTTTTGGGTTTTTTTTAAATTTTAGATGATCCAGTTCAGAGATATCGTGCTCACCGCAAGACGCCTTTTTTTAGAGGTGCTCCCGGAGATCAGCTATGGCAGCATTCAAAATAATTATTTTTACAAATAAAAAATGTTTAAATATAGTTAAAAGTCAACATAATATGTGTACAAATGTTTACGTTAATAAATTTAAAGGTCTTTTCAAGAAAAAAATCTTTAAAAATCGATCTTTTTGGGCCTCCTGACTGTATATAACCTCTTAAGGCCTTACATACAAAAGATGCTCATTCGAAAGTACTATCCTTTGAGTGTCTACCCAGAACATTTCATAATGAAATTCGCAGTAATAACGAAGTTATAGCGTTTTGTAACTGACCGGGTAAACAACGACTAACGGTCGGGGAGCAGGTAGACGCGGCCTTTGTCATCTGACTATGAGCCGGTTGTTCTCGCTCCCGTTGAATTCTGGGTATTTGTAACCTTTTGTACAGCAAGGTCATGTTTCGAAAAGTGGGTGGTATCCTATGGCCCAGGAATCGACGATTTCATGAAAGTTTAAAATAAACCAGTTATTTCGGTGTGCAGTGTACTCAAAACTTTAAACGTGTTTTACTCGAAACAGGGTTTTGAAAATCGGTACCAGAAATATCTCCGCATCTACTACTGGACTGATCGGGATCAAGTTTTGCACCGTTATGCTTCACACAATAATCTAGAACTTATCGAGCGGTTTTTTTCGATACCTGGCCGAGTTTTTTTTTCATCATAAGTACTGAACAATTTTGAGGCGAAAAATCGCCTATTTTCTTCCAGTGGCTGCCACGGCACGAAAAAAAAAAAAATTTAAATTTCGACTCGATAAGTAGTAGTTTTATCTATCTACTTTAAGAAACAAATATTTTTTAGAGAAAAAAATGACAGACGCACGTCTGGTGCCGCAAACAATGTCAACAAAAACACGTCCCAGGAGAAAGACTGTAACTTATTTACCGTTTGAAATTTTTCAACCAAATTTTCACACAATGCGGATAGAATGTCATAATTTAAAATGTATATCATGGTTATTTAATAAAATTCAGTTTTATACACAAAAAAAATCTTAAACATAACCTTACTTTCAGCCGTCTCAGGTGTATGTAAGCCCTTAAAAAGTATGTGCAAAGCCTTTTTACCGTCCGCAAGTTTCTCAATTTGTCAATAATACTCTCTAGTCGAGATCATTCGTTTTTCGTATCGTAAAACTCGATGTTTATAAGGGCAAAATCCAATGTGATATTAGCTCTTGTGGAACGGTGTATGAAGTTGATCGAGTCACTTCATCTCTTTTTTCGCGGCATATAAGAGAAGCCTTCTCTCCATTACGAAGATGCCGGAGCTCTGATAGAGTTCGAGTTATGCTCTCGCAACTGTGCCGAAGACACAGTCTTGCGAATGCAAATTTCTCCAGCCTCCGTGCAACATCACCACTTAAATGCATCCTTGAGAAAAGTAATAAAAAGTATCTTGGGTTCTCCCGGATCAGATACAGCCTCTTGACGAGTGGGGGATGAAGAGATGAGAGGGAGGGAGAGAGTGGGAGAAATGGAGTTATGATGTTGCTTGGTCCACGAGCACCAGGCACGGCATAGTTAGCTGCAAAGAATACGTGGTCTAGAGATAAATAGATGGGAAAAAGTGAAGGCTTGTGTTCTCGTATAAATTCAACGTTATATTGACCGGGATGTCTTTACTATTGTTGGCTGCTTCATGAAGAACGGATCCTTAAATACAACAGCTGTGCACTGCATCGCTATTATTCTCCGTTCCGCCCTTTTTGTACACCTCTTATTACGAATGATATTGAAAACCCCTAATACTGAAATACCCTGGGGACAGGACGGCAATGAAGGAAAAAAAGTAAAAGAGAATGGCAAAGCTGACGTTTCAATATTGAAGTCTCGTTTAATACTATTGATCCGACAATAAGAAGGAGTTTCATCGTTTGATTCTTGAAGGCAGCCACGCGATCTTCTCATTTGTGATGACTCACCGCACGTGGGGATTTTCATTTTAAATTGCCGGAGTTGTGTACAACCAAACCTATTCTCCATCTTATGTAGTGTTCCCCTAAATATTCGACCATAAAGATCCTTTTTTGTGCATAAGAAAAACCCAGAGGATCAACAATCAACAATCGCAACAACTGAACAGGAAGTGAACGCAACATCAACACGATCAACAATCAACAATCGCAACAATTGAAACTCTATAGATTTGACTACTAATCGCGTTACCATAGGTGAGATGAAGATTATGAAAAGGTGTTCCGTACTGGATCCAAGCAGGCCTATCTTTTTTAATCCCTCAAGCCCTTACCAAGAAAACGTAAGCTGCCGCGTTTTGCGAATTACGAATTAGCAGTACCAATCAATTATTCGTAATAATAAATGTGACCCTCGTTGTATGCATCGATAACCTCATCCGCAATAGCGCCTGTGTAAAGGTACATTGCGGTTTGGTTGTGACTTCCGTCTCATATAGGCGACGTAGCCAATACCTATCTTTTTCCGTAATACTCGTGATTCGCAACGACCTGAATAGTAGCGAGCAAGACAGAGATAGGGAGAGCTTAGAGCAACAACTATTTAATAAGGAAACTTATTCCATTTCCCCCCTTGGTGTTGCTCTCGCCGTTTTTTGCCATCCGATAGCAGTTTTCTCCCGAAGCCCCAGCCTCCTGGTCGGTCCCGTTCTTTCGCTTCATGTTTTGCATCTGTCCGTCTATCAACCTTGTCTTTCTCGCTGATACATATATACATGTTTACGCAAGTTGGTACTTTTCTCAGTGCCAACCGGGGGAAGTGCAATACCTTCGCCAAGACCTGCTTTGCCCTCCACAGATAGAGCGGCATCAACTCCGTGATGTCGTTTTATGCGTGTGTATATATATATATATATATATATATATATATATATAAATAACAGGGACAGAATGTCGGTTCTCTCATTCTAGGTCTCTCGAAAGCTCTTGGGGGTTTCGTAGCAATAGCAGAATTTTCTTTCGCAACCTACTTGTTTATAGCGAAACAGAGCGAGAAACGGAAAAGAGCTTCTCTGGCTGGAAAACATTTGCGTTTGCGCTCCCCACTGATCTCTCTCCACCTGCAGAGCATCTCTCTCTCTCTCTCTCTCTCTCTCTCTCTCTCTCTCTCTCTCTCTCTCTCTCTCTCTCTCTCTCTCTCTCTCACCCTCCTTCTTCCTCCTTCGAGTCCAACCGCGAAAGAATCTTTTTCGTTCTGCAACTGCACTTCCACTCTCGCGTTTCCCAATGTATCTTACAGCCCTTTTTTCCATCATCTTTCACTTTTCTACGATTTCTTCTCGCGATTGAATAGTTGTAGCCAGAACCGCAATAACCATTACAATCACATCGTTCACACGCTGGCTATGTGAGCTTTCTTGTTTTTTTAAATGTTTATAATCATTGAGAGATGCTGGTAAAGTGCGCTCGATTACGGGATCCTTTTCCTAAAATGGTACACGTTTTACATGGACAGATTTTCACTTACACATTCCGTATATGTTTTGTTCTCCCCCGAGTCACGGTTGGAAGGCTCGTAGTCGCAGGAAGTCTATGGTACTTTCAGTTGGTTGTTTCGGATAGAAAAATGGACGATTACGTAAATAACCGTAGGTGATTGTTTCGGTTTATCTACTTGAAATATATTTAAATAAACAATTAACGAATCGTTGGTGGTTAGTGATGCCAAATACATGTTGTCTCTGGATTTGAAGATGCCTAATGTAATCAATGTTATGCTCGATGATGGCTGTTTTCTCTAGTCGAACTCCTTGTTACGAGACTTGACGTGTAGGCGAGGCTGGGGTCGATAGAAACACGGGTCAAATGAAACAAGTTGAACACCTCGGGAATGGTTATTGATAGCGGTGGGGGCCCAAGGGAGGAAGGAACTGCTTTGAATATCGGAACCTGTCGCTTAGTTCACGCCGCCGCTCCGAGAGCGTCGAATATTTTTTGTGGGTGCATCACTTTTTCGAAACAAAGTAAGTTTTTTTATTGCTATTATTTTGCGTATTGCTCCAAAACTATTGTTTCTTCTTCAGCGTTGTTTACAATCATCATTACTGTGAATATCCTAGTGAGTTTATTGTGGTCAGCACCTACCTACAACATTTAGGTTCTTTGTTATTTGATAAATTATTGCAAGCGAGGGTATGGGGACAGTTGAAGCAAACGGTTCGGGGTCAACTGAAACGTGTTTCTATTGACCCCGAACAAACATTTTATACGCAAGCAAGTTTCCAAATCTTGATTTTTTTAGATGTTAAGAAACCGTTCGAAACTACGAACCGCGGAAGCTGCGATTTCGAAAATTATAAAAAGGCATATGAAGATGCCAAAATATATATATATAAACATAAATATTAAAACGCAAAATAAGGGTAGGAAAGAGAGAAAGTCACCAATGTACACCGATACCCCAGAAAAAGCAGAGAAAAGGAAAAAGATTGAAGAGAAAGATTGCAGAAAACAGGCTAAGAGAGTAAAAAAGAACCTCGAAGACTAAATAAGTCGGTCGCATTGAGTACCTCGCTAGTAACTAAAACTATTCTCTGACTGATTATCTTTAGTAAATAAAAACTAGATACGTAAAATAATATTGAAGCACCTCAATATGCCTTTGGAGATACCAAAATTGGAATGAAAAGCAATAGAACCGATCATTTTAACTAGAAGCGTATTTTATTCACAACAAACATACTTTTTCACTTCATACATATCATTAACAGTACCTAGCTTTAGTGGAAACATTAGTTCAATCAGCTGAAAACACCTGTTTCAACTAACACCCCAGGCACCGTTTCGATTGGCCACGACACAGGATCAAATGAAACGTTTTCCAAGAGTTTTTAAATAGCTTCTACCTAGGTTCAGGGCATAGTAGAAGCAAAATCAATAATGCTATCATATAGCCAAATAATCTAGCTATAATTTAAGCCCATTACCAAACAGATAATGGTATAAAATGAAGTCACACTAACCGATTTTCTCAAAAACGTTCCAATTGACCCCTGCCTCCCTACTGTCTGTTCCGTTGATGAATTTGGCGTCTTCTCACTAAGACATTTGGGGGTAGTACTTATGACTAAAGTCATAAGCTGAGGCCTTCGTTCGCTGCCTCGGAGACGCTTATCCAAAAGATTTCTTCGTATGCCGTAGCTAGTCCGATAAACAATGCACGGTGGAAACTCCGTCGTGATGACCACGTGCATCACATTGAGAGAAATATACGGTATTTTCAACCATATTTTAGCTATAATATTTTATAGCCATAGTTACTGCCAAAAGTATAGTACTGCTTATTGATATTTTAACTTTTGCATAAATTACGCACATATGTTAACCCCATCCACCAATCTTACATGCATATGTTTATTGTTCAATGCTATATAATATGGTAGGTTTTCATAAAATGGATATTCCCTGACACCATTCAAAATTTACTCCACCAAGATCCGAATTATGAACAGGATTAAAATCTATCCATTGATCCATTGAAATCCAACATTGATTGAAACTGTTGCCTGTGATTTGCGACGATGTTAATAGTGATTCCACATTAAAAGATATGACTTGCTATATGCGTATTTGGTGGGGTATTCAAGTCTTGGTTCAAGGCATCAATGCCCATCTACTAAATGCATCGAATATTCCATGAATCCAAAAGAAAATAAAATAGGGTGGCGTAGTCAGAAACCGACCGCCTAATCAGCAAAGGCAATAAAAGTGCATCAAATTAATTTTGTTGTTCAAACCAAATTTTGATTCTTTAGCGGGAACGTTATTCTACATTTTGAGCATCTTGACGAGGTTTTCGGGTACCATTTGTTTAAGATAACGAGGCCGTAATGAAAGTCTGCATATTGATCATTCTCAAAAATCGTGGTCCGAAACCGACCTCCCCATGGTCCGAACCCGACCCCCCTATTTTTTTACCGCGAATCAAGGGAAAAGGTACAATTTTGAATTTATTTTGCAACTTGTCGGCCAAACAATACGTTTTCGGAATACTTTTCAAATTTATTTTAGAACATTTTAAGGCCTTTTTTAGGAAATACAATTGAATGAATGCATTGATTAGAATTTTACTCGCTTAATGCAAAAATTACAATTTCAATCGCTGTCTGAGCTGTCTTCTACCTTACGATAACTGCGAATAGCCGACGGACGAGTCCTAATGTCATGGCAGCAAGTGCTCGCCGCAGAATTGCCGGATCTCGTTTTGGCGTTAGACGTTTGAACGAGCGCCCCATTTCTAAAACAACGATGTGTAATTGCCGTCAGAAGTCATTAAATCACAGTTTGACTATCAAAAACACGCTAGAAAATCTAAAGTGCTCAAAAACGTAAATGTCGGTTTCGGACCACCCATTGGTGGTCGGTTTAGGACCACCGAGACTTTGTTCAAACAATGACTCGCCGTTTACTTAAAACGCTGCAAGTGATTTGATTTTATCAGTGCGTGTTCAAGTCTAGGCCATAAGCAACCAAAACAACCTTCCTTTGGATTTTTCAAGAAAAAATAAAACAGTACAAACTGCAGTTCCGTGTAGCTCAAAAATGAACTTTCGCGTTGTCAAAACACAACGGGACGCAAAACCATAGATAAAATGAGAGAAAAATATGGCTCTCTACCTTCAAATTATCGGTGTTGTGAGATCTTTCAACTGCCACCACCGACAGTTTTGATTGCAGCATAAGTACTGAGAAACATGGAGGTCGGTATGGGTCCACCGGTCGGTTCCGCATCACGCTACCCTAGGCAACTGAGAATTCTACCTCGATAATCTTTTATTATAATTCTTCATTCCCTGACCACCTGTGATGTTTTATTTCGAACAAATATTTCGCCTTCATATGGAATGGAACCTGTAATCTACCTGCCTATCTTCCGCTTATAAGTACTACACACGCTGCCACTAGCTATCGAGTGACTATGGCATCTTGATCGCAGATTTGGCATAACAAACGTGATTCCGACTACAGTTCCGAATAGCTGTTTCCCCTGAGTTTGGTGAAATTTTACACAGATCTTTTTGTTAATAATATAAGTCACTGCTCAAATGGATTTTACGATACGACCTGTTATATGGATAGGAATGTGTCCAGCAAGAACGGAAAGTGAAATACAAGAAGAAGTGTTGAACCGATATCCTATTTCTGCAATGCAACTAACATACTGTGTAACAGTTTGTGAGATATAAGTGGTTTTTAAAACTACTAAGCCGTGGTTGTTCCAACTGCGAATGATTTACGTCTTTACTGTAAGTATACATGACCACAATTCTGTTCAAACAGTCAGTTTTCAAGTTTTACAAACTTGAATAGAATAGTAGAAGTTTGACTAAACAAAACCTAACGTACAGTGTGCAGCATTAGTGTTTGTGCGCCAATTTTGTGATGACACTAAATTAATCTTATCTATATTATCAATCCTTTTACAATAGCTAATCATTATTTCGGGGATAATAGATAGTCTAACACGCCACCCAAATCGCATGTTTCGATATACTTATCGCTTACAGTTCTGGTAATCAAATTACGATTGTGGTGTCACGAACTATAGGGAATTTTACTACTCCCTCTTTTACCATGTGCGTTTTTTGTAAAAACCATCAACTTTTCTCTCAGTGTACGTGTACATCCTTCAACACATACGCGTGATGTTAATACTTTAGCCCACACGAAACTGCTCGCGCGACTTAACATGGTTGTCTTTAAACTGATATGAATGTATCGGTGATGAACATCTTCAATTATCCTCTACCCAAAATCATGAGAACCTTATTATTTTAAGGAATACGGTTAGAACTTTGGACGTATTGAAACGAGGATTTAAATAGAACGTTGCACGTCCCGACCGTTTCCCTTTGCCCATTCGCAGAGCAGAGCAAAAGGAATTTCTCTTCGTATCTCACTCCCTCAAATCTTTTTGGTGCACGAAGTGTACATAGCTTCAGGTGGTTGCACGGGTTAGATTGGCATCGAGGTATCAACGGTAATGGATAATACTCACCAGCGTGACGGCCAAGTAGCACGAGAGGGCAACGGAACCGGAAAGTGACCTTCATACTGGCTACGATTACAAATTTCACGTGACTACACTCGTAGGTCTCCAAATAGTTTGGGGTCTATCCCCCTTTTCCCTGTGTCTACATGATTCTCCGGCTATGCGTTTGCGTTTCGTCCACGTTCTGCATCGGAACTCCCCGTAGGTAAACGAGCCAGAAAGTACGTTCAGAATTTATTGATTGGCGGACCGATGATGAAAGTGGAAGGAAGTGAGATGAAGAAAGGCGGAGAGATGAAGATGAAAGATCAGGAGGAGAGAGAGAAACTCCTCGTCTCGTCATTAATCTCCGAGACTTCGTACCATCCAGCCACACAGCTTTTCAGCTGCGATACTTAAATATGGCAGTGTATGCAATCAACAAAGAGTAATTATAAATATCGAGTAAATTATATAACAATCCGAAATTCGAAAACATCCCTTAGCCTACATTCTCTCAATCAAGTAGTTCCTTAAGGAGCTATACCAGTGTGACAGTTTTAAATAATCAATTGTTTGTGCCTTTTTCGACAGTTCATACTTTCAAAAATATCCCGAAAAAAATTCAAGGCCGTATCTTTCTCATTTTAACCTGCAAAAATCGATAGTTAAATCTTTGAACGCGTTTTTCTCGAAATGAGATTTTTCAATATTGCTGACATTGTAACTCAAAGAGCAATTATCCGATTAACGTGAAATTTAAACTGAGGACTGTTGAATATATTTACTCTACAATGACGTGGGATATGTTTGATTGAATGAAAATTGGCAATTTGGCATTAAAAAATGCGACCATTTTATAGGCAAGAAAATAGACTTTTCTCATAACTACGCCATTTTGTTAGATTTTGATACTTTTCGAAAATCCTACGTCATGATACAGGAAATACCTTCCAGTTTAACGACATGTTTCCGTTTTCGGTTTCAGCTACTCAGTCGGCCGGAATCATGTCAGCAGTGGAGGAACTTTTTTTTTGCGTCTCCGAAGGCAGCGCATAAGTCGCTTGGATACCAATATTTTTCTATGAAAAAATTATGTGATATACGTCAAATATAGCCAAGTATATTCTTAATTTTCCGAAACATTTAATGGAGTACTTTTCTTCCAAAAAATTCCCGAAAATCACCCAAATTTTCAGCGTTCACACTGGTATAGCCTCTTAACACAAGAAAAATCTAAAATCGACCGTCACCTCGTTAACTCGCATCATGCATAGAATATTCCTGCTTTACTCCTGCTTTTCAGCCGTCAGGGAAAGTTGACGGTGATATCAGACCAAACATGACAAGAAATTGAATAAATCAAAGTATAAAAATAAACCGGTGATTGAACGAGAGCAACCGATTTCTGAGACTTTCGCCTTCCCCTTCGTTCCGATATCAAATTCTCCCTGCTGCCGCACTCTCTCCCTTCTAGCCCTTCGTGTACGCAAAATCGATGGGATGGCGGAATTAATCGAGGCTTGTTCGTCACAGCTTGCGAGCGCTATGAACAACACAAGCTTGTCCAGAAACGATATACACACGCAGAACTAGAGAGAGGAAGAGAGAGAGAGAGAGAGAGAGAGAGAGAGAGAGAGAGAGAGAGAGAGAGAGAGGGAGAGAGAGAGAGAGAGAGAGAGAGAGAGAGAGACAGACAGACAGAGAGAGAGAGAGAGAGAGAGAGAGAGAGAGAGAGAGGGCGAACGAGCTTTCACTTGCGACGAAGATTGATCGCACACGCTTTCCCGATATAACGTGAGATTCACGAACGAGAAAGCCGCGTGTATACACACAGCCACATACATTTAGAATCGCATTCTTTCGTGTTCCATTAATAATATACATTTATGCGTCGTTGCCTATCACTCCATGAGTAGTAACCTTGTTGCATCGAGATAAATGCAGTTACGCTATCTGGAACTGTATTTCGCACAGATTTACATTTCGAATGTTTTTTGTCTCTCATTCAAAACAATAATTGTTGACAAACGAGTTCTATAAGAGATCAACGGAGTATATCTTCTCTCCCGACTTCCTAAAACACCCTTCCGCTTATTTTATCATCCCCTTCATACCCTAAACTTGAAGGTGGCATAGTATGTACCCAATAACCTCCCGGTTTATCTTTACCACTCGATCCCTCCTCTCGAGTCTGCAATGCATTTTGAAAACTTCGTCGTACCACGAGCCACTCTGTCCTTACTTGTAAGAGGGCCACTCTACTTTACACGTGGATCGTCGTTGCGTACAAGTGTTTGATCCGGCCGGAACCCGTAGCCCTTATTCTCTTTTTCTTCAGTGTCTGGTAGGCACAACTCGGTTCGAAAAAGAGTCGCATAATTTCTGTACGCAAAGCAATTCTGTGCAATTTCCGCAGAGGGAATAATACTCATTAGGAACATCACTTAACGGCGGGGTAAAGTTAATTCGGTGAAAAAAAGGCATGTTTTTAAGATTTTTTTTTAGCGTAACGAATAGTGTTCGTTTATTGAAAAATTTACATATAATAAAGTAACATTTGAACAACATTCTCCTAAATTTGCATTGCAAAATATTCAAAATTGAGCGAGTGAAAATTAAACCCCGGAGGCGCCTCGAAAAAAAGTTGGTTTGCGGTGTGCATCATAACTCGCAACAGAATCATTTGAAACAAAAAAATAAAAATGCATTTGTTAAAGGAGATGTTTCTCGAGGTAATGACGGGAGGATTTTTTTCTTTCGATTTTTCGATTTTTCGTAGCACTTGGAAGCCAAAAACCCGATTTTCGCTAAAAAAATCGGCTAATTTGTTGTTGAAAAATTAGTAATTATTAAAAAAAACAAAAAAGCTCTCGAAAATACCTGGTAAATTATGTGAAGAAGTACTGTGCAAAATTTCAAAGCGATTGGTCCAGTAGATTTTGAGTTATCGTGCACACGGACTTCAAATATGACAAGTCTCAGAAAAACGGTTTGAAAAACGCAGAAGAGAAGAGAACGGCATGGAGCAATAGACGCTCAAATACTCATAACTTCGTCAATTTTACTCCGATCGACTTGAAATTTTAACACAATGTTCTTGATATATTATGCATTCATTTAAAAAATTTTAAAAAACATGAAAAAAAATTTAAATACTTTACCCCGCCCTTAAGTGTTCGCCTTCGATTTAGTTGAATCTAATATGTGTGATAAAGCGTTGAAAACTATTAGACACGTATTTTTTTTATCGGCGGAAAGCCGCGTTTAAGGGGGAAACTACCCCTTAAAAAAAGACGTGTCACTTCTTAATTTAATTTTTCTAACAATACTTCTATAGTGGATTTTTCACAGCTTTATATTGGAAGAATTTTGGTTTTTGTTTCATTCGGTGGACTGCTTGTGGGCGAAACTGCAACATCACTCCTCGACACGCCTTTCTTTAAGGGATGGTTCACCCCTTTAAACTCGTTTTTCCGCCCATAAATAAAAATACGTGTCTAATAGTTTTCAAGGCTTCATTACATTTATGAGTTTTAACAAAATCGACGGTGTTCACTCAAGTGGTGTTTCTTGTCCGCAAAAGTAGGTACAATAATTCCTAAGTATTTGAAGTTCAATTTAAATCGTGCGCGTTGAAAAGAGCATCATTCTCATAAAAACAACTGCCCGATAATAATATGCCCCTAGGATTGCAGTTATCCTAGAAATGCAACAAAAAGGTTAGAACGAAAACGCAGATTAAGGTTGTGGATCGCTGAATAGGAATCCTGAAAAATGTTGTCGTGATTTTCATCCCTTAAATTTACCGAAGGAAATTGCCGAAATAAAAAAAAATCATTTTCGTTGCTTTTCAACGATATCAACGAATCTGTATTAATGCGAGAATAATTGTTTTCCGTCTCTATTATTGTGAGCAATTTAACCGATGGCGATTTTTTTGTTATGTAAGCCCAATCAAAGTACTTTGGAGTATCGACTGAACAAAAGCGTGTTTTATATTGATTTTGCCGTGAATAATTAATGCCTCTAAATAAAACGTTACCAAGTAAAATCGAGTATTCCGTTTGCCGAGAATGAGCGGTTTATCGGCTTCATGTACGTATATACGCATATATGTGTATGTACATTATCTCTATATACACATATTCAGTTATAGTGCTGGGCATTTAACTAGGACTCCGGGGGCTTATGAACGAGAGATAGGGGTATCGAGTCCCGTTCACGCGCCTAATGGGAATAATCGGCTCTAAGCGCTCTGCACTCATAGGTAACCTCCACTGAAAGCGGTTCGATAGATTATAGCTGGGGTATACGATGAGCAGCTGCATTAACTGGCCGAGTAGCGTAACCGAGGCATGGAGTAAGTACTCTCGCAGGATCTTGGCACGATATCGCGAAGTAAAAGGATATAATCCAAGACCTAATAAACGTTGCAACACACAGACGAATTTACTTGTATAAGTAAATGGGAAAATCTGTTCTTCGTAGACCGTCATGAATTCATTGCAGCACCGCGAATTGTTTTCAACTGAAGTGAATGTGTTTATAATCCAACGATATATTTCCACATATGACGAATGCATGGCAATGGTTCATGTCTGCCTTTTTTATGCTAGGATATTGAAAGGAAATCAATTTTGTATCCAATGTGCTCTTCTACGCAATATTCGTATGGAAGAAAATAAAGAGAATTGTCCAAAACGCGTGCTCGATTTTTAATTGAGAAGAAAGAATGGTCAAATATTATCAATAAATCGTGTGTTCTTGGCGATTTCCCGCGTCAAGCAGCGCTGGACTGGGCCAATACTTGGATGAGTGACCGATTGGCTGCGACTACGAAATTGGATACAGTTTTACCGGGTTTCTGATGACAACTCAACTATAACTCAGGAAAGTATGGTCGCTTGTATCGACATAAGTTTTGCACAATTTCAATGTTACCTCGTGCAAATGCGATACTGTACAAATTGGGAGAAGAGTGACTGTGGGCAACACTACGGGGGTCTCTAAAGAACTAGAAATAACGAGGTGACAATTGCTAGGTAAAAGTTGAAAGACATATGGTAGTGAAGTTTGCATTGTTGGAATGGAACGAAAAATGTGAATTTTTAAACATCTTTAAGGGAAGGTTCTGCGTTGTTGGGCCAAAAAATGTTCGAGTATTCACCAATTTTTTATGCGAAAAGTATTAAATATAGAATGTTGATATTTGGTATATTGATTAAGCGGTCTTTATTGAACATCAAAATATTTTTTAAAGTTTGATAAAACATGGTGGTGGGAGTGGGAGGAACCACGTATGTCGGTGCGCGGGCGATGACATTCTTCGCTTGCGAAAGTCCTAAGTCCCGGACAGGTGATCTGAAGCAAAAAATTCAAACATATTTTTACTTTGTACAATATTGTATATAAGTTGACGTAGAATCAAGAAGAAAAATTGAAAAATAAAATAATAGTGAGCAAAAAACTGCAAAATTTTTTGAAAAAAAAAAAAAAAAAAAAAAAACAAACTTCCTTCTGATCGCTCATTTTTATTTTTATTTTTCAACTTTTCTTTTTGATTCTAGGCCAACTTATACACAATATTGTACAAAGTAAAAATATGTTTGATTTTTTTGCTTCAGATCACCTCTCCGGGACTTAGGACTTCCGTAAGCAAAGAATGTCATCGCCCGCGCACCGACATACGTGGCTCCTCTCACTCCCACCACCATGTTTTGTCAACCGTTAAAAAAATATTTTGATGTTCAATAAAGACCGCTCAGTTAACGTACCAAATATCAACATTCTATATTTAATACTTTTCGCATAAACAATTGGTGAAAAATCGAATATTTTTTGGCCCAACAAGGCAGAACCTCCCCTTAATGCGTTATCCGTATATTTCGGCAGCCATAGGCTACAAAAATAACTCAAACGTTTTCTCAGGATTGTTTCTAAGTTTTACAACTCAAATTCGAAACAATTATTTGGAGTAATAGCAAGAAAACAACAACAACAAACTCCGTTGCTTTCGAACAATACAAATTTCAACACCATAAATACATGGGCTCTTCAAAGACCGCAAGAATATACGAAAGGACATACAAAATAAAATATTATCAATATTTTTTAACCCACTTTGGAAATACAAATATACACTGTGAATTCTTGAAACTTTCGTCTTTCGGGGCGTTGTAAAATTATTAATTCATCGACTGTTGCCCAATTGAAATGTTTGGAAATCGAGGATAAAAACATACCGATAGAAGTTTCATAGCGCTATTATTGCTCTCGAAATCTTGCTGATGAACGATCCGTTGAAAATGGCAGTGAAGCGTGATAGCGGGCTCGAGATAGTTACCTGAAACAAACGACAATGTTCCTTTAGAGTACAAGTAGTTTACGACTGAATCATTCGAAAAACGAAGAAAAATTTGTAGCCACTGGCAGTTTGTCAAACTGTACTCGCTCGTTCCTCGCCATATATTTTACTCGAACGTTCACCTCGTTAAAATACTACGACGGAAATACACAAGTTAAAACCAAGCTTGCGGAGAGATACGCGAATGACGAGACAACATTCGAGGGAAGTTTTCCATGAAGCTAAGTAAACTTCGCCTTAAATACGAGTAACGCGTTAAACGTTATCCCCCCAGCGAGGGGTTTTATTTGTTCTGCGATAACGCCTCGTTGACGCCGGGTACTTGACAAATTCAGAAGCCGAAGGAAAACAACTATTACGAGGACAATAGAACACATTTCGAAGTCTGTAGCGAGAGGAAAGGGAGATTTAATGAGCTTGCGCAAAATCCCCGTGTTAAAGAGAAATAACGGCTAAATGGGGAAACACGATACTGCCATTTGATAATCGTTACTGCTCAATCCCAACCAACATGCTCCGATCTCCAGCGTAAATTTTTGTATTGAAAAGTTCTCTTTCTTTCGTTATCGTCCATTATTCGAAATTTTGTTGACTCCCAATCTGTTGTTGACGTAATTCCAAGGATATTTGGAAAGATATACATGTTCCGTAAAAAATAAACCTCGTCATCGATTGTCACTACTATCCATACTTTAAGGCAGGATATACATTTAGACAGGAAAAAATAAGCAATATTGAGAAATTTTTTAAACTAAGAAATAATTATTCTACAATTATCAAACATTAAATATACTTTGATAATATATTTGAGTATACGGAACAATTATTTTAAATCAATTCATCATCAAAATGGCGGAGCTATGGCAGAGTGTTACAGCGAAGTCGCCGCGGGAGTTGCGAATCCGCGTGCAGTCTAGCTTCCCGTAGACTTTGATTTGGAGAAAAGTTCAAACATTTTTTCAGTTTAAACATGTATAGTTTTTATGTGACGGTAATTAAAATAAAGAAAATTCAAATTTTAGAAAATGACACGAATTTACAAAAAAAAATCAACCTTCCACGCAACATTTCTGTACCATGTGGATTAAAAAGATCGTTTTTTTTTCAATTTTTCAAAAACAATTTTCGTCAAGTAGAAAGTACCAATATTATCAATATTTCTACCAAGTTTCAACTCAATCGGCTTAATAGTTTTTGAGTAATCCTGCACGCCAATTTTGATAATGCAGTTTTGAGAAAAACGCGTTTTAAGTTCACGCCTGCTCCGAATCCAAGCGGTGAGGCACAGCGTTGACGGGCTGTAACGTTTGAAGTTTTTCGAATTTCGCTTTCAAACCTTCTACATATATAGTTGTATCGTTTAAAGAGAAAAAAAAACGATTTCTTTTATCGTTGTAAATGTATATCCCGTCTTAAGTTCTGGGCCTGTTTCACCTTGCAAGGAGTTTGAAAACATCGAAAACGATATTTTTGCAGATGAATCCCATTGAGCGCAGATATAAAAAGTTCACATTCGTTGAATTCAAAACATATCAATGATATTCCACGTTTTTCCGCTTCGAGTTTTTCAGCAACGCAATGATGATTAAAATTGGGTGATGGCAAACAGGAAAGTGAAGATACTTGATAGCATCCGGCAAAGGCAGTTGGTCAGCTAAAAATGAAATTTCAGTATGCTTCTATTTTGTCGTTTCAACTAGTTTCTAGCGAAAAAGAAAGAGAGAGAGAGAGAGAGAGAGAGAGAGAAAGGATGGGTGAGAGAGAAAGTAAAAGATCTCCCCTAGGCGCGGTGAATATGCTTTGCGGTAGAGCGCGGTAAGTGGAATGGTGAACCACTTATGGAAAGTTCGGACGCCTCTCCTTTCAGCGTCCTACAAACTCTGGTTTTCGTATTACCATCGTACTGAACCATCAGGACCTCTCGACCTTTGACCTCTCCTCTCTCTGCCTGCGCCCCACCCTCTCTCTCTCTTTCTCTCTTTCCGGTGGTCATGTAGATAATTCATTCGTGATATTATTCTCGGCAAGTTTCATAATTAAATGAATATAATTCTCTTCGTCTGCGGGGCAACAATTCATAACCTCCACTAATGAAATAGGAGGTGCGGTACGGATTATTTCCACAAATATTGCGACTACGGCATACGGTCGGATGCGAATGCTATTGCCGATATTTATCATGCATAGAATCGCTCCATTTTATCATCTCATTGAATGACAGCTAAGGCGGAAATAAATTACGTTTATTCGCGGTACTTCGCAAACGTGCTAATTGACGCGATGAGCTGTTAAACAAATTGAATCAGTAAGTAAATTGGATAGCTCGTTACATTTAATCATGGAGTGTGGCGGTTTGTATCTTTAAACCAGAAGAACCTGTCGAGGGTGAATATACACTTGTAACGGTGTCAGGAGCACCGCTATCGTGTTCGAGTAGTAACGGCTCGCTACGGTCAGACAAGATCGTCCAACTGCACGCGTTGTATCGGACACATCGTTCAATTGGAATTCGAGGGCCTGTTCGGATGGAGTGTCATGAACGCACTGAATTCTCGTACATACATCTGTGATCGATCTCCTCACTACCCTTTCCCCACCACCCAACGTCCATGTCTTTCCTTTCTACACATGGCCACTCGGAAATTCGAACGCAGTACGAGAAAAATAATCAGCGTACTATATGAACATTTACAACATATTATATCAGAAATTCAATCAATTTAAAAATGCTATATATTATGAGCATGTATCATAATATAGATACAGGGTGTCTCCGAATGACCTGAAATTTTAATTGATTAATAAAACGGGGGAGATTACGGTATCTTTGGCGCCTGCATTTTATGGTTGGGTTATGAAAAATGGGCCAAAAAAATACGAAAAAGAAGAATAACTTTTTTTCATTTTAAGCCTTAGTTTCGGATTTACAGCTCTCCGAAGAAGAAAAAACCGTACTGTTTCGAACGGTATCGTACACATATCGAAAGTGCTCCAGACCCACCCAACGATTCCACACACACATAAAAGGTGCTCCAGACCCACCCAACGATTCCACGCACACATCGAAGTCGCTCCAGCCCCACCCAACGATTCCACACACACACACACACACACACACACACACATCGAAGGTGCTCCAGACCCACCCAACGATTCTACACACACATCGAAGGTGCTCCAGACCCACCCAACGATTCCACACACACATCGAAGGTGCTCCAGACCCACCCAACGATTCCACACACACATCGAAGGTGCTCCAAACTCACTTAACGATTACGCATACACATGAAAAGTGCTCCACGCCCACGTGTGTGTTTGTGGTAGTAGTGGCGTTTACCGTATGTATTACATGTTTGTATATACATGATTGAGCAAATTACCGATTTTCAAAATTCAATATCTCAAAAAATATTGCGTTACGCCAAAATTCCTTTTCATAGGGTGTCTTATATCGTCAAAAAGAAGGTCTGTGCCAAATTTGAAGCCAATCGGAGGTAACAGTTTTTCGGAAGTTTATCCTAATTTTTAAAGGAATTTTTTCATAGAGAAAATAAAAGATACAACAAAAAATAATGTTCAAATATATGTACAGCCAAATTTTAACACCCTCCTCTTCAATCCTTTAAAGCCGCATTTTCGAGTTTCATTACCCTGCGAAAAAGTCGTATTTTCTATCGAATATGGACGCTGCATGGTCAAAATTGGGAACCACAAACATAATAATGCTTCGACTTTCAACCCCCTGTTTCACCCCCTTAAACGCCGAATTTCAATTTTTGTTACTCTTGAAAAGTCTTATTTTGGGAAAAATATCAATAAACCAGAGTCAAATAAAGGCGCCAAAGATATTGTAAATGTGCCATAAAACGTATTGTTTATTTAAAAAATCTACAGATATTACACAAAGTGCAACTATCTCATGGCATTGAAAATGTAATTAGACATTTCGGGTAATAAAAAACAACTGCATGTGAGTATCCATCTATCCATCCATCTATCCATCAATATGGATGAATATTCATCCATCCGTCCGTCCGTCCGTCCGCTCATTCGTCCGTCCGTCCGTCCGCTCATTCGTCCGTCCGTCCGTCCATCCGTCCATCCATCCGTCCGTCCGTCCGTCCATTCATCCATCCATCCGTCCATCCGTCCATCCATCCATCCATCCGTCCATCCATCCGTCCATCCGTCCGTCCATCCGTCCATCCATCCATCCATCCATCCATCCATCCATCCATCCATCCATCCATCCATCCATCCATCCATCCATCCATCCAACCCAACCACAGCCATTTAGCAGCTCCCGCATTTTACTACAACACGGTGGCAGTGGAGTGGGGGAGCGTTAGGTTCATGTGACATCCAGCTAACTCTGACCCCTATACCCAGCCAACCTCAACACACAAACATTTTTACAAACATTCTCAATGCTAAAAGTACGTTCAATCATAATCAACTGGATCATTAAGGTCTTGTATATCTTTGGATGATCGAATAAATGTTTTTTTTGCCATTAAAAAAAATACTTATAAAGAGATCAGGTTTGGAACGTTCATTTCACGCATCTGTATGAACTGAAATCATTTTTTTATTTTCCAAATAAATACAAAATAGCAGTGGCCGGTAGAACGAGAACGCCTTTTTTAGGCCCTCCATGGGCGACTTCGTTGGAGACGCACATGAGCATCTGGAACAAGATTTTTTTTTGTTTCGTAATTTACTTGGGTTTTGCTAGCGAAGTATACACGATGATTACAAAAGCTATCATAAAAATCGCGCATATGTCGCGAAAAATCTATCGGGGAAACTACAGTTGAAATTTGAAGTCAATCGGTTGAAAATTGTAGGAGCTACAAGTCCGCCGATAGTGGAAACTTTGTTTCAAGAAAAACACGTTCAAAGTTTTAAAACCAATTTTCGTCGGACCGTATGATTCTTGGGATGTTCATACATAATTTAAGCAAAAAAAACCTATATTTTTCTTTTCAAACGTATATTAAGCCTCGCGGGAGTATACCTCTCTGGAAACTTCAAAAAATGGTTTTTTTCGCATATTTTTATAGTAGGAACTTTTGACAATATTTATAGACCAGCCGGACCCTGCAATTTTAAAAATTGACGAAGTTACACCCATTTGAGTGGAACAGTGTGCGTTGGGTTTACCGCGACCCGTCGAGTTTGAACGCGATTATCTCGAAACTACATATCTTGTCACGGCAGGATTGATATCTTCAGTAACTTTCACACTATTAACTTGAATTTCCTTAGTTAACGTTCAAACTGTAGTCATTTTCTGTTCACGATCGCATTTTTTAATTGGATGAACCATTTCTTAATAACAATGATTTCAACATGCTATTTTTTCAAGAGAAAAATGAGGTTTTCTTTGGATGAGCTGTCATTTTTCGTATTTGTCGAAATTTCGAAAAGTGGTTCGTGAACCCATAGCCAGTTGGATATATATGAAGAATTTTTTTTCGTTTTCGTTTCAGATTACATTTGAGCCTGGTGGAAATCCATCATTCCAACCTTTGAAAATGGGCTTTCAGAAAGGGATACCCGTGTGCTGGATTTTCAGGATCTTAGGATTGGTTCGATAAATTTAATAATGAAGAGCCACGTGAGTTGTAATATTGAACAGATGCAATGACTACTAATATCATCCCTGACTAAAGGGCCTGATCATTGATGGGTCAGTTCCACTAGGCATGGAATTACTTCCTTTATATCTGAAATTCATTCCTCCATAATTCTCAAGAAAATAATATAAATGATGGAAACTTCAAATGAGCTCATTCCACATAGTGCCATTTTTTTCTTCACTTAACCAATGCCTTATCATCGATTGAACAATCGCTTCGAACATTCTTTCTTCCCTCCACTATATCAAAATCCTGCGCTATTTTTTTCGCCTCGCAGCATGGAATACGAGCACATTAATTTATCATCGAAGAAATATCCGAACAACATTCGCAGGATTCTCACACTCTCGGTACACTAGTCGTTGAAAAGGATCGTCGAATGGGGGCCGAAGAGCGCTGAAAGTAAGGGACAACGAAAGGGCTTTTGAGTTGGGATTATAATCGGTTGCGTGCTCCGCATATCTCGATCATTCCGCGGTATTTCCGCAACTGCGGTGCGAATTTACACGCACAAGGGGGCACACATATTTATTATGTCGACACGTAGCTAATCGGCACACGGAGAGTGAAAGACAGAGAGAAGGAGAGAGTTAACTGTTGGCGAAAGGGTGTACTATGCGTGTTAGTTATGCGAGAGAAAGAGAGAGTGCGGAGCACTCAGTGAACGCGTTGCTAGAGTGAGAATGTGTCGCATACGGGAGAATTATTCGCAAAGAGGGCGCCCAAGGGAGAAAGAGAGTGAGAGAGGCAGCGTATGTAAGCGCGTTGGATATTAGAGAAGCAAAATCGGGAAACGTAGCAGAGAGAAACGTTGGTAGAATGGGCGGTAAACGCGCTCAAACATTTGCCACATTTGCACGAAATTCAGCGTAACCGACCGCAACGAAAAGGGTGGTAGGACGGAGTAGAGGTATACCTGCCAGAAGTATAGCGCTTAGGATATATATACGGACCATTAAATTGCTCCCAAGCCTTGAAGCGCCATTTTCAATTCCATTTCAATGCTTCTACTTTACTAAATGGATTTTCCAATGAATCACGCGTCTAAGATCGACAATAATACATTATAGAAGTGCAGCGTGTTAATATATATATATATATACACCCAAACAAACAAACAAACACACACATACACGCACACACACTTCTTTGTCAACAAATTGCTTTACCAAAATGAATGTACGCAAAACAGAGAAAAGTCGTATATACACACGTCGAAAATTGACTTGTGACCGATGCGCCGCAATTTATTTCTAAATAGGGCCCACAAAAATGTTACTACTCGTCAAGTAAATGTTCAGGACGTTTTCATTCAGAAAGACTTTTACGACGAACAGCTGTCATTCCGAACATAATTTCGTGAATTTTGGGTGCATCTGTTATTTAATGATGACTGAAAAAATGTTTGCCCTTTTTTGCAAATCAAAGTCTACGGGAAGGTAGACTGCACTCCAATTCGCAACTCCCGCGGCGACGTTGCTGTAACACTCTGCCATTTTAAAAATTCATTTTATATGCCATTCATTCAAATGCCATTTTAAAAATTCATTTTAAAATAATTCATTTTAAAAAATTGTTTCGGATACTTAAATATACTATTAAAGTATATCTAAAGTTTGATAATAGTAGAAAAATTATTTCTTAGTTTAAAAAAACCCAAAATTGCTTATTTGTTTTCCTGTCTAAATGTATATACCGCCTTTATCTCATGAAGGACCATGTACGTAGACGTTTGTACATATTAAAATCGCGATCAACCGCGGTCATCTACCCATCTGATACATTTTTACAATTTGGTAACACGTGTTCATATTATTATTCTTTTTGCAAAGAACAACAAAATTTGAAGAACAAATGTTTAAAAGAACAAACATAATCAGTGTTTTTAAACTCCTATTAATCTAAAAAATAATAATTCGAAAAATGGAGTAGCGAAAAAGTGGCCATTGGAAATATACAAAAGAAGGAGTCACTGATAATTGGAAAATAATAATGGTAATAGTTATAGGAGCTTAATTTTGGATAAAAAGCTTTTTATTCCAATTTCAAATATCTTTTAATATCACGAAAAAGCCTGGACCTAACACGATCGATTCGTCGTTACGATGGTCATGGATTTTTCGAATTCTTTACCGTGATTATTATATATCACGTGTCACGCACTTGGCGTTATTCTCACGGTACTAAATGTGTGAATAAACGAATAAAAGAGCAGGACGAACATTCTCGTGAAATTTTATCCATCCCAGCATACGTATCACGTCGTTAGAGTCCAGCAGAATGTTAGTTCACACACGCCAAAACTCTTGAACAGTTGCTTGCTTTTGATCCGGATCCAATGTGGAAATCGATGACGTTGATATTTGCATTGTTGGAATGCGACTATTTTTTTGTTGTTTATTCTGCTTTTCCTTTTATCTTTATCATCATCAAAAGCCGTTTTTGCGAATTGAGGTCATTAATCTCTGATAAGAATACGTGAAAGCGTTCGAGAGATTTTTAAAGCCTAAAACAGCTTAAAAAAATGGAGAAATCAAAACGAATTAATTTTCGTTGCATTTCAACGATGCAAACGAAAACGTCATAAAAATCGATAGCGAATATTCAAGCCCTGTAAAGTTATTTTCAACCCAAACAAACTCGACGACGTGAAAATAAAAAATAGCTGACTTTATGGTATGCTTTAATTTGAAAAAAAAACACGATTTATTAAGTTTAAAAAAATTTAATCGAGTATTAGTTATAAAGCAATAAAGGGCATGTGACAGGCATGCTACATTGTGTCGTAGCATTCCTTTATGATGTAGGAATACTTCGAAGCAGTTGTTTCGCTTGCAGTAGCAAAAAACAACGCTATATTTTTCACACACCGTTTGTCGTTAAAATATTTTTTCGATTTTCGCACACCCCAATCTTGCAATCTCGCGATAAGTGAAATTCGAACAAATTTTGATCCAAGTAACGCCATCTAGTGTGCATGAATTGCACTAAAAATCATGGAACGGTTTGTAGCCGTCGTGTGACATTGATTTAACGAAGGATTTAATGTCAATATGGGATTTTGTGAGGACTTTGGATTTTCTGAGGGCTTACAGAACCGTCACACAGTGATATAAAGCGTTAATTTATCAAATAAATGCTTCAGCATCATTTTTTTCGCTCTCTCTCTCTCTCTCTCTCTCTCTCTCTCTCTCTCTCTCTCTCTCTCTCTCTCTCTCTCTCTCTCTCTCTCTCTCTCTCTCTCTCTCTCTCCCTCTCTTTCTACATTTTCATTCCATTTATCACTAAGCACACGGCAGAGACAGAGAACGTCTGTTTCACGAGCCGACATATCCCGCGGAGAGTACAAACTAAAAAAAAGAACGAAGCAGTGTAAAAAAAACTCCATAAAAAAATCACATTTAAACGAAAATAACTTGGTTAACGAGGCACAACGATTTTCGTGTAACCGCTGAAAGTCCGTCCGCCCGCATAGTCCGTTTCATTCAACGAGTGAGATAAATATGAGGCACATTTTTTCGCTAGTTTTAGTGCAGCGTATAGTCGAGAGTGGCTATGAAATGGCTGGAGGAAAAGTCGAGAGTGCTCTGAGAGCAGCTGCGAAGCGAAGAAAAGCTTTCGCATCCATTTCTCCTTCCCCCTGCCTCCTGCCCGCGCCGCACTCATGCCCTCTGTCTCTTGCTCCGCGATTCACTCGAAGCAAGAGATCTCTAAATATTTAAGCATTCTACTTTTGCCTGCATTTCCACGCTATACGGACGAGAAAAAAAATGGAAAACAAGAATGTGCAAATCACGTAGAACGAAATTCCAGTTCCCCTTACCCCCATTCGTCTGTCGGATTCTCATTTTTTATTATACACACACACACGCGCACGCACGCACACACGCACACTATATATATATGCACATACATAAGGTGTCCCTCTTATCTCTGCCACCCGAAATAACTCGGTAATTATCGACGTCACAAAAGAATGTTCCAGACAAAAGTTGTACCGTGTGAAGGGGGCCATCAAATGTGACCAATTTTTTATTTATTTCGGTGGAGGCGCTGGCGCACAGTGAAGGTCATCTCCACTTTTTTAAATGGAATGGTACATTTTCTTCAACCATCTTGTGGAGCACCTCAAGCCGCATCATAAACATTAGGGGATCAAAGTCGTTCAAGGTGATTTCGAACACCCATTGAAATGAAATACAAATCACCATCGATACTGACCTTGAGTGATTTTGAACAACTTTGACCCCCTAATATTTATGCTGCCCCTTGAGGTGCATCACAAGATGGTTGAATGAAAAATGTACCATTCCATTTAAAAAAGTGGGGGTGATCGTCACTGTGCGTAAGCGTCATCACCGGAATAAAAAAAAAATTGGTCGCATTCGATGGCCCCTTTCACACCGTACAACTTTCGTCTGGAACATTTTTTTTGTGACGTCGATAATTACCGAGTTATTTTATTCGCAATCTATTGATTCGCAGTATATTTGATTCGCAGTCTTATAAGGGGCGAAGTGCAGGCAGAATTTTCCAAAAATCTGATGTTTCGAAAATATTCCTTGAAAGTTTCAAGTTAATCCGATGAATAGTTTCCGGGATATCCCACACTTAGTGACAGGGGTACACAGAAAGAATCGATTCGCAACGTGTATAAACGTGGCTGACAAGCACGGAAACGATAATACCCGGGAAGGCAGAATGCTTCGAAACATTAATTTTTTGAAAAATTGTTTTAACAATTGCTTATAAACAATTGAATGCTCGACTTTTCGGCACAAAAATGTGATATTCTGATTCAGCGGATCTAAATACATAAAAAAAGTTTAGCTTCATCAATCGAGCTCAACATTTTACGAACATACAATACCGTATCCACATCGAAAAACTTTAAACGCGTTTTTCTCGAAACTATGTTTTTCAAGTCGGTGACCACTATAATTAAAAAACCACACGATGGATTCTGATGAAATTTGGTGTGCTTATTGATAGCATTAAAAACTAGTCCTCAATCGGAGGATTTTCATTTTTGTTGAAAACTTCTAATTTTTTAAACAATAAACGAGCGTTTTTTTGTCGAAAATCGAAAGTTATATGTCGGAAGCCGCCATTTTGTAATTAAAAAAAGCTTCGATTAAGGACTAGATTTATTATTAAACCAATGATTTTTTTTTGCTTTTTGATTTTAGATGATCCAGTAAAATTTTATGATGGTCACCGCAAGGCACTACATGCCGAACGGGGTCCTACAAACATGGCGATATTTTTATAAATAATAAATAGTTTTCTTTCAAAATTTGTACAAGTCAAGTTGAATATAACATAAAAAGTCTGTGTAACCACTTTTGTAGACCAAACTTAATTACTATAATTTTTTTTATTGAAAATGCTCGTTTTTCACGCCTCTGACTGCATCTCACCCCTTAATGTCAATTTGGGCGACAAACCATTCAAATTTTGTGACAAGAAAATACAAATTTAATTAAAAGTTCAAATAACATGTACGATAGAATGAGTCAATCGAATGATGAACTAGTACACAAGTTTTCGTTCATCAAGAATATGGTATTATGTAAGTGACTAAATTGAATATGCACTATGTACCTAATCAATAAACTTTTCTAAAACAATATTTGTTAATTTTGAAGGAATTTTTCTGTCGGCGAAGAATCAATTTTTTTAGAATAAAGTGGATGCAGATACAGTTACGAGAGTCGAGGAACCATCTTACTAATTTTGGAGTACATGTACCCAGTTTTGCAGTTTTTGCTCTCCCACGATCAGCGGCCTCTGGTCCAGTTGTAAATTTCTTAATGGATCTTGACCACGGCACGAGCAACGTTGACCATCGTCAAAAGGTCATCATAAATGATGCATGTTCTCCAAAGTAATCAATTTAATTGAAATTCAAATCTAGTCGGATACTTGTAACGATATTCAAATGTTTGTGGTTGCGAGTACGAAGGAACGTTTTCAGCCAGTGCAGCTTTAGGATGAGCGCAATAGACGATTAAAGAGAACCCACATTGTAAGATAGGCCTAACTGGGTCAATGCATAATTGGAGCTCATAAATGAACGGCCTACGGGAATATCTTCACTGGTTACATCTAACTTACATCATTTGAGAGTACCGATAGGTATTCCTACTGCGATATTGTGAGAGAAGTAAATGTTCACTTCTTTTAAAAAACAAAATAATTTAAAAGGAACACTGAATACCAATTCTGAGCTGGAAATGATGATACATTTTTTCTGGATAATTAACTTAATCAAGAAAACTGCATTTTGGCTAAGTTCGCACCGATATTAAAATTACTCAGAGTATTACGTACGTACGAGTTTATTCCATATGTACACCCTTGAGAGTTTTTACAATCTCCCGTCTGTTCTTCAGTTTCCTTTTTACATTATAGCATCTTTTATAACGGTCCATCTGCTTTTTACATCTTTTCGCTTTTCATGGTTCCACTCATTCCTATTCTTATTTTCTACGTCTTATTACTAATCTTCGCGCTGTTTCGACTCTACCCTTTTCCTTGCTAGCTTCTCAAACTCAGGCGGAGAGTATCACATTCGTTCGTCCTATGTCGGAAATATTGAGATCTAATTCAGTTTGAGTTCGGTGTAGATATTTGAAGAAAACTCTGTCAGTCCCAACGAGACAACGGAAGTTAGGTTGGATTAGCGGGTAGGAAGTGATAGGAAAAGGTGAAACACAAAAATCCGCAAAGGCATACGTTGAAACCCAGGAAGTAGAAAAGTTTCAATGTACGTAGGTCTAATTTATTTGGCATGATAAATAGGTTATTATTTCTGTCACGAATGATGTTGAAGATTGCATCGTTGGAATAAAAAAACGCGCGCGCACACGCACGCGCACGCGCACGCCCACGCACACGCGCACGCCCACGCACACGCACACGCACACGCACGCACGCACGCACGCACGCACACACACACACACACTATATATATATATATATATATATATATATATATATATATATATATATATATATATATATATGTGTATATATATATATATATATATATATATATATATATATATATATATATGTATATATATATATATATATATATATATATATATATATATATATATGTATGTATATGTATATATATATATATATATATATATATGTGTGTGTGTGTGTGTGTGTGTGTGTGTGTGTGTGTGTGTGTGTGTGTGTGTGTGTGTGTGTGTATATATATATGCATATATGTATATGTTTAGGTCCACATTGTGACTAGTATCCAACATCTCTTTCGACAATTTACTCGCTCCTTCTCTTACAACGATCCTAGGAAACGATCGAAATTTTCAAATCGGCAACCACGATATCTCGATAACCAATTGGCCAATAGAGCTCAGATTTGGCATACACCTTTAGTGAAAAAAAAAAAAAAAAAAAAAAAAAAAATTATGCGGCCCGTAGAACTGTATAAAAATAGGAAAAATTGATAATCAAAGTTTAGCCATGCAGTTATTTTGTAATTTTTTTCTCTTTTTGCTCAATCTGGTACCAAACATGGCAATACTCATACAGATCTAGAATATATTCGGTGTTTTTTTTTTACATTTATGAAACGTCCACAACTCTGGTCGCGAGTTCGGGGCGTTGTCCACGCACCGTTCTAAACAAACGTACAAAAGTACATGATCATTTTTTTTTTTTTAATTTGTACATATTCTCGAAGAATAAATGTACAAACGCGTGTAAAAAAATTTCAGAATGAAAACGGGTACGGTTTGATAGTTATTCCATGCTAAAAATAACCTTCAAAACAGCGTTCTCGACAAGAGTACTAGTACAGGAGTAAATATTAATTTTAACTTATACTTTCACCCGAATTATTTAACATTTTTTTTTCGAACACCTTTGCAAAAAATGCCGCCATTTTGTTATGTTGCAATATAGAATAATAATTCCAGTTCGCGTGATAGCGACACTCATACAGATTAAGAATCTTTTTTAATTTTTTGTTTCGGATTACCTGGAGAACGCCAATAACCAACGCCAGCAACATACTTTTTTTCATGCCTTTACACAATCATAAATTGTTAAGTAAATATATATTTATGTACTACAGACATTTTTTTCTCCATTCTAGAAGAGTGGACCTTTAAACGAAAAAAAGTTTGTAACAACGCACGCAACAAGTTTCAAATTTTTTTTTTTTAAATAGCTTATTTTTTGAGCCGTCACACTAGAATAGCCCCTGTCAAAAAATTAGTTTTCATTACATTCCGACTATGCAAACATCGCTATTATTATCCCTAATGTATTGACACTCTCAAGAACGCCTACTGATGATTTCAATCGATTTGGTTTAAATATGTTCTAAAAATCGAAGCTTCTTAGAGGCACGTTGGCGCTTCAACATGCTTTAGCGAATCCCTCGTTGTCGCAGTTGCATGACGAAGAATATAGCCTGATTCTTATTTTTTTTTTTAAATTGGCGGAACTTCGTAACCCAACGGCGAATCGGCTTTCATCATAAACGAAATACACCGTAACCAGGTTGACCGTGACCTCCATGTGCGTTTTAAGAGCGGGCCATTACACACTTAACCGCAATATAACTTCAGCGACGTGCCAGCATACAAGTCACCATATGACACTATATAAGTCCGTGGAATCCTCACGCACATGAAAAACATATACATAACACACACATTAACTAATTGATCTTCCTTATTGCGTAATAACGAGAAAGAAAGAGGCGGCGCAGTGTCGCGGAGACAAAACGATCTTGCGGTCTCTCGGTCCGCATTCCTTTGTAACATGTGTGTGTGTGTGTGTGTATGCACGGGTATGTGTGTACGCGCGCGCAACGTGACCAATTGTGGTCCATTCACTCGTGAGCACTGTGGACATCCTGTGGATGTCTCTAACTCATATCATATTTATAGAAGCAACCAAGCCCGTAATTGTTCGGGTGACTTGTCGCCTCGTGCGGACGGAAATCAATTTTTCAAGCAGTCGAAGTGGACAAAGCAAAAAAAATGACGCTCCAATGTTTTACTTTTTATATTTACAAATTGTGATAAATATATATTTTAGACGAAAAAGCGCGTATAATATTCGTGTCGAAAAATTGTGTCTATGTTTCGAGGGTTCGTTTGTTTAGGAATAAAAATAATTTGTTTATTTTCGTATTTAAAATTTGTGATAACTATTATTATTTTCGGAAGAAAAAAAGCGTATCGTTTTCCTGTGGATATTTCGGTAAGAAAATATCAATTTTGACCCTTTAGTGTTTTTTTGGGTGACGCATTTGAGAGAGGAATAATTGATGGTAGAGGCCTAATAAAAAAAAAAACAAGGACTGGCTAGTGAGATATTAAAAGAAAGCAACAGAGAGAGAGAGAGAGAGAGAGGGGGGGGGGGAGAGAGAGAGGGGGGCAGACAGTGGGAGGAACACAAAGAGAGAAGAGCACGGACCATATTCTCTGTCAGGATTCCTTCGACGGTATCGTTCGTAGTTGGGATAAATTGTATTCTGGGAAGCTCGAGAGACCTAGGCCTCCTCCTGGCTCCACGTGCAAGTACATTCGATCGGAATTCGAATAACGATGAACCTCCAACTACCTTGCGTTCCTCGGGTTTGTGAAAAGAGGAAAAAGGAACAAGAAAGAGGGAGAGCGAGACGAGAGAAGTCTGAATACTCAACGAGAATCCTCCCTGTACTAATACTAGACATACTCCACTCGAAGTCGACTCCTTTTTTTTCTCTCCGTTCGGTCAACAATTGTCGATTATTCTTTGCCCCGGAAACCGATGCGGATACCAAAACGGAAATATCCTCAGGCTTTTCAGTTGTTCGAGGTTGTGTACCAATCGATCTATCCAGCGAGTTGATGTTTTCCTTGGGTTTCCCTACCCAGCACTTTCCTTTCCTGTATTTGTATGTATGTAAGTGAGGGCTCCTATTCCGCTTGTCTGCTATACCGAAACGTTTGTAAAATTTTGGTAGTCACACTTCCGATATACAATTCTAATTCCTGCGTTCCAACGTGTACCCAGGGGGGTTTTTACGTATTGCCCTTCCCGAGTGAACTTTTTTCTATCATTCCCTGCCCACACTTTGCTAATTGGTGCACGGCTAAGCCGTCACCGCTCCGAGTATTGGCTACGCGCAACGTCCCTCAAAGCCACCAACTTCGGTTCACTACCGATATATAAAATACCACACGGATGGTATGGAATCGAGCCACAAAGTCACCCCATAAATGTCGTCATATCAACGAGATACTAACAAGGAACACTACTTAAGTGTCCGCCTTCGACTTTGTTGAAACTCATATATGTGATAAAATATTGAAGACTATTAGAGAAATATTTTTTATCGGTGGAAAAATGGTTTTGAAGCAACCACACCTTAAAGAGAGGCGTGTGAGGGGTGATTTTTCAGCTTTACCCACGAGCATTCCACCGATCTGAATAAACCAAAAATTCTTTCGATGTTAAGCGGTGAAAAATCCACTGTAGTAGTGTTGACAAAAACATTTAGGCGTGACGAAGAAATTAGGGGTTCTTTGAGGGGTGGTTTGCCCCCTTAAAATCGCCTTTCCGCTAATGAAAAACAACGTGTCTAATAATTTTCAAAGCTTTATCACATATATGAGATTCAATAAAATCGAAGGCGGACAATTAAGTGATGTTCCTGGTCAGTGGCGATAACACCGACCATATCGTCGTCGATATTGCAATTCGTTCTATGTCATTTTCGGACGGCTTTACAAGAAAGCCAAAAAAATTATTGCGATATCGAAAAGTTGCGGCTTGGGGTCACGTGACGTATTGTGTTCGGTTCACGGTCACAATGAGACCCGACTTATTGATAGCAAGTCAGCCAGGGTCGTAACCCTGATACCAAACGCGTGTGATTCGACACTGCAATCTCGCGATGAACTCCCGCAGCCCAAACTAATGTGGTGAAGGTGGTTAGTTGAAAACAATTGAAGATAACCTAAAAAAACAATGTAAATTATTCAGAATTATTTACATCGATCAGTTAAGTGTATTGATCATTGATTCACATTGTTTCCGCGTAGTAATGATGACGGTATTGGTAAGATTATCTCATGGAGATGTTTGAATAATTTATTCGCGAGAGGCAAGAGTTCCGCGCTGACTGGACTCTTGATGTTTCCTTTTTTAATGTTTGATGATTACTAACTAAAGAAAAGTTCGAGTCTTACTTCCGTGGTTGGTGATGAGAGCTGCTGCACAAGCGGGTGATGCGAACCCACCCCTTGGATGAACAACAACTAATTTCATTGGTACAAAGTGTAGAAAAAGGAGTGGGTGGATTTTAGCTGTCACCAATCACGAATGAAGAGTATGAGAATAGAAAATACTGGGCAGCCCTGTCACTCACGTGTCTCGACCAGCGGGAAATTCCAGTGATGAACTCTTTATCGCAATAAAAACTTCCACGCTTGACTCGACCATCGCGTGGACGCTTGGTGAATACCTTTATTAGGGGTACATTGGTACGCCAATATGCGCTGTTTAAACGTACCCACGTATAGAGGCTTAAAAATATAAAAAGTAACATTTGCAAACCAAATGTTGAATTTCCCTGCACGTGGTCCACCAAGCGAGCGAGTCAGTCGTCGAGCAAACCCGAGCGTGGGCTCATTGACCCTTTTTAAAGGACTTTAGGTGAGAAAGGAATACTCGTACCTGTTCGTGCCTTGGGATGATGTGGATGTTTTTAATTATATAGAAAATTTAAACAGTAGCTAAATTGTCATTTTGAATAAAATTAATAATTAACTGGTCGCTTGCTCTGTATGCGACGAAACATATTGCATCGGCTGAATGAAGCGTTCTGATTGGTTATCGACACAGGTCGTTTTACGGATTTGTACAGAATTGAAATTTTAAACATAATGGTCACAAAGACATAGAACGTTTTGCAATACCAACGATAATATGCAGATAAATGTATATGTGTAAAAAATAAATAGAAACCAATAATTCATTCAATCGAACAAAGATTGAACTCGAACGAATAAACAATATTGAAAAACAAATCCTATGTTTCCCATACATTTTGGGAAGTAAACGATCATCGGGCATTGATTAACACGAGATACAAGTGTACCCTGCAATCCATTAAATCCGGCTAGAGTGAAGCCATGTAAATCCTTCCTCGAGCTAATAGCGTTTAACAGCGTCTACAATAGATTTAATCCTTTGAGAACATCTCCGTGGGAAACGTTGGATTTATTGGTCATACTGCTCGATGTCATCCTGTGGATCATCGGTGATGTCATGCATCCCTTGTAGTCAAGGCATTCTCGCAGCCAACACCATATTTCTGTGTGTATGCGCGGGTGTGTGCCACGTGCGGCCAGTAACGAAGCTCCTGTCACGCCCTCTGGAGCTCTAAGGGCTTCATAGATCCACCCGTACAATGCTGCAGAAGAGAATTCTATGTATAGAAATCCCTTGGCGTTTCGACGACAGTAGGCAGTGTATTCACGACTGCCATTGCGAAACAGAGAAACGAACGCTCGTTACCCGTAACAACAGACCCGATAGACTGACTCTCTGAGAGCAATTCACTGTCTATCTCTCTCTGACTTCGTCATTTCTCTCTCTCTCCCTCTCTATACCTTTTCCTCCCTAATACACACACCCAGACGCACACCCCCTTTAGCTCCCTCAGACTCCTTCATCAGTAGTTTCGTATCACTTATTGGGGTCGATAAGTCAATACGTTCGCGAGTGACAATGCTCATCGAGATTGAATACTTTGACGAGCGGGAATTCGAACGCTCGACAAGAGCACCATCGAAAGCTATTGGCAATGTCTATCGCCAATCAGCGGATGTCTGAAAGCTCCTGAAACAATTCTACAAATACGTACAATCGTGGGATACCCAGTTGTAAATATTAAGCGGAAATAATTTCGCGAGCTATTTGGTTAGACTTCAGTTGCATAGATTTAATTTGGATTTTTGACAGTTGTCATCTTTCGCCGAAATAAGAAAGACGCCGAGAGTGTGATGTAGAGGGAAGTATAGCTTGCTCATGCAATTATTTTCATGTAATATCAGTCTGACTTGAAAGTGCAAGAGCTATCATTGCGTTTGGAGAAAGTTTCGTCAACCTAACATATTGTTACCCCTAAAAACATAAAAACGGATCAAACTCGTCTAAATCAATTTGTAATTTTACCGATCCGTCGTATTTCGGATCCCACCACGCTATGCAAAAAGTCAATTCTAAGTCGTCAAGGTTCGCACATGAATCTTGACGACTTAGGACTCAGGAATGAAGGACAATCAAGCTGTTTCAGGGAGCCGATGATGTGCTTTTTCTCGCTGTTTCCTGCCACCCAAACTGTTGAAAAACGTTGTGGTTCGTGATTTACAATTTCTCACCCGGGACAGTAAAGGAAAAGCAGAATATCGGGAATATCCGTACGAAAAGTGCGTGAGAGGGAATACAAGAATGATTCATGATTGGAATGGTGAGAGAGGTGCAGTTTTAGATTTCTTAGAGATGAACCAGCCGCTACGTGATGGTTCGCCAAGCGTTTCTCCGGCTTGCAAAGACCTCCAACGATTCGCACGCATGTCCCGACGTTTCGTGACCATTCGGCCACAAACTACGAGGAATGAGAAACCTGAGGCTGCACTCGTGCACGTCATCGTACTGTCTTTTCACTTCAGCTATTCGCAAAAAGACTTATCAAGCATCGGCGACGATAGGAGAGAGCACAGCTTGCAGAGGACTTCGGGACGAGATTAAAATGGCATCTTTTCGAAACCTGGCCGATGTAAAGGCAACAATTTGCTCAGACAAAAATATAAGGCGGAGCAAATGACATGCATGCAATCCAAATCAATTTTCGTTACGTTCGCAACGTCACGATTCCAACGGAATTCTTCGAAGGATTTGGACGTTGACAGACACGCTCCGTACTCCCCTAACTCACAAACCTATTTTGCTTACATTCCTAATGCGATGAGTCGAAGAAGAACGAGCAAAGCATAGGCGGAGAGGACAACGCAGCGGAAAACGTCCAGGAATGTTTCGAGAATCCTCGAGATACGTAACTCCGTGGAAGCATTCCGAGGAAAACTAGCACCGCTGAAAATCGAGTTTTCTACAGCAATAGGGGCTTTGCGAGGATACGTAAGATGGGATCGTATCTCCCTCGAGGATTACGCACTACACGAGGGACCGCCGAGACCTAAATAAAAAACCGAGGCTACCAAACGAAACTTCAAGTTTACCGCGCTCAGACAACCTGTCGTCTTTTTCCCGACGAGACACACATCGTACATGACTTCTGCAAAATCCACGCGCTTGTACGAGTTAACGGGCTACATCTAGCTAGGTGGGTTAAGGCGGAAGCCTGAATTAGAAGGTCCAAAAACAGCGTTCTTTCGGGAATTTTTTTAGAAGGAAGAAAAAACAAGCGGACCCATTAAACATTAAGGTATCCCTTCATGTATATGTAAAACGTATTTAAAAAATGTCAACATGAGACAATAAATTACTGCACATTTATCAGCCTATTCAATGAGCGTCTTACCACTGCAATCCCCAATCGACGGGAAAGATGCAGAGCGTAATTCTTGACTGAACCAAATAAGCCAATAAAATTTTCAATAATCATATATTTTTCTTCTGGGCGAATTAAGAAAAAGCTGAAAAAATCGTCAAATAATAACTATTCTCAGGTTCGAAAAAAATGTGTTAAAAAACACTTCAACGTGCTATAAAAATGGTCATTAAAGTTTTTTTTCAACGACTTTTTTAATTCACTTAGAAGAGATTTTCATACTAAAGAAAATAAACTTTGGTTTGATTCAATAGGTCGTTTAGTTTTTTTGCTATCACGCCTGTCAATTTGGAAAAAACGTTAAAATGAAAACTGGAGAAACCGCGCTCCAAAGTTTTCAGTGGGAGGAAATATCAATATCAAATATCAATCGCGTCTCTGCTTGTGGCACTGTATCTTCAAAAATATTTACAATTAGCCACTGTAACTTTGCAAATGTATTCTTGGATAGTTTATCCATCGATTTAAGCAATTAAACAAAAACGATTTTTCGCAACTTCTAATTCAGGCTCCCGCCTTGAACAATTGCATTTTCCAAAAATATTTTTATTTGATAGTATCACTTTTAAGATATATTCCTTTAATGAGCTACAGTTTCTAACACTCAGCCGGGCGAACGGTAGCAGCATCATACTTCAAAATTTGAACGCCCTTTTCTCGAAACACTTTTTTCAACGTCCGTGGACATGATATCTCGAGTACCACTTGATGGATTGTTTCCAAATTTACACGAGATGCAATGAGAACCATTTAAAAGTCGCTGACGATGCCACTTTTGCAAAAACGATCTTCATTTTTCAATAGCTACGTAAAAATGGCGACGTTTTTCATAGATTTCGTATGCTCAACTTCCGATTCGACGCCATATTGTTTAAAAAAATGATTTAAAAAATCAACGATCGTCAACGACTCCTACTTATTGTTAACTTGAATAACCCGTTTGTTTTTTAGATTTTAGATGGACCGTTTAACTGGCAAGTGTCCACCGCTAAACGTCGCGATAAAATGTCATCTGCCGGTGGCCATGTTTTTCTTGCTTGTCTGTATCTTTTGGTGATTTTTTTAAAGGCTCTTGTTATCCCTCACCTTCGTGATAAAAAAATGAGTTCTTTTCACCAACCGTTTCCCAGAAAAAAATGCAGCGTTTGGCGATTTTTTCGAGCCTCTAGGTAGATGTAGCCTCTACAACCTCATGTCAAAAGTGCGGGCTCTTTCAAAAGTTTAAAAAACGCAGTTCATTGCGTAATATTCAGTTTCACGACAATGAAAAAAAACAATTCGCCCTCCATCGAGCGAAAATGCGCTTTCGCGTATTCACTGCAAAATCATCAGGAGCAATGGTAACGAGAAAAAAATGGATATAAACGTCATAGGGATAGAAATTTCGTCCGTGTCTCAAGATAGCGGAAGAAAAAGTTCCTCGATCGATAGGGGATGTGAAGCGGAGGCAAAAAGGTAGTAAACCGTCTGGTATGGCTCTCTCGATCAAAAATTCTCGCTCGCTCCGTCGAATGGGGCAGCTTTCAACGCTGAACAAAGCTCGAATCGTCGAGACGTGAATTTCAAATAGACATACGCCACGAAACGTCGAAGAAGGTGTCGATAGCTCCTAGGTGTTATACCTACATAGGAAACGCACGATATCGTCGTTCCAGACATACCGCTGGAGCTATAAGGGTATAAGCAAGCTTCGAGTCCCTCTTTCTCAGTCCCTTTCCTTAGCCGTCTTCCACCCTCCCCCTCCTTTGCTGCACGTGCAATATGATTGTAGACAGGCACGTCTGAAAAGTGCTCTCAAGGCTGCTACGTAGTCCGATTTGGCAGCGCACCAGTGATAGTGATGGTATTCGCACAGTTTTCAATGTGACGTACGTTCAATGACCTAGATCTGGAAAAGCGTCGGTCTAAAATCCCCGTTCGGGTTACTCAACTTTGTTATTGCGGATCTCTCGTATGGCTATGTGGTGAATCATGAATGGAATTGCTTAAAGACATGCTTGAAGACATTTATCACTTTCCGTTGGGATATTTTACCCCAAAAAAAGTAGCGCAAACAACATGCCCTTGTCGTTTCGGGACTACACGAGTTTTTGGAACGACACGAGTTTTACGCGCGTTTAGACCGAGTAGGGACTTTCGTCGGACCTATCAGAGGAGTTACGAGGCAAGAAAAGTAGCTCTTCTCTCACGGAAAACCTATTGAGTTTTTGGGTCAAGCTTCTCGCTCGATTTCACACCGAGGAGGAAATGAGTTTCTCTCCTCTCGAGTGTGTTCGGAGAGCGCGAAGGGTGTTTTCTTCGGTCCTCGGCATTCTCTTTCTCGTTTTTTTATGGTCTTATTTTCGCGTTATCTGCTGTGAAAACTCTCCCCCGAAGGGAGAAGACGATAAAAAAGACGAAAAAACGGTGTAAAGTGAGAGAGTGATGGGTCGAGACGACGAGTAAGACAGTGAGAGTGAGAGAGAAAGATATAGGGTGACATCGCACGGGGATTTGTGAATTGCGAAAAAAGGTTAGAGGGTGATATCATAAGTGCGAGAGGGAAGGAAAATCAGGTCTCTTTCTGAAGATACACCCGACCGGTCAGTCCCTCCTTCTGAAAAGAAAACTTGCACAAAAGGCACGCCTTGTGAGGCAGCATCCTTTTATTCTCCATATTTATTTTCTCTTTTACGCGCTCTTCCTCTCACTTCCTCTTTCTTTCGGTCTCCGTGTCCTTCATTTTCCTTTTTTCAATAAACAATTTTATTGCAGGTATCCAGAAAATACGAAGAATACTTGGCTGTTGAAATGACGTCTCTCGACAAACATATATCTATATATGCATAAACGTTTAAACTTGAGATATGATTTCGTTATTCAACCGGAGAGACAGAGAATTATATGTATATATACTCTTCTCTTTATATATAGTGCCAATGAGTGCAATCCGAGATCCAAGTTCCGGGTAAACATGCCGTAGAACAGCAGCAAATTAAAAACTGCATTGCCCACGTTCAAGAAGTACAGAAAACATTCCGGAATTCCATGAAGATACCATCCATTTATAGAACAAATTGATATTGCTGCCTAGCGATGTGCAGTAAAAAGATGCTTTCGATATCTTGGATACTTGGTCAACAATATTTTCAGATGCCTGTTGGAAATAATTGATTCTGAGAATAGTCGAATAAGGATTTTTATTAGCATTGTAAATGAGCAATGAAGACTGAAATCGACAGCTCTCTACATATTCTACAGACAACCTATATATTCACAGATACCCTGAGTTGTGTTATTTTCCTTGTTCTCATATCACGATGTTTTTATTCTATTATAGTTATCGTTTCAGTTTATATACATTCTTCTGCCTTTGTGAATCATATTTGAGGGGCGAAGATTACGCGTGTCTTTAAAGTTATAGGAGCCATCAGATGTTGTCTATCCGTCTCTTCTATCGTGCTTTTGTCGCGAAGCTCACAATGGCTAACCAAACAGACAACGGAGCTCTCTCTCTCTTTCTCTCTCTCTCTCTCTCTCTCTCTCTCTCTCTCTCTCTCTGTCTTTCTCCCTTTCCTCCGCGATGTACTATGCCCACCGTTTACGTTTGCATTATCGAATAAAGATTATGTGAGCTTTTTTGAAAGTCAATAGCCTAAGGGTGGATGCTGAAGTTAAAACGCGATGAGATGGAAAAGCTCGCAAGGGTACCCTCCTCGAAGGCTTCGAAGAAAAATCGGACAAGTGGGGTTGAGACTCCGCAAGGATAGAAGCCGTAGTGAACCGAGGCACAGAAAGAGACAGAAAGAAAACGAAAGGGAAAAAGGCAGAAAAAAAGGAAGTCTGCTCAAATTATATTTATTTTCTCCCTTCTCGCCTATCCTAAAATACACTTTAACCCATCTCTTATCCATACCGAAGGCAAAGCGCGTTCGCGTCAAGTGATTTATAGCAATTTCAGTGGCAGCATTCCCTCGGTAAACTTAACCAAGTACGGTGCTAGCTCGATGAAACTAATGTGCGCCTCATGCAAGACACGTCGGCCAGGAAAAAAACGTGAAGGGCCTTACAAACGATAATCTCTCCCGTGCAGTGATCCACTCCAGCCTCCGTTGCCTTCTACGTTTAGCCTGGCGCGAAGCTCAAGCGGAATTTAATTACGAGAAATAAAAATATATATTCACTTGCCGAGGAGTTTGTGTAAATTCAAGAATTGATTAATCATCTCAGGCGTTACCACCGTACTCGTTACTACAACTTTGGGATAAAAAAAATGTTAGTTCTCAAATCGATAGCATAGTTTAAGGGCAGGTACCTGAGTAAACGGCGAGAAAAACATGTAAACTTCGGGAATTTTTATCTCAGAAACTAATGTTTCGATTGGATCCGGATTTCTTTTTTATTGGAAAATATATACATTGAGGTACGTTTAGGAATTTTTTAAAATAAATTCGTTGACTGGAAGCGATTTAAACGCGATTATCTCGAAACATAGTTTCCAAAGTCGGTACCAGATGTATCTCGAAAACGGCTTGTCCGATTTTGTCCAAATTTGGATACAATATTTTTCGATGGTTTTTCTCGTTCGCCACGTAGGCGTTTTTCATTTGATTCAACCATTACTTTTTTATGCAATGTGTATGCAATCCAAAATCGTCGGAAATTGCGAACGAAAAACGAATGTTAAATTAAAACGGTCGCAATTCCGTCAAAAATGAAAATTAAAAAAAAATCCTACGTGGCGAACGAGAAAAACTATCGAAGAATATTGTATCCAAATTTGGACAAAATCGGGCAAGCCGTTTTCGAGATACATCTGGCACCGTCTTTGAAAAATATGTTTCGAGATAATCGCGTTTGAATCGCTTCCAGTCAATGAATTTATTTTTAAAAATTCCTAAACATACCTCAATGTACATATTTTCCCATTTAAAAAAACCCGGTGCCAATCGAAACATTAGTTTTTGAGATAATAATTTCCGAAGTTTCACTGTTTTTTTCGCCGTTTAGTCGGGTACCTCCACGTAACAAAATGTTGTCATCGCGTGGCATCGACAGTGATGGTTCATAACCTTTTCTTCGACGGTTTTTCCAATTTGCTTCTGTTCTTCATCATTTGATTTGGGGGGGAGGGACAAGTGCTGATAGTGGCGAATACGCGCTCGGTAGGCTCTGCTTCCGCGAGCCAATACCTAGATGAGTATTGGCTTAGCTACTGAGCGGAAGGCAGTTTCACGCAGTTGCCGATAACACACTTAAAACGCAGTAAAATATAGCCACCCCTGTTGGTGAATGTTTTCCGCAGTTTCCCCGTGTAAATGCAATAAAGCCGTGCATCAGAGAAGAGTGGCTGTCAGCAACACTCTGGGAGTTTTTTTTTCAGAAACAGGAAGAAGTGAAATGGGCGAATGTTGGGTGAACGTGAAAAGGGATGCGACCATGAAAGCCCAAAAAAGCATATGAAGGAACATTGGATGAGATAGTGAAAAGTCTGAAAAACATCCTACCCCAACATATTATGACGTTGAAGTTTGCATCGTTGGAATGCAACGATTCTTTTCCAAATTTCCTTTGGCAGATTTGAGCTACGAAAACAACGTAAAGACGTTTAAGGATTCTTATTTAGTGATTAAAAACCCAAATCTGCCTCGTATGATTTAGCTCAATAACGGAAGAACTGAAACAGAATTCCCGTTGGATTTCATCGATGCAAACTTCAACTCCGTAACATATTTGGAAAAATGGCCCTTCATTCGTGCATTGTACAAGCCAATTCCGCATACCGAAGGAACAAACGATCCAACCAGTTGGGGCAATTGCCAAACAAAATCGTGTATGCAGTGACATGCTTCACCCTTCCTACCAGCTATCATCTCCCAAATCCTTCCCTCAAGTTGTCCTTCCCGCCTTACGTTTCGATAGTGTTAATTCACGTTTTACGCGTTCGGCGATCAACGCCTAGTCGTAAAAGCCCCGTGGTGTGTGGGTACACGTATCCAATGGGGTTCGCGAATCGATGCGCCTTCCCAGTGTCCTAGCTTGAAACCTCGAATCCAACGATGAACCTGCGGAAGCAGGTTGGTACAAAGCAAGGTACGGAGAGCCCGTTATCCCTGCTCGCGAATGGGACATGCATGCACGAGAACCTCTCTCTCGCGTTTCCCTGATTACAGTGTCAGTTGCACAGTGATCCCGATCACTATACCCGGAACAATAGGCTGAGTTGAGGCAGTGACCATCTGACATGCAAATATACTCGTTCGACGTATACCACAGACACGCCATTGGCATTAGTCTGACCCTTGCGCATTCGTTCCGCACTGCCAACCGGAGTTTTTTTTTCCGTTTTTTCTTTCACTCTGATGGCGAGCTTGGTGAAAATAAAACACGATGGGTTTCTGTCCACGATTTATCGTTCGTAGATACCGAGCATCGGGCATAAGCATTGGCGGCATGTGAACTGTGTATACTACAGTAATAACAAAAACTACAACGACAATCATAGTGATGATAGTGATAATAATAATGCGAAGCGAAAGTTTTTCCCGGATGATCTCCAGCCCCGTTACTTTCGGAAAAAATCCGTTTCCAGCTCTCTTAGATAAAGGATTAATGCACGTGCTTCGTGACCTAAGCTTACATAGACGAGTATGTTAAATTTATCAGTGTTTTGAAGAAACGGCACAGAGGAGATCCCAAGGAAGTCGTGAGAATTCCGCGAGTGCTCTAATTTGTTATTGGAGAAGAGAAGAATACTGCCCATTACTTTATTCGTGAAAAGACACGCGTCTGGCTTCAGTTCACCACTTTAAGAAAGTGAGCGAGCGAAGAGAGCGGCGGGTTCAATGATGACGAGACAAACAACTCAGTGAACGGTATGTGAGGTTTCCAGAAGATAGCAGCCAACGGTTTCGCAATCTCGCAACCGCTAACAAAACTATAAGGGGTGCACCAGGGCAATATACTGCACTTGTGTTGGAGTGTGTAGCAAATAGCTCGTACGCTCATACTTCCGCGGATTCTCTTTGCCATGAAGGCAGAAACTGGAAACTAAGTCTGCCCAACTTGAAACTAAAGGAAGAACAGCAGTGAGTCAGAGAGCTGCCAATTCAAGATTCCTGATATACCGTGCATAGAATTTCTGTGGTTGACAACAAGAACACCAAGAAAGGGGCTACTTTATGCCTTTGATCAGCGAGAAATTTCAATATTATCGAGCATGCTATTTTTCCACTTGATACGCCTCTTTCTCGCTTCAATGCAAGACAGCAATGCACCAGTTCATATGAAAATTCAAATGCAATGAGAAAAAAGAAAATTCAAATCAAATGAGGAAAAAGAAAATCCGGCTGTCAATCACCCTTTCAAAATGTGTCGAAATGTCAGAAACTGATACGTAGGAACGGTTTGGAATATTTGATTTTGAAGTAAAGAATAATATATCCTCGATGTTCCTTCATATGCTATTCCGAGCTTCTAGGACATCATTCCTTTCACTGTTACCGGAAAATGCAGAAAAACCATTTGCGGCTGGTATTCAGTGTTGAGTTGTAGCGTGGCTAAGCGGTCACCCATTGGAATATTCACCCCGTGCCAAGGCTGCTTAACACCGGAGATTGTCACAGCCGCGTGCCGACCACGGCTCCGTTTTGGTGGTTTTTAAATTATTTCTAACTTGACAGATACCCTTCCTATGCAGAAGTTGTCGTAGTGATGCAATTGGATTCCCATACTTGTTCCGACTTCCTGATAGGGATCTGCCTGGTCATAGCATTGGATCCCTATACTAAAAATATCACGCTCGTACATTGGATTCTAGTTGGGATTCCTGATTCGAATCCAATATACGAATCCGATTTGAATCCTCAGGGATTCTCATTTTATCGAATAGATAAAAGATAGATAATTATCGAACTTATCCGATACGATTTTTGATGGATCCCATCGCAATCTGTACGTTAAATTTTCTAAACTAAATGTATAGATATACAAAATGAGTGGTACATCTTATGGTACATCTTATCTTGAAAAAGTATATCTTAAAAATCGATTTGAATCAAGTGAATGACATCACTGAAAACCCACCGTAATTATCGTTTGGTATGCATTTTACTGTAGTTCGGCATAATATCACCACACAGGCAGGTTATGTTTTAACAAGCCGAGTTTTCTCTCCCGACTTTTCACATATTTTCGATTGGAACATAAGAATCCTCAAACACCGTTCATCGGGGAACAGTGCATAATCGAATTCGATCCCAATAAGGACCTCCTACGTGCGGTGTTCCTAACAAGTCCCTATAGCGATGTGAGTGTATCTTGGGACTCCCCAACAAATTTGTGCACGGGATCACAAACGATGTCAATCGAGAAATAGCGCGGTTACGCCGTTACACTTGGATTCCAAAGTGGACTCCCTACGTGCGGCGTCCCTATCAAATCCCTATAGGGATGTTGTAGGATCTGCGTATACCCCGACATATTTGTGCACAAGTTGAAGAACATAACAAACAAAGTAGGAAAGTATCACACGTTTAATATGGTCGAACCAATAGGAATAATGACATAGGGTTCACTGATCTTGGCGGTGCGTGCACTTCAACCCGGAAGTGTTCGTATGGTTATAGCTGAACGCTTACCCGAGAGTGGTTTCATCTAGGGCTTCAGGCGACACACATTCACGATCGAAATCCCATTTTTAAATCGAGTTGCCGCGTCTCGAGCGGATTAAGGTATGAGAAGTTCGTTGTACCGGGTTGATGGGTTTAACCGCAATTCTGGGGAGGAGCACATACACGCACCTTCCTCGTTAACGGCTCTCTCTCTCTCTCTCTCTCTCGCTCTCTCTCTCTCTCTCTCGCTCTCTCTCTCTCTCTCTCTCATAATGCGGTCTACGATTCGTCCCACTTAGCAAGATCCCATCTGCGATATTTCAATGAGTACGAAAGTGCGAGATCCCAAACATGAGCGTGATACTATTTTGGCACGATATCGTAATAATATGCGAGTGGTATATCGAAGAAACAACAAAGAGGTCAAGAACCTTCCTCGAATGACAATGGAATGATAATGGAGGAAGATTGTGAGATCGCAAGCAGATGTTGAGGGGACTGTCTTTGTCATCTGTATGAATATTGCATCAAACGAGTTATTTCCTTCCGGCATAGCCATGTATACGTATATGCATGCGTATCGAAAAATCGAAGTCGCCGACGAGTCGCGATGACAGCGACGATCGAAGTCCCCCGGAGAACATTAGCGATAAAGTGACATTTACGATATATATCCGGAGCTTCAATTAATCGAGCAAATTGTCGAGTGGCGACCGCTTCAACGTCCTCACGTCCCTGCGAGCAATCATCCGAGTTCCTTGTATAGCATAGGTATCGCGAGTTTGCACGAACTCCTACGCTCTCGTCTGTGTTTCCGTCGAGTAGTGAATAAAGCTACGGATGCACGGACGAAGAACTCGCGTGCCCGACGTTATTCTACACAACAGTAATATTGTACGGCGCACAAAACGATTAGAATTACTTCCTCTCGTCATGAACGATTAATTCGTTTCTGCAACCACGATACGTTTCCCTTCTACCTAATAACAACAATGGTTGTGATTGGTTTTCTTTCTCTAATTATTTATTTTGTCTCTGAACGTTTAATTTCTCGAATTCCCAAAAATCACAAATTTCTCATGAAATATTTCGCTAGCGTGTCTGACGTTGCTGTCTTGAAAAATTCACCAAGTGGTGAACCCTCAAATGGGTATCTCGTGGTCATTGATTACTCGGACGAGTTACAAAAGGGTGGGGTCCGTAAGCACCCTAATTTCCGTACCGCACACTGACCATTAGTAAATTAGTGCACCTCCAGGGGTCTCGCAGTATTGCGGTGATGTGTATATTACATAAGCATTTTCTACGTGCGGGCGCACAACTGCTTGTACGCACCGACAGGAGTACTGGCCTGGCGCTTGTGTGTGGGAGAAAAACCTGACGTACACGCATGCAGCATGAGTGTAGTTCGAGAACGCATAGGGAAAGCGGAAACGCTCGGGGTGCTCCCAAATGGCCCGTGTTAAATAATTGCTACGTATTTTATAATTAGAATCGCGTGTGCTATTTCGCTAACGCAATCCACCCCAAAGGGGACACGCTTGTGTACAGGGCAAAGTATAAATTCATATACGTATACAGGGCGACCGAACTTGAAATGCGGAGATAACTTCGGTAATGTATTCCGGCGCGTGTCCGAGACTAAAAGTTTTGCACACGTGATACCGTAATCGTACCGTACCGTCATTGCAATCAGTTGATTACAAATTGACGATAATCGTAATCGCATTCAATCGATTATATTTGATGATAATCATGATAGGAATCAATTGAATATAAGCGATGATAATCGTAATAGTAATTAATTGATTGGAATTGCTGATAATCATAATCGCAATCAATTCATTACAATCAATGATAATCGTAATCAATCGGTTAGAATTGGTGATACACGCAATCGTAATCAATGGATTACCATTGATGATAATCGTAATCGCAATCAATGGATTACAATTGATGCTAATCGCAATCAATTGATCACAATCGATGATAATCGTAATCGCAATCAATTGATTACAATTGATGATAATCGTAATCGCAATCAATTGATTATAATTGATGATAATCGTAATTAATTGATTAAAATTGATGATAACCGTAATCAATTGATTACAATTGATCACAACCGAAATCGCAATCAATGCATTACAATTAATGATAATCGTAATCGCAATTAGTTGATAATCGTAAGCATAATTAATCGGTCATAATTTATGATAAACGTAATCGTAATCAATTGATTACAATTGATGGTACTCGTGATCGTAACCATAATCGTACCATTTACGGATTCGGTTCCAAGATATGTCAGTTTTTACTTAATTTTAACAATCATTCTTTGCACTCAAACAATGTGTTCAACTATAGGTACAGCATTACGTAAGATATTTCGTTCCAGAGAGTACGAATAAAAAACAATTTGCAGAAAATGCAGCCTTATTTAATGAAGTAGATAGGTAAAATTCCGATATTATCTCATTTTCGATTTGCAAATAGACTGTTGAATCTACTGACGAAGTTGCATCGTTTATCGTGCAGACACCCTGTATAGACAGTCAGTGTGGTGTAACGGAACTTCTTTTGCCCCCCCACAGGGGCGCGTGCTTGTGCGTGCAAGCCACATCGTGCCGGCCTCAGGCACTCCCCCGCAACAATAACTGAACTGCCACTTCACTGCAACCGTACTACCCCTCGATCGTTAACCCCTGCTGAACGCCCCTCAAGTTTTATACGTTTATATTATATGTTTATTGTTAGATCCATTATCACCTTGTGCCTACTGTTCTCTATTCATTAAATAGACAGGCGCTTTTGATGATAATTAGAACTTTGTAGATTTATCAGGTTCACCAACGCTTCCAGAACTACATCAACTTTCATTAAGAGCATTTTTACGGCAGCGGGTGCAATCATATTTTGATTCAATTTCATACGACTTCATACTGGAACGACAAACAATGCCGCCAGCACGTCGGCACAGACGTCATCGCAATCGACGCGGTGCTCAAACCAAGTGTTTTACACTACAGAAAATTAATTAAATATAAAACAGAACTTTTGCCTTGTGTTGCATAATTAGAACGAAAAAGTACGCCGGACCCAGAACTACACGTGGCAACAGATTTCACGGGGGTATCTTCTCCCTAGTATGCGACCTCCTTGAGAAAGGCTTTAGTGCACACCTGCTGCAGGATATTCCAAATGATTCGTATCGCATAGCACCGTGTGGCATCCCAAGCCCTGTCATATTAATTAAAGGGTGTTCCATGCCTTGTGCTCTCTCCGCCATATGCGTACATTCAACCTCCTCCTCCGCCTCATTCGTCAACTCCACTCTCTCTGCCTCTCTCTCTCTCCGTAAGCTCCATGAAATTCAGGTCGCCCACACACGCGTTAAGTTGACGTAATAGTCGTTCTAACGCGACGATCAATGTTTACGAGCATACACACACACCCATCTATGCATACTGAATATATATATATGTGTGACAGTTGCGTGCCTCCTGAGCATCCGAAGATCAACTATACGAGCCAGGCGCATCATGCATAACCGAGCATTCCCAGGATAGCCTGCGTAACTAGTAAATCGTAGGTTGCACAACAAAGTACATGCTGGACAAGTACCTTTTCGAATTTCCTTTTCGCATTTCGTCGCGATCGCGTATTCGGCCCATGTTTGTAATCCGTTTGAAGAACATCCATTTCCACGTATCACAATATTCCCCGGCCAAAGCTCATACAATTGATAAAATCGTTTTCCTTCAACCGAAAAAGCGGAAGTCTCACTGTAATAGTGGAGCCCGTTTACTTTTACGATAAAGATAGAAGAAAAAAAACGAGTAGCTTTTGCAAAAGGTTACGATTTCGTAATGCATCTTCGGAGCTGAAATCTGATTCGTTGAAATCATCCAAGAGTAGTAGCAAGTAAGCGGGGACGATTTAGATTTACGATCGAGAAAATCGGCTCGACTCGCTGGAACTCATCCATGGCGCGTAATCCCTGATCTACGATCATGGTCGGGTCGTCCCTTCGAGCAGTTCCAGCATCAATAGTTTCACACTTTACGGCACTCGGTATGCAAATTCTACGCAGGGAGTTGAAACATGCGGTGCATGCATGCGGTGCGGTGCATCTTGAAACCCCGCTTTTGGCAATTCGCCAGCTTTACTTGCCCTTCCGTCTCACGGAGTTTTCATCGCCTCACCCGGACACCTATCCACATACGTACGTATACGCATACACACGAGTGTTCGTCGTCAATGTTCCCATGGAAAAGATTTTTCTTTCTTTTTTAACACAGATGTGGATATTGGGACAGGACATACACGAAGTCATCAACTTTGTAACAGGCTCGTGAAAATAGGATAGATTCACATCAAACTGCGTATAGTGACTATAGCGAACGAAATGTCATAGCAAACAAAGTTGCAAATCTAAAAAAGGAAACAGGATTTTAAATCTTTATAGGGTGGAAACAAACATAGGCACGAATGAAGTTCGTAAGAAAATGCTGGATGGTGGCGTAACGAGATAAAATCATCTTGCGTCAATAGGATGTAATGATCGACTGTATTAAAGCTGTTTGACAGCTCACGCGAAGAACAGCATCGCTCTCTCCAAGGCTTCCAAGAAACACAGGATAAACAAACAGAGTAGATGGGAAAATGGATGGCAAGCCACATGATGGTGCTGCGGTCGAATTAAACCAACGCAGTGTAAATTCGGTCCAAGAGCGAAATGCGAACTGATGATGGTGGAATATCTCCGCGAGAGCCTTCCATCGTTAGCAACGCTCCTGAGTTATTAGCTGTTTCCCTTCGGAATTACTACTGCATTAGCATACCATTAGCGACCTCTCATGCGCAAGTACAGCCACATATGGCCTTCCTCGAAAATCTACGGGTTGCTTCTTCCCTTTTACACGCCCATCCGAAAGTTCATCCACATGTCAAAGTTATCCCATTGGTTACTGCTGCTTGAGTCTGTTTATTGTACCAATGTATGTACATGAATATCTGACTGATGCGTACTTTAGATAGATCTGGTTGTGTTTGAAATTGACTTGTGCATGCAGGGCCATTCTTTGCCTAATTAGGAGCTAAAGAGTTCATAGACCGTCTCATATGTTGAACGACGAATCATCGTGCAGGAAGCGAGCAAAGATGAAATATGGGGTCACAAGTACTAAACTGCTGTCATTAGGGTTTAAGTTGCGACATGATTGTATAAAACCGCGGAACAAAAGAACTTTCAGAGCAGAGAAATCCGTTTCGTCAGGTAAGTGGGCAATTTTCTTTCAAAGCGATTCAATTGGGCATAAAGTAGGAAGCGGTGTTAAGGATAATTCACTGCAAAAGGGAGAACCCATACAGGGGATCTTTGAGATGAATGAGCGATGGATAAAGTTACGCTCGCGCAAATCTTCCTCTCGGTCCTTTCTCGTAAAGCAGAGGAGTAAGGATCTTCTATCCGCAGGTATATCGAGGAGCTCTAGCCAGCAGCAATGCCGAGATTTTCATGGAGGGGAAGTCAACTGCTTTGCGCTCCACATCTCGGGCTGCGACCTCTCGCGTGACTTCAATGGCCTCTCACCATTTCCTGACAATTAGGATCCAACAGCATCCTTGGGACATTATATCCCGGACGCATTGAAGACTCCGGGTATGAGAACGATTTCTTATTCATTCTCACCAGGTTGAATGCCACAAAGAGCGAGAGAGAGAAAGGTTTCCGTGGCCACGTCTACGGATTTAGTGGAACCAACTTTACCAATGCATCGCCCCCTTCCCCCCCCCCCCTCTCTTCCTCTCCTTGCTACCGCACATTCATTTTCGCTGTGATGGCAGATGTGTACGTGGTCATACGTAGGCACATACAACCACGAAGAAAAGCTGCAGCCGATTCTAACGGTCGTACTCCTTTCCTCCGTTTGCCTCCGGCAAGGCAAAATAGGCGGACGTTTATCCGGAAGTCACTGGCGGGCCACAGACTCCCATTTTCCGTACGTACAACGCCGCTTTGCATCCTCCTCCAACTTGGTCTCCATCCGCACACAGGTTGTTCGTGGGCTCTCTTCCTATTCCTCGCGATCGTTTGTTCGTCGGGAGCAAGTAAACTCTCCAGACTCTTGGAAAGTTGTTAACGAAGGGGAGGAAAACGATTGGGAGCATACCGACCAGTGATCGTTCCTCTATAAGCGGAACCCTTACTCGCCCAGAATGCAGCATCACACGGCGCCAATATCGAAGTCCGCGGAGCTTTACCTCAGGATACCTCGTGGCCGTTATCGCTTGCGGATCTAACGGTTTCCGGTATCGCATCCAGTCTTTCCGAGAAAAACTCTCGCCTCTCCCCTCCCGTTGCTTATCACTCTAGATTAATCGGATAACGCGAATTCACCCCCTTCCAACACACGGGAACACAAGTAACTTCGGATCGCATCTTTGGTTCCAAAATTTCTTAGGATTCACTGCCTCTGTTTCTGGGTCTTAACGACTTTTCACGATCCTTCGTATCAACATCGCAAAATTGCTATAGCAAGAATTCACTCTCCGGTCATTCCAACTCGTGTGCAGACACGCGTACACGCGTGAACCCATTAAGTGCGAGATTCTCCAGCATCGTAAGTTTACACGAGAAAAGGGAATGCGCGGTCTCGCGGCGTATAACGAACTCGCGCAAGTAAGTACGCTCCTTGTAGTTGTTTCAGTCGTTGCAGCCTTTACTTCTCCATTTCTGGCTGCCTGCTTCATCTATGTACGTATATACCGAAAGCGCATAACGGCGTGCCTAGCTAACTATTCCACCGAAGTACGGCAAGTTTAACGAACCCGATAATTGCGCGAAGCACGTTTTCCAGTAATCGGCAAAGTCGCTTTCCATTGCATCCCCAAACCGGCAAGCAACCTTAGCCTCTGCGGCCTTACCTTCCACATATTTCTAGTTGTAGTTTCACGAGAGTTGAAACAATAAGTACTAGAAATATCTGCTTGTGTTTCCGACTTTTCCTTCAGCAACCGCCCTTTCCTTTCGCCATCATCTAATGCTTCGCTGGCAGTTGAAGAGGATGTTTGTTTGGAAGTTAAATGGGAAATTGTTGCAAAATAGATATGAAATATGAAATATTAAAAAGACTCACCTAACTTTCGATACAACTTCTTATATTTCTCATGCGTTGCACGAATTGAAACGAAGCGCCCAAATTCATCATTTCATTGTTTGATGGGGGTTTTTCGCACGAGAATTTGGCTGTTCAGATACATTAGCGGAAACCGATACGGATGTATAGTGGGCGAGATCATCGCGAATAAATCGACTATACGGTATCATCTGGCGAGCTTTAATTATTGAGCCATAATGATGTACTAGGCGTTTGGTCAGGTGATGATACCGGAGCTGCTGAACGTATCAACTGTACATCAGCGATCGACTCGCTTTCCGTATACGAGCCGAATGTTCAATACAACAAACGACCGTTATTAATTACATTAACTGTACATTCCCCAGAATCGAAATGCCACGCATAGTAGTAGAATGTGCGGACATCCGGCAGCGTTGACGGATCAAAATCCCTCGCTTGACTCGGTGCAATGTACCCTGCTCTCGGCCACCTGTGTACGTGCCTCTATACATCACATACGATTGTACTCTAATTCGCAACCGAGCAGATCAGCATTCAAATCAATTTAAAACCATCGAGAGCCCACTTCGTTGAATCACGATTCTTGATTTTATTAGAGCTAACTCGGTGGTACGTATGGCGGAGAGAAATTCTTAAAGGTAGTGCCGAAAAGTTCCACGTTAAATTGCATGCACGTATGAGAATTGTCGATGAAACTATTTGAGCGTAAGAAGGAGATGGGAGACATGAATTTGAGAATAAATCTGAGGTGAGGATGAATCCACTGAAGCTCCGAGATCGTTCAGCTATTTGGATAGAAATGCGCCTGTTGTTGAGATGGGAGGAAAGCATCTCTCCGTCATGCCGGGACGAAAATAACTCTGTAATATTGCACGGTAGCCACGCTCAACGTCCGACATGGCAGCTCAAGATGTTTTTCAGCTCGTAAAATTCCGATTGAAAAATACAGGCGAGATTAGCTATCGTTCTTGTGCCTGATGTCAACGTACTATATCGACATTTCGCTGGCAAAGCGACGAGATCGTCCTGAAAATTATCATCATGGGACGTCTTGACTTCGCAAATCTATTTGTTTTCACCTACGAACGAGAAACAGAGAGTGAGAGAGGGGGGGAGAACTGTTATGCGGAATAAACCGATTAACCTATTATACATTTGTATAAATTTAGCATGTCAGCCAGTTAAACAAGTGTTAAGGAAGACCATCCGGCTTGTTTTTTTTTTAATTCCAAAATCGACTTTTGGTTTTTTGCATTTTTATATAGCTTATATTTCTTGAAAACATTCCCTCCGAATATTATTAAGAAATTCGCCAAATTGATGGGCTTATAGAGGTTTGGATAGATGGATGGATGGATGCGGATCAAGCGTGCGGAAAGAAGATCATCTTTCGGGGTCCAAGAAGCACGAAATATTGACCGAGAGACGAGTAGTGCTGGATGCGATTTTTAGTTGGACGAAGAAGGACCCATATACGGCGCCGGAATAGCTGATTGAGCGTAAGTGATGGAAATCAACGATGGGGCTGAAGTTTGCATCGTTGGAATGCAACAAAAATTCTTCTCAATTTCATATGTCCATTATTATCTAAAATCATATGTTGCGAATTTGTTCTAGATCGCTAAATAAGGATCCAAAGAATTGTTCACGTGATTTTCGTACATCAAATCTGCTATCGGAAATTTGTAAAATAAAAAAAAATCTTTTTCGTTGCATTCCAACGATGCAAACTTCAACGTCATAAGAAACGATTACTTCTATCGGTTCATACCGAAACCTTGAACGCGTTTTTTCGAAGCTTTTTTAAGCTTCTTAAGTTTCTACCCACGATACCTTAGGGAACAACTAAATCGATTCACCTAAAATTTTCGCGAGGTTTTTCAGAATACATCTCCCTACAGACCCTGGCGCGGAGAATAGTCTACATTAAAAATAATGACCTGTGCACATTGAACAAGACTGAAAAAATTGTCAAAAAATCGTTATCGTGGTGCCATTTAGAGATTGTTAATTTTTTCAATGCGATCGAGTTGCCTTTTCTAAAGGGTCATCTGACAAACCAAAATATACCTGCATTTTTTTATTTCAGATCAGTCAAACGGGCGCAATCGTGGGTACCAATGTGAAATGCTGCCTCTTGCTCAACGAAATGCCTTATACAAATTTATACAAGCATAAAAAACATCAATATGTACGCGAAAGGACTTATGAACCGGTCTTACTGTTTCGGCACGAAACAATCATGAAAATTCTTATTTTAAATTCCGTTAAATCGATTTTCCCCTTTAAATGGTACCATTTTCTCAAACGTTCAAGACATAATCTATAATCATAACTCTTCAGATTGATTTTCACTTCGAGTTGAATAAACGAAAATAGGGTATTTTACTCTATGTAAGAAATATACTAAGAATGTATAAAAGAGGTAGTTTTCGCAATAAGCAATCGAATAATGTTGGTGCAATTCATAAAAACACGAAATAAATTGTATAATTCATTTTTAAAGATAAACTTTTTCCATCTGTTCAACGAGCATGCAAAACGGTAGCCGCCATAATGGATTCCGACGTGATGTCATTGACATAGCAAACAAAGAATGCAGTCGACGTATTACTCTCTAACCTGTGAAAGAAAGCGTCAATAACTATATATTCTCGGTTGTCATAGTCGATTGCAAATTTTCAAATAGTTATCTGTACTTCAAAAAAGAACAAAAGAGTTTTTTTTTCGTACTATCCTCATATTTATATCGATCGGCATTTTAATCCACAACTTTCCCGGTCTTTTTACACTAGTATCCTTACATTTAGGAACAACACACCAATCATAGGGTTTGTAACTCACTTTTACAAAAAAAAAAATACGTATTCACAATTGGCGCAGCGTCCATGTTTACTATGCATATGACGTCACGAACCGAAGCAGCATGGCGGCTAGCGTTTTCGCAAGGAAATTTGAAATGTAAAATTTAAGGTATTCCTTTCACGAACCCAAATATTTTACACTTAACTGATTTTCGTCTATAATGAAGTAAAAATACATCCCAGTATACTGGTAAAATTTCAAGCCAAGTTACCGAACCTTTAACGAAAAATTACGGCCCTAAAAATCGTCTCACTTATACGGCGCTTTATGGACATGTCACGCTGGCCACGTGTCTTTCTAATAATTTATACACTAAATAACTCTAGATGCCTAATACAAACTGCTCACAGGTGTAAAAAAGTCTAAAGATTCCGTAACAACAATAAAAACAGAGGGTCACCGAACGTTTAAAGAAAATATTAATGTTAAAACTTGGAAAAGTGTGGTTAGCAGAAGAATTTTTGTAGCCGTGACGTTTCAAATAAATGTAAAAATGTCTCAATCTACTAAATTTGCGCGAATTTTGTCATTCTAGTTTATCGTTGTGTATAATAATCCATTATAACTTGTTTTTTTTATTAAACGCAATTGTAATTTACCGACGATTCAGAAGGCCCTGCTTATGCCCCCACAAAATACGGCCCTCCGCGAAAGGAATACCTTAAATGTATTTTTATGGCACTTATCGATTTCATAAAATAGAAATAAAAATTATAGTAGTTTATTACTACCAAAGGATCAAATTGAGACACCTCACAAAAGAGGGTGTAATACCCCTTAAGGGGTTCACTTCCTCTACAGTGTGACACTTTTAAAGAAGCGATTTTTTGCCGTTTTCGACTGTTTATACTTTCAAGAATATCATTATCATTCATATCATTTATATCGATATCATTTTATGTTGTAAAAATCGATAGTAAAATCTTTAAATGCGCTTTTCTCGAAATGTTTTAAAAAATTTGCTGGCATTGTAACTCAAAGAGCAATTATCCGATTGACTTGAAATTTGAACTGATTACTCTTGAATATATTTACTCTACAATGACGTGGGATATTTTTGATTGCATGAAAATTGATGATTTGGCATTGAAAAAAACGACCATTTTATAGGCATGAAAACAGACTTTTTTCATAACTATACCATTTTGCTAGATTTTGATATTTAAAAAAAATCCTACGTCATTGCACAGGAAATAACTTCCAGTTTAACGATATTTTTTTCCTTTTTCGGTTTCAGCTATTTAATCGGTCGGAATCAGGTCAGCAGTGCAGGAACTTTTTTTGGCCCCTCCGAAGGCAGCGCATAAGTCGCTTGAATCTCAATATTTTTCTATGAAAAAATTATGTAATATAGGTCAAATGTAACCAAATATATTCTTAATTTTCCGAAACATTTAATTGCGTACTTTTCTTCCAAAAAATTCCCGAAAATCACCCAAATGTTCAGCGTTCACACTGGTATAGCCCCTTAAGCTGTCCTACGCGCATTCCCGTTGCAATAGTACGAAAACTAAGTCATGGCTTCTCCGCGATACATGCTTACGTAAATACCAATCGTGCTGGATATCACTACAGCGAATCACGAAGATGATAAGAGGCCAGCAATGTAATACCGCATTAGAGTCTCGGGTTTTTCGTGACTTTTACGGGTTCATTAAACATGTGAAGAAGCGAGCTAAGAGCAGAGACGGTCCTACAAGACTTTAGACTCGTGAGCGAACGTCCAATGATTCATAGGTGGGAAACGTCGCGTGTCTTTCGAACATTTTTAATTCGCAAGTCGCGCTATTATATTATTGGCTCGAATTTATGGGTTTCGTGTGGAGGGGTTGTAAAGCAAAGTATATTACATACACACCGCCTCACCGTACGACTATCCGGATATGCAAAATTCCATATACCAAGAGTGAAGCGCGTAATTTTCGAGTCACGAGCGCGACGAAACAAATTTTAATGGCCTTAACAACAGCAGTTTCGCGTGCGCATGTATCTATGTGTGCGCCGACACACACATATATAATAAAAGCCACATTTACGTCTATAATGCAACGAGATCGGAGTACCTTGATATTAACGTTTATATATCTATCTACGGCGTGATTACAGCTTTCTCAAGAACATACACACACACCCACGCTGCACTTAATGCATGCATATAGCGCGGTAGACACAACTCTAGCGATCGAAGCGTTATACGAATATTTCCATATTATTCGGATCGAATACTATGTGGGACTGATATACGAGGGCGCCAGTGCCATCCATGAGAAAATAGAGTGTTGACCAAGCGTTCAACAGCTGGAATTTGAAAGCGGTCCCCTATGCCTCCCTCTCTCTATTTACACGACTTAATTAAGTCATGACCTCACTATATAAAATTGATTATCGTTATATTGTCGTTCGCAATATGTACAACTTTTGGGACAATTGGCATACGTTACGTACGAACAAATAGGACATATCGTCATCAGGCGTTCATTGAAACGGTCGAACAATACAACGAAATAACGTTTGAGGATAGTTATTTCAATTTTTTATTTGGATATTTAGGCCAGCGAAGTAGGCTGGCGAGGGCGTCCAAAATAATAGTGCGAAAAGGTCGATGATATCATTTTTTTAATCTCTAGGTGTACGTCCTACACAAGTGAGGTACCTGCGGGTAATAAGGCGTAGCTGATGGATATTTGAAATAAAATGAAAAATATCCAATTTAATAGACATATTTCAATTATAATCATTATTAAGGGGTTACCCCCGCATGCGATTTTGAAAAAATCTTTTTTTATTGCATTTTTTTGAAGTATAAGTATCTGAGAATATGTCCTGAAAATTTCAAGTCGATCCGAACAAAATTGACTGAGATATGAGCGTTGAAAGAGAAGAATCCGTTGTGTAAACGACCGCGTTTACGAAACTTTAAACGCGTTTTTCTCAAAATGGCATTTCTGAAGTCGGTGACCAAGATTACTCGAACACTAATGAACCGATCTTCTTGAAATTTTGCAGGCTTATTTCATATATAAAAATGTAGTCTTTAATCGTTCGATTTTTTTTTTTGAAATCGTCGTTTTTTTTCGTTAAAATCGAATCATTAACTTTGACTGTCCGTCATTTTGTGAAAAATGAATATTTTTTAAAATCCTTCGATTAAAGACTAGTTTATACTTATATTTGACTAAATCCATCCGCATTTTTTTTCAGATGATCCACTTCGCCGCAATGTTGGTCACCGCAAACCGTGTATATTAAAACATTATTTCATTGACGGCCATTTGCCACTAAACAATGTAATATTTTTCAATTAAAAAATTACCCAAAGTTCTTCAAGATGTGTTCTTTAAGATGGTATATTGATCGATTAAAAAAGTTTTGTAGTTTTCTTTAAAAAAAATCATGAAAAAGGCCTTTTTTTGCGCTACAAGTGGGGATAACGCCTTAAAGTTCAGTTTCTATAAAATATAAACGGAACATGGTGACGAGTACCATATACATAAACGAAATTGAAGATTTTTAAAAACCTTCATAGTAGGCCTTATTTTACTGTGGTAGGATAATAACCCAACGGTCTTTGATAATTTTTTTTATTTCTAAATTTTTGGTGGTCATGTAAAGTGAAAAGTGCTATTTTTTACGAAAAATTCCGCCAGTTTGGGGGTGGAAAAACCCCTCGATGTAAAAAAAAAATCTCAAACTGACCGTTGGGGGGAGGTATTTTATATGTAGAAAGCGTGTACCAAGTTTGAAATAAATCGGTCATGTAGTTTTCAAATGGCAGCGAAGACGGACTTTAAAAAACTGGTTTCGAGGAAAACGCGGCACCGGCTTGTTTGTGGATATTTTCGGGTATAAATTTCACGGAATGTTCTTGAAATGACACTTAATAATGTACAAAAGGTTTCAATAAATTTACTCTATCCATATAGATGAAAAAAATTCGCAAAAAAGTTTTTTTTTACGCTGAAATCCCTACCCTCCCCTTACGGAAAGTTGTAATTTTTTTTAACCTGGAGCGAAAGGCTTGAAATGCATATTGCCAGGTTGTCTCTGGCCTTAGCGTACGAACACGTACGCGAGTGCCAGAGACGCGTAAGTTTCTCGACAAAAAAAACAGCACGACAAGTATAACACATCTCTACGATGTTGAAGTTTGCAGCGTTCGAATGCAACGAAAAATGATTTTTATTATTTCGTTTCTTCATTTCCATCATCGTTCAAAATCTTATATTGCATATTTGGCGAGTAGACTCAGATATTGATTCTGAAAGCCGTTGGGGCGATTTTCTTGACACAAATCTGTCAAAAAAAGAATGCAACAACAACAAACAACGATGCAAACTCCAGTACCATCAATCTCTTGGAAAATTATTCCGAGCTAAACGGGAAATTTTCTCAAAAACAAAACTACACGACGAGTATAACCAATCACGATTTCTGAAAATTTTTCCCACCTGACCACGCACAAAAAATTCTACGTCTGTGCATCTTTCTATAAAGTGTTATCCCAGCAGAGTGTGCATTTCACTCGAATCATTCACTCGAACATCACTCGAATCATTCACTCGTAACATTTCACTCGAACATCTTGTCGAACAAGAAACGCGACTAACACTGTATTAACGCCGGAGCCTGAATTGGAAGGTCCGAAAAATCGTTTTTTTTTATTGCTTAACGGCGGGGTAAAGTTAATTCGGTGAAAAAAGGCATGTTTTTAAGATTTTTTTGGCGTAACGAATAGTGTTCGTTTATTGAAAAATTTACATATAATAAAGTAACATTTGAACAACATTCTCCTAAATTTGCATTGCAAAATATTCAAAATTGAGCGAGTGAAAATTAAACCCCGGAGGCGCCTCGAAAAAAAATTGGTTTGCGGTGTGCACCATAACTCGCAACAGAATCATTTGAAACAAAAAAATCAAAATGCATTTGTTAAAGGAGATGTTTCTCGAGGTAATGACGGGAGGATTTTTTTTTCTTTCGATTTCTCGATTTTTCGTAGCACTTGGGAGTGAAAACCCGATTTTCGCTAAAAAAAATCGGTTAATTTGTTGTTGAAAAATGAGTAATTATTTAAAAAAAAAACAAAAAAGCTCTCGACAAAACCTGGTGAATTATGTGAAGAAGTACTGTGCAAGATTTCAAAGCGATTGGTCCAGTAGATTTTGAGTTATCGTGCACACGGACTTCAAATATGACAAGTCTCAGAAAAACGGTTTGAAAAACGCAGAAGAGAAGAGAACGGCATGGAGCAATAGACGCTCAAATACTCATAACTTCGTCAATTTTACTCCGATCGACTTGAAATTTTAACACAATATTCTTGATATATTATGCATTCATTTAAAAAAATTTAAAAAATGAAGAAAAAAAATGTTAATACGCAAAAGTGTTTTTGCGTATTAACATACGCCACCCTTGCGTATTAACACTTACGCCCCCCGCCCTTAAATCGATAAATAAACTATCCACGAACATAATTACAAACTTACAGATGCCAATTGCAAATATTTTTGAAAATACACGGTCAAAAGCAGAGAAGCGATTGATATTTGATATTGATATTTCCTCCTATTGAAAATTTTGAAGCGCGTTTTCTCCAGTGTTCATTACCACGATTTTTCCAAATTGGCGGGCGTGATAGCAAAAAAATTAAACGACCTATTGAATCAAAGCAAAGTTTATTCTCGTCAGTATGAAAATCTCTTCTAAGTGAATTTAAACAATCGTTGAATAAGTCTTTTTAAATAATTTTCATAGCACGTTGCGTTTTTTTAAACACATTTTTTTTCAAACCTGAGAAAAGTTATAATTTCACGATTTTTTCAGCGTTTTCTCAATTCACTCAGAAAAACAATATATGACAATTGAACATTTTATTGTTTTTTTTTGTTTCCGTCAAGAATTACGAGCTGCATCTTTCCCGCCGATTGGGGACTGCAGTGGCAAGACCCACATGGAATAGGCTAATAAATCTGCGGTAATTTATTGTTTCACGTCGAAATTTTTTTTATACATTTCATATACACACGAAAAGATACCTCAATGTTAACTGCGATCACTTGTTGTTTTTCCCTTCTAAAAAAATCCCCGAAAAAACGCTTTTTTGGACCTTCCAATTCAGGCTCCTGCCTTAAACGAGAGTCCAATATTTGGCCATACGCCAATTCTCCAATACTCCGAAATGTTCCGAAAACATTTGCACTGCTCGGATATTTATTTTTCGGGACACATCGCGCGAGCGTTGAGAAGCCAAATATTTGTTTGACACGAGGGCGGCAAACTTTCGTCAGCGCGTCGAGGCGATTATTTCATTAATCTTTCAACGGTATATTACATAATGAACGCTAACGAGACAGCGGCGTCGAAAGAAACGAGAGCATAAAGGGAAGAAGGACAGATGTCGTCAGCCGCGAAGTACATGAGCAGGGGCCACAAAAAGAGGGCAACCCACGCGACTTCTGGCGCTTCATTGTTCGCTCGAGAAAAGCAATGTGTACTGGAAGGCTTCGTGAAATGCATACGATTAATCAGAGCCTCGTTCGCTTTCAGCCATTATGCAGATACGCATACACATCCATGGATGCGCACAGTGAGTAAAATCTGTTTACGCAGCTGATGTGCTGTTGTGCCGGGCCCTCCGAGCTTTAGGCCGGCAAGCCACAATATAAAAAATAAAAAAAAACGAAAAAAAAAAACGAAAAACGTAAAAGGAAATAATAAGCTTATCTTGCGAGCAGTGCCAGCTCCCGTGGGTATTCTATCCACAACGCAACAGCAGAAGCAGCAAAGCATCCAAATTTTATTAGGTGGAAAAAAAGTGAAATTTGCATGAAATCCGTACGCGTGCTTCCATGCGCGCGACTCAACTTCCTGCTTGTACTATGCATTACATTATAAATGTACACGGCACGAGAGAAAGGAAGAGACGGGGTGAGACGAGAGGGAAAGAGGCATAAGAAAGTGAAAAAAAAAAAACGTCTCGAATTTCATGAAGCCCGTCAGATTTATGGGAAGGCTCACTTAACAGCGGCGAGAGGGATGAAGCAAGGAAAAATGGCGTATATGCATCGCTATAGTTTCTGAATAATTATCCATGCCTCATCGATCTAATAATATTTCTTACGACGCGTATACGACAAGAATGAATGCGAAAAAAGATATTCTCGCGGTCTACCGCACTGCGTATAATGAATTATACGTTATTATAGCTCGTATAATATTTTATATCAACCTCGGGAACGAGGCTGACGTTCGAAGCAACAACAAAAAATCGTGCCCGATATCGCCTCTCACGAATTAATTATCCGTGTTTTGTAGAGAGCTGTACACGTAATACGGTAATAACTACCATTGTCATTGTTATCATTATTGTCACACAGGGTGCCTGAGGATCGACATCGTATCGAATCACGTTAGCTATAACCGCCCCCTTCATCATCGGGAAGGGTTTTATTATACAACGTTTCACCCATCGCGATTCGGAGCAAACATTTTTGTCACCCTCGGTGAGACCGTTAAAGTGAAACGAGCAGTTGCAAGCAGTTACCATTTCATTGGTTGCCACATTAATTGTACAGAGGCATAATAATCATTTGCATAGGCTGTACACGAACATCTTCCCCTCTGGTTTTCACACTATAAATCGTACGCACACAAACGTATACCCACAAGCATATACAGGGTGAAGCAACAACTATTAGCGGTAGAAATATATTCTCATCTATCAGACTTCGGGGAAAACTTTTCTCACAAAAGTTGCATCCAGGTGGAGGCACTTCGGAGATTTCCAAGTCTCCTCCATTTTTTTGCAAATGAGACCACTTTTTTGAAGAATTTTATCGAGCAACTAAAAATAAGTTCACACCCCAAATTTCAAGATGATCGATTAAGGTTCAGTATGAAAATGTCAGCGTTAAGGGGTTTTCTCACTTTAGACGCTAAAAAATGCTATATTCATGAATTTTTTTTCATATGTTTATATTAGAGATATTGATGTAAAAGTGGTTACACTTAATAAATACACTTCCGAAATACATGTAAAATTTTTGAGTCGCTATTTATAGACGAAAATGGTGGTTAAAAAAATGTCCTAAAAATTGTAGGTCTGCGCTGTTGATGAGATCTCGGAGATGGATCATCCGAAACAAAAAATCAAACGGTTTTAGATTCAATATGCTAATAACTATAGTGTATATCACAGGATTTTATATATATGGAAAAGCAACAAAATGGCGGTCATATTTTTAAAACAATAAAGAAAACGTTTTTTTGTCGTTTACAAAAAAATATTTAATTTTAAAAAAATCCGTGATATGCGCTATATCTATAGTTGTAAAGAATATGTGGTTAAAATTTCACAAGGATCGTGTCAGCAGTTCGAAAATTTTATCAACAAACCGCCGAAAAACGTTGTTTCGAGAAAAAGGCGTTTAACGTTTGTTTGGGCTACATGAATACATACATTTTTTAAATGTATTTCGATACTGTAGTTATTAAGTGTAACAACTTTTATGTCAATATCTATAATATAAACATATCCAAAAAAATCATGAAAGTAGCCTTTTTAGCGTCTAAAGTGAGACGACCCCTTAACGAACAAGCTCTAATTGATGGTTCAATAGTTTGATACTAACAGGAACATCACTTGAGGGTCCACCTTCGATTGTGCTGAAACTCATATATGTGATAAAACATTGAAAACCATTAGATAGGTATTTTTTATCAGTGGAAAAACGGTATTAAGAGGGGGGGGGGGGGCGATCGCTTAAAAAGAAGTGGGTCGACCCTGAATTTAGTTTTTCAATACTTCTATAGTGAAATTTTTATCGCTTTACATTATAGGAATTTTTGGTTCTTGTTTCTTTCAGATCGGTGGACTGCTTGTGGGTGAAACTGCAAAACCACCCCTCGAGACAGTTTCTCCCCTTAAAACCGTTTTTCCGCAGATAAAAAAGTACGCTTCTAATAGTTTTCAATGCTTCATTATGTATTTGAGGTTTAACACAATCGAAGGCGGACACTTAAGTGATGTTCTTTATAAGCAAAATCCAGGTAAATCGTACGGCTTTGTTTGCATTATTCACAAATAAGAATCTTATCAAATTTTTTTTGTAAAGGATTGAAAACATTTGTAACTTCCATGATAAATGTGTGTTCTCTTTAATGATAAGTATTACGACAGCATTTCCTTCTGTCAGTATACAATTACATTTTCCGCAAAATGTTTCCTTATGAAGACATCAAGCCAAAGGCATTGACATTTTTTTATCGATTTCTTATACTAAATCTTGACCCATCATCTTGGAATTTAGGGTGTGAACTTATGTTTGGTTCCTTATTAAAATTCTGAAAACAATAGCGGTTGCTTTTTTTTTCATGTGAGTGGGTGATCCCGAAATCTTCTGAGTGCCTTTACCTGGATGTACCTTGTAGGCCCGACTGGATCACTCCCTCCGAACTATGCAACTTTTGTAAGAAAGATTTCCTTCTAAGCCTGATGGGTTAATAAATATTTATATTGCTAGTAGTTATTACCTCGCCTAGTATGTGTGTGTGTGTGTGTGTGTGTGTGTGTGTGTGTATAGGGAAAGGTAATTTTGAAGATTTATAATTCCGAGGACTGTTCTCACAGGAGCCCATTATTGCCATATTGAACGATATGTAACAGCCAATCTCTTCGAAATAACCTTTAGATAAATGTAAGTACATCCATATAAAAATGTAAGCATATTCATAGAAAAACCAACTATTCATTTAAGGGGAGGGTGGGGGTTTGCACTTTGTAAAAATCGATTTTTTTGTCTTTTCTTATAGTTAAACATTTCAAGAATATGATCCCAATATTTCAAGTCAATCAGAGCAAAACTCTCGAAGTTATTGACTATTTGGTCCCGCTCCTCTAATACTGTAGCTCCCACTTCTCTAAACTTCAAACGCGTTTTTCTCGAAACCACTTTTTCAAAGATCGTGTTCACTGCCATTTGAAAACGACATGACCGATTTATTTCAAACCTGGTACCCACTTTCTACATATAAAATACCTCCCCCCAACGGTTAGTTTGAGATTTTTTTACATTGAGGGGGTTTTCCGTCCCCAAAATGGCGGAATTTCTCGTGAAAAATAGCACTTTTCACTTTACATGACCACCAAAAATTTAGCAATGAAAAAAACATTATCAAAGACCGTTGGGAGGAGGATTTGATAATACTTTGACTAAATTTTAATGATACTTGATTTCAGATAATTTCTAGCTGAGATACAGTGAACACCGCAAATCGTGTCTCTCCAAAGGCGTTCTTGGAAAAGCTTTGCCACCGGCTTGTTTGTGGATATTTTCGCGTACAAATTTTACGGAATGTTCTTGAAATGACACTTAACAATGTACAAATGGTTTCAAAAAAATTTACTCTATCCATATAGATGAAAAAAATTCGCAAAAAAGTATTTTTTTTTACGCAGAAACCCCTACCCTACCCTTAAAAAGAAGGTAAGGACCGTCCGCAAAACACACCTTTACTAATATCATACGCGGATATTGTTCACGTATACAGGTCCAAAGAAGCGGTCGTTACCTACACGACACAACACGCGAACTTGTGTTGTGTCCTTTTTTCTCTTGAGTTGGCGCATATAGATATATTGTATATCAATATTAGCTGCACGGAGAGCAACCCTCGTCTCGTTCGATATAAAGTAGTCCCGACCGAAACGAGAGGTCTACATTCTCATAATCCCCCTGCTATGGCTGTTATATCGAAATCCACTGGGTATTCCCCCCTGTTTGGCTATAGGCATACCCAGATGTGGGTTTATATTTATTTATATGTTCACGGATATATATATATATATATATATATAAGTCACGAAACTAAATTGTATCATTTGAAAAGGATGAACGGGAATTTTGTCGAAAGTCCAATCAAGCCGACAACGCACAGCATGAATACGCGGCCCTTGTACCAAACGTTCGCACACAATTATATGCTGCGTGGGAGAGTAAAAAACGGAATAGAATGATTGTTGGATTTATGATGCGTTGGTGAAACGATGCGGCAAACGCAGAGAGAGAGAGCGAGAGAGGGGGGGGATCGAGAACGCGTGGGGCATTTTCAATGTTCCCGCTAAATGTGTGTTCGTCGCCAACCTCAAATACCATTGAATATCAGGTCAAATAATTGCGGCCTATAAGTTATCTCTGGTTTTGCTGTGATTCGTCATTGCCCGGGAATCGCGTGGTATCATCACGGGAGTTACGCGCGACCAATAGTCACGCAGTGGGCGCCGCGATGCGTGCCTTTCGTGTCATTCGTATAGTGCCAGGCATAATACACATTGGGCCTGTTGCAGGTTGCAGCACCCCCCGGGTTCTTGGTTTTGAGATGCTTGTCCCGCGGGCGATTGTAGACGCGATGTGCGTGCGACCCTCGATTAATCAAATCACGAGTCGGAGAGGGAGAGTGAGAGAGAGAGAGAGAGAGAGAGAGAGAGAGAGAGAGAGGTAGGTAGAGAGAGCGCAGTTACGTCTAGCAATGTGTATGCACGAGGGAATAGTGAGAAACGTGGAGCCGATGGTCATGGTGAGTCACGAGAGAGTGAGGGTGCGCGCTCGGGCATAGTTTATGCTTTGTCGAGGGCATTAAGTTTGAGGACGCGTGACAACGTGCCTGTACTAGTTGTTGCATATATATCCGTAGGAGAGGCCCTCTCGTAAAGCCCTCGAGCAACTTCCGCTTTCCAACCCTGATTCCGTCTCTCTCTCTCTCTCTCTCTCTCTCTCTCTCTCTCTCTCTCTCTCTCTCTCTCTCTCTCTCTCTCTCTCTCTCTCTCTCTCCTCTCTCTCTCTCCTCTCTCTCTCTCCCTCTCTCTATCCACTCTCCCTCTCTGTTGTTGCTCCCTCACTGCATGGGGTTGGCGCCTAACCCTTCAATGTGACCCTTCTGACACTAGTACACGCTGCTCTATTCTATCCAGTGTTGTACAACGTAGAATTCGAGGATGCTGTTTCGCTTTATTGAAAACTGCAAATTGCCAGTGACGAATCGCACGCGTAGCACAGCGAAATTTCACGCGGCCGAAACGAATGGACGGACCTACTTCCTCCCTACTTCACAGCCCCCTATCCTACTTCACAGCCCCCATCCTATTCATGCGAGGCTGTGAATAAGAGATCCTCAAGTTGGGTATACATCAACACGGGCTGACGTTCTCAGATAGTTTTTTTTTTATGAACTTCGTTAGGGGAGGTTTCTACTTTGTTAGGCGAAAAATGTTTATTTTGCCGTGTCGGAAAGAGCCAATGCTTAAGGAAGGTGTACTCTATGGTCCTGGCATAGCAGATTACGTGTTTCGCATATAAACTTGAGTTTCAACTTTAAACGCGTTTTTTCTCGAAGCCACGTTTTCCAAGTTTGCGGAAGTGCTCCTACATGCCTTAGATGAGCAATGGTTATGAAATTTGGCAGGTATGAATGGTCTTCATAAGTGGAACTAGAATTATCCAAAAATATTCAAAGATTTTTATTTTATGAACGAAAAATTGCAGAAATGTTTGATAAAAAAACTAAACGTTGCTTTCGAGCGCGCACTATTTTTTTATTTATCAAATTTTACGGATGTGAAGTGGAATATGGTGGGGAATGTAATAAGGGGAAAGATCCCGACAATGGAATCGAAGATTTAGAAAGTTATATTTTCAAATTTGTCTTCCTGATTCTGGGTCGACTTATACACAATATTGTTCAAAGTAAAAATATGCTTGATTGTTTTGCTTCAGATCACCTGTTCAGGATTTAGGACTTCCGAAAGCGTAGAATACCATCGCCAGCGCACTGACATACGTGGCTCCCCCCACTCCCAGTACCACGTTTTGTCGAACTTTGAACATGTTCCATAAAGATCGCTTAGTAAATATACCAAATTTCAACATTCTATATTTAATATTTTTCGCATACAAAATTGGTGAAAAATCGACAATGTTTGGCCCAACAAAGTAGAAATCTACCTTAAGGAGCCCAACTACCGTGACATTTTCAAAAGATCGATTTATTTGCCTTTTTCGACAGTTTATACTTTCAAAAATATACTGTAAAAATTTCAAGGCCGTATCTCTATCATTTAATCTTGCAAAAATTGATAGTTAAATCTTTAAAAGCGTTTTTCTCGAAACGAGATTTTTCAAAGTTGCTTACATTGTAACTCAGAGAGCAACTATCTCATTGACTTGAAATTTGAACTGAGTACTCTTGAATATATTCACTCTACAACGACGTAGGCTATTTTTGATTGGATAAAAATTAACGATTTGGCATTGAAAAAAAAACGACCATTTTATAGGCAAGAAAACAGACTTTTTCATAACTACGCCATTTTGTTAGATCTTCATATTTTTCGAAAATCCTGCGTCTCTGTACAAGAAATACCTTCCACTTTAACGACATTTTTTTCCTTTTTCGGTTTCAGCTACTCAATAGGCCGGAATCATGTCAGCAGTGAAGCGTCTCTGAAGGCAGCGCGCAAGTCGCTTGGATCTCAACACTTTTCTATGAAAAAATTATGTGATATAGGTCAAAAATAGCCAAATTTATTCTTAATTTTCCGAAACATTTAATTGAGTACTTTTTTCCAAAAAAATCCTAAAAATCATCCAAACTTTCAGCGTTCACACTGGTATAGCCCCTTAATGAAGCCCGGGCAGGGCTGGCAAGGTGTAACGTGAGAACTATCCATAGCTGTCATAGTATTGGGGACGCGTTCGTGTTGTTATTGGTTATTGGAACAACGATTCAACATGCCGATCAGATGCAACAGTCAAGTTCCAATGAAGACAGTATTATGAGGGTGAAGTTGGCATCGTTGGTATGCATTGGAAATGGATACTTTGGCATTTCCTTCATTTCTTCTTGCTAATTCCGCCTACAAAAAACCGGCAATTATTTTTCAATCCACTTATTCGGTGATCTACATTATAAATATGAAAAAAGGACTTTGCATAATATCAAAAATAAAGAAATTATCGTTAAAAAAAATTCGTTACGTTCCAACGTTGCAAACTTCAACACCATGACGGTATTTGGAATTTGATATTCGCTACCATATTCTTTCGAAAGTTTGATGACGTATGCAAAAATGGGATGTCCGAAGATTACGTTTAAACGTACTTTTATTTTGCCGATGCAGCTCTTCGTAGACCCTTTCGGGCTTTTGAGATCCCATCCTTTTCACTTTTCAGCCACACTTGCCACTTCACCGGTTCCTGAAAGAGCCCCCAGGGTGTTGCCAACAGCCCATTCTATCCTAACGCACTGACGTATCGCAGTTGCATAAAGACACGGACACCAGGGGAAATCTGTGCCGGTAGAGACGCCTATATTTGTGTGAGTTTCAGCTGCATTATTATCCCAAACTCCGTAAAACCTTCGCCCGCTCACAATTCGTAGTCGGCCACGGCTGAACGATCGCCCATCCGAGCGTTGACCTCGGAGAACTCTGCTTACTGTGAGAGATCGCTGCACATCACATGCGCGGCCACTGATGGCCGTGAAACGGCCTTTATATGTGCGCGCGCGTGTATCGGAAGTTTGCTTCATGCGTATGTCGGATTTTAGAGGCATGCCATATTGAGAGTTATGTGCCACCGTTATTGTAGAATAGACGTTTTCTATGACCTAAAAGTACCCATTTTCTATGCAGTTTAACCCTTAACAGTCATCGGGGGTTGAATCAACCCCAGCCGCTTTTCGACCTGCGATACATACCAGAATTTTTTTTTCGACATTTCTTTATATTCAAAATTACACCACTCTAAAATAATCGGCATGGCCTTACACACAAGGGTTGAAAATGCATTGTATTATTTTTTTTTCAATTTTTTAATTATTTATCACTGTCCAGTGTGAGAGGGCTTGATTACACCCCTAACGACTATTACGTCACAATCTGGACTGGATCTGGTGTGACTAACAAGGGTTAAGGGGTTATATACAGTTAAAATTTTCGAAAAATCGATTTTCTAAATTTTTCTCGTAATGTACATATATTTAAGTACACACACAGAAAATTTCTTGTCAATCCGGCGAATATTTTCGAAGTTACACGCACATTTGTAATGACGTGTCAGAGCGTTCGAAAGCGCTTTTAAGCTTTCAACGCGTTTTTCTGGAAACTGTGTTTTTAAAGTCGATGAGCACGATTTTTCGGAAACGGCTGAACCGATCAGTCCCAAATTTTAACACAATCTTTTCAAGTATATTTTTTAGTAATTAATTAAAGGTTTTTTCCCACCGATAAACATTTCTCATTTTATAAACAATTTAAGGCCTACATTTTTGTCAAACATCGATTTTATTTGAGAAGCCGCCATTTTGTCAAAAATTATTATTTCGCTTATTCCGTCGATCATTTACAAGATAATCTATTATATCGACGAAATATTTTTGGTTTTTTCATTTTAGATGATCCAGTCCAGAGATATCGTGCTCACCGCAAGACGCCTTTTTAGAGGTGCTCCCGGAGATCAGCTATAGCAGCTTTCAAAATAATTATTATTACAAATAAAAAAATGTTAAAATATAGTCAAAAGGTACCAAAACGTGTGTCTCGAAGGCTGATGATCTTCACAATGAAAAAAACCCCGGACTGTCAAGGTGAAATATAGTCCAGTGAAAGAGAGGAAATACCAGCAATTTTTAGCGTAGAATGTGAATTTTTAACTGAAGGTAAATGGTTGCATACTGAAAGTAACCCCAATAAAATGTTGCCCCTCAACTGGCCCCAACCTTAAGAAATAAGGGTTGAAAACTTGAAAATCGTCGTATCACGATAATTAATAGCCCGATCAAAAAATGTTACAAACAAAAGTTGTTAGGAATAATAAAATACGAATAAAGTTATGAGACGTTCAATTCCCTACCTTTGAAAAAGGCGGCACAAAAACACGAGAGCACTACTGACCCAGACAAGGACGCAGCGATATGTCTACTCCGCTTGCACACGCATCAACCCCCAATTTTCGAATAGTTTTTGTGCCGCTATTTTCAACAGTAGGAGGTTGGACGTTAGATAACTTTATCCGGATTTTATTATTCCAAGCAACTTTTGTTTGAAACTTTTTTTGATCAGCCTATCAATTATCGAGATACGGTGGATTTTAAGTTTTCAACCCCTATTTCTTCGGATTGGGGCGAGTTAAGGGGCAACATTTTATTGGGGTTACTATCAGTATGCAACCATATACCTTCAGTCAAAAATTTATATTCTACGCTAGAGAGTGCTGGGTTTCGTCTCTTTTACTGGACTAATATGAGAGATATCGGGCACCAAACTGGGTACTTGAGGTAATTGGACATTCCATACTTAGAGACCTGATATGTCACTAGAAAAAAAAATCGAGTCACATTTACTGAAGAGCTTCCTTACAAATGCTGGAGAGTATCCCGCCCTAATATTATCTAGGATTCGTTCTTGATGGATCAAGATGAAAAAAGCGCAGAGATATTCTGTAAATATGCATTTCCATGTAGGAAAGATTCAGAAAAGCTTTAGCAGTTTTCACGGCAATTTTACCCACATGGACAGACTGACAGACAAAATTTCCAAAAATGATAGCTGTTGCCTCAGAATGGTATTCTAACTTAAGGGGCTATACCAGTGTGACATTTTCAAAAAATCGATTTTTTGTTGCCTTTTTCGACAGTTTATACTTTGAAGAAAATGAGGTGAGATTTTTACACTTTCAAGATTTTTATACTTTCAAGAATATGAAATGAGATTTTTCAAATTTGCTGACATTGTAACTCAAAGAGCAATTATCCGATTGACTTGAAATTTGAACTGAGTACTGTTGAATATATTTACTCTACAATGACGTAGGATATTTTTGATTGGATGAAAATTGACGATTTAGCATTGAAAAAAACGACCATTTTATAGGCAAGAAAACAGACTTTTTTCATAACTACGCCATTTTGTTAGATTTTGACATTTTTCGAAAATCCTACGTCATTCTACAGGAAATACCTTCCAGTTTAACGATATTTTTTCCTTTTTCGGTTTCAGCTACTCAAGCGGCCGGAATCATGTCAGCAGTGGAGGAACTTTTTTTTGACGTCTCCGAAGGCTTAAGTCGCTTGGATCTCAATATTTTTCTATGAAAAAATTATGTAATATAGGTCAAGTATAGCCAAATATATTCTTAATTTTCCGAAACATTTAATTGAGTATTTTTCTTCCAAAAAATTCCTGAAAATCATCCAAATTTACAGCGTTCACACTGGTATAGCCCCTTAACCAGCTTAATTTAAGACCGAAAACCAAACATTCGGATTCTACAGTTTAATAATAATACTTATATATGTAAATGTAGCTAAATACTATTATTTTAGGACTACCGAGCGTCCGCTCGACTTTGCTGCAATTTTGACTCATCTCGAAAGGACGCTTTGCCTTTTCCCAGCCAGTGTAAGCGAACGATACGAATGCCGCGAGTTTATCGAGCTCACACACTCATTTCGGTACAATCGAGCCTTGTCATTTCGTGCATTTACGATGTGGAGCGTGGGGTGCGTGTGCGAGGGAGAGACGGAGAAAGCAAAAGAGCGGGGCTCTTCGTGATCCCTAAAAGGAGTAAAAGCGATGCAAACCTACGGCCACCTGGCTTTATAACGCTATATAATGGCTCGACAGCGTTGGACCATTATACAGCGCTGGTGCGATCCACAAACCTTCCATCATCAAATTGATGCGGTAGCACATGTAAAGTCATACGACTGCTGCAACGTACGTTGCAGTAGCGAATTCCTGGTAAATGAAATTCCGCTGCTAACGGCAAGAAAGCCGCCAGTATTTGATTTCTTGACCCTTCAAGCAAAAAAAAACTCGAGAATGTATCTCACGGTGTTCTATCGAAGAAAGGCCAAAGTCTTGATTTCTACCCTAACGAGTTCGCCAGACTATTCCTCCTTTGGGTATCTGAATCTATGGCATGAGGACAGAATCAATAAGGGGAAAAATATCGATTCTGAACAATTCGATGTTGTTACCCTTTCGTTGTCACACTGGGTCATGATGACCCGAATGTATTTTTTATGAAATGCTCACTTGACCAAAGTTGAAAATTTTCAATAATATTTGTTCACCAATTTAATTTGATTTTTTCCGAATTCCAATTAAGCAGATATATTAAAAAGTGTTAAAACTATTATACCTGATGTTTAAAAATAAAACCGACCGAAGTGTTGTTCATGGCAGGTGGATGAAATGTCATCCAGGTCAAACCAACACGGTGTGTCAAAATCGGGTCCAAAGATAAGTGTCTCAACAAAATATCGAGGAAAAAAAATACAAACGCGATCATATTTGGCGGGGCGGATTGTAGGGGGAGAGAATGCGAATACCATACGGCTCGTACAACACGTATCAAGTGCGTGAATATCGACATATAAATATAACATTAATGTTAACATCGTTGGATGTGAAATGAAACTAATTATTTTTGTAATCGACCAATTTTTTTTCAACCACGAAAATTCAATAAACCTGTTGTTCGGATTGTTATTGGAGATCTACAGAATGAATCCGCAAAAAAAGATTACGAGTGGTAAAAATAAACGAGTTAACAACGTTAAAGAATTTCCGTTGCATTCCAATGATGCAAACTTCACCATAGATAAATGGCCGTGGGCACACTTAAAAATCATATTAAAATGTGTGAAAATGGTAAATTGCGAAGTGATCGAAAAAGATCGAGTGGGAAAAGAGGTTCGAATGGGGTTCATCCCAAATGTAAATTCGGCGTAGTTCACAACGGTTGTAAACGGTAACCTGTCGTGTCGTAAATTCGCAAGGTATTTTTTTTTTTTTTTCGTCGCGTAAATAGTCGCGCGTTTCGGAACGTTATCTTCCTCCCTCTTTGGTGAGGGACTGAGGGAGAGAGAAAGAGAGGGATCCAAAATAGCGCGGGAAAAGCACGCAACACACGTGCCAACACAAGCGGTCCTCACTTTCCGGCAGACGACAATGGAGCCTGTGTAGCGCTAAACCGGAAGTGCGGATATATCGCCCGACAATAGGCGGAAAAAGTACGCGGTTAAAGTACGAAAGAGACGAGATAGAGCGATAAAGAAAGACAGATAGGTTTTAGTGGATTCGCGGGTATAGAAACGCTGTATGGCGAACTCGCTCGACTGTTTAGCCAGAGAGACCGTATAGATTCGAGCGGTCCTCGGTCCTCTTTTTTTCTAACTCGCTGCTGACTACCGCCACTCGTGTACCGAATAAATAACGCAGGTTTACATTTTTATTGGTTGAGGGCGAGAAAATGGGTAGGAGAGAGAGAGAGAGAGAGAGAGAGAGAGAGAGAGAGAGAGAGAGAGAGAGAGAGAGAGAGAGAGAGAGAGAGAGAGAGAGAGAGAGAGAGAGAGAGTGCGAACACTGCTAGGGGATGAACGATGTCATAGGGCCACCCTTATGCACAGGGCGCTGTCGAGCTGTGTCTAAAATTGGCTGGGTCACGCGTTTAAGCTTCAAATCATTCTCCTCACGTACCCCACGCACACTCAAGTACTTTCTTGAGAGACAACCACCCATTTAACGTCGAAAAGCTTATGGATAAATTTAGTCCAAAAGACATTCAGTTATTGGCAAAGTGTGACTGAGCCGAGCAATTTTCAATTTGCGCTACTAAGGGGATTCGACATTTGACAATAATTGACGTGACTTGTGTGTTCAAAGATTCATTTAAAAAAGAAACACATATTTTACTGCAACCCATTAAATAATTATTATTTCGACGAATTCTATTTTTGCGGTATAACTGTTTACGGTCGTGAATATTTTGCGCCATTATGTGCAACATAATTTTCAGGGGATTATGCCTAGATATGTATTTGAACTATCTTGAAGTCTTAAGTTTTGTGGTATTTGGCATCATGATCGAGCGATGTTTTTGGTAAATCGCGTGCTGAGGCTGTACTTTGCGGACGCAACAGCGACACGAATCACTTGGAGACGCTACTCAAGGCTGTTTTTCAACTCACAAATGTCTGACTGGGACGAAAAAAACATATGTATCATAAAGAACATCAGTTCGCCAAAGAGTAAATGTGACATGGACAAAATAAAGAGATAGGTGTAATCAACGTGGTGGCTGAAAATGAAAAAGTTTACGTAGCATCAAAGAAAAAGCTCTAAAAAGAACGAAAAAACAATTCTAAAGATCCCGGACACCGAACCATGGAAAAAGAATCTTGGGACATTATTTTCAAAGAGGACTTTAGCGGATTACCGTCACAGGTACTGATCACTGAATAGGCGGGCGGCGAGCCGATTTATGGTGCACGACCCTACGACGCACGCGTCATATCCGCTTTCCTGTTTATATTTCTCTCGGTAATCCTTTCACGTCTGTTGCTCGGAATAAATCGGTCTCGCGGATCAGCCCGAAAAATCCTGGATTCACGAAGAAGCTGGAACGCGAATCTCTTCGCCGCTTGAATACGAGAGACTGAGGAACGTACTGCATCCGAAAAAAACTGATAAAAAGAGTATAGTAAGAGAAACTACAGTTTATTGACGGGGCAATCACATTGCGGCTGACATAACTATATTATGATAGCCCTGTTAATAAACTACAGTTAGTTTTACTGCACTACCCTTCACTAAGGTTGCGCATCCCTTGAACTTTCCTCCCAGTGGACAGGTCAAACGAGAAAAGAGGGGACGGGTAAGCATAGTTACGTAATTCCGGAATGTAGAAATGGAGCAACTATGCTCTCCATTTTGATCCCCGTGGCACAATACTGCTACTGCAAGTTGCATTGCGGAATTGAATATACATCGCGAGAACATCCGAACAGTCATTTGAATTATGCACGGTCGGTTATGAAATGGATATTCAAGGAGTCTACCGGCAGCCCGAGGATTCAACCGAGATCGAATACAAAAAGAAACGGTAGGTATGCGAACCAAATTAAACGTGATAACAATAAAAGCCTGAGTGGGGTATCAGAATATCATACACCACTGTGGTGTAATACGGGATTATAATTCCTACACTGAGGATATCGTATTGCAATGACCAAAGGTACCTGGATCAAATTCCAAAATCCCTGATTGATGCCTTATTGATGCCTAAACATTCTTCCTACATCCTACAGGAAGTTCCGGCAAGGATTCAGCTGGAACCTGCATGAGTGGTCCCACTTCCAGATTCAGGATCGGATCCCACAGATTGATGCAACGCTTTCAATTCGAATTATGGTCCGGCTAAACAAGGTCCGAATTATTCCAATCAGGACCCCTGGAGGCCGTTAGCTTGAACGCAAGTGTAAAATATTAAACCTTCGTGGATCAAACCTTCGTGGATTAAAATGTAGAAACGTTTGATTCTATAGTGGGTTTTAGTAAATAAAAAACAGGTATTATTTAGTTCTTGATGAATTCAATCCGGGGACTAGCTATAAACCAATCAAGGGAGCATTACAGATGCGTTACATTGTGTCGTAACATTTCTTTATGAAGCATGATAGGCTTTGAAGCAGTTGTTTTGCTTGGTGTAACGCAAGGCCACGCCACATTTTTCACATACCGTTTGTCGTTTTGATATTTTTTTCGACTTTCGCCTACCCTACACACACATCTCGCACACTCGTATCTTGCAATATTGCGATAAGTGAACTTCGAACAAATTTTGATCCAACTGAGGTCATGTCGTTTGCATGAATTGCACTAAAAATCCATAGAACGGTTCATAGCCGCCGTGTGACATTGAGTTGAAAAAGGATTAAATGTCAATATAGGACCTTGCGAAGACTTAGATGGTTTGTTACAGAACTGTCACACGGTGCAATAAAGGGTTAATATAAAAGTATTTCACATGTATCAAGAAGTACGTAGCAGAAGTAGGAGAAAAAAGACCACTAAACATAGTTGGTAATATCAAAACTAAGTTTATCGATTCCGTACAAAAGCCTAACATTTGCTTTGTTGAAGAAAAACCACAAGCTATACTTTAAACAAAAATGGTACGACATCGCACACTGTAAGCTTGTCACTTTCGTGCGTCTTATCATCGTCCAAGCGGTATCTCAATCGCGTCATAATGTTTCACCTAAAAGCACCTTGTGGATTGCTGTACGAACTACCATATAGCATTCTTGAATCATTTAACTGTATTTGCATTAGTCAGCTCATGTCGGATATCAGCCGAATCAAATCAGTATCTGATCGTGGAACACGATAAACGTCATCGTTTCATACTTGTCACAGCCGTCATCCATGTCACGGCTCCATTGCAGTCTGGATTCCAATGGGAACAGTCTTCTTTAGGAATTCATAGAGAATCCCAATTGGGATTCCTCCGGAAGTTAAGTCTTGGCAACGAAATTTCTGCGCACGTCATAATTCATGGCTGTACTTTCTCTTCAGGGCGTTAGACGTCTACTTGTTCGGTCGATGCTTCCGCGTGTCAACGCAACGACAAACTGTTGCTCGACACCTTCCTCGCTCGAGGCGTGTGCAAAACGTTTGCTCGTCGACAAGAGCGCTTTGTGCTCGCCGAAAGAACCGGAAAACTACGTTGCAACGTGCTCAACCAACGTGTCGACGTTAACCAATACTATGGGCCTCTACACACATATGCATACACGTGCACTGTGCAATAACATATGGAAGGGCTTAGCCTGGGTGACTTTGAATATCGAATCGCGTCGCGGCTGAGCCCTTTCGTTTCAACAGCGGTCTGTGTAAAAAAAGCTGCATGTACTCACCCTCCTTGTATGCCGCAGCGCTGCTTTGTGTAATATAGACCAAAACGGCAGCGGTGCACTTCACTCGATTGATTCTTTTTTTTTTTTCGAAGCACCAACCACCAACGACCAGGTTAAGCATGTTGCCATCCCCCTTTTCCTTACCTTTCCCTTTTTCCCTCAAGTACACTTTATTCCATTTCTGGCCCCTTTCATCAATGGCTCGGGACTATCAGGGTATTCGATATATCGCAGCGATAGCTTGGCAATCGAAAGGGCGAAGGGCAAAATCGGCCAAAGGCTCGTGACCTTGGATTTAAGGGGAAAGGGCAAGAGAAGGAAAAACATTCAGGGGCTTAATTGCTTTAAGAGTGCAGGTATGATCTATACTCTCAAAGAGAACGGAAGCACAATAGAATAGTTCCCGTAAATGAACTACCGGGATATATAGTACGCGAAGATTCGTGTGCGCTACCAAAATGGCCGAAGCTAGTCGTGACTCTTGGCGCTGAGACTCGCTTTATCAGCCTTAATCTCACTTGGCTCTGTCGAGTCCTCGGAAAGCAACAGGAGAGCTTGGGGTATAGCTACGAGCGTGCACATATGGGGACGACAGAGTGAAAGAAACGTGGAGAGAAAAATGAGTGGTTCGAGTCACGCGCTACGAAGCCGGGGGAGCTGTGTACATTTTAAGGGTGACGCGACGATGGCACACTGCGTGTCGAGCGTCACTTTAAAATGCGCAATACCATATGCTAGAGGCATAACTAAGAGGGGAACGTAAAAAATGACTTGAGTGCAAACGGAAGGGGGGGGGGGCGAGTCAGACACGCATTTTCTTGTTTTTTCGAGTCACCCACTCGTTTCTCATTCTATATATTCTGGTAGCTCTCGCATAATAATCTCAAAGGCTTTTTCAGGGCCCTTTATCGGTACCTACGGAGTACTTTGCGGTAACGGAAGTCGTTGTAGCTACAGAATGCCGTATAAAACGGCGGGAAAAAGTTATCAAGCAGAAAAAGGCAGCTCTCGGCTAAAATACGTGAAATGTCTGACGGTGAGTTGATCGATCTTCGATTCCGCTCAGTAGGACGCAAAACACTCTAAGGACAATGGACAAGGTTCAATCACACTTTGCGTACTCGGGGCTGGCTTTTAACTTGCCGATTAAACCGTTTTAATTTGCGAAAGACAACTACTGTCAATCTGGATTAGGTGATTAGCGAAAATCCTGCAAAGACCACAGCGACGAAGCTTGGAAGCGATCAATAAAAAAACCTATCGTTTTTTTCTGATGTAAAAGTCGACGTATTAAAGAATTAAATGAACCCCCCCCCCCCCCCCAACTCTCTTTTCTCGCGGGTATGTAAATTTCAAGCTTAACGGAAAAGACCTTTTTATCCGCGACGTCTGTTGGAAAGAGAAACCACCGGAGTTCGGAATTCAAATTCGAATCCACGGAGAGAGCGTCCCGGTGATAGCTGGATGGAGAGACAGGTGAGGCGAAAAAAAATACCACGGAGAGGTAGAGCTCATCCAGGACTGCGCAAAGGAAAATAAAAATGGTGCCTTACAATGGCTCGAAAGGCGATCCAGCTGAGGCTCAATGCGCCTCATCGACGTTCCGACGCCCGAGCACGCGGTTCTCATTGCTATACGTAATAGTTAAATGCAGAGCGACAAAGAACAGAACGTTCAACGGTAGAAAGACCGCCAGCGATGAAATATACCGGGAAAACCGCGAGGGTCGCGGGAATTCAACGAAACTCTAGAATTTTGCTCTTTTCTGCGCGAATCATGACTATTCGTGTGTAACGCGGTACAGCAAGAGATGGAAGACGCGAACATAAAGGGAATAAAAAAAGGAGTGCGGGAATTGGAGAAAGAACTCACGTAGTGGATGGATGAGTAGATTGAGCATCGGACAAATTGAAGCTTTTTCATTTCAAATATTTTCCCGTTGCATCCAAGAGGGAAAACGCTACGTGGCATTCTTGTCCGTTCTCTCCTGTGATTTACGGATCCAATTTTTTTTCTCTGTCTACTGTCGTTGTTCCTCATCATCCGATTTGGCGGGGAGTAAAAGTTATATTCTACAGTTTTCTCGGGAAAAGCAGCGTATGTGTGGAAATAGAGCATGTATGTGTATATCTTTTTTCTCGCTATTAATTGCTTCGGTAGCCTACTCATGAGGAGATATGGAAAATATAATGATTGTAGAAAAGCATTGGAGATATGAGGATAAAACTCTAGAGAAATACGATGCAGCGTTTGTGAAAGCAATTGCCTTTTTACTGGAAACGAAGATGCCATTTCTGGTGTCTCAGTTCAATCAGAAAGAAATCTGATTGAAGGGTGTTTTTATTCAATCTCTTCTTCTAATTAGTCCTTCGTTGTTTTTTTTATTAAGAAGTGCGAGACAGATTAACGGGGAGGAAGAGAGATACAGAGAGGAGATAGCCGTTTATTCGGGACAGGAAGAACTTATTGAAGATTAACGAAGATATTGCCACTGCGTCGAGTCTTTCGTCAACTGCCAGCGTTGCAATAAGAATTCTTCTTGAATCTCGATGACAATTCACTTTTATTGCGGAGCTCCGCATATCCCTTTTTTCTTCATTTTTCCGAAGAATTGTCCGATCGTCTTCACTGCTCATTACAATAAAGTCTCTCTCATGATATTCGTATGGACGTTCGAATAAACTGTCTTACCGTGTATTTTGCCGGAGAAACCAAAGGTATGGATGTCATATGTCAAATCGTGAAAACAAAATCGGAAAGGGAGTGATCGAAAAAGGATTCAGTCCCTTCTCCAATAGCTATAAGCATTACTATGATACGATACCGATTAGTAAGGTCTCATAGTAATGATACCTTACCTTAGGTTTTATAGTAATGATACCTTACCTTAGGTTTCATAGTAATGATACCTTATCAATAGCAGTAAGTTCACATTTACCCATTTCATTCCTGGAAGAGAAGGATGAGCAGGAGGGAAAGAGAGAATGAAGGGTTGGAAAAGTGCAGAGCAAGCAAATGCAAGAGGACAAGAGTGTGGTGGCACGGTAGACCGGATTTTGGAGTTCCACATTTCGAAAACTCTTTATTAGAAGGAAGATTTAGAGCCGACGGAGCTCCAGGGATAACTTTTGACAGGACGACCATCTGCAGGTACAGCAGCTCTACTCTAGTAGAAAGAGAAGTAGAGAAACGGCGACAGAAAGGAAGCAGTGAGGGAGAGAGAGAAAGAAGCATTACCTTCTCTTCCTGTCTCACTCCTGGCTGAAATTCGCTGTGAAACTGCACACTTCCGCCACCATATCGAGCAAACGAGAAGGTGGACAGGAAACAGAGCCTAGTCTCCGACGGATTATGGCCACAAGTGAGAGGTTACGACTTTTAAAATGAATCGTCCGGCTGGCGTCGCGAAAGATATTGAATTTCTGAGCCGACAGCTTAGAAACGGCTCGAACGGTCGTCTCCCTATAAGATCCTAAGCGCTTTATACGACATTCGTCCGATGTAGGACTTGCAACGACATCCGAGATGTTGGGAAAATACGAGAAAGCGATTGAGACCTTAATCGTTTAATAAAAGCGTCTCACTGGTCACGTGGATCAATTATTAAACGACGACGTACCATTGAAGGAACGGTGAGGTGATAAAGACGTCAACATCCAGTTGAAATTGGATTACCATTCTCGGTTTCCATTCATCCAATCCCAAATATCCGAAGGGGTTGATCACAGCCTCGTATATTTTCATTACTCTGCGTGCATCCCTGCATGTACTAATACTGACATACGTTAGCAGGTTTAATAACCGTTAAAAATAATCGTTTGCTTCCTTTAACGGAATCTTCTTCAACAAAGGTCTGTCGGTTGTAACTAGGCGAGCGACTGTGACCAAAAGGACTTTTATTCTAGAAAGTAAAGGGAAAAATGTAAAATGGCTAGTAAACGAACAATCCACAGATTGTTTTTCTGATAGCTCCGTCAAGTGAATTCGTTTATAAAACGCATTCTTTGTAATTTCCTAAAAGGATATATTATTCTTGAACGCGAAATAGATAGAGAGCTGAATCATCGGGCTGTAGATTCCAAAATAAGAGAAAAATCGTCACTCGAGCAGATTTCGGAATACCATTCAAGAAATTATTTCTGCGTGAGCATTAAAACGTGACGACATTTCGCTGTTCGACTAACATCTTTCGAAAATCCTGAATGTTATCCCGAGAGATCGGAGGCGACCGTGAAATTTCGTGAATTACCCAACTGCTGTCATTGTGCCGTATTTGCCGCTAATATCTCTGTAAGCGATAGAAGGGAGGGTGCAAAGCATGACTGTGCCTATGGGCGCCAGTAGCACAGAGGGGAAAATAACCGTAAATCAGGAGAGAAGCTCATTTTGCCCGGGAAACACAATAGTTCCCAGCGATACTAGGCCACGAAACGAGCCTCTCGCATTTCGGCTGTTTTATCGTAATACGATTTACGATCGGTATATAGAGCCTACTGTCCATTTTGCTCTTTCCCCACGTTTGTACATACGATCCAGCATACATGTATAGCCGAGACAACGGCAGATCAACCCCTAGATAATACGCAACCATTCCCGTTGCTTCGATAGTCCACTCTTGCGGATTCACTTACACGTCATCGACCGTTCTGCCCTTAGCCACTTGACAATTCATCACCTCGGGGTCGTACAATTGTGAAAATCCAACCAAGCGCTGCTATTCCTTACCTGTAACAAATAAACAACAAATCATCCGTTAGACTGGTTACTCCTGATATTTTTCACGAGGTGCTCGACGAATGGAATGAATGAAATTGTACATTGAATATCTGTATGGGCAAATGTCTTTGGTGAAGGGAATAGAGAATTCATGATTGAAGGACGTTTGCTGCAGGTATCTTTTTTCCGGTATCGCTAGGCAATTGAAGCAGTCACTTGTGGAGAGGCAATTGGAATTGACAATGATCATATTATGACGGTACTATATTGAATACGATGCGTGTGTTCGTTGTAGTCGCGCATCTTTCGTTCGATTGAAAATGACGTGTATGTAGCATTCATAGACCACGAGATCATTGTATCACCATTAAGCAGTTCTGACTCACTGTCATCACGTTTGTTCGTCGTGACCAAGACATTTGTGCATCATCAGGAATATCAGCTCGAGTTTAATCGCTCCGCTTTACTGCTGCACAAATAGGTGGGTCACGGATCCGTGTCCAATCAGTTTATTCTTATCCGGCTGACGAGAACGCCGGAAAAATCACGTCCGACCGCACATAATGTAATCTTTCGGCCTGGCGACATCACTCATTTAATTTCCACACTGTGAATTTTCACATCCGGGTTATGCAGTCATGCTTCGAGAAGGTCCATAAATGGAAATGCAAGGAAGAAGAAAAGCTATCGATGAACAATGATAATGGGCAATATATATATATATATATACGCGCGCGCGTGTGTGTGTGTGTGTGTGTGTATGAATAAAGGTGAAGAGAGTTGATCCTGACATGACCGCATATATAACACGTCGGGTTCTCTAAGACCTCATCTTTCATCCCAGAGGACACGTTCAGCCACCAGAATGTACATGCAAGCACGTCCAGAGCGAAGAGAGTGAAGATCTTGGCTACAGCATCAAAGCTCGCGGAGGAGAGACACAATGGTGGAAGGTCCTGGCCACAGGACTAGAGTCCTTTCTCAATTTTACTAGATGGGTCTCGGCGGGAAAAAACGAAGAGGGAGGGAGATGAGAAAAATCGATAGATGAAAGAAAGAAAGACAGCAAGAGAGAGAGAGAGAGAGGGGGGAGGGAGAGGATCTTTCGCTTCGTTTTTGCTCCAAAAGTACGCCGAAAAGAAGGTTCAGTCCTCGCTCGCACAACTACACGCTTCAGCTAAGGGAGATTAATGGAGAAAGCAGAAGGAGAAGAGAGGTCGAAGAACTCTTCCGTTTTTCATGATGTCAGCCAGACTTGCCTCGCGAGCACAGTACGGTTCTCAGTAGGGTGAAGAGGCCACCAGGCGTCCGGTGTCGAATTAGAATTTAATTCCTGATCCCGTGGAGCCGTGATATAGGTGCGAGAGATCGCGTCTCTCTTCCACCCTCTACAACTGCGATTTCCCATTATTTTCATCCCCCATTCCACAGATCTACCGCAAACACAGCGCATTTCCTTCACTTCTTCAGCGCCATGCCTCTCTTTCTTCTGCTCGCGATCACTCTTCTCTTGTCTTTCTCACGCTCACACGCATCTTCCGCACTTTTCCAACCGAAAGCCGGCGTCTATCTTCCTTCTCAAACCCGCGAATGACACGGAATATTCTTTTCGGTTCTGGGGGATGCGTGGGCGAATGGAAGCCTGATGAAAATCAAATTCACCTAGGTCCAGGAAGCCAGGCGGACGAGGCGAGAGAGAAAGAGGGCGTGCGAGAGAACATATCGTTGGATAATCAATTGCACTCGTAATCACACGTCCGACTCACCAAACACACTAGCAAAATAGGATCTTGCAAAACAGCGAGGATCGCGGCTGAGGAATAGCCCCCAAACATGTGCACCACCGTGCACAACTTACGGCCAATCGAATTGATGCTAACGGACATCGTTGTAGATGTGAATGCACACATTCTAAGGCCTTACTGTTGCCCGTATACCCTTTATGGTTGATGCGAGATTGTAGGGGATCACGTCGTTGGTCTATATTTTTGCGAAGTTCGCTTGCCTCGGAAAGTTTACGCAAACTTCCGGGAAACTGTACTGCCTCCATTACTGGAAGACATGCTCTTGCATATTCGGATGAACATATGGACGCAGCGCGACGGTGCATCACCCTATTATACTCTGTATTCAAGGCAAGTGATAAGTGAGATTTTGAGATAGGACGAGCCGGGCCTGCACCTTTGCCACCTCGTTCGCCAGATCTAGCACCACTAGATTTCTTTTTATGGGGTTTTGTGAAAGAACACGTCATGGCGGTAACACCTTTCACACCTGACGATATGAAAGAAAGAATACGCCGAGAATGTGTCCAAATTACACCGCAAATGTCGGTTGAAGTTAGACGATCTTTTCATTAGAAAATAAACAAGTGTTCGAAAGTCGCGGGTCATTATTTCGAGCATCTTCTGTCGATTGACCCACACCAATGTTTTTAAATCGTGTAATTATTCCGACTTGATTCGATTTTTCGACTTCGTGCTTTGCGTGACTCGAATGACCTTGTATAGATCACTGAACTCCCCTCAACGTCAGTAATGATGTCATCGAAAACATGTATGGTGCGATTTAAAAAAGTGGAGTTAACCTTGACGTAGCTTTGGTGCCTTCACCGAAAAAACATTACGATGATTCCGGATGACGCCCTTCTTGAGGAATACAACTTTCATCTGTAACTTTCTTAGATATCACCAATAGTTTGAGTACTATGGCTATGTAACACTTTGAATGCCCTACCCTTTATATCATCGCATACGCGGTATGTAATAACTTTACTGAGTTCTCGTTACGACGTCAGCCTCGCAATTGCTTCGCTCGAAGACGCAAGGCCATCCAATTATCGTCGTTCCTTTCGCCTTGACTTACAATGCGCCACACTTTCGTGCATCATCGCCGATAGCACGGCTATTCAGTTCTTTCACTTTTTGTACGATTCCTCTCCGAGCGGAAGTGACTCAAATTACAATGCACACTCATCATCGATAATGGTGTGTTGCGTGACACATAGTGGATTATTCGCGCGTCGTTCCGTCAGCAACTAGCGGAAGTTTCGATACGGTAAAAAAAAAAAGAATCAAGAATAGGAACGTGACGAATCCCGCGAGCTCGTAGCTCACAAGAGGCATCACTCTTGCCTGCAAATGCCATGCCACGGTGTTCTTTTTTTTCTATCTACAAGTTCGGTGTTATTGCGATTTGTAATTAATGTTGTACTTTGCGGAAGAACTTTTGATAAGAGGACAAAACAGTGTTCACACACCCAAAAACCGTTTTTTTTAGTTTGTCCGTTCGCCCCATTTGCACGTACCTGGCATGAGAAGACCAGGTGTCGAGGCAACGAACCGAGAAGAAAGGAATAAAGCACCCAGCAATACTACCACTCTCTTTCCATTTCGGTTCGTTGAATCGATTCATACACATTCATCCCGAAGGCTATTGGACACGCCCACGAAAACAGGCAGATTGGGTGTGCGTTTTTCCCCTTTTTTTTGGCAAATCCACAACACCCTTCGGGGATCTATGCCTATATCACATGTTTCGTGCAGGGGACACTAGACGATCTGTACGACGAAATTTGGGGCCCCGATGAATCTATCTCGCAGCAGGGACTTCTAACGTTACGGAATCGAGTTGTTGCGTGAAAATTCGTTAGCTACGGAGCAGAACGTTGCCCGCCCTCTGCATATGTCAAGGATGGTGTGCGAAAAAGGGATACTTCGCCGGGGGCAGGATTAGAGAGGATGATAGACAGAACGATAGAGAGAGAGAGAGGAGGGGAGAGGATGAGAGAGAACGACAGATCACACTGTTTGTACCGGCAAGTGCATGGACGAGGCTGGCAAGATGAAGCAAAAAATGAGCAACCATGAGGGTGCCGTCGGATGTTTCTTATCTTCCTTACAAATCTTTGCTCAAGCCCTTTGCTCGCATCTCTTTATTTTCTCTTTCGTTGCCGATCTTCTTTATTCTTGTTTTCTGCTTTTTATCCCCCGTCGCTCCTTCTTCTTTCTCCCTATCCCTTTCGCCCTGTCTTATCTTGATCGACGTCGCTTGCCACCTCGTCCGTCGTACGTCTTTATTCGTACCACATGCGGCGAACGAAAGCCTCATGCGCTACATACTCGAATCGCCTTTTCCCCGCCCTTTGCTACAGGTGTAAGACGCAGTGCCGAACGAAAATCTGCTGTTTCTGGAAAAAAAACGTTGCAGTTCTTCGTGGATTCGAGACAGATATATGCATTAGGTCCATGAAGACAGAGCAACCATCGAAGAAGCGTGGAACGTTGAAGGGAGAAATAGAATTAGCAGAAGGCCGAGAGGGAACGGGACCGAGCGGAGGTTTCAGATCGAACAAACAGATCTCACGGAAACCGGGTCGCTATGAGTTATGGCTGATTGAAAAATCAAAATCTCCCCGGACCTACCGAACTCTGCCGCTTTCTCTCCCGCTCTCCTCTCTGCTTGCATACACTCTCTCGCACTCTCCAGCTTCCAGAAATATTTTAACTGAGCCGGAGCCAAGTTTCGCCGCTTGGCTTTTTTGGCATCGGGAAATATGGGACCCGTGATACATATCTCTAACGGACGAGAAATATACAGTTATATGAATTTTCATCCCAGTCATATTTCGAGGGGTCTCTCTCGTTAGTGTGCAACGAGAAATGAGCCTCTTCTGGTGATGCCTGTTAAACGAGACGACGATTATGAGTTATTTGTAATTCTGAATCGACACTGGTGGATGGGGTCGGTCGGGGTTTGGCTCCGGCGGTCCTTCGAGTTAAACAGCATTGTGCATTCGGCCAATGCTCGGAGTGGTGACCGCTTAGCCGTGCACCAGCTGGGTCATCAACCAGTGAGCGGAAGACCAATACTTCTGAGACCTTGGTGTAGATACTCGAATCAAAGTCTGTGCACCGGAGAATCATAAGAATATGGGGCCGCCCCTACCGTTACGGATTTTCCACAGTTTCCCCATACTCACGGCAAATGTGGTGTAGTGTAGCTTAAGGGACCATGCCAGTGTGAAAAGCTTCAGCCTTTCAGCAGGCATTATTCGAGGAGAAGGAGGGTCCATTGTATGGGCCAGGTATAGCTGATTAGCAGTTTTTATGGTAAATATCATTTTATATTGCAAAAATCGATAGTTTAAACCTTTAAACGCGTTTTTCTCGAAAAGAGATTTTTTCAATTTGCTGAAATTGTAACTCAAAGAGCAAATATCCGATTGACTTGAAATTTGAACTGAGTATCCTTGAATATATTTACTCTACAATGATGTAGGATATTTTTGATTGGATGAAAATTGACGATTTGGCATTGAAAAAGCGACCATTTTATAGGCAAGAAAACAGACTTTTTTCATAACTACGCCATTTTGTTAGAATTTGATATTTTCCGAAAATCCTACGTCATTCCACAGGAAATACCTTTCAGTTTAACGACATTTTTTTCCTTTTCCGGACTACCTATGCTGCTTCATTGTATGACGTCACCAGTGCCAACTTACTGTAGCAAAATGTTAACGATGTGTATGAATGAATATGGCGAATATGTTGAAGTGTTCGGTAGAAAATTATTATTTACATATATGTTCATGTCAAGAAGTTAGGATTATCAGAAAATTAATAATTTATGTTTAAAAATCTTGTTAAAAAAGCGACGAGTTTTGGCAACTCCGCACGGTTCTCTCGTAATTCGAGGCTGTTAAATTGACTACACTGACTGTCTCAGGTCACTGTTGTGGTACGCACGTTTTGGGCTGATCGGCGTTTTCGGAGGTTATGTCAGCGCAAAAGGAGGCAGCAAATGATTGAAAAAAAAAGATGAGTTCGCCGTAAAGTTTTCGATAGAAAAGACGATTTGTCAGTGCTCGTGCCTACTAGCATCGTACTATGCTCACCGAAGCTAGAACACTAGGAATGCATCATAACAAATAAATGAATAAGTTCCCCTTACTGGTATTTGACTTTAACGTATTAAAAATTGCCGCACTAAGTCGTCGATTGATTCTGCTATTTTCATAGTTTCAACGTTGCTACATTTTAATACATACGTCTTAACAAGTCTCACTTTTTCGTAAACTGATCCCATATTTACCATGAATTCTCATTAACTCCATTGGTTCCCTGTCGTTTTTTTTCGGTAATATCATTTCGTACACCATCTTGCACACCATATTCCTTTTTTGTCTCACTTTCTTCATATATGCAGAAGCAATAGGCGAGGAACTGAAATGGTAACGACGTTGCCCCACACAACCAACGCGATCAAGCGGAGTTTAATGTAAAACTCAGAATTCAATATCTAATAAACGAGTGGTGAAATCTTCGTTCTCATTTTGCTAGTATATCCAGTAAATATACCGCAACTAGTAAAATTTTCCTTAATATCTATCCACCCGATATTCTTAAGCAACAACCTTAATACGGCTGCGGATGTAACGGAAGTTTGGGTACATTAGCGAAGTGCGGGTAGGGATTGATAGGAAGGGTTCAATTGGGAAGAGTAATACGTAAAGACCCGCAAGGGTATACGTTGGAAGTCAGGAAATAATATAATATTCCTAATTCTGGTGGAACTTTAATGGATTAATGGTAGATGTAGGAATGTGTCTCTTGGAAGCGCCCAGAGCTGGCTGTGCAACCAATGTGCAGTAATGTGCAATGCGCACACCCTCACTATATCTATATACATCAGGCTGTGTATGCGAGGAAAATACATAGGCAAATCTTCCATCAGTGTTCTTGTTTTCCTCTCTCTCTCCGTCTCTCCCGCTCTCCCTTTCCTTTCTCTCTCTTTCTATAACGCGCGCTATCCTGTATGCGAAACATGCTTCCGTGCACAATATCTGTATGTGCATTACGGGGCGGCTGCTGGTATCCACGATGATGATTCGAGATAGTCACCGTAGTAGCTCTGCGCGAATCCGGTTATCTCTTCGGTGCCTGATTGGCCCAACACTCTGGCCCCGGATCCCGCACCACGCGCGCATATACACAAGCATATTCCATCTATCTATTTATCGCAGCTTCATCCCTTCACTCTCGGTTTTCTCCTCACTGTTCACAAAGCCTTCGGCTCTACACACGGGCTTATAGATGAGTGTCCTCGGACCCGCGTAACGTGTACATCCAAGTTACTGTATCCCACCGAGCAAGTCTTTTGATGTGCTGTGATTTCAATCCAGTTATCCGGTCTCGTACGTACAGTTCGCTCGATCTCTCTCTCTCTCTCTCTCTCTCTCTCTCTCTCTCTCTCTCTCTCTCTCTCTCTCTCTCTCTCCCTCTCTTTCTGTCTCTCTCGTTTTTTCTCTCTTTCAGATCTGTACGTCTCTTCATTCCCTTTCGTACGGCCCATTCGACCGGCATAAATCGCCGAAGCGTGTATCTACGCTTCATCTCTCTCTGGTGCTCTCTTCTTCCAGAGGGAACTACACGTAATACAGCGTATCAGAGAGACAGTCTTATTTATTCATACCGAGCGAATTGGTCACGCTCCCATAACTTTTTAGCCGCCTGAATCTCGAGATCGTCTGTGCCCCTCGAACCGTTTGACGGTAATCCAACATTGTGCCGTAGACTTGATGAAAAGTTCGAGATATGGTGTATTCCGAGCTTGATGTTCAACTTTGATACTGCAATCAGGATTGATCCATAAAATAACGCGTTCACTTTGAAACCTAATGAAAAAATGGCCAGCCTTTCGTTTTTGAAAAACATGTCGCCACCAGATACAGGACGGAAAGAGGCTTTTGTAAAAAAAAACTCGCAAGGCTGGAGAAAAAAATGCAGGGTACTTTGAAAGTTTTTATGGATGCAAAATATGCGATGAAAACCCGGCGACTCGTTTCAATGCACTTCGAAATCCTGTACAATAAAAAAAAATCCATTACTCGTGCACGAGCTGGCAATTTTTTTGGTAACGTGTCATAGAATGACTGGGTGTGCCATATCGCCCACACGTATGTCCACAGAAAGAGCGACCATTTTTTATGATGAAAGCCCATTAAGGTGTCCCGACATCCATTAGAGACTCAAAAGGAGATCCGTGTAGCCGACACTGAGCGGGAAATAAAAGGAAAAAAACAGGAACATCTAGTGAAAACGTAGAGACGCAATATTCCAAAGCTCCGCGGAGAAAAAAAACCTCCCGATGATTCCAAATATAAATTAGCTTCGCATTTGTCAATAACCCTGCTTTCATCTTTTTCCATTCGAAGATGGTTGACACGCGCGTTTGCAACGCTACGAGGGACACTCAAATGTTTTCCGATGCCGTTTAATAAGATGACCCTTGGGGAACTTGAAATATCGCACGCTAGGTCGGTGACCGAGCGCATACGCGATCGAATTGTACGACCCGAAGATCCTCACTCTGTGTATTACGCAAAATAGATGTTTTCCTTATCGGCATTCCCTATTGCAATATACCCTTACCGTGTAAACGTTTTTCTGCTGTGCCCTTTACATTTAGGTAACACAAGAGCAGACGACGTCCTCCACAAAACCCTGAACGAGAGGGGTAATGAAATTCGCCTATGCAACATGCATTCGCCACGCATTTTCATGTGCAAAATCTCTCCATCTCCCCGCTTCTCTTTCGGTCTCTTCTTCCTGTCTCGATGCATCCATCCACCTTTTTACTCCGCTTTTACACCCTCGCCAAGCGGCAGTATATTTCGTACTTATACTGTACTGTCGAGGGTGAATTATCAAGCTTGATACACCCTACTCGGCGATCTATCATACCCCGCGGAACATACCAACAACCAGTCTTTCTCTCCCTCTCTCATTCGCCATCTACGAATTCATATAACTTATCCGTGATCTATGAAGTATCGTCGAAATTGTCGACCATTTATTTCACGTGGTCCTTTTAATTCAGCATGTCGATTTTTCACTCTCTCCGTCTCTTTCTCGTTGTCTTCCTCTCGCCCTATCTCTCTCTAGTGCTTCGGCAGTATGCAGGATCTTGCGCATCTTCTTTCGATGTAGAGGACTACGGAGGCGGTTAGGGGACACTTCCCTGAGTGCTATTTATTCCTCGGGGGCTGACGTCACGAACGATAAATTCTTCTACCTCTCCGTGGGAAGTTCCGCGCAGAATGACAGAGGGTGAAGGACCAGGAAAAGGACGAAGAGGGGGTAAGAACGAGAAAAGTAATAGTTCCCGGATTAGGGGATTTTTATGCTAATATCCCCTATGTACGGCCACCAGAATTGCGGATACCGAAACTTCCTTTCCTTTGGGATAAAAGAGACACATCGTTGACTCAATTTTTTTCTTTCATTTTGCCTCTATGGCACGTGCACACATGCGATAAAAAAGTGACCCTCCACCGATGACTCGCAAAGTATCGCCACTCCTCGCTGACATGTTCCCCAATGGAACTACAACGAATTCAGGAATGTTCACTAAATTCGCCTCTACAACCTTTTACCCTCGTAGTTCGGAAATTCACGACCCCATGGATATTCGAGTGGATGACGAAATGAAGCGAGCAAGAGAGAATCGAATCGTTAAAAAATACATGATTCACCGCAGAGAAACATACCGAGAAAAGATGGGGAGTAAGATTATTCTTGCCATTTTATTTTTTCACCAATAGGCGCGTAACTTGCACTGGCTAAATATGCGCGGGCTTATTTATATGTAGATGATCGGAATATATGATGAGAGAGAAACGAAAAGAGATGTGAATAAGGGGCGTATCGCATTAGGCGAGTTGCACAATCACTACGACTCAATCCGCTCTTTCCCTGGTGCCCTCCCCCCAGCAGTACTACCAATCGGCAATCTACAATCAAATCTTGGCGCTCCATCCAAGTCCACTCCAGAACCTTGCTCGTGCGACGCGACCCCTTTATTTGCCTTCCTATCCTAGCGTAGAGAAATCCTTCACGGCGTACAGCACCCCTCAAAAGTCTTCGGAAAGTTCTTCAAAAGGCTATGTCAAATGCGAACCAAGATTCATTTCTACGTACAAAGCTTTTCAGTAACTCGAATGTGTATCGAACTGGAAAGTGACCAAGTTATTTTCAGAGACAATTCAACTGCATGAGAAGTTATTTCGTAAAATGGTTAATGTTGGTGCCATTGTGCAATGGTAACAATTCCAGCATTTCTAATAATCCTGCAACTTGTTAAAATCGAAAATACGGCTGTTACTCATTTTCGGCATTGTACCCTGAAGAAAAAGTGAACGATGTCATTTTACGATTTGTGGAATTGAAATAGCAAAACGGAAGCCAATAGATACGGACGTTCGTATGGAAGTGTTGCGGTATGAAAATTTCAAAGCTTCACACTTTTCCTCGTGACGATACACCCCTAATTGGCTATTCTCAAATATCTTGACTTTCGTGAGTGTCAAAGCATTTTTGAGTGGCATTGTACATACGCGTATGAAAGAGACACGCGAGGATGGTAGGCATTTGTACGAAGTGTACAACGTACGAAATGGGCCAAAAAGGAGAGACGAGGCGATAGAGAACCTGAAGCGCCGTACAAAAGGCGTCAGATGTCACTGAGGTTCTCGAACCCCCCGTAGTTACATCCCCTAACCGAGCTAATAAGCGACCCTAAAATGTAACTGTACACACACACATACACACACATACACACACGTGTATATATGCATAAAGTAACCGACGTGTGCCCTCCAGAATGCAAATCGATATACGAGAGCACTGGGGGATAGTAGTTTCAATTCATATTTGGTATGGTAATTGGGCCGAGAATAATTGCCCTACAACGAAATACGAGAGAGGGTCAGGGGAGAATGTCCTTCTTGCACGTTCCCTCCATCGCCAGGGTATTCCCATGGATATTGCAAATGCTCTGTACAAATGTATACATACACATTTGACGATATATATGGGCGTCGAGAGAATCTTGAAAACGTTCGCCATGTCCCCCTTTCCTGGACGGGAGAAGGGCAGGAGAGAGAGGGTTGCCACTCGATTGAGGCTGGCTGAGCAATCTAGAAGTTTTTTCTATACACAACGCAAGGATGCATTAAGAGAGAGAAAGAGAGAGAGAGAGAGAGAGAGAGAGAGAGAGAGAGAGAGAGAGAGAGAGAGAGAGAGAGTTGAGTAGCAAATCCCCAGGAACCTCAGTAATATAAATCGACCGCAACGTGTCCAGCCTCAAGGGACTTTGCTACTCTCATCCGCTAACCAAGCGTTATAACTTCGCCATACGAGTTATAGCACGTGGATATTTGGCGAGCTCTTGATTGATGCTGCGGTTTTCGAAGCACCAACGACCATTCGATAATAAATCGAGACCGAGAACTGTGAGCACACGTAATGTATCGATTCGATCCTATCGTACACAGGTATACATTGGCTCGTAAAACATTAAAATCATCTCTCGACATTGGTGCTGCGCGTAGGAATGAAATAATAAGCCAAAATTACCGACATCGGCGATATTCATAGCTGATTCACGTTTGCATAGTTGACATTCACTTCCATTTTTTCTGCTTCTATCGGAATACACATTTGTAGCAATTTACAGTGGTTTTTTTTTTCATTTCAAGTTTCATCTCCATTCGTGGTGTCGAAACTTGTCATGGACCTGAAATAGGGCAACGCCCTTGCGGGAAATTTGTGTCATTTAAACTCATCCCCCTCTCGTTGACAAATAGTATTGACTCACGGGATTTTATTACTATATACTGGAGACTTTATTCGTACAGTAATGGAGGCGATATCCCCGTTGGGCGTAACGACCCACTACGAGACTCTTTCAGTTTCACTCCCTTAGACGCAGTTCTATCGATATTACCGTGGTACACCCCTATTCCCATATATATATATAGCCCTTGTGTCATTGTTTCTCCCTTCGAAAAAAACCCTTATGAATTCTTCGCCGCCACGTAACGCCCGATATAACGGACGACATGCCTTGGGGGTCCCAAATGGCCAACCAGGGTGATACAAAAGTACAGCACTTAAAGTGGATTATGCGTCGGAATAGATCGTAAATATTTAAGTATTAATATGTCAAAATTAATATTGCTGAGCTCGGAAGCGAAACGGTAATAAGTAAAAAGATGCAATATGCATACTACTATTATTATTTAATTTTTGCAATGATCGAGCGAAATTGTATTTTGTTTATAGTTAATTAACGTAATGTCAAAATCATTACTCTTGAATAACCATGAAAAGATCATTTTACATCAGCAGAAAGTTAGATTCGAAAGCAATTGTTCGAACACAACGAAATCCAAATTTGCATCGTTGGAATGGAACGAAAGTTCTTTGATGACGCATTTTTTTGTTGTTTTTCAACATTTTACAGAATATTTTTGTGAGATTTATACATCGTAGATCTCTAAATAATTATCTCAGAAAATGGTTGAGGGATTCGTGCAGGCAAAATCTGCTAAATTCAATTAAAGGAATTAACAAAGAAATCTATTTTCATTGTGTTCCAATGATGCAAACTTTAATCCCATTAACTCTTAATGTAAACGTCATTTTCCAATTATTTTAAGCATTGCAGCATTGGAACCGAGCTCAATATCCTAATAAATTTATTATACGACCTATAAACGTCATACTCCGTAACGGCGGGCATTATCCCGATTATTATATTTTTTTCTTATTTACACCGCCAATGGGGTGGGCGCCTGATAGATTTGTCGAATAGCTTATCGTTCGCGGGAGGCTTTCCGTAGCGGTATCGGCGCACCTCCCTCGCTTGTGTACCTAAATATTTGAGAATATATTGCGGTTGCAGATGTACCTTCGGAGCCCGAATAGTTAATGTTAGGGAGAGTAAAATCCCGGATTCGTTCGAAATCGATGATATTATTCGGAGAAGTATTGAGACTTAAAAATGCAATTATTATTAAAATTTTATAACGGAAATGTACATACGCGTATACTTCATTACGAAGAGCACTCTATTTTTGAGACTACCCGATGCGAAAAGCGAGAGAGAACCGAATATATCGTTTATTCGATCATGTGCTTTTCAAATAAGATTAATCTCCATAGCAGTGACAGTTGGGCAATGGAAATTTAACAAGCATCCGTGTCGTTTATCGCATTTGCCGGGCTCCCGATAAAAGTAAGCATCTTTTTTAGCAAACGGATATTCGAGAAAGGTTGAACTTTACGACGGGAATTTTGTGACTGGAATAATTGCTGGATAAGCCACACGGGAAAAACGGTATCTGTTCCATTGGGCTGTATACGTGGATATTCTTTTAAAGCTAATAAGACTGGATCTTTGGAAGTCGCTGACCGCTCGGGAAAAAGCTCGTAAATATCTATCAGTGAGTTTGTCAACTCGTAAAGCGACGAAGTTGGAGTGGCCGAGCACCAATAGACGGTCTCGAGACTCCCTTAAAACGGAGTTATGTATAAACTGCGAGGTAAACAAGTTAAAAGGAACGGCATGAAATCACTCGAAGAAACAATTTCACGAATAAACTCTTTTCCTTCATTTCGCTCGCTCCACTGTCGCTTTTTCAAATAAATTCCAGATATTTTTCTCAGAGATAAAAGACAAATAAGGCCAAAATAGATCGAGGAGTAACACAAGAAGCGTAGGAAAGCGAAGACCAATAGAACCGAGTAGCGTTTTAGCGATGGCGTCGCAATGTCCGATAAAACGAAACTTGAGCGTCTAATCCCGTTGAGGGTTTTTCACGACATTCGATTAATCTTGTGTTTCTCCTGCGCCCACTGATACACCCAATAAACACGAAGCCATTTTTTATCCTCCGAAAACTCGGCGAAAGCCTCGATTTGTATAGGCGCAGCTTATACACAACGGCGGAAAAAGTTGACGACATTTTCTTCGCTTAAAGGGTTACGGGGGTTTGAGAATTTGAAGAAATGATTTTTTTTTAAATTTTATTATCTGATAGCACGATATGTCTAGAATATTCTCCCAAAGTTTTAAGTCAATCGGAGTAAAAGTCTAGGAGAGAGAGGGCCTTTGGGAATTACCCCCGTTGGGAAAGACCGGACGGGAGTGACGCAGGTATATCGCATTTTTCTCAAAACACTATTTTTGAAGTCGGTGGACACGATTTCTCAAAAATTAATGCACTGATCTTATTGAAATTTTGCACACTTCTTCAAAATAGCATTGACTAGTGATTGAACGCAAGTTTTTTTTTCCATTACAACTAATTTTACGAGGCTACACGTAGTGTAAATTGTACCAAAAATTGAACTATTTTGCATACAATTCTGCCAAAAATTCAAAGTTCATTTGTTTTAATCCTTCGTCTAATCACAAGTTATACTTACCTACTAACAGAAAAAAATAGATTTTTTAATTTCAGGTAAAGCTATCATGAGTTATCCTGACCACCACGAGAACACTTTTTTTAGGGGTCTCCAGCAACCAGGTATCACCGGCTGAATTTCCCAAATTTTTTAATGAAATTTTCTCTAAATATTGTTGAAATGTTGCTCTTTTATGTGCTTACCATTTTGAATAAAACAATTAATATATTATATATTTTTTTAATAGAGAAAATATTTTTTTTTGCCTCAAAGCCCACGTAACCCCTTAATAGATTATGCCCAGTTGTACCAGACGAAAACCGCTCATATTTGGGATTTTTTGATAGAAAATTGTGAAGATCAATTTCTACAAAAATTGGGTATTCGAAAAAGTATCATTTGAAAAACGCTCTGTAACTTTCATGTGTAAGGATATTCAATTATAATCGATTTACAGCCAATGGCCGGAAAGCACCTTTCGAAAACGTCTTTTGCGGCCAGCAATGCTCTTCTGAAATAGATGATCTATTATAAAAAAATCGAACAGATTTCCTTAGTATATTAGTTTATCCTGTTATTAGACAACGAATTTTCGAAACATAAAATTTAAAAAATTGCTCGTGCTCAAAGAGTTATGGATTGTGTGAAAAAATAGCCATTCAAATACTATATTTGTACATCTATAGAAAGCCCTAAAACGTTCATTAAGACCGATACAGTAGTTTTTGAAATATTTTGAACGCCGACTTTGTAAACGTACTGTCGAGAAAAAAGCGCTTAAAGTTTCGAGCAACGGTACGAGCATTTCGACGGGCGTTAACATAACAGGCTATAAAACTGTCAAATTTCATCCGTTCACCTTGACGTTTTCAGGAACCATTTATAAGATGATATACTACCAAAATGTGTTTATTTTGAAAAAAAGTGATTTTTCGACTTTGACAACCAGCCGTAATCCCTTAAGTTACGTGCTTCTTTCATTGAATCCCAATTCTCCTAAAGATACGGCTATTATGAGTCAGCGTTTTTCGCAACAAGTCGAACAGCGAAGACCCGAGGGGCTTGACTCGTCCGATTTTCTCGATCGGTCAAATCTCCGGTGTGTTCCGTACACGCCAGATTTTCTCGTCGTAATATCCAATGGTGCATTAACCCCGAGGTCCGCGATAGAAACGAAGGGGAAAAAAGTATACGTTAACTCGATCCTGGCACGAATCCACGTTGTTACCGTGGGCCAATAAATGGAGCGTAACGTCATTCAAGATTGAGCGTTGAGTCAGATTCACCGGCGAGCTTCGCCGTCACAACCTGGCCGACGAGCTCTCGGGGATCCCGATTCACGGCAAAGTGAGACTCGAAAGGGATTCTATATGCTCTGGCGGACGAGAGACTGTTGGAATATTGATGGATCGAAAGGTCAGTCGATGCAGCAGACAGCACCGAGTAGTTGGCTACCGTTTCGCAAGGATTAATTCATGCGAATGTCGAAAAAAGTGGACATTCGATCATTCAAATTCATGAAATCTAAATCAATCCGAGGGCTCATACGTATCGGCATTAATCGTATAACAATAGATGGCTGTAGAGATATTAAACACAAACAAGATAACGTAGTTTCGAGGACTAGAATATGACATTCCAATATTCCATTAATTGCAATATTCTCATCTGACTACCGACAGCAATGAGGGTGCAATCGGTGCGTGCCGCCTTCTCTCATGTTGAGTTGCGTTGGCCTGTACCGATACACGGATGGGTGCACTAGCTTGCCTTTTTGGCACGGGCTTTCCACAGTCGTCCCGTGCCCTCGCGCAAATGCTCCACGTTCCGGCAGTAGGAAACGAATGGCTGTATGCACTGCCCAAGGGTCTGCCAGAAAATGGATGAGCTTGAGTGGCAAGTAGGGAATTGAAGTGAAAAAGGATCATAAATACCCGTGGGGACGCACGAAGAAACATTGGGAATGGAAAAAAAAGATCAAACTCCCAATCAACGAAACTCGTGATGTAGCGCCGAATCAAACCAATCTCTTCGATTCGACTACATCATATTCCTGTACCATCCGAGTTCTGCTCTTTTAAAATCAAACCAAAAAGTTCGTTCAAGCTGGAACTATATCCTCCAACGAAGCAACAGCGTACAGCAGGCTCGTATCGTCCCTTTCCCCATGCAAAACCTGCACCCGGAACAACGGTTATAAATCCAGAGTGATAAAAATACACGCGAAATCCGCATCCGCAAACTTTTATTCGTGTCCATCGAATACGCGATACATACACACACACTCATATATATATATATATATATATATATATATATATATATATATATATATATCTGCGTTCAGTTTTCATTCGGAGTTCCGGCAGCACTTCAAAAATGCGACGGTCGATATTTATGTTTGCGGTACCGGAGAACTATAAAACGTCTCACGGGGTGAGGCCGGGGTTACATCGTTGTGCATAGGTAACCAGTATAAAACGGTGTATACACCTGGGTGACACCTGGCGTATGTTGGCGAAACTCGATGGGTCAGAAAAATATCGAGAACCGCACGTGGCATTACGAAATTGTCTCCCTCAAATATTGATTCGCAAATATTGGCGGTTGCCATCGTCGTGCTGCAGAGACGTGGATGATCTTGTTCTAAAATGTAGTGGGTGGGTCGGAGGGAGAGCTCACTCTCGTCTCCCACGGGTCCTCGATGTTGCGCGTTCTGGCTCCCGGGTTATGTCCATCTCCATATATCCATAAGCGTATCAACCATAGGGAATTGATATGCATATTGCATAACGCTATAACGTTGGTAGCCAAATGGGAATACCCCATTAGTGCGTCAGAGCCAAAGGTGGTCTTGCGTAGACGAGCATTTATGTAACAAATTCGATACAACAAAGTACCGAGAGTCCGAGAATCCATATATCTGTATCGTGAAGCTGTGAAATGATGATGTGAAAGTTAATCAACATCGACTGGTTGTTCAACGATACACGAGGTAACCAAACTATTGAGAATCGGTGCTGGTGCAAACTCGTTGCGTAACAAACACAATCATAGAGACATCACGTTTACATGTGTACGTGTGTGTGCGTATAATCGCGCAGGAACACATTTGACGATGAAACGCGAGAATATCAATTACTTGCTGCTACCCAGGTAGGAAATCAAAAGGCTGACGATGGAAACAAGCTTGTGCGAGCCTTGTTTCACCGAGCCTGAGTGAGACAGGCCTGTGCCAGGCTTTATTGCATCGTTTGGAGCAGCCTGGAACCAAGACTGGCTGCTTAGCCTAAACTCAGGGTTATTTCAAGCTTTATTCAGCCGGTGAATTTCAAGCCTAAAAAATCAAGGCTGGATGCAGGCTTGTTTCAGGTTGTGATAAAATAAAATAAGTTTAAAATAATATTTTTTCTGTACTGTTATGAAAAAAAATTAGCAATAAATGCGAGCATATGTTGAAATTGTGTATCTGCAAAAAAAATACACTACTGACATTTTACTTCATCCTCTATCTTAATTTTCTAGATCAATTTGACGCAATAAACATCGACATTTTTCCACCCGAAAAAATGAACTTTTTTCGTTTAGACATTCTCATGAATTCAGTAAGAAACGAAACAGCCATGAAATAAATATTACAGTGTTATGCACACAAAGCGAAGTTGTGTTGCACTATAGTGACGCTCTTATTGAATGTGAAATATTTGCGACAAAGTATTGATTTGAACCGAGAAAAAGAGAGTCAGTTTGATGCGATAACAATCGAAATTTTTCACTCGAATGTACGATCTTTTTTGTTTAGATATTTTTACGAATTAGATATAAAATGAAAAAATCATGAAATTGGAATTAATTATGCATACAATGTTATGAACGCACAGCAAGATCATGCAGCACTAGTTACAAACTTCTTTAATGTGAAACATTGACAAGTATGTGATCGTTTCGAGTTGATAAAATATATAGATGATAAAATGAATAGATAAAATAAAATTAAAAAATGGAATAGATCACATTAATTACAAATTTATTAAATGTACCCCATTGTAGAATATAGAAAACTAAAAACAGGTCTCATATAGCCTCGAGAAGAGTTTGGGATAAGCCTGCCCCAGGTAGAAATTGACGATCAACAAAGGGCTCGCCAAGCTCTAAAACAAGGCTCACATTTTTTAATTCAGGCTGAGAACCAGCCTGATTTCAGGCCTAGCTAAACCCCTGAATGATAACGCGGTTTCAGGCTCTTGCACATAGGCTTAAACAAGGGTTGGTAGAAAAGACTGTACTAAGCCTGCAACGACGAAACAACAAGCCTTGTTTAAGGCCTTGTTTAAGACCTTAAACGAGGCTCGTTTCAAGCCTTGTTGTTTCGTCGTTTCAGGCTTAGTACAGGCTTTTCTACCAACCCTTGTTCAAGCCTGTGTGCAAGAGCCTGAAACCGCGTTATCATTCAGAGGTTCGGCTAGGCCTGAAATCAGGCTGGTGCTCAGCCTGAATTGAAAAATGTGAGCCTTGTTTCAGAGCTTGGCGAGCCCTTTTTTCATCGTCAATTCCTACCTGGGTAGAAGCGTCAAGCTGGGGTACACTTTCCACTTCCGGATCAACCGGTTGGTACACAGGTGTGAGGATGTGTATGTGCAATTATAGGTACGTTGTTCGTGCTCTGTGTGTGGGTCGAGAACTCACAAAACTTATTTAAACTAATACGTATGGAAAGGCAACGGACTAGCTGAACTTGAGGCTGAAGCCACGTAGGACCCGAGTGTGAATTCCGCGCAGAGGAGTGAAAAGATGGGAGGAATGGGCGGGGACACAGGGAGAAGGAGGGAGAAAGCTGTAATCGTCGGTGCTCAATATTGCACACTCCAATTTTGCACTCAAAGCAGCTGGCTGCTTACTACGCCATCACGAATGCCGTTGCGGCTCATAGAGGGCCTCTCTCGCGGCTTGTGTAACCATTCCGGAACACTCCAGCGACACTCTCGTTACTACCGTGTCACCGTATCACCCCACCCCCCGTGCCCCCAGTCGACTATACCGCTCAAGCTGAGATTATATTTTTCCATTAACCCTCTGGGACACTCCCCTCCCCATGTTCTCGTCACCAACATCGGGGCGTATGCATTTTCATACACCGTGGTGATTTTTCAAAGAGTAGTACATACGCGTCGTCACATGACGTGGACACCGGAGTAAAAAAATGGTTCGTGCTTTGAATGATTAATGAAAGAAATACTGATGGTTCTGTTGCAGGTGGGGCTAGGTAGATGGTGGGACTGCACATTGGAGCTATAGTTAAATACGCAAAAGTGGATGCTGCTAATGTCCGAGAGTACGAGAAATTTATTTGGCAAAGTGCGCGTGCAACGAAATTGCGCTGATGACAACCATTTTTAGTCACTTATTCTTCTTTCTCTCTCCATACAGAGCAAATATACGACAACGAGTTTTACGGCGAATCACCTCAGGCTCTTTCCGCCCTTTGGGCTTGCGAAAAGCGGAAGAATCACCGGTGGAAGAGAAAAGAGATTCTCCCGCTGGTACACGCAAATGCCTACCGTTTTTCAATGCGAGGAGTTCGGCAAAGCGACGAGAGCCGGCAAAAGCTTTTTGTGCTCGACTGGAGTTTGGCGCGATTCTGATGCCTCTCGAGACCATAGGCGAAGAGCATTGGAGCACGTAATTTTCATAACTTCTCGAGGAGACAATAACCGAGGAACGGCATGCAGAAGGCTTTCATGGCATTGGTGGTGGTGGTTCGCATGCTGGAACGTTTGTTGGTCGTCTACCGCGCGGTGTGATGCGGTTGTGACTTGGAGGCCGAGAGAAGAGGATATACCGGATGAGATCCGCAAAATACGCAATGTCTTGAAGAGACGATTTTCTTATTGTCTTTGCTCACCTTCCCCTGCCTTGGTGCTTTCTTCCGTTTGCATAGATATTAGTATGTATATGCATCTACTTTTCATCCCTCATCCAACAACTTTCCTGTGCACCACGGGGTCTTGCTTTCTCGCTCTCTTTCTCTCTGTTTTTCTTCACTGTGGTTGTCATCGAAGTAATCTCACCAGGGTTTCCGCCCTTTCCTCTTTGCACGCGACCTCGCAGCAGCGGCGCGTTATTTCCTTCCGTTCTACTTCCTTCCTTCCAACGTATATACCTGGCAAGGTTTTCACCCTTCGACTGTTCTTGCTGTTCCTCAGCATCCATGAACAACAGCAACAAGGACCCCGAGGTTGCGGAGAACCTTTGCGCAGTAATATCGCGAGTAAACCCAATTACCTTTTCTTCTTTTTTTTAAAGAAAATTCCCCACAATTCGTTGCTTCCGCAACAACATTATACTCCGAATATAATTCCACAGCGTGTACGGTCGCAGGAGGGCTGACGTATCTTTCATGTTTCAATTTTCTTCCAATTACGTCGTTGGCATGTTAAATTAATGCGGCTGTCGACTGAGCAAAGTGGCGGCGCACGGGAGAGCGAGACCCGTAGTACATTACGGAGTAATCGACAAAGCCATGTAAAGTGTCCGCAAATTCGAACGGATTCATCTCGTATTTCGGGAGAGCTTTCAACCCAAACACGATTGTTTTTTTTTTTTGACGACAGAGCAAGAGTATTTCTTTTTCGCATGTTTCTGTGAGACTGTTGCGAACTCCTGGGAATTCACGCGGAGCGATTTAAAGACTGAAGATAATGTATTCATAAAGACACGACAGGCAAGTGAGATTGATGATATTTCGAGCCTGCAACAACGGCAGGAAGATCCAAGGGTCCAGCAGGGTAAGCTGGGTCGAGCGATCAGAGCGAGCCTCCAAAAGGAGAAAGGGAAAAGATAGCAGGCGCAACGGCGTGAGTCTCCTTGACCAAGGGAGTGAAAATTTCCTTGAACTTTCCCTTGAGTCTCGAACATGGACCTTCAAGCGAGCAGAAGGCTGCTCTTTCTCCAGGCTCTATACTGTTCCTCACATGCCCTCAGGTTGGTGCAAATGTGCATTTTTATTGCACTCGCTCGACTGACAAAGCACACGAAACCCACCAGAAACGTGAACGCGAGCGCCGTTGACATGATATATATATATATATATATATATAGGCTTTATACGCGGTATAGCCAACGGTTGTATCTTTGTACGATGGAGACGCGTGCGACTCAACCGAATGAAATTACCGGAGGGGACACGGGTGCGGTTGCTTTTTGCTTTGATGTAGAGCAAGTTGAGGCGGTGCGGTAACGCTTGGCTTCCTTCTCCAGGGATCGGGTGGTTAATATAAGAGACCGACGAGCATACAAGATGGTTTCGCGGTATAACGATGAGAAGTAGACCGGGCAAATATATCATGCGAGCTCGATTCCACGAGCCTCCGGCAGTTCTCAGACACTCATCAACCCTCATCCTACCAGAGGTATTTCAATCTCATTTCCTCTCTGATCCCAATAGATACCACATTGCGGGCGGGTGCGTACGGTCGTCGAACGTGTGACACGCGTCTGTGTAAACTGTCCCGCGATAACCCCCGTGTTATTTCGACGAGAAACGCGACGAAGAATGAAAGAAAAAAGAAAAGCACCGGCCCCTCTGGCAGTGAAAAGTTCAAAGTTTGTTCGTCGATGATCCGAGAGGGAGATGGGTCGCGGTGTGACTCATTGTGACCCTCCCTCGTCGCTGAGTGACACAAAAGAAAGTGAATCTATAAAGACTCTCTTTGCCTCCCTAGTCCCCGTCTGTTTATACGAAACGTTGAAATGGCGAAAGTGAGATAAGAACTACGCCGAGAGCCCGGCTATTATTTTCATTAACGATACGTTTATTTCCCAGCCCAGTTGTCTTATAGGCGAGAGCCCTTCGGGCGGAATAATATTTTTATTATCTCGGGGAAAAGTAAAAAATTGTGGAGGACTTTTTAATGCTGACGAGGGGGTAAAAAGAACATTCGGGCGGTGCTTTAGGTATAATGGAGATAGTGGAAATATGCTGATTCTCTTGTGCGGACGAGCCCACGTGCGGAGAGATGAAAAACACGAGGATGTGGGCGTTGATAATGGAAAAGCTATACAGAGGGTGAAATGATTGGCGAGATGTGCGTACTGCAGGGCGATTCTCTCGAGGGCTTGGATTCCAGCGGGGACGTGACTCCTGTCGTTTCGAATCATCTCTGCGATCTATATATGTGTTCTCGAGCAGACGGGGTTCGGTGGCGTGATGCTGTGCTACCAGGGCATCACAGGACGCTCAAAAAGCCAACCTCCCAGCCTGAGGGCTTTGATTTATACCGACGTGGCACGCATGCTCTTTCCCTTATCAACCCTCACGCACGACACACGCTGAGCCGTGTTACGCAAACACATTTTATACCACTTTTATAGTTATACACGAGAGAAATGGTATCTGACAGAGAGAGAGAGAGAGAGAGAGAGAGAGAGAGAGAGAGAGAGAGAGAGAGAGAGAGGTTTTATCTCTATCGTACAATCGGTCACGTGCTCATTTTCCGCAAACACGTCATCTCTGCCACAGTGAACGCGTTATAATAGAGCGAAGGCGGACTCATTCATTCAAGACGAATTACTCTCTCGTCCGATAGGGGACCTCTGTAATTTTCACGGACCACCATGGTCCGAATAGAATAACACTTTGCAACGAAAATCGATCGTAGATAATTCGGAGATAATTTTCATCACCTATCATTTATCGAATGCATCGAATGTCGATGGTTTTTAAATACTCCCTCGCGGAAATTGTCGTAGAGATCCAATTGGATTCCTATACTTTACCCCATTTCCTGATAAGGACCATTTGAAGTGGGGTCAAGTATAGGAATCCAATTGAATCTTTGTACCGAAACATCACGCTCGTACATTGGATTATCATCGGGATTCTCCATTGGAATCCGATGTACGAATCCAATTTGAATCCTACGGGAGTTTCACGTCATCGAACAGAATCCGATACGATCCTTGATGGATCCCATTGCATTCTGTACGTTGAATTTTCTAAACAAAACATAGAGATATATACAATACCAGTTAATCCTAAAAAAATATAAATCTTATTTTAAATAAAGTATAAATCGCTTGGAAAAATATATCTTTAAAATCGTTTCGAATCACATCCCTGACAATCCATTGTAATTATTGTCTGTTATATCATCAGCGTTCATCGTGGAATGATGCAGAACCCAATTGGATCCCAATGAGGACCTCCTATGTCCGGTGTCTCTAATAAATGCATGTAGAGATGTGAATGCATCTTAGGATGCTCCAACAAATTTATGCACGGGATCACGAAAGGACATTTTTTGTTGGGAGATCCAACAAATTCCGGTTGAGAATTGAAAATGAAAATTCTCAAACGACATCGATTGAGCTGAATCCACTTGGATTCCAATATGGACTCCCTACGTGGGGCGCCTCTATCAAATCCCTAATGGGATGCGGTAGGATCTGGGGACTCCCAGACAAATTTCTGCGCGGGCTCTTGGACCGTCCACTTGACATAATGTTTTACCGTCGTATGGAAACAGTATTTCCGAGTAGAGTGTTATTCGACACGCGAGTTCTCCCCACATGGATTTGTAGAGACCATTGGTTCCTTGGTGTATCGTAGTTACAAGCCGGATCCCCGCGTAGGGTACCAAAGAAAAAGAACTTCAAGAATGTAAAGGGGCAGATCGAATATACGAAAGGCTGCGAGGGCCATCGTAGTGACAGCGGCAGCACCAGCAGTGTCTCCCCCACATGCGACCGGATCCAAGTGAAAAAGGAAATGGACCTAATTTCCAAAGCTTTGCAATCGTAATCCCCGAGAGCTTCTGCATCCACCTTGTCACGCTATCCTTTCACTGTGGCACCCACGTCCAGGCCGTATAATTTCGTACAATGGAGAATTGGATGTTAAAAAAAAGGGAATGGATATTAAAAAACAGGTGGAAGCGAATCACCGAGCATATAAAACGGCGGTGCACGCGCAATATGCGGATGACTCTGCACAAGCGGAATATACCAGAACTTTTATTGCAAATTGATTGAAACTCCGTTGCCGAAAAATTGTTAATATGCAACTCGGCGCTAGGCGGTCGCCTGTTAATATACGGCGAACTGGAAATGAATAACGAGGCTCGATTTTGCGTCCAGCTGAGCACAAGGTCCTGGCGGAGAGCGCCAAGCTCCAACGATCCAATGCGAAAACTCTCGTCAATTCCCGAGGGGATCAGAATGCGATCGTAACGATACAGAGCTTTTCCCCGTTTCAAATTGGATGGTGAAGTTATCCGGGGGGGTACAGTCCCAGACGCCTACGGAGAGCTTGGAAGCTTTCCTCCCAGCTCTCTCTCTCTCTCTCTCTCTCTCTCTCTCTCTCTCTCTCTCTCTCTCTCTCTCTCTCTCTTCTCTCTCGGGTCCGGCAACGACAGACGAAGAAACGCTCGATAGCCATGAATATTTCTCCAATACTTCCGGGTCTATTTGTCTCTCTCTCCCTAGGTGCATAGAAATACGCAGAAATCGTATTCACATCGTATAACGTCCTATCCAGCGGAAGTGCGCCGGGAATAGGGGGAGGGAGGCAAAAGTTTCGCCAAATCGACGAGATATATCCCCCCGATTTCGAGATGGCGAAGCAAATAATATTTACCTTGCTGTGCCATAGCGGTAGACTCTGGTATCGTAATAAATCCGAATAAATCCGCAAATCTCGAAATTATGTTACGGTTATTCGAAAAACTCGTTCGAATCTGGAAGATTAATATCGGACGTCTTTTATAACCTGCCGTAAAATAAATCGTGCTAAAAATCTGAAACGGCCGATCGTTGAGAATATTTCAACGATCACAATAACGTGTATTCCGATCCGGATTTATGAAATTACGAAGGAAACATATCATTTCCGTCACAATCATTGATTTACGTTTCGTGAATATTTTGTTGTGCTACTGGAAAAATCGTCTTTCTCAGTGAGCACGCGTTACGGATTTTCATCCGATTTTTATTCGACTTGAAAAATGTATCGTTATCCAACCATTCGATAGTAGAGGAAGCGCGGAATGCGCTCTGTCCCTGCCGATATTGTAGAATCGTTACAATCGCGTCGTATACTAATTGTTATCCACAAGTGGTCGAGAGTTAAAGTAGTTCGCCGTTAATACAATGAAGACGGATAATAAGCGCTTGCGATAGCCGCGAAAGAGGTATGGGTTGGGCGACAAGCAAAGGGAGGATTCGCGGCGTGCGGAGAGTATGTGGAACACCTCGTTGTGTCGTCTCGACGCAGCGATGTCGTACTCGAGGAAGCCTCGAGATAGAATTCAAGATCAAAGGTTTCTCGCAACACCAAGGTCGGTGTACTCGCCGAGACGCCAGCACAGGGTCTCTCTAATTCGTCTGCTAATTAAGTGGTCGGGATACAGAGCCCGGGCTCTGCCTCTGGTAACCCACGCCGGAAGTATTCCTCGTCCAAAGAGGAGAGTGACTAATTTCCGGGCTGGTGAATGTACGCTCGGGTGATACGAGATGGGATTTAAAAAAGAGAGAGCAAGGGAGAGCAGGTGGAGAGTTACCTCGTGAAAATTACACACTGTCCGGTAAATGTTTACGTCATAAAAGTTCACATTTCGCTTCACCTACAGTTTCGCTATTTCGCGCAGATTGTTTTCTTAGCCGACATCCCACGCGGTGGATTAACGACAGAAATTTTCCTCTTGTGAATAGTGCTACGACAGAATGGTGCAGCCCATTTTGCTTTCGCTAAAAGCTCCCTCAACTCGTTGTGCGGCCATACAAAGCGCACCTTCCTCATTGATCCGGCGGATCGTTGTTCTCGTGGTGCGGCCGTTCCTTGTTCCAGGCAATTTCGGTCTTGTCTCGCCTTGTGTGTGCGCGCGCGTTAGTGATCAGCCGAAGGAACGAGTCACGTAAATGCGCGTGGAACAATGGAACTCCGGGCCAAACGAAGGTGCATCAACTGTTAAAAAGCAAAGGGGCGTAACTCTCGACCATCTGGCGGTTCTCAAGTATTTCGAACTACGCCGTTTCATCAATCAAAGGAAACGCGACACGTCGCAGTGTGTTATCCACATGCCTCCGGAACATTGTTCACGTACGTTGCGAAAGATTCGCGAGGCAGCATCGTAAACGACAGCGTTGAGTGAAAAAAAAGCAGGATATTCTACACACATCGTCTGGCGTCAGGACGTACCTGAAGCAATTTTCGTCGATTGTCAAATTGTCACCAGCCATCTCATAATCCGCTCACGTATCTTTGAGTCCACAACGGCCTGGTACAATTCACAGATATGCCACACACATGTGCCCATGTATACGAAGATAGGTAGTAGCTTGCGGTACTTTGAGAACAGAACACGAACCAGGCACTAATGCAGCCGCAGCGAAAGACAGATACCTCGAGTCCCGTACAGGAAACGAATAAACGCAGTATCAAGACCGTAGGGGTGTTCATTCTGAAGCGTGGCATCGGGATCAGGTAAAACGTGCACTACGGAAGGAACCATCCAGTTGGGTTAGGATGGGGCGGCGCTCGATCTACCCTAGAACTTCGTTCACTGACGGCATCCTCTCTGTCCATCGAGCCACCGGTGTATCTTCCATTTCGCGTCCACCAACCAAGTCCGCTATTCTGCGCTTGATGAAACTTCGGTAGGTAAGAAGGGAACGGGAACCGTTGAGGACAAGCACTACCAAAATGTATGCGGGCCAGTGTTAATTCAGTCAAACACGTAGGAGTCCCGTTTGTGTTTGGCACACACGAGTAGACTCGCCAATTATTCGGACATGGAGGCGACCAGTGCGCCTCTGGCTTGCCCTGTCTATGCATGCGTGCGCGGAAGTGTGTACGCCCGTGAGGGTCTCCAATGTTCACACTGAGGAGACGAACAACTCGAAGCAGCGCGGATGAGCAGGCTAGCTAGAAGACCTGGAGAGTAGAGAGTATTTCCGCAGTATATGAGAAAACAGGAGGACAGCACAACCCGTCGCGAGTACGATGTCGTGGAGAAATAACATTCGCGTTCCGAATTGCGACTAACCTTGGATTTTGAAATTGCACCGGAGCTACGGACGTACGTATATGTACTTCTCGTTTCCTTCGGCGGTGCTCCGGGAACGAGAGGTTGGATTTCCACCGGTCGAACGATAGCGCGAGGGTGGAAATTTGGGCTAAGTCCCCGGGAGATAACGGGACACCCTGCTTTCCGGATTAATCCCCTATAATGGGTTGGTTATGGTAGTGACCCCCGTGGTGGTGGTCACACCGCACGGGATTTCGTGATAAGAGACCTCGATTTCTTAATTCAAAGTCGCTTTTAGCCGAGCTCACCAGTTACTGTATATTTTATTGCTGGCTAATGGCGAGATAAGAGGTACTTTTATTTCAACAGCGTTCGAGAGGCTGCGAAAGTGCTTCATCAAAGTTGATTATGTGCGAGGCAAAAATATAGGGAACATCGAAAAATGTTGCACAACACAACGCAATATCGGGCCCTATGTTCGGGCTCCAATGTGACAGCTTCTGCCCTCCGTCCAATGCAAAGATACTCTCTCTACAACTGGAGGCAGCTGTACTCGTGCGGAGCCAGACATTGGAAAAGCGGTGAATTACCTGTAGGTGAAATATACCGATCTTTCGTGCGATCGCCGCACGTATATACAAACGGAAAGGAGACTTCTACATCGCGGCAGATTACGATCCCCCAGACACAAAGAAGAAAAAAGTATATTTCCATCACCTCGTACGTATACAGGGATTTAAGATGAACAGGGCCAAAAAAAAAACATTGAAACGCGCACCAGGCTCCCTAGGTACACATGCACGCTCGAGGTGCGAAGAAAAGATGGAGAAAGCGGAATGGGAGGTTGCCGAGTCGGTGGAGGTGCTCGCGCTGCGCAGCACCAAGGAATACCAACGATGCACTTTTATAGTGCAGATAGGTTCGCTACCGCGTCTGCCTTCATCCTCTCCCTGGTGTGAGCCTGAACACGGAAAGACCCCCAGCAGGACGCATAGCAAGGGGGTAGCGCGGTGGCGGATAAGGGTAATGCCATTTCTTGCAGGATCGCGAAGACCGTTCATGAATGCATTACCGCTTTACCTTTTTCTCCCACCGAAACATTTCTCGTTTGTTCCGGTTTACCAGAAGCGTCGAATCCACGGGAACGCGCGAGAAAACTAGAGTACCCGTTTCAACCTCTCCCATTTTCCCGTGTTCCTGTATACACATGTACGCCAAGTCGATCCTTTACCTGTGTTCCCTTATTCGACACAGGTATACACTTGAGTAACGAAGACAAAGCACCACCGTGCCACATGCGCTAGGGTGTTTATGTGCGAACGTGTATGCCCATAACAATCCCGTGGGCGTGTCAACAACGGGGTACGCTTGCTTGTGTCGAAATAGTGGAAAACATGAGGAGCGTGTAAAAAGCCCGCTACACTCGTTCGATATTCCAATGGTACGAGTCAAAATTTGCAAGTAGGCAAGAGTAACTTGCTATTGCATATTTATGCGCATCATGGAGGGTGAGTACGTTTACACGAGCCTGTCCTTCGATTATTCATTGCATATTTTCCGTTTAAAGAGCCATTAGAGGCAGTAGTCGAGATGTTTTTTTCTGCATATACTTGAATCCTGTTTAAGCTCAAACGTTAACAAAGGGCTGTAGATGAAACGGATAATACTCGCACAGTGGTGTGTTGTAAAATTCACGTGGATAGAACGATCGGCATCGCCGAGAGGTAATTTGGGAAATGGGAGCCGCACGCGTTGCGAGTCAAGTAGACCCCGAGTTCGATTATTTTATTTTCCACTTTACACGATAAGATTTTTCAAGTCATTTTTGTCACCGCAGCTCAGCAATTTATAAAGGAAAGTGACCAAACATGGACTGCACTTTTGTTTTATTAACATTAAAAGAAAACATTTTACGAATTAAAGACGTTTAATGGCAATCATTGTCAGTCATCCATTTTCGCTTGACTTAGTAACAGTATTGTGTTTTTAATATTCATTAACAGTGTCAACATCGTACAAAAATCGAAAGAACAAAGAGGTGTTCTTATTATGGAATAGGTAGGTAAATATAAAACATCAGAATAAGCCATGAAGTTTATTTTTAAAAAACAACCAAAAAAAGTTTTTATCTTCTGAGAGATCGGGGACCTTTGGCCAAAAATAAGAAGGAACTTCATCTACTTGCAAAAATAACAAATCCAAGTGTCAAACTCTGGACCAGCGCAGTAACTATGTGCCCGGAGGCTACACATTAGACATTTGACCCACGTTTCTCCTTGAGTATCTTGAGAAAACAGTCGTTGACAGAACATACATTCTGTACTCTTAGAGTCAGGAGGCTTCTTGTTCTATTGTGGCATTCAACACTTCATCTTCATTGTATGCAGGGTCAGCCGTGTTACTTGCTTTTTCCATCCTGCCTGCATTCCAATCTTTTCATTTCTCTTTTGAGTTTAAAGAATACATTCTAACAAAAAATATACAACACATAGAAAGAGGCATCCAATCACCTTAGTCTTAGAACCCAACATAGAATATTCCACAATGAGATCCCCAGTGACTGTCCATATTTAAAGTTTCAGTCCGGTTCAAACTTGTCTTACGTATTTTACAAGTAACAACACTCAAACAATAAAATGTCCTAAAAATATTAAAACAAACATAAATACAACCGACTAAACATATACTCACAGTATTATCTCCGAATTATTAAGGGGGTTGTCTAGTGTGTCAGATAAAAAGAAGAGGAAACAGCCTTGCATGACTTCTTTGAAGAAGAGGAAGGTGTACTCTATGGTCCAGGCATAGCAGATTGATGGTGAGACCATTTTTTTATTATGAATTATATACAACAACTTTCAAACGCGTTTTTCTCAAAACACGATTTTTTCAAACTGCTGCCATGATATTTCAAAAATTATTTGATTGATTCTGCTCAAATTTATACAGCATCTTTAATACATACATAACTACAAGTTAAACTAAAATAATTAAGATTGCGTCGTTAGTTTTCTTTTTATCAGCTATATAGACCCGCCAAAAAAACGAAAAATTGAATTTTTTTCTAAAGCGTAAAATTTTTTTTTTTTTTAATTCTAACTTTATTTTAGTTCCATGTAGAGCCTCAAGTCTCACGATTAAAATTGCGTTTGGTTTTGCGATTTCAGATAAGCAGAACGGCCGAAATCATGGCAGTAGTGGAGCACCTCTTTTTACATATGTGTTCCTGTTAGGCGGTGTATCTCCGACTATATTCTATATAATGACTTTAAAAATTTCATAAAGGTTGTTTAAATGTTAATAAAAATGATAAACAATTTATGAATTATTTTATTTTAATGGTTTGTAAAAAAAATTCCCCAAAAAAGCATTAAAAAAGCGGCCTTCACACTAGACGATCCCGTTAACCGAAACACATTATCTTTTACGTACCTTGATAATTATTCTAGCACCAGCAAAACAAAACACTCCTGCTGCAGCCACAGCGCTCGCGCGACTGACGAGATGAAATGAGTGCGATACTAAAGTGAGTGAATGAGATACAAGATGACCTAGCATTGCATCTTGAACTGTTTATTTTAGAGAATAATGGTGTTCCATATTGAGCACACTATGCCACATTTCGCTACTTTTCTTTTTCCATCATCGCAAGCAGAAAATTAGCTTTGCATACTCAAGACCGGAGCATACGCGCACGCGTGCACGGCTTTGTGCCGGAAGGTATATCATGTGTATTATATTTATTTCATTACGAAGCAAAGCTACGCTCCGTTACATAACTTCCACGGTATAGAGGTCTGCGCTTCTGAACGGCTTTTCGCTCCGTTGGTCAAAATTCGACCCGGAAAATAAATGAAAAACGGCCGTTAACGCACAAAGTTTCCTTCGCGTATTTGAGGGTCAGAGGGAAGGCGAAAACGCCGAGGACCTCTATTGCGAAAGAGCCACGGTAGAGGAAGCGAGTGAAAGGCAGGAAGATCTGAGGAGGCAGGCGCGCACGCAGAGGCCTGGTACACAAGGCTTGAGTAAAAGATAGCGGTAGGAGGTCCCAAGGGCAGTCGGCGAAATACTTTCGGCACGAGGGAACAACGTACGGTCGTTTTTATTGCTCATACGTCCTGACTCGTTTCACACAACGTCTAACATTTAATACATATATGTGCATACTACGTTTTATATGCACATATCTACGGCCGTTTTATTATATATATATACACATATATATGGGGGATATATATACATACATACTGGGTGTCTAATGTAAATTGGACAATCCTGAACCGGGTCATGGAGCAGGTCACGATCTATCGAAATATCAAGACTTGACCTTAGTAATGATCTCACAGGTTGCGAGATAAAGGCCATTTTATTAAAGGGCATGTACAAGGTCAACACAACCTCACAAATTTTTCAACCCTATTTTCTCATAGATGGTTGAATTTTTTCGAATAACTCGAGATTACAAAAAGAGTGTCTATCATACATGTCAGTGAGTGTATACAATCATTTTTTTGAAGCGATTAATTTAATAATGGCGGCTGTGCAGCGTTTATCTCAAAACTGCATTTTTTATGTTGACTATATTTTAGACAAATTTTTGAAAAGTGAAACATTTCGTCAGATAATTGTTAATAACGAATGAACTATGCAATATAAAAGAAATCCTACGTACTTCCATAGACAATGTATTTTTCAAGATATATTCAACATTTCAAGTGAATCGGTTGAAAACTGTCTGAGTTATGTTTCCGGCCAACTTAAAAAATGCAGTTCTGAGATAAACGCTGCACAGCCGCCATTTTAAAAATAATCGCTTCAAAATAATTATTGTATACCGTCACTGATATGTATGATAAACACCCTTTTTTGTAATCTTGATTTATTTTGTAATTTTTCTGAAAAAAATCCCCATAAAGCCTATATTTTCGGCCTCTACAGTGGCCTAACCCCTTAAGGCAATAATGTTGTTTAAACATTTTTCATAGCCGTTTGCTTTTTTTCAATTTTTATTTTCTCATTCTACAGACCTCTTTGAATCCGTCCGTGAAAACAGTTTAATGTCGATCATAAAATTACCCGAGTTATAGACATTAAATGGAGTACGCTCGGGGGCCGCGGTCGAGACGCAGCAACGGTAACTGCGTTTTTCTCGAAACTAAGCTTGTTAAATCGGCAAACACGATATCTCGATAACCAATTGGCCGAATGAGCTGATTTGCCCTACACCTTCAGTAGACTGTTTTGAGTAAAAATAAGTTTTATTTATTTTTATGTAACTCGTAGAATAGCCACAAAAATCGGGTAAATTCATAATCGAAGTTTAGCATGTCGCCATTTTGTGATTTTTTTTATACTGATCTTGGTACCAAATATCACACCACTCATGCAGAGAAAGAATGTTTTTTTTTTTTTTAATTCTTCCGACGTCCACAATACTAGTAGCCAATTGGGAGCGTTTCCCAATTGACGACCAGTATAATAATTTTATTTTTTTGTACTGTTAAAGGATTGTATTGTTGAAGGATCAATAAACATGTGTATTTAATTTTTTAAGTTATTCTTTTTTAGTTATTGTATCTTGAAAATCATCTCCAAAACAGCGCTCTAGACAACAATACTGACTTTGAAAGAAGATAGTGTTGAAAGATAGTATTGAAAATAGTATTGAAGATAGTATTAAAAGAAGATAGTATTAAAAGAAGATAGAAGATAGAAAAGAAGTCATTGAAATTATTTTTTGCCCGGTATTTGTGGTAAGTAGTGCTTACAAACGTGGCAAACAGACTTTGGATAGCAGCTCCTTCGGATCTACAGAAAGAATGGCGTCGAAGTTTGCATCGTTGGAATGCAACGAAAGTTTATTTTTTGTAAATATCTTTTTTTCCTTATTTTTCGTTATTGTACATATTTTTTTGCACATTTACAATGGGTCCATAGCAAGGTTGCGAAATTTGTAATGAAAAGGTAATGCATTATTCATTACTTTTGTAATGGGTAATGAAAAAATATTTCATTACCCATTACATTACATTTAGTAATGTAAAAAATTTCCATTCCTCATTACATTGGATTTTGTAATGTAAAAAATTTCCATTACTCATTGTAATGAGTAAAGGAAATTTTTTGGATTTTGTAATGTAAGAAAATTTCCATTACTCATTACATTGGATTTTGTAATGTAAAAAATTTTCATTACCCATTACATTGGATTTTGTAATGTAAAACATTTTCATTGCCCATTACAATATAATGGGTAATGGAATTTTTACATTACTTTTTCACGGATGGATGGATGGATGGATAGATGGATGGATGGATGGATGGATGGATGGATGGATGGATGGATGGATGGATGGATGGATGGATGGATGGATGGATGGATGGATGGATGGATGGATGGATGGATGGATGGATGGATGGATGGATGGATGGATGGATGGATGGATGGATGGATGGATGGATGGATGGATGGATGGATGGATGGATGGATGGATGGATGGATGGATGGATGGATGGATAGATGGTGTATGATAGATATGATACATAGATAGATAGATGGATGGATGGATGGATGTACAGATGAATGGATGGATAGATAGATAGATGAATGGATGGATCGATGAATAGATGGATAGATGAATGGATGGATCAATGGGATGGATGGATGGATCGATAGACGGATGGATGGATAGATGGATGGATGGATGGATGGATGGATGAATGGATGGCTGGATGAATAGATAGATAGGATGGGTTGATGAATAGATAGATGGATGGATGAATAGATGGATGGATGGATGGATAGATGATGTATGTATAGATGGATGGATGGATGGATGTACTGTATAGATGATGTATGTATCGATGGATGGATGGATGGATAGATGGATGCAGAATCATTTGTAGGTAACAAACACATCGATGAAAATGTTCATTTCGTACAATAAAATATTGGTTCGGAAATAACCAAAAAGCAGATACACGTTTTTCTTGGACATCCTTGATATTTCGAGGAAAATAAGAGTTGCACCTCATTCTCTGACGAAAGGAGTACAACTTAAATTTTCCTTTCAATATAAAGCCTCTCCGAACAAAACGTGCAGCCGGAGTTTTATTGACCGGGCAACTGATTGATCACCTTAAATGCAACATAGAAAAATGAAGTTTGACCAATTTCTCAGCATTGTTCGGTCGAAAAAGCCCATTCGCATATATAAATTCGACTTTTTTCCATTACAATCTTTTGGAATTCGTTTGACCGTGATTATTTGATTAAGGGGTCTTCTCACTTCAGACGCTAAAAACGACTATTTTCATTAATTTTTTCATAGGTTTATATTATAGTTATTGACATAAAAGTTGTTACACTTAATAAATAGACTTTCGAAATAAATTTAAAAAAATTTGTTATGTATTTATCTAACCCAAACAAACTTTAATCGCGTTTTTCTCGAAACGACGTTTTCCGACTGCTTGTTGATAAAATCTTCGCAACTACTGAACCGCTCCTTATCAAATTTTAACCACATATTCTTTACAACTAAAGCTATAGCGCATATGAAGGATTTTTTAAATTTGGATATTAACAATTTTTTTGCCAAAAAAGGTGAGAAAAACCCGTTTTTTCGGAAAATGACCGCCATTTTGTTATTTTTGCATATCTCAAAAATCTTTCGATATGCGCTGTAGCCATTAACATACTGAATCTAAAACCGTTTGATTCTTTTGTTTCGGATGATCCATCTCCGAAATTTCATCAACAGCACAAACCTACTTTTTTTATGAATTTTTTTTAGTTACCATTTTCGTGTATAAGTAGTGACTTAAGTAAATATATATTTTTTAAATGTATTTACTAAGTGTAACAACTGTTATATCAATATCTGTAATATAAACCTATGAAGGAAAAATCATGAAGATAGCCTTTTTGAAGCGTTTAAAGTGAGAAAACCCCTTAAATATATTTTTAACAAAAGCGTAACGAAAAAAATGGTCAATTAAAAAGCACCGCTAAGTTAGCTCCAAAATTTTAATTTTCTATCACAGCGAAGTTTAATCGTAATGTAATATAAAGTTTGACGGCAAAAAAAACCAAGGAAAGTATTAAATCATTTCTGGTTTTTCTTTTGCCTTTCATTTTTATCGAGAATGCTGATAAAAGTCGATGTTTTTCTTTCTCGTTACGTTTATGTGCCACATTAGCGGCAAAAGTCGGGAATTTGAGCTATCCGCAGATGACATTCTCCGTCTCTCTCTCTCAAACGAATTCCAAAAGATAATAATGGAAAAAAGTCGAAGTTATATGGGCAAATGAATTTTTTTTACCGAAAAATGCTGAGAAATTGGTCAAATTTCATTTTTCTATTTTTCATTTAAGGTGATCAATCAGTTGCCCGGTCAGGTAAAGTCCGGCTACACGTTTTGTTCGGAAAGGCTTTATATTCAAAGGAAAATTTAAGTTGTACACCTTTCGTCAGAGAATGAGGTGAAACTATTTTTTTCCTCGAAATATCAAGGATCTCCAAGAAAAACCAGATATTGGTTATTTCCAAACCAATATCTGATTATATTAAATGAACATTTTCATCGATGTGTTTGTTACTTACAAATGATTCCGCATCCATCCATCCATCTATCCATCCATCCATCCATCCATCTATCCATCCATCCATCCATCCATCCACCTCTCTCTCTCTCTCTCTCTCTCTCTCTCTCTCTCTCTCTCTCGCTCTCTCCCTGTCAACGCGAAAAAGTAATGTAAAAATTCCATTACTCATTACTTTGTATTTTGTAATGTAAAAAAATTCCATTACTCATTACACTGGATTTTGTTATGTAAAAAAATTCCATTACCCATTACATTGTAATGGGCAATGAAAATGTTTCACATTACAAAATATAATGTAATGAGGATTGGATTTTTTTACATTACAAAATCCAATGTAATGAGTAATGGAATTTTTTTACATTACAAAATCCAATGTAATGGGTAATGGAAATTTGTTACATTACAACATATAAAGTAATGGGTAATGAAAACGGTAATGCATTACAAAAAGTAATGCATTATTTGCAACCCTGGTCCATAGTGCTCATTCGTTGTCGTGCGACGAAACTTCTTACAATTAAAAAAAATTATCAATCGTTTTCATAAATATGTCGAGTCTACAGTAGCAGGAAAGCTCATACCAAACGCGAAAAAAAAGATTGAGTGGGCTAGGATCAGCCCTTATTGTGGAGTGGGAAGCAGAAGAAATTCATATCTCGTTAACAAGTAAATAAAGGAAAATAAATAACAATTTAATAGGTATTCAAATTAATATACATGAATATAAAAACCATAGATCTCCGAATGTTCACGTTAAAAAATGATTCGGCGCTTTTTGCTGAACGAATCCTGCCGAAAGGAATTGAAGGGATTAAATAAAAAATGGGTATTAATTGCATTCGAACGATGCAATTTTCAATCTCGTATAAAATGACATATTCGGAGATTGGAACTCTTTCCACTATTCGTTATGAAATTTTGATCTTTCGGCATAGAAACGAATGGAAAAATAATGTTGTTGCGAGAAAAACGCGTTTAAGGTTTGTTTGGGTTACATGAATATATTACATTTTTAAATGTCTTTCGAAAGTGTATTTATTAAGTGTAACAACTTTTATATCAATATATATATAATATAAACCTATAAAATTCATGAAAATAGCCTTTCTTAGCGTCTAAAGTGAGAAATCCCTTAAGTGCCTGTACCTCGAAAACCATAAGTTTATTACTAGGGTCGAGTTTGGAAATTCCGATAGGTCATGACCTGATCTATCATCTGAGTCGGGATTGTCCACGGTTTACTGAACGCCCTGTATATAACGTATCTCTGTGTGCGATATATACAGGGCGAGATACACATACACACACACATGTATATATACACACACACACACACACACACACACACACACACACACACACACACACACACACACACACACACATTTGTGTGTGTGTGCAATATATACATATACCCACCCCTGCGTTTCCGTGACATCGACAATCCTGCTACCGTCTTTATACACCCTCTCTTTTCCTACGCTCCTACAGTCCCGACATGCTCTGTGTGCTTCGTTATTATTCTACCGTAGAAAATCTCATTCCCTTGGTATTTTATTATCGCGGCAGTAAAAAAAATTTACGTCAAGAGCAAAAATTGCTTCGGTCACCAAGAGAAACAGAAAAAGAGCTCGAAAGGAGGGAGAGGGAATGGAAGTAAAAAAGAAAACAAAATCTTCAGTTGCGAGAAGTAATTTTTGCTTGTTTGTAATTTCCCCATATGTATATTCGACAAAGTATATGTTATTGAAGATCGAGTGGGTGACTCATTGCGCGGCGGGGAAAAATAAAAATTGTCGACTTGACCACGAGCGCGTTCACGTATCGTGCGTATAGAAGAGAGCAATAGTCGGATTCAACGTTGTATACGCACGAGCATAAATATAAACGTGTAAAGGATCGAGCATGTAAGATACGACCGACATTGTTCGCCGGTAGGTTGTCGGCTTGCCTGGTTGGACTTATTGAAATTTATATTAATGCCAACGAGGGTCGAGGGCTCCAGTGGGCGACCCTATTTGGAGAGGCTCCGCCATGAAATAAGACTAGAACGAAACAGGGACCACGAAGAGATGCTTCGAAATACGTTTGGGTAGTAAGATGGATAAAAAGTTATTAATCATTGGTTGAAATAGTACAGTAGCCGGTCGAAAAAATTGCTCGAGCTTCTCAAAGCATCACGAAAGAAGTTTCATGTACTTACGGAGAATTTTTTTTTGTAGATATACACGAATGGCATCCCTCCAGCTCAGTAGATGGGATTGTACGCTTAAGGGCGTGTGCACACAGCGTATTTTCTACGCGCAGTCAACGCGCGTTTTTCACTCTAAAAAGCCGATTGTGTATCGCCAATCACGTGTGTATCACGTTTGTATCGCTTATTCACTTATAATTTTAACTTCAAAGATAATCAATAATAATAGGTCTACGTAACATGAGGGCCGAAAAACCGGTCGATTTTCAATATTCTTTTCTGATGAGAGTATTGGAATGACGAGGTCAGGATTTTTTACACAATTAATACATAGTCTTGCCAAGTTTGAGTTTTTTTTTAACTGACAAATATTGATAAGAAATGAAGTTTTTAAAAAATTATACTGTTAGTATAATAATAAAACTTTTATATGACCAGATGCTTTCTTAAAAAGTGGTACTTCATGAAATCGGCAAGCTGTAAAAAAAAATCATTGATGTTCGACCACAAAACCAACTGCAATCATTTGCTATTAACAGATGGACGAACATATGCAAAAAATCATGCGGCCATACGATAGAAAACGTTGTAAACTATGCTCTGTCACACTTTGAAATAAATCGGACCAATAGATTTTGCGATACAACTTAGACCGTTTCTTAAAGTTTCGGGAAAAATGCCAGAGAGGGAAAAAAGGCTAAATCCGAATGGCGTTCAAGCTTGCAACGTTGGAATGCAACGGAAGTTCATATTGATATTTTTCATTTTTATTATGATCAATAATTTTTTTATCCAGTAATTTTGGTTGTGTTCAAACGATGCAAACTTCAACATCATCGATCTGACCCTTCCCAAAAATCGACTTAACTCGGTCTACTTTAACTTTCGTCAAATTATAGTCAAAGCCCTTGGCTATCAAAGTAACGCAATAACAAAAAAAAGTATTTTAAAAATTTCAAGTTTATGCTGACGCCTCAATGGATATTGGAATAAAATAAGAAGCCGTTCGTACGGAATCGTGAAATATAACAATTTTTCTTGCCTGCTTCAATCCCCGCATGCGTAGCTACATCATTTTTCGTTTTCTTCGTCGAAATGTATGGTACCCCTCCTGCATTAGATAATAAAGTGGAATACACACACATATACACCCATGCGGTGCTGGGAAAAATAAAGTACGTAAATGACCATGCAAAATAAATGGGAAGGTGCATACTTTATTTTGTCCAGTGTCGTGAATATATATATATATATATATATATATATATATATATATATATATAGCTATAAGCAATGCGAATGCGAGTAACAGACATTATTGACGACCGCATCTTTTTTTTCTCTACTCCGAGTCTTTGAACGGTTAAATTGTTCCGGTACTTGAGTGTACTCGCAACCTCTACTGCCTCGATATTTCATTAAACATTTTTTTTTTTCACCAGCTCTAAAATGCTTTTTACCAGGCTTGTCGTTTTTGCCCCATTTTTTCTGCTGCAACTTCATTGTGTTGCGAGAGCCAGGTGCCAGTGGTCGTTCATTAAACGTTCCGAATAGATTAAATATATACCGGAGATTTTTGGCGCAAGAAGGACAGGAATAATGCTCGATCTCGAACAGTGGGTTACCAGTAGCGCTTGGCCAATGGCAATTTACGGGGCAGCCGTGTGCCATTAAACAGTTTTAAGCCCGATAGATGGCTGGGTGTTTGGTGCGATTTCGCTCGACGATACGACACCCAGTAATAATGCCGAGCACCGCGACGACCAACCGGCAAAATTGAATGGCCAGAGCGGAGAGAAAACAAGGGAGTATGAGAGAAAAAGTGGCAGACGGAGCTATAGCGATAACAAGTGTATTTCTCAATCGAAAGAAAATATGTGACATTCGGGATTCCCTCGAAATGAATCTTTCGTTATTTCTCTACCGATAAGTGAGCACATTCGGGAAAGGAACATTGTCGTTAGTGTCTCTTTCCTCGCCCTCTCTTTCTCCGTTATACCCTATGGCTCAATTAACCGATGAAAGAGGCGGAAAAACTTTTTCAATTCATTGTCGAAGCTCCCAATTCTCCTCGCTCACGCTCCTCTGCAGTTCCCCCCTGGGACAAATGAGAAAATGTTGGGTTCTCTATCGGTATTGGAGTTGTGGAAGATAGAAAGGGCCAGCTGCATTACGAGCAATTCCTCCGCGGAGGTGGAAATGAACTGGAGAGACAAGGGGGAAATGAGAGCAAGTGTACCGAAAAAGATATACGTGTTGGTATCATTATCAGATATCGGCAATATAATAATAATAATCAAGTGATAGTAATGGCACTAAAGTTTGCATCGTTGGGATGCAACGAAATGACTTTGTTTTCGTCCTAAACAACTTTTTTCACCACCTTAAAGCTACGAAAATCATCGAACCATTTTCGAACGTCCTTTTTAGGGGTCCACAACCTAAACCTGAAAAAAAAATAGTTTAAATGGTGGAAAAAATTACGAAATAAAAAAATATAGAAAATTGTCGTTGCATTCCAACGTTGCAAACTTCAGCACCATGTGATAGTATTGATGGAGATGATAAACTCAGGCTACGTAAACGATCGTATTATCGAAGTTTGCAGCATTTGGATGCAACGGAAATCCATTTTTATTTTTTCGTTCCTTTATTATTATTACTATCTAAACCCTTGTTTACAAGTTTAGTTTATCGAACCCTAATAGGGATCTTCAAAAATGTTCCAGTGATTTTCGTAGCCTAAATAGGCCGGAAAAAATGGGATGATTCGAAAAAAAAAAATTCGTTGCATCCCGACGATGTAAACTTCAATACTATCATAAACGTGTTCGACCTGGAACGAATGTTCCGGATACTCGCGTATCAGGAAATCACTTCGAGATGCAGATCAACCCGAACGGCGAAGAAGTTCCGTTTCTCAATCAATATCGTTCGATCTATCGGTCCGTGCTGCTTTTACGGTTAAATTACGTTGCCGCGTTCTTAATGATAGTTGGTCAGCGCTTTGTAGAATTTATCGAGTGTGGCGTATCAGCCCCGCCGGTATCGGCCTCGAGATAATTGCTCCGATATGACTTAGTTCATAATGGATATTTTCTAGGCACGTACGTATAAGCCCACGTGTGTATACATACATACATATATATATATATATACCGTAGAGCCTATCGTGGCGGTACGTAAAACGTCGGGGGAGTGAATCATGAAACTGATGAGTCCTCGCAATGCCGTCAACGTGAACTATATCTCCGAACCAATCCAAAGTCAAGCTAGATAAGAAACGGACTCCTTTGCCATTCTGCCGTTCCCTAATGTGGTCCAGCTTCGTATCCCAGACAATCAACTGATACATTTATTATCTTATTGAGATCTATGGAGCACGAGGAAGAAGTCGATTTATCGTATGTGCGCGCGCGCGTGTGTGTGGCGACCCTACTGCTGCCTTTGAGACAATGAGAATCAAGATAATACGCCAAAGAATCGGATCTTTATGTTTGATTGATCGTACAAGCGCCTCTTACGTCCAGAATATATAAAATCTTATTAACGAGTTGCACCTAGTCCGCGGCCGGAAAAAGAGGAATTTGCGTGATTTATTTCTGAATAAAGGGGTGCAAGTTTTCGAATTCTATTTTTCACCTCAAAAGGTATGGTTTGAAGTATCTTTAACAATTTTTTTATTGAAAAATATTTTTAAATGTGGTAGATATCTACAATGATTTATGCAGACCACTGTTGCTTGGAAACAAATCATCCGAAATAAATCAAATGCATTTAGTTTTTATATAATATTATGCTCGGATGAATGATTTAATAAAATATTGATTTTTTAAAAAATAGCCCTACACAGTTCAAGTATCGATTTTAGGTGAAAAAAAAACACTCTTTTGTTCGTTGATAAAAAAACGATGTATCGACAAAAAAATCGTTCTTTCAAACACTGCTTTTTTATATATAAAAGAAGCTTGTAAAATTTGAAGTTGTTCGGCGAAGTGATTTTTGGGATGTTAGGGTCGACCATTTTGATAAAGTCATCTTGACAAAAACGCGTTTAAAGTTCGCCGATTCGCGGAACCTACCTATAAACGCCCATAACTCCCTCAACTTTGAACGAATCGAATTGAAATTTTCAGCGAATCATTTTCAAATGTTATATCTTGGGAATGCATCAAAAACCAAAAAACGGTATTTTCAAAAATTTCATGTAGGTATAAGCCCTTCAAATACTAAATGTTTGTACATAGATGCATACGTGGGTGCATATATGCATATATGAGTATGTGTGAGTGTGTGTGCGTGTATCTATGTATGTCCGTACACACTCCATATACGAACCATATGAGATCGCAGAGATGTATGCATGTGCTCAGTCTGGCAACGCAATATAACAACTATGCAAGAGAAGTGGGTGAACGAGATAAATTGGCGATTCGAATCGATGCCCCTGGCAAAATGAACGAAACCGTAGGCATGTGCATGGTATATGTGTGTGAGTGGCCATGCCTATATAATCCTGGTGCCTATATATGTGAATGCATACATATGTAAACTGCACACACACGCGGTACATAGAGAAACAGTATTTCGTATGAAGTATGTCAGCCGTGCACGGGACGATAACGAAGCCAGTAAAATATCGAGAGGGCGAAATGATGTGCGTATGTGTTCGAGTTTGACACTCCACCGTAAAATGATGTATGTATGCATGTATGTACGCGCACTTAGGTGTGTTCATATGTACAGAGAAAGATAGAGAGAGCGAGAGCGAGGTGAGAAAATAAAGTGATCGGCCCTTACACACGAAGACCGCGGCTTCATCATTTGCACTACGGTAACTCTACCCTCAGGTATTTCTGTCGATTACTTCGATTTGCTGCACACGTACGTGCGATAAAGTAAAGAAAAAAATTGACGGAGTCGAAGTTTTCATCGTTGGAATGCAACGAAAAATCTTTCCACTTTCTTACTTTCATTATCATCAATAATAATATTTTGCAAATGCAGGTTGTAGATCGCTAAATGAGAATCTCAAAGAATGTTTACGTGATTTTCGTAGCTCAAATCTGCCAAAAGCAGTTTTGGATATAAAAAAATCATTTTCGTTGCTTCTCAATGATGCAAACGTCAACGTTAAAAAATCTCCAGACTACCAATTTTTTCTAAATCGAAGAAGCAAAGCATCTTCTTAATTTTGTACGGATTATCGCCTTGCTTTTGTCCTGTTTGTATGACTCGTATTTTTTAAAATTGTAATTTTGCATTCATTAATGGAGTGAAAAAAAAGATTACCAGAAAAGAAAAAATGTCTCTGTCTCTTTCGAGGAGTTTTGGCAAATGATCGTAGAATTCGTATACATGCGGTTCCTCGCGGTAAGAACTGACATGAAAATAAAAACCTGCGCGACGAATGGATACTCGAACATCTCCGAAAATGTTCGATGTCCATTCGGGCGGATGAACGTAACAACTACAGATGGTCTGTATTTGTGAAAAAATCAAAATTCCGTATCGATTATCGGAGAAACTCGTTTGGGAGAGTATCGATCTTTCGATGATTCGAGAAGAAAAAAAGAACGAAAGGGTACAACGGTACAAAATCAGTACGAAAAGACCCTACGGGATAAAGACACCCGTCTACAAATCATGTGGAGCCGATGAAGCGTGCGCATATGTACATCGGCATGTCTTCTCTGCGAAGATTGAATTAGTCATGCTCGGTGAAGTTCGGACGATTACAGTAACGATCGAGGCATATCATATCGATCGGTCTCTTGGTCGTTGCGAAAAGAATTGAGATTTTTCAAAATGAATAGAAGCTTCGAGTATGGCAAAAAGTGATGACTCGATTGCTGGAGGAGGGCGAGGGCAGTCACTTGAACGACCCCCTGCGATTTTCTTGAAACTCATATCTGTAGAAATCGGAAGAGGCTAAGGAGAAATAATCGACTGCCGATGTTGAGTTAGCAATTGAAAGGAAAAGAACTGAATAACTTCATTTAAATTAATTCAATAGTAATATGTCAATATCTTGCTGCTTGTTTTCGCGTTTGAGTACCGACTGATCTTCTATTCTGTCGCTCCTTTCCTGCCAAGGCCAACTCGCAATCCTGGCCCTCAGGAGCGGACCCTACATATAGGTGATCATAGGTGATCAAGCATTGAAAACTATTGGACACGTATTTTTGTATCGGCGGAAAAACTGTAAGGGGGAAACCACCCCTTAAAGAAAGGCGTCACTCCTTAATTTTGCAAATACTTCTATAGTGGATTCTTCATTTTTTCCGAGTTTTAAAAAATGTTTGTTTAGGTACCCGTACAGATTTCGTTTTTCGTTGCGTGCAAACTGAACTTATAAATAAAAACGCATCTAAATAGGGATTATATAAAAACTTGAGGCTGTTGCGCTCAGCTTCTCCAAGTTTTATAGTATAGACCATGTAATCGAATTTTAACATTGGAGTGGAAAAAGTTTATTAGGCTACGTAGGGGGGAAACAACGCGAGGGTATCTTAAGTAAATTTTTCATCGCTTAACATTGGAAAGATTTTCATTTTCGTTTCATTCAGATCGGTGGACTGCTTGTGGGTGAAACGGCAAAGTCACCCCTCGACACGCCTCTCCCAACTCTCAAAATCGAACATTTCCCGAATTAGAGGTTGCCTTTGTTTAATCGAGTAATCTGGCAACAAATATACAACATTCTTGATCGGCAGGCACCGCGAAGGATTGTCGTTCCGTAGACGGACGAGAAAAAAAAAGGAAACGAGATGCGACTACAAGACACTGCGAATAAAGAGAGTCGAGGCTCAGAAGATCACGTGGTAAAGTAACTCGATACGCCCGCGCGTCTGTCTCCTGCACTGTGTCAGGGCTCACCCGCTCGAATCTTCAGACGAGCTCCAGGTGAAAGAAAAAAAAAAAGAAAAATCACCCCCTTCACTTTGCTCCGTGCCGAGCCTACGTGTATCCTGTTTCAGCGTTGTAACTGCAGCGGCAAGGAGGAGACACGTTCATCGCAAGGTTCCGGGCATAAAGGCGCAACTGCGTCTTCACGTGCGTTGATTCAGCGAGATACCTCTCAACCCACCAGTGGACATGTCATAGCTACGAGGCTATACCTCAGCGGAGGGTTGCAGCTCGAAAATGATGAATCTCAAATATTTACGACTAAGTATTTTTCAAAATCGGTCGAGTGCTCTTCGAACCACGCCCTTGCTTCAACAGTAACCGTAAAAACTTTTTTTGCAAATACTTGCTAAATTCTCTCTTTATAAATTATTTCAGATTTTTAACCTTTATGTATGCACCCAATGCACTTCGTTGTTACACACCCAGGGTAGCCGGGTGCCCACCACAAGTTTTTCTTAATTTCTGAGTTCGCATTTGAATGGAATCGGTCGGAATCAATTTACTTGATTAAATAATCATCAATAGAAGCTATCTAAGTCATTTACAAGTGCCCTAGCCCGCTGGATCTTCCATTAGAAGTTTCCAGAGAAAGGGAGAAAAAGAAAAGAGAAGGAGGCTCTCCGAGGTCGGCACAGGTATTGCGCTAAATAAATGTAAATGTATTCTAATGTACCGTGGAAATTATTGTACCTATTCATCTATCAACCCCTGTTACCTCAATGAAATATTCATCAATGTTAGGCACTAATTAATTCCTGAGTAAAAACATTGTTGTTCATTTAGTGGGTACCCGGGTACCCGGCTGTGCCCGCTGAGCACATGTAATCTAACGTCATTAAGTTTAGGTTTAAAAAATTTGAAAAGATTCACCATTGTGCTTTTAGCTTCTGAAAGAGTTAAGTAATGGGGATTTGAAGCCTCAGGTCAAGATTGACGTTTTTATTCAAGTTATAAGCAAAAATATGACGAAGTGGGTATGTGGGGGTGTACATAAGGGTTAACGAAGGAGCATAGAAGTGAGGATACTTCATAAACGGCTTTGGAGGTTTTCCCTTCAACAGCATTGAGCAGAGTTTCGAATGCTTACGGACAAAGATAGCCCACTCGATGGGATTCGAAATAAAACAAAAAATGTTCTATCCAAACATTTCAAGGATATGGAAGTATAATTCCATCCGGCTCAGCACCAATATAATTCACAACTTATCGCCAAAAGTGCCAATCGTGTCTATTCGAAGCATCCAATTTCGTATTTCCTTTAAAATTTTGATGACGCGTATTATCATCCTACTAAGGATATACCTGGGGGTTGGATGAATTTGTCACGTAACCGGATATACTCACTCATCTCTGCCAGCAGCCTGAATTGAACAGTGGATATATGAATACGTGGAGAATGGATACGTGACTGTGGATATAGAGGCGGTTCGGGTGACTTAAAAAGAAACAGATCGCATGCATGTATAATGCGAAGGTAAAAATGGTTTGTCAAGAAGAGACATATGTCGCAGTGTCGTCCGTAAAAACGGTTTCGTATTGATTTGTTCTATCTCTTGTATTCGTAATCGTCACGGATATCCAAATATACACGGCGGTTAAACCTTTAAATACGTTACGTGAATTTTTTTTAGTCACGGCGAAGAAGATCGACCGGTTTTTTCATTGTCCCTCTCGTTTCCGTCTTTGTAACTATAAAACGAGCGAACAGGTAAACGGGAACAGCTATGCCAGAGAGAAAAGAAGAAGCAAGGGTGTGCTGTGATACGTTACAACGGTGATTATCTTCTCTTTTTCTCTTAATATAGACACCTTGTCCTATACTCATATCGAGAGAGAGCCATAGTCTAAAAGTGCTTGCACTGTTGAAAATGCAGAGGCTCGATACAATACACGCGGTACAGATACTTTCATCTATACACGTGAGAAGAACTATGAGGATCTCTGAGGTTGCAAGTGTCTGTTGGAAAATAGTGGTACACGCTTATTTTTAGTTTCGAGAGCATCTCACCTGATACATTAACGCATTGGACAAGTTGGATCTATGTACATTATTGACTGGCGATTGCTTAATAAAGCAAGAAGACTTTTGCCACCTATCCCGGAGTGCACTCAGTACATAAAAAGTGAGGCTAAGCTACTTTAGTGATCTGTATCTTTTCCACTCTCCGGAACATCAGTCTTCTACGAACAATCTCCGGTCATAAGTGAAGTCATATTTTTGGTACCCATAGTAATTCGATCGACCACTCATTTTTTCCGGAAATTAAAGTTTCAATAACGTATTACTGATCAATCGGAATGTATGAACAACTGTATGAACTGCGGCATTGGTTTGACTTGCAAGATGTCTCCGAGTCTAACAAGCAGCGATTTTTGGGTATGCCTCTCCGGTGGGCAATCTTTCGGTCGAATATGCTGGCGGTTTTGATAGAAAAACGAAATGTCGATTGGTTGGCGAAACAAAAATTAAGGGGGGCGATCCCTTTGGGCAGTCGAAAATAAGTTAATTTGCAAGATTTCTTTGTGTCGACACTATTTATTCTATATCATTCAAATTTGATGTATATTTTATTAGATCTTTTAATTTGGCATTTTTTTTCATTTTTGACGTGACAGCGTCTTATAATTCGATGGAGCCGGCTGCACGCACGAAAAAGCATGACTCATCGCCGTTACCTCGCTCTGAGGCGTTCCATTTAAGGCTTGAAGTGTAAGCGAGAGCGCGGAACGAGCGACAAAGAGGCACAATGGGCCTCCGCGTTCGGCAGCGTTCGGCAGCGTTCGACATCTGTCTCTCTCCTACTTGAGTGATGGCCTCTGCACACTGCGAGCGACGAGCGACGAGCGATGAGCGATATCCAATGGCAACGTCACTCTCATAGAGCATTTCCGTCATACTCGAGTTCTCATTGGATATCGCTCATCGCTTGTCGCCCATCGCGCGCAGTGTGCAGAGGCCATGAGCGATGCGTCCGCGTGGACAGCTGCTATACAATAATACATGTACATGTTTTCGTCAAGTATGAAGTGCAGTGAAAAGTGAATGTGGTGTCAATTGTTTATAGCAACGATAATTGCGGCGATAAAGGTAATGATTCTTTCGATATTAAATATATGTTCAGTGATATATTGTCGAATATTCGTGCTTTCATCATTAAAATAAATAGCATCGGTCCGCTAGTGCAGCGATTGTAGGTTATGCTATAATTGACAAAACTATAACAATAAGTTAACAGAACTATTTCACGATGAGTAAAAATCAATTGCTTTATTATTCGATCGAAATAATTATCGAGCGTAGCTATGATTTCAAAAAATTAAAACATAAATGTTAAATCTTCCACATATCATAACAACGTGTCTGAAATGACAGGTTGGACCAGCCAGCCGTCAAAGGGAACAATTTTCTCCTATATCAAACACATTGAGGCGGGCTTTTTAAAAGCTAGAGTTACAAAAATTTTAATGTTTCCAAATTTTAAATTTTAAATTTTAAATTTAAGATTTATGAACAATAATTTAATCACAGTTTATTCTTATAATAAATTATTCAAAATTATTACTTTTTTACAACAAATTACAATTAAATTTGCAAAAATAATTAAGTAACTAATTGAACAACAACTTTTATTCAGTTTACTTGCTGAAAGAAATAATGTCAATACAAAATTTATTATTATAAAATAATAAAATCAAAAATTAAATTTTAACAGTCGAGTAGAAATTTAAACAATAAATTTTATTCAAGTATTTTGTAAATTTAAAATGATTTTCCGAACGAAGAATTTTATGAAAAAATAAAAGTTGTAAAACAATATTGCTCAAAGCACATTCATACTTGTAAAAAAATATGTACATTGTAAAAAAAAATAAATAAAAATTGACATAATTGTATTTATGCGTACAAATAAATGTAACTTGATCAATTCAATTGTGATTTCCATTTACCTCCTTCTCTATATCCATACAAAATATCTATCAAACAAACAAAATAAAAATTTTCTTTTGAAAAATGAAACCATTCCATCAGTATTTTCTTATGACGTTGTCACGTTCAACTATCGTCAGTAAACCGACTTTTTATCTTTATAATTTAATATGGCAGATGTACGACACTTCAAAGACGGGTGCCGCCTAAATTGTTCCACGCTGTACAACCTAGAAGCTGGTGCACTGATCTGAAACATCGGAGCCAAGAAGTTTCAGATTTCCAAGTACCAAAAGCTCTATCTGAACCTAATAAAAAACAAACAAAAAAGTGGAAATTCTTATTTAGCGATCTACAACAAATCTGCAAAATATGATTTTGGAAAATAATGAAAATAAGCAATTCAAAAGAATTTTCGTTGCATTCCGACGATGCAAACTTCAACACCATCGGCTTCATCTTGGAGTTCATTTTCCGCCATAAGCTCTTTACGTTACAAAGGTATTTCCCCCATTAAATAAGGACGACTTTCACGTTTCTCGACGAGTAACCCAAGCTGTTGCCGCACATTCGATTGTCATTGACCGAAAACTACGTCATCCGTTTGCAATCATGTCAGCCTAGCGGATCCCGGTGCTGTTCACTCGTCCTATTTCTCGCTTTTCCTTGGTGCGAGGAAATAAAAATTTTCAAACGCAGGGCGAGGAAGCAACAACGAGACAACGTCGAAGATCTAGAACTGCCGGGAGGCGAACGGGAACACGTTGAAGATGGCGTTGGTACAGAGGGAGCACTATATACATATATATGAAAGCAGAAAGCACTATATACATATATATGAAAGAGAGAGAGAGAGAGAGAGAGAGAGAGGGAGAAGAAGGGTGGAGAAAGGACAGCAAGACAAGACGAAGAAGACTCAGTCTTTGAACGGTGTTACCTCGAGACAAAGCCATCGTCTTGGCATTGTCCGGACCAAACCAAGCAAATCAACCACCAACGATCCTCCACCTCCTTTCGGCTTCTCCGGTTCTTCCTGTTTCTCTCGCGCTTCCCTTCCAACCATCTGTATACGTATACACAGACCCCCAGCCCCGTGTCCTATGGTTTGGGTCCCTTCTGTCTTGGCTTTCTCCGTCTTTGCTTCGACGACAGCGGCACACGGCCAGCCTCCTTTAGGTAGAGATTCGAGCTCGCTGATGCCCTATCTGGTACTGTGAATTCTAGTTCTCTTCCTATTCGCGAGCGAATAACCGCAGTATAACGTCGACCTGAGAGAGTATATTGCACCGGATAGAAGCGGGTGCGATCTCTCGAGCGTGCACTGAACCGCGATCGATCACCCGATTTTCCACTTCCACTCACTCGGTACCCGGTCTTCTGTTTTGTCTCCCTCCCTCTTTTCCAACCCGCTCTATCACCCTTGTTCTCTCTCTCTCTCTCACTCTCTCTGTCCAATGCTTTTAAATCTCCTGCATCATTAACCGTTAGCATCCATTCCCTTGTCATCTAATATTTATTCGCTATAAATCGCAAGTGTACCATTCATCAATCCAGCGTGCATCGATCCCGCTGATTCTTGACTATCTCTCGACTATTGACTTGGTTACGAAAATGGGGGCGAAAATTTAATGGCCAATGCGTTTGCTTGCAGCACACTGCAAATGTGAACAGAATGCGCGATGTTTGTCGACACCAATATTGGTAATTGATGTGTGTACCATCAACGTCGGATGCAGCACGCCCACCCATTAAATGCACGGATTTCGTAGCTCCAGGCGCACTCGTCCGTGTGGTTCTTCGGAAAACCACAGTACTCGGGGCGTGGAAAATGATGGGTTGGGAGAACCAAAAAGTGATCGCTGACAATCGAAACGTGGATGGCAGTTTGGTAACGCTGTTCATTGTTTGTTTGAATTACCCGCCTTGAAGACAATACCATCTTCAACCCTAAAATTGCAGCGACCCCCCCTTCTACCGAATAACGTTGAACAGAGAACCGTTCAATATACTTGGTTCATCGATCTATCCAATTACTCTGACACGTGATAACAACCTCGACGATCGATATTTTCAATCAGATACAAAGTGATGACTATACTGTGAGCGGCATGAAAAAGTTGATTGTCCTGTGTAGTCGTAGACACGAAAAATAATGAAATCAAGGCGAGTAAAAGAGAAATTCCCTGAAAATTGTAGGCTACTGCATATTCTATAGGATGGCAAGTCTCGCTTGGAATGCGATCTCTCGCTATTTAATCGGATGTATAGGAGTTCTCGAAATCTACACGAAGCCGTAAAATTCTTTCGATCTAAATGTAATTGCCTCGTTTTAGATCGAAATCGTATAGACGAGGCGTTACCCGAATGATGCATACGTAATTCTCACGCAGAGTTGACCCGTAGAATGGAGTTGCATGCTCGTCCTCGACAATAGGGACTGTAAAAGAGATGGAGAGCGGGCGGGTCGGAGAGAAGCAGAAAAAGGATGGGGAAAATGAGAAAGAGAGGCAGAGAGAGAGAGAGAGAGAGAGAGAGAGAGAGAGAGAGAGGACTTTGAATTCAAGCGAGTGAACGAATGATCGAATTCCGAGCACTGTCCTGTAGCTCGAATCCGGTGCATTTCGCGTTTGGCTACTTGTCCCTCTCGTAGGTAGATATTTTGTGCTGAATGTGTGCCCGCGATGCGGAGAGAACCTTCCGAAGCAAAGCAAACGGAGGACAGAACAGCACGTAAGCAAAAGCTAATTGCTTTAGCCCCTGTCTGACCGTGCGGGGGGGGGGGGGCTCTATGCAAAGCGGTACCGCAAACGAGCTCTTATTAAATCAGAAAACCGTCAGAATTCTAGATCCGCAAGTTCAACTATGTTACACGGGTCACGTAATGCGTATCAATGTAGTCTTTGTTGCATATGTTTCCATTATAAATTTCATATTAAATGAAATAATAGTACATAGCAGCACCGTCGCATAAAATAACTCCAAAACTCTATTCAAATGATGAATAATTGCCATTAATGAGAGTAACTAGTTTTTTTTTAATGGCATAACTGTTAATTAACCGCTCGGCAATATTTCTACGTCCTGGAGGAAACGAAATTTCAATCCATCATTTTTCCGCTAACTGACGTAGTAATAATTTCATTATGGAATTAGAGTATCAAGGAAATAAGGAAGGCAATGAAGTCTGTGGTGGAGATGAGGAGAGTGACCTGGCATATTCAAATAACGAGGGACCAAGGGATTCCAAAATCACACTGGTCCAACAATATGATCTAGCACAGGGGCACACAAATGAAGACCTATTTACATATATACATGGATATAACGTACAAGCTAAACGCATGAGTTCCAACTTGGTCAGACACCGACGTGCGAACGACTAAACTTTTCGCATTAACAGGGTCGAAGTGGTACACCAACGAAGACCTTTGAGGTGTGTCTACGCGGATACTGAGTCCCGCATATGCGATACGCTATGCTCGGGGATAACGCCGAAACGTCACGTGAAGGATGTACGTGATTCCTGCAAATTTGCCAATTCTGGAATGCTCGAGCTTTACATTAAACACACGTGTTGCGAAATTCGTCACCCAACCAAAGTTGGATGACATTGTTCACAAATATTCACGCATCGACTAAAACTTTTCTCGATCGGGATGATTGTGATAAAAGAAGTAAAATTTTCGAATAATTAAGAACAAGTCTACAGAGAAGACCTAAAGAACACAGTTTGGGCAGGACACCACTGTGACGGGTAAATATGTTTTTTTTTGCGTTTTCTCAAAGGATACATATTCGAGAGCATGTGAAAAAAATGTTCAAGTTAAAATATTAAAAATTGACCGAGTTGTAGACGATTCAGTGAGAGCAGGAAGCGCAACGATTTATGTGTATGTATGCAAATTTTCAATCGCGTTTTTCTCGTAACGACTTTTTTGCGACCTGGCCGGAATCATAACTCTAGTTATAATTGTCTGATTTACAATTTAAAAAAAAATCAATATTTCCCTAACTGCAGTAACTATCGTTGAAACTTAGTATTTTGTAAGCCCTCGAATTTAAGTAAAATATTGCCAAAATTACACTTTTTTAAAACACCCGCCATTTTTTGGTTCGTTTGTTGGAAAAAAGTCAACGTACAACGAGAACTACATTTATCTAGATTATAAAAAAAGTTATTTAAATTTTTCAGACCAGCTATTGTCAAGTTATCGATCCAGCCGTTAGACCACATCTTATATATAGAAGCTTTATTATAGCCCAATGAGGTTGTTCATTTTTAATTTTTGAAATAAAAATTGACACACAATAAGTTCAATGTATGCTTAATAACAAACCTTTTTTCCAAACCCCAAATAAATAATTTCGTCGATAAAATCATTGAGAAAAAGCTACCTGTTTTGGTATGTCACACTGGTATCCTCCCTTTAATAATAATATAAACGCGTAAAACATCAGCTTATAATTATTGGCATTAGACATTGGTCAATTAGATTGGAATAATATTTAAAGGCTTATTCTAGATTGTATTAGTAAAAGTAATTAATATAAATATGTACGGAGTTGAAGTTTACATCGTTGGACGGCAATGAAGATTTTTTTTATTTCTTATTTCCATCATTATCCAAAATCATATTTTGTAGATTCACATTGTAGAGCGCCAAATAAAGATCCTAAAAAAGATTCGTGCAATTTTCGCAGCTTAAACCTGCCAAAAAATGTGGAAAATGAAAAAGAAATCATTTACGTTACATCCAACGTTGCAAACTTCAATGTCATACATATGTAAAATATAATCATCTTTGATAGCATCACTTGTGGCTTGCTATAATGAGTCGACGATCTAAACATTCAGTATTACTATTAGGATTCGATACTTATCGTAATGCAATTTTGGGTCGAAGCCCAACTTTCGGTCTTCAATTATTTATATGTGCTTTTTGGGCTGCGCGTACGAGTAGTGAAAGTTGCATCTAAAAGGGCTAGGACTACGCACCATGCAGATCGATAGAATCTTCTCTTCGAGCTGGCTACCTTCATAATGTCGCCCTATTTTAAAATAAATGCCTGTTTTTCCTCGCTGTAGTTTTATAACTTCTCTTCTTCCGTTGTTAAGTCCAGCTTCCATTTTTTTTCGCATCCCTGGAATCGTATATGAGCCCCAGAGTATGCGTTACTAACGGATTTCATTTCTATTCAGCATGATCCTCTTAGTCCGGAAATAATTTACGCACCGAGACAACCAAAATCATTTTTTACCCCTCTATCCATATGCATTAACCGATTTTACGAAACGCGTTACATTGGTATTCCGCATTGATGATCATAATCGCACGTACCTAGCACTCTTCGCGTAAAATGCTCCCCTACAAACGGAATACGACATCACATAGATTAATTCATTGTCCGTTAATGTAACGAGCATGCAGGACAAAAATGGAAGTTGCTCCCACAAAAAAGGGAGATCTGTATTGCCGTCCGGCATACACCGCTAAACTTCCAATAGCAAGAAAAACTTTATAGTGTACGTAATTCTCACCACATTGGACTAGAACCCCTTTGATAAAGTACATTGAAAAATGAGCTTTTAATTGGCTCTCGGTCATGCATCTCCGCATGTAGCATATTCTCGTGACAGCGTTGGGAGAGAAAAAAATTATGCAATCAACCGATAGATACGCTTGTAGCTACGATACGTTTTTACCTCCGTGTTTACATCATTGTTTGGATTATAGTCACGTTTGCGGTAACGAGGCCAGGGCAATGCACCCAAAGGTAGTTCATTATTCGGAATAGCGATTTTAAGTACTGCACGATCTGATATGAACCAACTTGTATATACCCACACACACATATATGTGCATGTATATATATATATATATATATATATATATATATATATATATATATATATATATATATATACCATATATACACGAGTACAGAGTCGTCAACGAAGCAGAGTCGTCGAGGTCGGATCGACGACCGACCGCAACCGCAACTCCGTACGACACTTTTCCCCTACTTTCCCTTCCACCTGTGCATACACAAGTACCATGGATCGACTGCTGACATACGAAAGGGCGCAAAGGGCAGAATTTAACGCGCACCATTGATCGTTTTTGCATTCTATGCGACCGGCCGACAATCGCGACCAATGTGCATGAACGCGTGTGTATGAGACTTGTATTAGGCACTCGATAAGTCTGGAACAGGAGACCGGGAGCTCGATTTATGGGTCGCAATATTGCCAGCTTGTCAAAACCAACGAGAACAATGCGTCTCTAATTCCGGATACGAGGACTTTTTTCCTCGCTTGCCGGTTAGACGGGAAGAAAGGCGCAATAGCGACGCATGACAACTTTAGGAGCTTTGCCGATACGAAACGATTGGTTCTGGTTTGGCCTACATTGATACTACGGGTCGTAGAAAACGCCGGAATTCGCTACATTGCACAGTCGCCTGTACACACATTGGGTACGGATTTAACTTGTCGATACACACGTGTCAACAATCCTCTGCGATTTACTCGTTACACGAACGTTATGCCATTCGATTAAATGACTCGATGTTCAGAGGAGAAAGAGGAAGGCTAAAAGCGAGGAAAACTTGGGAATGGGTAGATGACGAAAATAACAAATTTACAAAAGCAAAAAATCGCGAATTGAAAACAACGCGAATACAATTAATGATAAAGGATAGCGATAGTAAAACTAAGTGGAGTTTTGATGCAGGTGGCTATGGACCCCAATAGTGCTGCGATTGATCAAATTCATTACCATCAGAAATAATCATTTTCAATGTTTTACTTTTAAAAACTGGTTGCAGCCATTAATCCCTCGTTATTATTGCTCTTGTCACTTCGACTTCCGTTCTTATTGGAGATCGTTGGATCATATTTTTAGCGCGTTTAAAAAATACGCAAAAACGTCAAGGGTTCATTGTCGAGTACTGGAGATAAAGTTTAGGTCAGGCAAAAATAAAATGTCTTCTGATGCATAGATACAAGAATATCGCGAAGTATAAATGGGCAATGAAGTCGCGTGATAGGGCGAACAGGTGCACATCGAAGGCATAAAAATTCGACCCACATCCGATGATTGCACAATCGCCAATGTATATATACGGATCAGTGTGCACGTCGGTATCACCCAACCCTCTAAATTCCCAACTCATAGGTCTCGATAATTGCTCCTTCCAATTTTTCATTCGAAGCGATATGCAACAGCACAAAAATCGCGCATAGCGTTTCCTCTTTTTGTTTGTTCGGATCCTCGAAAATCGCAATAACGCTGAGTGGTCGGAAGTGCATCACACCGAGCCCGCCCGATCACTTCGGCCTCCTAGTCGGCGTTTTTAACAAGCTCCCCCGTTAGGATCATTCCCAGCGAAACGGACCACAAGTTTCCCTGGATTTGCCGAGGATAACGGGCACAACAGTGCTGAGATTTATATTTTTTTCTCTCCCTTCTCCCCGGATTTACTGTTTTGGTCCGTCAGATTTGTGGTTAACCCCAAAAAACCGTTTTTTTTTTCGTCCTCTGTACATTCTATCGTCATTGCCTGCGACGTTTGGAATTCCCAGTCGAGTGACCATATCGATATTCATTTTCACACCGATCAATTTGTCCTACTCGACGTAAAAGAGAAATCCAATCATACAAAGGAGGTGCATCATCTGTTCTAATAAAATCAATCGAACAAACAATTTTTCTACCGGCATAAAAATCTTGATCGAGCAGGAAATGCTGCTCTCTTGTTTTTCCATTTTCTTCAGTTAAAAAGAAAACCAATCAAGTCGAACGTTGCGAGTAACTAAAACGAGTTTATGAATACCCATTTTACCGGCAGGATTGTTAGGAACGAATGATCATTGAAGCCCGCCGATCAAAACATCGTTCTTATATGATACTTGTTCAAGCGAACTGCTGATTTTGCATGGTTTCCCGGTCGAATTACATTTTTTCCACCGCGGAGGGTTATTGTTCCCCAAAACTTGTGCGAAATAGAGTACCACAGATCCGGCGGGCGAACACAGAAGAGCGATGGGCGCAGGTGGAGAAAGCGATGGAGGGTGTTGTAGCGGTGGTTTCGCTGCGCGTTAAAACTCCAAGTAGAGGAGGATGAAGAAAAGGAAGTGGGAAGAGGCAAAAGTGCGAAAACAAGTAGAATGAGAAATAGTGGGATGTACGTGAACAGACTTTTATCGTTATGCCTTGTCGAATACGCATTCTCCGAGTGCCTTCTCCATTTTAACTTCGAGCTCATCCGTACGCAGCATCCTCGCGCATTGGGGCGAACTGCTTTTTTTTGCATCTCTTTTAACCAGACTTTTCTAAGCTTTTAGACTCTCCGGCAGCCATTGCCAATGTATATTTCCCATCTCTCTTACTCATCCGTTTCTCTTTTTTCTGCTTCTCGTCTACATTAGGAACTAACGTACAAAGGGGGGGACAACAGACCGAGAGAGAGAGCACAATTACCACAGAACGTGGGTGGCAAGAGTAGATAGTGAGATACACACACGAAGAGATGACGGCATACCAGACGTTAATGTTGCAGGATTTCTGTTCGTATGGTCCGCACGCTGCATTACACGTCGAGATTATGGGACCGAGAGTGACTCCACGTACGTATCCCAGTAACACACTTACAAAGATACATACGTGCGTCGAGTCTATCACAAATGCCCAAGAAGAAAAAGATCGTATATTCACTCCCGCCAACACGGTGAGTGCGATGGGCTTCGAGCCTCTTTGCTTCCAAGCAGTCGACATACGAGTGCGTTGTGCAGCCTTACAACTCGTTCGTCGTCCATCGCATGGTTAATGCACGTTAATGCGCTTCCGTGCTTGATGCCTCTCGCGCGTATCATCCTCACTCCGTCTCGCTTATTCAGCCTCCCCCTCACACGCCTTTCTCTATCTTCCAATCATTTATTTATTTTCTCGTAATTTATCATCGGGTTTCTTTCACGTACACTTTCGCGATGTTCCTCGAGCGCGGCCACTCTCGAGAAAATGTCATCAATTTTTATCTGGGAAAATCGAGAAATTAACGACTCTATGCCTCTCACTCGGCGAACGAAGGTACGCCACCTGTGAGTCGACTAAGTGGGCCTTGGGAGTCATTAACACAAATGCAATGAGAAAGTAATGACCATTGGTACTGTAGCATCACTGGAGAATGCTGCGAGGATGAAAAGAAAAAACGAATAGAAATAATCATGACGCCGAACAACAGTTGGAGATGTTTTCTCTCTTGGGATTTGGTTTTCACTCGACTCTTATTGCACTTCGTCGTTGTGCCTGCTCTCTAATACTGCAACGGTAAATTCTTGATTTAATTTAATACGTACCAAGGTACCAAGGTACTTCGATCTAACGATATCCGTTGAAATGAAACGAGCCGCGGAACGCAGCCAACAAAGTTCCCATACATCATTTGGGCTTCGGGATGAAATCTCTTCTATCCTTTCCGTGCAGAAATTGTCTTAGGGATCCCATTGGATTCCAATACTTGTCCCTACTCCCTGATAGAGATCCAATGGGTCATCGCATTGGATCCCTGTACTAAAACGTCACGTTCGTAGATTGGATTCTAATCGGGATTTCCCATTGGAATCCAATGTACGAATCCAATTTGAATCGTGCAGGACTTCCGGATTATGGAACAGAATCCGGGACGATCCTTGATGGATCCCATCGCATTCTGGACGTTGAATTTTCGACACAAAATACATAGATATACAAAATGAGTGGATTTGAAAAAAGGATGAATCTTATCTTGAGAAAGTGTAAATCGTTCAATAAGTATATCTTAGGAATTGATTTGAATCGCATCACTGAAAGTCTACTGTAATTATCGTTTGTCATTTATTTTACTGCACTTTGACATAATATCAGCACACACGTACACGCTCGGGACATGTGCAGGTTATGTTTCAACACGCCGAGTTTTTTCTCGTGACTTTTTACATATTTTCGATTCGAACGTGGTAAGAATTTCCAAGTGGTGTTCATAGGGAAACAGTGCAGAATTCAATTGGATCCCGACGATGACTCCCTATGTGCGGTGTTCCTAAGAAATCCCAATAGAGACGTCGGTGCATCCTGGGACTCCCTAACAAATTTGTGCGCGAGATCGCGGAAGGATATTTTTTTGCGGGAGCCTAGGAATTTGGGTCGAGAATTTCAAATAAAGATCGCTCCAACTACGCCATACCGGAAATAGAGTAGCATCCACTTGGATACTAGTGTGGACTCCCTGCGTACGGTATCCCTATCAAATCCCTATAGAGATGTGGCAGGATCTAGGGACTCCCCAACAAACTTCTGCACGGGTGATTCAAGGTTGCACTGCGTTTGGCGGTAATTTTCAAAACTATTCGACGCATTTGTGGGTACTTTTGTGCAGCGAGCGACTCGCCATTGAAAACCGACGTTTTCCTTCGCAATTCTAATTATCAGGTCATCAAGTGCGAAATGTCCGATTTCCAATTTCTTGACCACAATAAGTTGTTTCAAATGGATTCAAATATTGTTGAAATAGTAACGTTAAACCTTGCTGCTGATTCACGTGTCATTTGCGATTCATCCGCTCCCACTCCAGCTTTAAGCTCATCATTATCCTTTTTTTTTCTTAAAAATTCATTTTTAAGATCAAAATTGCTGGATCGGAACTTTTCCAACGTTTCTGATACTATGGGGTCATTAGCCACATCTTTTCTAAACACTTCGTTGGCACTTCGACTTATCTGTGCTGCATTAGTTTTACGACGACGGAACTCATATTGAAAAATAACGCGTGTTTTTTTTACTTGTCCATCGTTTGCAGAGTTGAATGAGCAAAAGGCAATTCGGGAGATAATCACAAACCGAAAAGTGCGTCTGAAAGGCTGATGATGTACCTTGACAGCAACAACAAAAAACCAAGAACTTTTAAAATAAAATATCAGAGATATCGGGTATCCAACTTTGTACTTGAGGCAATTGGACATTTCAAACTTAATGACCTGACATTTTTATTAATTCAATTTTAGTAAGCCATCTTCCTGAACATTATCATCGAAAACATTGAAGAAGACTTGCAGAAAAAGATTTCACAATCTCCGCACTTAAAATATGCCAGTTAATAATTGACATTTTCAATATTGGATGGAATATCTCACTGAGGTAATGTTGAAAATTCGAGTCTCTCATCGTTATTAAATGTTCCATGTACAAAATTTCAGTGGTATAAGGAAAGATCTCCCTTCCATATCTGTCTCTCTCTTCTTCTACTTTTAGATACGTATATCGAATGATTTCGAGGCAAGTTTAAGAGGTGTGCCTTTCCTTCCCTACTCGAGGATTATTCAGAGTCGAAGGTATTACGGAACGATGAGAGAGTATCGACAAGCGGGCTCTCGTAAGTTTCGTCGGAACAGACACTCGATAGAAGAGGAGTTTTCCTCCTCCCCCTTCCACCCTCTTTTCTTCGTTCGTCCACAGTAAGCCGCGGCGTCGCGACCGAGAAACTTCGGCACTCGGAAAGACTCGAGACTTCGAACTACGTATATTCACGGTGTATTTGCTCGTCGTAATAACAAGGATGCGGCAGAGCCAAAATCTTCAACGTTATTTCTCTTTTCCTTCTTCATTATTCGTACCTAGAGAAGAATCACTCAAATTTGATTCTCGAGAGGCAACAAATGAGCGACTTAGTTTTTGGCCGGAAAAATAATTGTATTCGCCTAATTGTACGCCCTTGTGATAATTATCGTTGAGAAAAACGATTTTAATTTCAAATAGCTCTTTGGCTTCACTCGACATTCATAATATTCGGGTAATTATATTTTCCAAATTGATGATCTTGATGTTTGCATCGCTGAAACGGAACGGAGTAAATTAATTTTTCTTCATCATAAAATTTCTTTGTGGCTGATTTAGGTTATGAAAATTGGTCGAACGTTTTTACGTATTTTTATTATAAATTTACCTCAAGTTGCAAAAAAAAAGATTTTGGATAGTAATAAAAATTAAGAAATAACAAAAATCGATGCATTCCAACGGTGCAAACTTTAACGTCATCAAAATCCAGGGGAAAGCATCAAACGCGTTCTATGTTGAGAGGAGTTCTAATTAATAATTATTCTATATCTACACGTACCAATCTATCCGATATCACTTCTTCGTACTCCAAAAACCCGTCTGCGAACTTATGAATTCAACATGTGCGCAATGTTACTTGATTTTTTTTTCGAAACTTTATCGATAAGGTTATAAAAAATGCTGAGCACCTTCATACGCATCGGGCTCGTTGTTTGCCTCTTCTTGATCTCCACGCTCCTCTTTCCATCGGTTGCTCTCGGCAAATTACAGTCTTATTTTATCCACACCGCACCTACGGTCTCTAAAAGCCCTGTGTGCTGTCCCTTCTTCCGGTATACTCGTTTCCTCTCTCGTTTATCGCTTGCCCTCTTTCTCGACATTTGTTTCTCTTTTTCGCTCCCCCTTCACTCTCGCCCGTCCCTCTTTCCCGCTCTCTTTCTCTTTTGCCCTCTCCCTCTCTCTTTTTCTCATTTGTTCGATATACGTATCCACTGACACACTTGGTATTGGCACAACTCTGTGCGCAACTGGCTCGTGGAGCCACAACAAATGCAACATGAAGTAGTAGCTTCGAACCTACAGTGTAACTAACGGGTATATGTGCGTATATATATATATATAGACATACATACATACAGAAGAGTTTTGCATCGTTCATTACTAGCGCTCATCGGTATTTCTGTGCAGCCAAGTGCCCGAGGCAAACTATTAGTCAAGCAGCCGTAATTTCAGCTGCTCCCGTTGAGAATTCGCGATATCGCCAAATTACACGTATACACACGTTCAACTATTGACGAAATTGACGATACGAAAAATGCCGAAGATAACGGATGTTCGATATAAAATGCTATTTTTGACTCGCCCTCAAATACGATTCTCCTACCCGCAATTATTGTAGAATTTTCACACGAATTCGGAAAACGACGTGCTACACGCTGCCATAGTCAATTTTTCGTCCTCCAATCAACATTTTCAACGCCATTTCAAAGTAGCGAAAGCTCAGGTGAGAAAAAAAAACATATATGGACTATTTTTAAGAGTCATTCATCTCGTTCAAGCGACACAGACACTATTGGGATGACGTTGAAGTTCACATAGTTGGAACGCAATGAAACAATTAAATTGACTAATTTAGATAGAGAAAATCATTCGACTATTTTTGGTTTAGCATTATTGAGATGGATAACCTGAATCTGCAAAAAGATATTTGAGGTGTATGATAAAAGCGAGAAAATGACGCGAATTACCAAACCGGCACTTTGGAGGCGAAGTACTAACGTGCAGGACAAAAGGCCTCGGTTATTCGTTCGATCGAGATAATCCCGTTACTGCAGGAAACGGACTCCTGACATTTATTACATCCGCGTTATACAAGCTAAATGCGCAAGCAAAAATTCGATAATGTACCTGCAAATCCCGAGTTTCCGTAGAACCAGGACACACAAAAGTATTCGTGCAGTTTACAAAAACTGATAATTTCGTTGTTTTTTTTGCAAAATGCCAAATATGTTGATCGTCTAATGGAGCGGATAATTGGCAAGGCCATTAAGTGAATCGAATCGATACCGGAACGCGAAAAACCAATTAAAAGCGAAGAGTTTCCATGTTCTTAGCTCGATTATTTCATACGAATTTGTTCGTAGAAGAAGAAGCGAACGAGCGAAATGGCCGATCCTCTCTAATGATCCTGCAGTTTCGCGCGCGGAGTTGGCGCAATTTCCGGCAAATCTGCGGCTATCATTATTCATGCCTCTTCTTCGCCACACGTTAAAACCCGTAACATTATCCCACGCGTACTCTCCGTTTTCCAACACCGGAAAAAGCACGGTATTCGGGCCAAGCTTCGGAAATACGAGGACAGATATTATTTTTTGTTCGCGAGTCTCGTGTTTGCGTTTAAATGAAAAGAAAAAAAGTAACGCTGAACGTTCGAAACGCGACATCTAATGGCTTCGTCTGCACGGAGTGTACACGTGTGTTAATTGAATTTCCTCCGTCCTCGTGTCTTTATACATTTGACGCTTTTTCCCAATAAGTTTATTGCGATTGACCGTGCGCCGTTACAATTGATCGAACAATGTTTATGTAAATTACGATTTATCATTTAGGTTAAGGCAGTGCTGTTGTCTCGAGCGCTGTTTTGGAGGTCATACGTAGGATGGAGTGACTAAAAAAATTAATGCACATTTATTCATGCTTCTTATTTAATTATCCTAGTTTTTTTGAACCTTCAAAAATATGTACAAGGTAAAAAAAATGTATTATCATATACTTTTGTACGCTTGTTGGCAACGGTGCACAAAAAACGCCCCCAACTGGCGAGCAGTGTTGTGGACGCCGTATGAATCCAAAAAAAAACCATATTCTTCAGGGACTATACCAGTGTGACACTTCCAAAAAATCGATTTTTTTGCCTTTTTCGACAGTTTATACTTTCAAGAATATGAAATGAGATTTTTATACCTTCAAGATTTATACTTTCAACATTTTTATACTTTCAAGAATATGGAATGAGATTTTTCAAATTTGCTGACATTGTAACTCAAAGAGAAATTATCCGATTGACTTGAAATTTGAACTGAGTATTCTTGAATATATTTACTCTACAATGACGTAGGATATTTTTGACTGGATGAAAATTGACGATTTGACATTGAAAAAAACGACCATTTTATAGGCAAGAAAACAGACTTTTTTCATAACTACGCCATTTTGTTAAATTTTGATATTTTTCGAAAATCCTCCGTCATTATACAGGAAATGCCTTCCAGTTCAACGACACTTCTTTCCTTTTTTGGTTTCAGCTACTCAATCGGCCGGAATCATGTCAGCAGTGGACGAACTTTTTTTTGGGCCTCCGAAGGCCCTTAGATCATCGCTTGGCCCTTGGATAAGTCGCTTGGATCTCAATATTTCTCTATGAAAAAATTATGGAATATAGGTTAAATATAGCCAAATATATTCTCAATTTTCCGAACCATTTAATTGAGTATTTTTCTTCCAAAAAAAATCCCGATTATCACCCAAATTTTCAACGTTCACATTGGTATAGCCCCTTAATCTATATGAATGTTGTGATGATTGATACAAGATTAATTTTAAAAATTACAAAATAGCGTCATGCTAATCTTTGATTCTCAATTTTTTTCTATGTCTCTGACCATTCTACGAGTTATATATAAAGAAAAAAATGCTTTCAACTTAATTCTACTCCTTAACGTTGAAGAACAGTTTACTGAAGGTGTCTGCCAGTCTATCCCCAATCTAAGCCCAATCGGCCTATTGGTTATCGAGATATCGTAGTTGCCGATTTGAAAACCATAGTTTCGAGAAAAACACGTTCAACCCTGGGCGGTCGCAGTGTAATTTCTTCGACGAAAACGTCCACATACTGTTTTCAACGGATTGAATCGCTTTAAAAAGTGTCAAAACATTCACGAATACTCTTGAATTCTTCTAGAATGTGAATCCACGATTGATTAAGTACTAAAGGTCTTATATGTGTGGCTATAAACGGCTAAACTTGCCAGGAATTTCAAAGTGCTAACTAAAGTGCTTAACTAAAATCTAAAAAAAACCGATTTAATTCAAATTTCTGAACAACAATCCCGCCACGTAATCAAATTATATATACGGTGCTACGACAGCCGTACCGCATTTGTGCATGACCGGTACTCGGAGTGGTTACTACTTAGTCGTGCAACGGCTGACGCATCAATCATTAAACGGAAGGCCAATACTTCTGTTACGTCCCCGTGAACATATTGGAATTAGAGAAGACCTAACACGGTGTTGACTTCTCCCTCGGGCCAAGACAATTAAGCCTTTCACCCAGGGACGAAAGTCACGTCTTTGATATGTGAGGAGGGAGAACGTTGGATAGTATGAAGATTGCATAAGAGTAAAGCTGTTTAGTACCTTTAGTAGAGCTGTTTTACTTACTTCTATTTATTGTTATTCGTTCGAAGTATGTCTGTTATTTTCGTCTTAGTCGTTCGGTTACAATGTAGTTGGGAGTTTATACAATCGTCGGTATACATGTAGGTTAAATAGTTCTAGGATAATATAGTTCCTCAACACAAATTACTCTACCATTTTTGTTACAACCGCAGAAATAGTTCTCCCGTTTCTTTTACTTATGGGATTTGCTTTTTACCTTGTCGTTGTTGAGCAATTAATGGGCTTCGACTTGATCGTACAATCTCGACTAGTTTCGTACTTAGACTGTTTTTAGTAGAATTTCGGCAGAGTTAGACTGATGACTGACAACCCATTCGTGGCAGATATTAAACTGCGCTCGTTCATGACAGTGATCAGACTGTACGCCTTCGTGGCAGAGATTAGACTACGCGCCTTCGTGACAGAGGTTAGACTGCACTGTGTGGACCGTTGTGCCTTTCTTATATACTCCTTTTTGAAGCGTTGGTCACGAAGAATCCTCGGGGTTGTACTTATTGAAAATCATTTTATTGCTTCCTCGTAGGTGAACTCATTGTATCGTAGGTAACTCATTGCAATCCGTCTCTTTGAAAGGTTACTTATTTCTCTCGTTGATGGTGGACATTTATCTCTGGTAGGTGATATTGGTTCGGTGCGTATACCCTGTTCCTATGAAGGTGACTTGTTTCTTGCGTTTCACAATATGTACTCGTTTGCAATGTCGGTCGTATAGACATGGCGCCGGTGATCAAAACCTTTTCAGCCTGTAATTCTCGGGCTCTTCTAGGTTACGGGCTTCGTATAACCCGGAAAGGGGTTTCGTTTCCCTGCCCAACGTTCTCCGTATTGTTAAGATTTATTGGAGTTGGTGAGTGAGTGAGATGAAACAGGGCATGGCGTAAGATTTCTGAGACCTCGGTGTAGATATTTGGGTTAAAAGTCTGTGCACCAGAGAATGAATATGGGGTCGTCTATACCGGAACGGGTTTTTAACAGTTTCCCCGTACCCTCGACAAATGCGGAATCGTGTAGCTTGAGACTTCTTCTCACGGCTGTGGCCGCAACAGAAGTTAGATTAGGTTGGCTAAGTACAGGGAATGATACGAAAGGGATCAATTGGAAATGGTAATACGTAGAAACCCGTAAGGGTATACATTGAAACCCAGAAAATAAGAAATATATATATATAACTGTAGGTTCTTTTCGATCGAATCTATCTAGAAAAGAATTCGAAGGGATGTATGCCAAAAATTCAACGGTCTTGAAAAAATACGACCGTCAAGTTTGTTTTAACGCTTGATGCTTGAGCTTCTCTCTTAGTTTCTTGCTGTCTTTTTCGGAACAAAAAACGCTCTCTTCCTCGAAACAAAGACATATCGCAATTACCGCATAGATTCACCCGCGATTTTTGACCCACGATTAAAATGATCCCTACATGAGAAAAATAAAATATCACTAATCTCTTATCTATCGTAATTGCCCAGTATTTTTAATATCAACGGTGGATCTGTTTTCAAGCCACGAAAAACAAAGTATTGTTACTTCGGTATTCGAATACTGAAAGGATCAAGAGAGCTTTCGTGCAACGTTCAATCCATAGGGGCAAGCACGTGATGGTATGTCACTCGGATTATTCAAATGGACAGGTGGCAGAGCGTCTAGCCGATTATCCCCGAGGTCCTAGGGAAGCTTTAGCGACTGCACTGCTCTCTCGGTCTTCTGTTGCGGTTCAAAGAGCGAAAGCCGAGAGAGAGAGGGGGGGGCAGGACGGAAGATTATATCTGCGAATCTACGAGGAAGATGCAGTTATAGAGCAAAGGAAGTGACTGTTATACAAAGGGCTCGAAGTCGCGTTTGTGTGACAGCCCTCGGGGATTTGCTCTCTCCTCTTATCGCACACAACTTGCATATATGTATATATATATGTGTGCGTGTGTGTATGTGTGTGCTAGTATCTACGGCCCAGAGCACTTTGGTTTAGCCACTTGACTCGTTTTAGCTGTCTCGTTGTCCAATAGCCCCGAATGTCCGTACGACCTAGTATACAACACGCCGCAGGTCAACGTCTCTACGAATAATCCCAACTGGAATTCCAACCTGCACCAGGAATTACCGTATCAAAAAAGGTTTCTTAATTTTCGACAACCGATCGAAATCGAATCAACCCGTGAAAAGATGTTTGCTCTTACCTAATGCCTCTGGAAATCAATCTAATTGTATCTTCGCGTGATAACGATTCCTTTTTTATACGATAGAACATGAATAGAGACAGAAAAATAAAGAGGTGAAACCATCGAGTCATTGGATTTGTGATAACAAATACATGAACCCAATGGATTAGCCCACTTTCGATTCTTCGCATCGATCCCACTTCGATATGAAGATTCAGAAATCTCTAGGTTGGTGCATGCGTCATTGTGTCTGTAACACTCGACCGATCTTTAAAGTGGAACTACCAAGCTCATTTCGTAATGTTTTTCGGAACGTTGAAGCGAAACGGGTTCACTCGGTGTGAAGAAAACGTATATTAACTTTTATTCGTATATTTGGGATGTTTCTTGAAATGGCTGAGTCTCGGAATAGGCGCCCATCAATTCTACGTACGACGAAACTTTTAAGTGATTTGCGAATAAGCAGTGTACCTTGAAGAACAGTCGGACCTGAATTGTCGGACTGGGGGTAAATCGAAATGGGTGTTTTCACCTCACCTCGATAGAAAAAAAATGAAATTGTAGTCAACAATCGGATGCTAACGTCGAACCATTGTAATTGAAAATTAATGACTTCCAAAATCGGTTGCGATGACAAGCAGCAACTGACCAAACAGCAAGAACTGTCTACCAAACAGTTCTTGCTGTTTGGTAGAATGTTTTCCAAATTTATATGTCGATAGCGTTGTAAACAGGCTTTGGGAAAAGCGCTATCACCAAAGAACTCAACAGCTCGTGATTTTTCTTTTCAAAGAAATTTCATTCAATCCATCTACAAAGTAAAAGTATATTCCGAATTAACAATTTTGTATTAATATTGTTTTTTTATTACCCCCTTGTACCGTGAGCACCGCGAATCTTGACTGATTCTTTCGGAGTCGTAAATTCCGAACCGCATGCATACGACGACGTTTGCCGGGTACGTCACACTTTAAATTAATGAAGTGCAACCGTTTTCGTTGTAAATGAAATGGACACTGATATTGGAAAATATTGATTTTAATCTGAACAAATAAATAATACAGATCGGGTTTAACAATTTTAACGCGGGTAATTGAAAACAAACTTGAGTTAAAGATTAAATGAGATTTTCTGTTATATCGGTTGACGATTGGTTCGATACTTGATCGCTTAGATGGTTAGCGACGACTTGTGTGTTTGCATGTTGAGCGACAACTGACTCTTCTTCTCGATGATCGACGTGTCGCGTCCACTGCTAGGAGTAGCTCATTAGGAAAATTGAAACCCCCTTAATTTCTATTGGGTGGAAACGTTTGCAACTTCCTTGTGGGCGAGTCCTTTTGCGACCAATCACGAGAGAAGACTTACAAAATCGGAGGTAAGATGAAGATCTCAAAAACCCCAAAAAAAGAGGGAAAATACCAGGCGGCAACATCTGCATGCAGTCTTTTAAAAATCCTTCTACATTCCAAATGTCACGAAACTGCAATTGACGGAAATTCTTTAATGGTGATGACGAAATGCGTACAAAAAATACTCGAGACATTTGGTTGCCAAATGCGCCTTTCCCGGTATCTTTCCGCCGTTGTGCTGGGCGAAAGCCCTTAGACCCTTTTTTATGGTAGTCAGGTCGAAGGAAAATCCGTCGACCGGATAGTGTGCGGAAGGGTTACGCTGGTAAAGTCGCATCTTAATAATATTATTTAATATATAAATATTTCTCGGATCGTTAATTAGACATTGCGTGATGCGATACGCAACACCCTTTTCCGACTGTCAAACGCAAGCGAGCCCTTCATTATAGATGACAAGTTTATAGACTGCAGCATACCAACGAGAGGCCACTTAAAAAAAAGAGACGATGGGATCAACGAAACAAGGTTAGTACTGCCTAGAGTACAGGTGAAGGAAAAAAGCCAGAAACGATTCCTGAGAATGTTCCGAGGAAGAGAAAGTTGCATAGGATCGAAGACTCGCGCGAGTATCTGTTAACCGCGATTCAATGAAGCGCGTTAATAATCAACGAAGCACGGGAGATCGCCTCCTTGCACCGGTCGCCTGATTATACTGACAACGGGAACAGGACCGGTGTACAGCTCGCTGATCCGCGTCTCTTGAAACGAGCAAAACTACGAGCGTCCCTACGGTCGCGTACTTCCTATATTGTTTTTCTCGTCCACCCTGCGGTTCATTCCACGTGCACTCCTACAACAATCGCTCTCTCGCAAAGGACAAAAAAATCTCCCGTAAACTCAACAGATTTCTCTGGTCAACGATGAATGCATATCTCGACTCCACTCGATGGGCAGAAAGTCGAGTGGAACGCATTTTAAAGAGTCCTCGAATATCCCAGTTAGCTTTCAACATACCGCATCACACGCAAAATTGACCTGAAAATCCTTCAAACACACTAAGTCTAGGAGAAACCCCTGCAAGTAGAATCCGCGTGTCAGGCAACGCTGGTCTGAAGCAATACTGGGATGGGTGATCACTCAGCCGCGCACCAGTTTGCGGGCCAAGTGGCAGGCTGTTTTATTGAATTCCCGATTCCAACACGACACGCCACAGGTTCTGCATAGCTGTCCCATGCCCTCGTGCAAATCCTGTAAGCTAGTGCATTAGAGACAATAGCTGTGGGGAAAGATTCTGCAGAGGTATCGAAAGAAACGGAAGGGTGCCAATGAATAAATAAACTGACAAGTCTGGGTTCAATCGAAAGAACTGGAAGTGGAGCAAGTGAATGAACCAACTGACAAGTGTAGGGTGAAAGGCATGTGGGATCGTAAATGCCGATGGAATATTATAAAAATAATAATAATATTGCTGCAAACTTCACAAGGCTTCTCTTTGAAAAGAAACCTGCAGCTTATCCACCTTGAATGGTCTTTTCACTTAAACCCGTTGACTGTACTACTCAAGCCACAATAGAGCGGAGTGTAGGAGGCACGATAATAGTTGCACGCCATCTGCACGAAAGGAGATAGCTCGCGATTATCCTGTGATCGTGCAGCGATGAATTTAATCTCTAGCAACGCGCGGTTGTTTTTGCTACTGGGCTGCATCAGCAACGTGCAGAGAAAGCACATAAGCTGCAAAAGTTGCAAATGTGTAGGGCATATAGTTGTATATTCGGTATTGTAGGCGTACACAGTAGTCACGAGACAGGAGAGTGCAGAATCGCGAGGAAACAAGGTAAATCCGTGCAATTAACCCGTACAGAGAGCGAGAGCTGCACAACCGTACACACGTATACACATTGAGAATTTTAAGCGGATAAAATCGCAGAGACGCATTTAATCACGATGAAAGCACTAGCGCCGATACTCCGGATATAGAAACCCGCGCGACGAGACATCGCTAACTCCATTGTAGTTACTGATATCTCTTCTCGCCGCTTCATTCCGCGATAAGACATGACGAAATTCTTCGTCACAATGCAAAAGAGGCGCAATGATGAATAGATGGATAGAGAAGAATTCTCCTTTGTATTCATTGGGATGTCTGAAATCAGCATCCTCTTACGATAATTTCACTCTAAACAACCCAAAAGTTTCAAACTTTTAAGCAACTAATATATCATATCGAAGTTTGCATCGTTAGAACGCAACGAAAATTTCGTAGCCCAATTCTTTTTTGTCAAATTCGCAGTACGAAATTCCCTCGAACGTTTTTCGCGATCGTCAGAGATCCATGGCTTAAATTGGCAAGAAAAGATTTTGGATGGTGAAAATGAAGAAATGAAAAAAAAAGCGAGAACTTTCGTTGCATTCCAACGACCCGTGCAAATATTTGATGGGCAGTTCCCAGATACTACCACGTCCCTATAAGGATTTCATAAGGATGCCGCACGTAGGGGTCTACATTGGAATCCCAGTGAAGTCCACGCTATTTTCCGTTGGACGGCGTTTGCGAATTTTTTATTTGAATTTCTCTACGGAAATATATTTAATATAAAAAAAAAGTTTCCTTCCATGATCCCGTGCACACATTTGTTAGGGAGTCTCAAGATGCACTCGCATCCCTATAGAGATTTGTTAGGGACATCGCACATAGGGACTCCTTGTTAGCATCCAATTGGATGCTGCACTGTTCCCCGATGAACGCCCTTTGGAAACTCTTACCACGTTTGAATAGAAAATATGTGAAAAGTCACAACAAAAACTCGGCGTGTTGAAACATAACCTGTGCGCTGCGTGAGCGTGGACGTGTGTGGTGATATTATATCATAAGTGCAGTGAAATAAACAAAAAGCGATAACTACAGGGGATTTTCAGTTATGTGATTCAAATTGATTTTAACGATATACTTTTTTAAGCGATGTATACTTTTTAAAGATCCACTCATATCGTACGTCTATATATTTTGTTTAGGAAATTCAATGTACAGACTGTGATTCATGAAGAATCGTTTCGCATTCGGTTCGATAATTTGGGAATCCTTGAGGATTCAAATTGGATTCCTACATTGGATTTCAATAGTGAATCTCGATTAGAATCCAATTTACGAGCGTGAGGTTTTAGTATAATGATGCAATGCGGTGACCCATTGGATTCCTCTTAGGAAGTAGTAACCACTATGGGAATCCAATTGGATACCTACGAAAATTCCTGCGCGGGGATGCAGACTTCAACATTGTGCTGAAACTTACATTCTCGGTTGCTACAAATCATTTGCGCCATCCAATTGATCCACGTTCGATGGAAACGAACAAATATAAGGGGTGAGGCACATAAAGTGCTACAGAGCAACAGCACTCAAACTATTGATCATATTCAAAAATATTGCAGGCAAAAGTTTCAGTGTTCGAGAAGGCCGTCATACTGGACCACCCTATTTTTTTTAACGGTGAAGGCGCTGAAGCTACGTCAAGGCCAGGTCCACTTTTTAAAATGGAATGGTACATTTTTTTCCACCATCATGTGGAGCACCTCAAGCCGCATAAAAACATTAGGTGGTCAAAGTCGTTCAAGGTCATTCAAGGTCACCTATTAAAATGAAATACAAATCTAAATATCTCGGATCACTACCAAATATTTGGCAGTGATCCGAGATATTTAGATTTGTATCATCGATACTGACCTTGAATGACCTTTAACGACTTTGACCCCCAAATGTTTTTTATGCGGCTTGAGGTGCTCCACAAGATGGTTGTACAAAATGTACTATTCCATTAAAAATAGTGGAGTTGACCTTGACGTAACTTCAGCGCCTCCACCGATAAAAAAAATAGGGTAATCCAGTATGACGGCCTTCTAGAACACTGAGACATGTTTGGATATAATCATATGCCTCACCCTGTATACCGAAAAAAAATCCAGCTCCGCATATTTTTTCCACAAACATTTGCGGAATGAACTTTCTCACCAACGAACGAAATTTTTGCGTTTCTCTAGTTCGCGTATATCGGGAGCATAAATTTCTATCAATACCTCAAAACGTGTATTTTTTACCTGACGTACGAGACTAATAATGACAATAATAACGACTGTATAGCATCGCTAGCATTCAGAGCAGGTGTATTCTCGTAAACTTCTGGCGTTTTCTTTTTTCTTATATCCCAGGTACGCTAGTATTCACCGATCTTGAATTTCAGTAGTATATACGGATAAAATATAGAAACATACATACATGGAGACAAGCAGAGAACCTCCAGACTCGGAACGAACCTAAGCGGGCTGTTCCGACTCGTCGCGATGCCGAACATGCCGATCATCATCTCATAGTATATCTATACGTATATACAGCGACGTGAACTGTATGTTCGAACGAACGAGCGTATCGACTCGGTGGTGCGAGTCGCGACCCGCAAGTCATACGGGAATAAATAATACAAGACATGAGGGACGAGAAAACGCGTAGGGAATCAAGAAATATATATATATGTGTGTGTGTGTGTAGGTGTTCATATAAATACATATTGTGTGTGTGTGTGTGTGTGTGTGTGTGTGTGTTTGTGTGTGTATGCCGGTCATGTCCCGCTCCCGCGGCACTGCAAATACTACGGACACAATTCACTGTTACGACAGGAGTCGTATACACGAGACTCTCCACGTGCATTGCTGAAGAATTCTCGTGAGATACGCGGTCGCGCTACTGTCTCGTCTCGGTGTTACGGTAACGTCAAGTTCTCGTAACGGGACACGCCAATGACCGTAGAGCGTGGCTGTTTCCCGCCGCTACCATACGCGCGCGGTCGCGCACGATTTGAAGCAGGAGCGGAACGTTCATCGCTGATCCGCGCGGGGACTTCGATGCTATAACATCGTCTTATTCGAAGTACCTGTACACGGTTACGCAAACTCATCATCGCTGTGTGTATGTATATATATATATATATATATATATATATATATATATATATATATATATATATATATATATATGTTACGTCTCGGGAACGCTGACTATGGTGCGATCAAACGGATCAAATGGTGCGGGAACGCGGGCGTAAGCGAGAAAGGGGGGAGAGAGAAGGAGGAATAAAAGAACTTTTTTGCCACACAGCTCGACCGTTTAGATGACGCGACCGAAATTAAAATCGCGGTTGCGTTAAACCCTCTGGTAGACTGTTTTCGATAGAAATACGCACGTCAGAGACACAGAGTTTTGGGCCGATGACCCGTTCATGACAGAGGTTAGATTGTGGGCCTTCGTGGGAGAGATTAGACTGGATGCCTTTGTAGCAGAGACTGGACTGCCTTTCGTGGCAGAGATTGGACTGCCCTGCATGGAGCCTTGTTCCTTCGTCATATAGGGTAGGCTGGAGTCAGTTGGAACGTTTTTGTGAAAATCGGTTAGTGTGACTTCATTTTATACCCAATCTGTTTGGCAATGGGCTTTAATTATAGCTAGATTAGCTGGCTATATGATGGCATTATTGATTTTGCTTCTTATATGCCCTTGACTTAGGTAGAAGTTGTTTACAAACCCTCGGAAAACGTTTCTTTTAACTGTGTATTGGGGTCAATCGAAACAGTGCCTGGGGTTAGTCGAAACAGATGTTTTCAGCTGATTGAACTAATGTTTTTACTAAATCCAGGTACTGTTAATGATGTGTATGAAGTGATAAAGTATGTTTGTTGTGAATAAAATATACTTTTCATCAAAATGATCAGTTTTATTGGTTTTTATTCTAGTTTGAGTATCACTGAAGGTATATTAAGGTTCTTGGATATTATTTTACTTTTCAGACAATTTTTTGGCATCTAAAAAATAAAACAAGATTTGGAAAACTTCCTTGCTTATGAAATGTTTGTTCCAAACCGTTTGTTTTAACTGCCCCCACACCCTCGCTTCAAATAATTCATCAAACAGCAACAAACCTAAATGATGTAGGTAGGTACTGACCACAGTAAACTCAACTAGGATATTCATAGTAATGATGATTGTAAACAACAGTGAAGAAGAAACACTCGTTTTGGAGCAATACGCAATATACTAATAATCAAAAACTAACTTTTCATGTCGAAAAAGCGATGCACCCACATAAAAATCTCCGACGCGCTCGGGGGACGGGGCACATTGAGCGACAGGTTCCGATACGCAAAGCAGTCCCTTTAATATGGTCAAATGGTGCGTCAAAAAAGGCCTCGTGAAAATTTTGGGTACAACACTTTTTTTTTTCATTTCGTAGGGGGGTCGGCCATGAGTGTAAAACTCAGTTTCCGGCACGTTAAGGGTGTTAGAATGGCCGCCATCTAGAAATTATGGGTAAATTTTTTTTTTTTATTTATCTCTGTAGCCGTGAGGGTGACAAACATTTTGCAGAGAGCTTTCTTGTAGTTGATGCAATTATCCAAAAGTTTTTTCTATAACTTTTTGCGCTAATGTCAATAATGAAAAAGTTATAGGCAAAAAAAGATGACACATTAGGGGATAAAAAACTTTGAGGCAAGATTATTAAATAATTTGAAATCGGACAATAAAAATGCTTCGTACCTTTTTTTTTCGAGTTATTCAACTTGTTTCATATGACCCGTGTTTCTATCGACCCCAGCCTACTCTACTCCTTTTGGGAGCGTTTCTCAGGGGGAATCTTCGGGGTTGCAGTAAATGGAAATAAGTTTATTGCTTCCTAGTATTGCAGTTTCCACCTGTTTGATGCAATTGACTGGTAACTCATTGTATCTCGTCTCTTTGGAAGGTAACTTACTTTTCTTGTTGATGGGGTGTATTTATTTCTGGTAGGTGATATTGGCTCGGTACGTATGCCGTATTCCTTTGAGGGTGACTTGTTTTTTTTTGCGTTTTACGGTGTGTACTCGTTTGCAATATTGGTTTTGATGACATGACACCGTTGAAAAAAATCGTGTCAGCCTTGTAATTCTCAGACTCTTCTAGGTTACAGGCTTATTGTCACCCAGGAAAAGGTTTGGTTCCCCTGCCTGATGTTCTTCGTATTGTCCAGATTTATTGAGGTCATGGGGTGAATGCGATGAAGCAGGGCGTGACGTAACAGCGTAACCCCTTAATAGCCAAAACTTTTTGGCCGATTCAACTAGCAAATCTCCAATAAGGACTCTCAAAAACGTTTCAGTGATTTTCGCAACCTGAATCTATCAAAAAATCCGGACTCGAACAAAATAAATTTCCGTTGCATTCCAACGATGCAAACTTCAGCATCGTTACATTTAGGGGTGTTGAAAAAAATCGACTCTTAGATTTCGTATAGTATTCAATAGTAAAACGTTGCATGCCTTTGAGCTCTCCAACTCGAGAAACGGAAAACTCACTTTTTACATCCAAACTTCACTGCATAAACAATTTATATTCCTCAAATTCTGGGAAAGATTCCCAAAGCCGAGCCTTGCACCTTCTTAAAACCTTATTTTCAATTTTCGATATCATTATATTCACAAAAATGGCAGAAATTTGAAATAAGCCTTCATTTCCGACCCTCCATTTTCAAATAGCTGCCCATGCAGAAATTTTTTGGGGACTCCCCAGATCCTACCAGATCCCTATGGGGATTTGATAGGGACGCCCCAAGTAAGGAGTCCACACTGGAATCCAAATGGATTTGTTGGGGATTCCCCAGGTTCTACCAGATCCTTATGGGGATTTGATATGGACACCCCAGGTAGGGAGACCACATTGGAATCCAAATGGATCCTGGGCTGTTTCCAGATTAACGTGGTTTGAGAATTTTTTACTAGAAATTATATAAAATAGGATTTCGCGACGCTCTGTAAAAAATTATTCTTTGATGGTCCCGTGCACAGATTTGCTTAGGAGTTTCAAGATGCACCAACGTGTTTCTAGGAATTTGTTAGGATATCGAATAATACAATATATAATTATATTCTTTAGTAACTTCTTTACTTTAGTGCTTACCCATATTGTATATTTATAGTTTGTTATGGGCTAGTATTTTTTATACGAATAAAAAAGCTTGTTATAAATTTTAATATGCACACTTTTTGAATTTTTAATACTTGTGCGCATAAAAATTTGTTTTGGACGTGACGGCAATCGGGTTACGATTGCGTCTGCGGTTTATCGCTGTGGGTGTGGAGTTTTGTTAGAGCGGCTTAAATGAGGTTTTAAAAGAAAATTAAATGTAAGTATGAAATCATATTTTTATAAACATGATATCTATTACACATTCGCTTAAGTTTGTAGCCCGTAACATCAATTTCCACCCGACCCGGTGGATTTTTCATCGGGATCCAATAGGGATTCCCCATCGGGATCTAACAGGGATTCCTTGTCGGGAGCCAATAGGAATTCCCTATCGGGATCCAATAAGGATTCAGAAAATCGCTTCCGACAAAAGAAAGACGTCGGGCGATAGAACATAAGCGGCGCAGGGTAGATATATATTCGTGTCGTCGTTGAAAAGCGCGCGACGATCGAGTTACTGCGCAATCGCGATCGTAAAATTTATTTACTCCAAACACGCATTAATGTTTGTTACATTCCAATGATGCAAGCATCAACCTTATTAAAGTGTTTAAATTTTATATAATATGAAAAGTATTCAAAGAATATCCCGCCCATAACTGCACAAGTATTTTTACTTAATAATAGTATAAAAAGTGTATAAAAACTACGTTACAGCATAAGAAGTATTTAAAGTATTTTTAAAAAGTTCATAAAGTATAAAAAGTACTCGAAGATATAGATATAACATATAAGTATTCGAAGAATACTATACAAAGCACTATAAATATTCAGTATGGGTAAACAATTTGAAAAAAAAACAAAAAAAGTATATTGTGGTATTCGATATGTACTCCTTTGTAAACAATAAATTGATCTCTTTAGTGTATCGATGCTTTTATTTTTTGTAGCATTTTGGGCTTACAGAATGCGATATGATCGATCAAGCATCGTATCGGATTCCGTTCAATACTGTGGGGAAGCTTTAAGATTCTTACATTGGATTCCGATGGGAAATCCCTATTGGATCCTAATAGGGAATTCCTATGGAATCCCTATGGAATCCCTTTTGGATCCCGATGGGAATCCCTTTTGGATCCCGATGGGGAGTCCCTCTTGGAATCCAATGTACGAGCGTGACGTTTCCTGATAGGGATCCAATGGGGTGTCCCGTTGGATCCCTATCAGGGAGTAGGGAGAAGTAGGGGAATCCTATAGGATTCCAAACACAATTTCTACCTGGGTGTAACTTGTGTAAAAATAATGATATTATGGATCTTTTACCATGCCAAAACCGTGTCAGCTTTAAGAATCCTAGAACAAATTCAGAAAACACGAAAAAGCTGTTGAGTTTGTTGAACGTGGAGGCCGAACTTTCCGTGAAAATTAAATGCCGACAGAGTAGTCGGGCGCTACCATTTAGACTTGAGTTGAAGATCCCTAATTGGCCTTTTTCATACCCATTAGTATTGTTGTTGTACATATCTCCTATTAGTATGGTACATACCCATAAATATATACGAAATGGCTTCTACCTTCATAGAGGCTTGCGCGGCTTAAAGCATCTCTCAGGTATTTCAAGGAAGAGGGAATTGTTTGAGAAAGGGAGACACTTGTCAGGACTGATTCCTCTGGAAAATGTATTGTGATCCGCGCGCGGCTTCCTCGCGAGACCGTAAATCACGGATAGTCCCCTTCCCAGGAGGAGACAAAGAGAGAAAGAGAATGAGAGGTGGGGGTCAAAAGTTAAAATGGACGTCCGGGCAATTGCGGAAGGTCTTGCGCGAGAAGATTCACGGCCGAAAATGACAACAAATCCAAGTGCCGGGTGGCCACCGCAATAGTGGCGGCAGATTATACACAGACTTATCCATGTATCCATACATATTTATATAGACACACATACACACACACACACACACACACACCCATATATGAAAAATTCTCGTTTCGGGAACCAGTACGCAGGATACATAACTCGAATCGCGAAACTAGTTCAGCCAAGTTCTCGCGATCCCTGTATCTCGCGCGAAGGCTCCCGACAGGAAAAACTTGACCAAAGTCTTTTCTCTTTATACAACTGTACATCCCCTTCCCGTATGTCTCATCCTTGCTACGAAGTGGCATTAAATCCATTCCCGCGTATAAGCGCGATACGCCCTTTGGATTTTGAGCCATCGATGATACGGCACATAAATATATATATATATATATATATATATAGGTATATATAAAAACTGTACAGCGACGAATGAAAGTAAGGCCGTACGCGCGTAAGATTCATGCGCCGAAAATCGTGCGGGTTACGACCCGGTGTTCTCACAGTGTTACACATATAGCCCCTATACTAGAGGGGAGTGGTATGAGTGGTACAGGGAACAGAGGGTAAAAGAAGAAACGTTCGTCCCTATGTGCCGGAGGGGTGAAGGGCTTACATCGTTTCGTATGAAATATGCATGTACAAGGTTCGCCATACTACAGCAGCAGGGCGAGTGCAATTTTCGCGAAAAACTGCCGTTGGCAAAACTTTTAGCCATAGGGCGTATGTAAATATTATATATATATATATATATATATATATATATATATATATATATATATACCCACACACATACACACATGTGTGTGTGTGTGGGTATGAAGGGAGGCAGTAGACGTTTCGCGCCACCCTCTTTTTCCGTCGTCGCAAGTATGCCGCGCTCTCCGTCGTTGTCGCCGTAGCGAAAGATGAAAAAAGACTGAAGGGGAAGGGGGCAACACGCGAGAAGCGCGAGATTTTTCGCTCTCTGTCATTCAATGTAGGGCGAAAAAGGAATGCTATAAGGACACGGCATTCGTTTTGACTCCGTTTTTCACAGATTTAGTTTATCGTGTATATATATGTGTGTATATATATATGTGTGTGTGTGTGTGCGCGCGCGCGCGCGTGTGTGTGTGTGTGTGTGTGTGTGTGTGTGTGTGTGTGTGTGTGTGTGTGTGTAGAAGGATGTCAGTTTGAAGTCTTTTAACCCTGCGTTGATACACTGGCTCATTTTGACCTGGACGAATTTGACACAAAATTCTTACTTTCCCAAAATTGAAAGTTTTAAATAATTTTTTTTACACCAATTAAATTTTATAATTTCCAAATTTTAGCTAACCCCCCAAATTTTAGTTATACCCGGGTCAAATTGACCCAGGGTGTTAAAATCGTGGCCGAATATAAGTGTGTCAAGGAAGGGTTAAAGGGAGAGATGTTTTTTTTTTCGATTAAAAAAATCGACTTTCGCTTTTTGGCATTTTCATATATGGTCTTGAAAATATTCCCTAAAAATATTATTTAGAAATTTGAAAAATTGACGGAGTTATGGAGATTTGAATGGATGAGTGCGACGCAGGTATGATACAAGTCGCGCGGCGTTAAAGGTGCTGAAAGACGAATCAGCCTTTGGGGCCCGAGCAGCACGGAATGCTTAGAGAGAGGCTAGTAGTACTCGGGGCGATTTTTATTTGGAGGAAAAGGGACCCAATATAGCGTCGGAATAGCCGATTGAGCGTAAATGACAAATCAATGATTATTTCTACCAATTGATGCCGTAACTTTAAACGCCTTTTTCTCGAAACTACTTTTTTCAAACTTGTATCCATGATATCTGGGGAACCAATGAAACGATTCGCCTAAAATGTTGCGAAGTTGTTCAGAATATATCTCCTAAGCAAGCCTACCGCGGAGGCTATAGTCTACATAGAAATTTACGAACTGTCCAAGTTGAGGAAGACTGGAAAAGCTGCTCAAAAAAATGCATTATCGTGGCGCCGTTTTGGGATTTTTTCTTTTTTTTTTCAATGCGATCGACCTACGGGCTATAAAGGGTCATCTGACACCAAAATATACCCACATTTTTCGTTCCAGATAAATCAATTGGGCGCAATCGTAGGTACCGATAAAATTCTGCCTCTTGCGGTCCAGTGCGTCAAACGAATACGACTTAAAGAAATATCTTATTAAAAATTGTATAAGCATACGAAATATGAATAAGTATGTACGCAAAAGGACTTTCCAACGGATCTTACCCCTGCGGCACGGAAAATTCATGAAAATTGATTCAAAAAATCCAGATAAAACGGATCTTCCCCCTTAATACTATATGCCGATATAAATCAGTTAGAAGTAAAATTGAGTCAGGAAACTAGGACCTAGCCCCATAATCAGTTAATGAGATATATTGACGTCGATTGCGCGAAAAGTATTTTTCCACTAGTTATGCTTTCAATTAGAAAGATCTTTTTGAAAAATTTCTTTGGATTATTAGGTCAAAGTTCTTGAGCAATTACTATCACTTTTCCAGTTGTGAAAGAAACGCAGTAGTTAAAATTCACATGGCGAGTGAAACGTAAAAGCAAAACTTGTCAAATCTGACGCCAACTATCAATCGATTCAATATTGATCTATATTGAAAACTTTTTCTGTCCAACTTCCAGATGGATATACGTATTCAGAGTTGCAGTGAATATTTCCGTTGTCTCGACTCGGGTTGAAAAACCGAGTGTTCACGTAGTGGTGGACGGTGTTCGATGTACTTTCTACGAATGATAAAATTCGACTCGAAACTAACCAAAATCTGCGGTCTTTTTTCTCTCGTTTTGACATTGTAAACGAAACTTTATCTGTACATTCGCCAACCGCTTCCTTATTTGCGGTTGTTTCTATCACACCCGGTAAAATTCTACTTCATCCTTCCCCTCGGAAAATATTATGATAAAATTAAGGTATAACGGGCCGAAAGAACAACGGTATGGATGCGGGGTGTGTTGATGGTGGGTTATCGACGTTAAAACTTCCGAGATACAGCGCGTCGCTTCGATATATATACACACACACACACACACACACACACACACACACACACACACACACACACCCACACACACACACACACACACACACACACACACCCACCCACACACACACACACACACACACACACACACACACACACACACACACACACACACACACACACACACACACACACACACACACACACACACACACACACACACACACACACACACACACACACACACACACACACACACACACACACACACACACACACACACACACACACACACACACACACACACACACACACACACACACACACACACACACACACACACACACACACACACACACACACACACACACACACACACACACACACACACACACACACACACACACACACACACACACACACACACACACACACACACACACACACACACACACACACACACACACACACACACACACACACACACACACACACACACACACACACACACACACACACACACACACACACACACACACACACACACACACACACACACACACACACACACACACACACACACACACACACACACACACACACACACACACACACACACACACACACACACACACACACACACACACACACACACACACACACACACACACACACACACACACACACACACACACACACACACACACACACACACACACACACACACACACACACACACACACACACACACACACACACACACACACACACACACACACACACACACACACACACACACACACACACACACACACACACACACACACACACACACACACACACACACACACACACACACACACACACACACACACACACACACACACACACACACACACACACACACACACACACACACACACACACACACACACACACACACACACACACACACACACACACTGAATGAAATGTATGGTGTTTTCAACCATATTTTATATTTCCTTGAGGGGACAATAATATTTTATAGCCATAGTTACTGCCATATATATACTACTGCTTATTGATTTTTTAGCAGCTGCATAAATTGTGCAAATACGTTAATCGCAACCATCAATCTTAGAAGTATACTTCTAAGATTGGTTGTTTGATGCTATGGAATATAATAGGTTTTCATAAAATGGATAATCCCATATACTATAACAAATTGACTCCAAGGTCCTAATAGTGAACAAGACTTTAATATTAGGTTGGCGAACAAGTCGTTGCGTTTTATCACCAAAAATAAAATAAAGCACTTTTGAAACGAATGATTAATTTCATTCTATGAATCCTGCTATATGCGTAATTGGTATATAATTTGGCATTTTTTAGACACTGCATACGTGTTGGTTCAAGGCATCGCAGCCCGTCTACCAAATGCAGAGAATATTTCATAAATTGAAAGTAAACTACTCAACTGAGAGTTATAACCTCAATGATTTTTTATTATAATTCGCCATTACATGACCTTCTGAAATGATTTATTCAAAAAAAAAAAATTCGTCCACCCATGAAAACAGACCTACAACCTACTTGCCTGTCTTCTGCCTATACTATGCCCGCTGATACAACGCTATTGAGTGGTTGTGGTATCTTGATAACAGACAAAACTAATTCCGGCTGCACTTCTGAATAATTGTTACCTCCGATTTGGCTGAAATTTTTCACAGACCTCCTTTTTGACAATAGGTCACTGCTTGAATGGATTTTTGGCGAATCGTATAAGGTTTGTACTATGTAATAGTGATTTCTATCATATTAAATGATACGACCTGCTATTTGCATAGTGAAGTGTGTCCTGCGAGAACAGAAGTTGAACAACAAGAAGAAGTGTTGAGCTGACATCCTATTTTTGCAACGCAACAAACCTATTATGTAACAGTTTGTGAGACACGCATAGTTCTTTAAACTACTAAAGCCGCTGGTGCTCTAACTGCAATTTTTAATTATTTTTTATTCGATACATTATTAATTAACTACAATCTGTTATGTGAGATAACAATGAATAGTTTCGTTGGCTATAGTGATAATTGAAACAGTATTGGTATGTAGAGGGCATCCTATGTTAGGCTCTACTCTATGTGTCGCCATTTTTTGTTTGTTTGTTTTTTTTATTGTTTGGTTGCGTTATTTATTCAACATGAAAAGGTTGTCGCAGGTCCAGGGGTTTGTACTTTTTCAGTCTTCTTGTAAAGGTTGTTCTGTCCAGTAGAGGCGCTACTAGGGCGTTTGAGTGGCTGCCGAGCCACTCAAACGCGCTACTCTTTGTGTAGACGGGCGTTCGTGACGTACCATGGGGCGTTAGCTATGGTCCTGAGGGTTTTTGCTTGGAAACGTTGCAGGATCGCAATATTCGAGTTGCTGACCGTACCCCAGAGCTGGATACCGTATGCCCAGATTGGTTTAAGTATGGCTTTGTATATAATGATTTTATTGTGTAGGGGTAGCTTTGACCTTCCTATGAGCCAATACATTTTTTTTAGTCGTAGTTCCAGTTCCTTTCGTTTTTTTTTAAATGCGGCTTGTCCAGGTCAGCCTGCGATCGAGGTACAAACCGAGGTATTTAACTTCATCAACGAGTGGTAGGGGCTGGTCATTTAATAAGACTGTCGGACAGTCCTTTTTGTTCATAGTGAAGGTAATGTGGACTGATTTATTGTCGCTGGCTTTAATTCTCCATCTCTTAAGCCATCTTTGAACGTCGTTGAGCTCTTTTTGGAGTATTCTCGAGGCTGTTTCCGGATTTTCGTGGACAGATAGGATGGCTGTGTCATCGGTGAATGTCGCTATGGTGGTATTTGGGTCTACGGGAAGGTCGGCTGTGAAGATGGTGTATAAAACTGGGCCTAAGACGCTTCCTTGAGGAACTCCTGAATTTATAGGAAAAAATCGTGATTGTTCTGTGCCATGTTTCGTTTGGAAGTTTCGGACTGCAAGAGTAGAAAGTATTGTGGTATAAGCATTTTGATTTTATACAGCAGTCCGGGGTGCCACACTTTGTCGAAGGCTTGTTGGATGTCCAAAAAAAACTGCTGAGCAGTACTTTTTCTCTTCAAGTGTGTTGGCTCGTTGTAGACTCTGTTGACTTGTAGACTCTGTTGACGTTGTAGACTCTGTTGACTTGCTCCACCGTTGAATGATTAGTTCTAAATCCAAATTGGTGATCAGGTATAATACCTTGCTTGATTATCGAATCTCTGATTCTTGTTAAGCGTAGTTTCTCGAACAATTTGGATGCAATAGGTAGCAAGCTTATTGGTCTATAGGGCAACTGCAAATGAGTTGCGTTTTCCCTGTAAATTAACATTACCATGTTTTTTCCAATAGCCACTTTTCATAAGGTCTTCTGATAAATAATAATCGACAAACGTCAGTCAAACATATGAATTGTAAAAACTTGAATAGAATAGGAGAAGTTTGACCTCAACAACCTAACGTACAGTATGCACCATTAAAATTATTGCGCTGATTTTGCGATAGCCCTGAATTAACCCTATCTAAAATGTCAAGCCTTCTACAATAGTGGATAATTCCGGGGATAATAGATAGTCAAACACGCCATCCAAATCGCATGTTTCGATATACTTTTCGTTTATAGTTGTGTTAACCATATTATGATTGCGGTGTCAATAAACTATCGGGAATTTTACTATCCCCTCTTTTACCATAGGCGTGTGTTGTAAGTACCATGGACTTTTCTCTCTGTATATATATATTACCCGCAATTATACGAGCGACGACATTAACCGGGCGTACCTACTTTTCACCAGCATATTGCGAGCCCCTCGCGTAAAATTTCACCACAAGCAAGGTCCCAATTATTCGTATAATTTATGAGATCCGAAAACTGGACTCTCATACACACGGCGTGGAGAGCGTGGGGTTCACACAGGAGCGCGTGTGAATGGTTCGCGCGGCCTATATATGTTCGCGCGTGCATGCATGAATGGTCCATCGAGCAATTTTCGCTCTCGCAAAGTGAGTCAACCTACACGCGCACACAGTGCGTCCAGGCGCTATCAACTCTGCACGCTCTCGTCGTAAAGATACGATAGGTGCGCAGAAAAAAAGAAGAAAAAGAAAACGAGCAGGATAAAGATACGGCTGTCGTTGTACGAGATCGAGAATAGGCACGATGACGTCGTAGGTGGCCCTCGGGATCAATATCGATCGTTGCTCATTTCACGTCGAGATCTCTCGCTGCTTTTTCCTTCGTACTCGCGGCTCCGATTGAAAAAGACCTCGCGAACTTTCGCGTTAAACGACTTTGGAATATTTCGCGTCCCGTGTATCCCCCGTGTTCTCGCCTTGCCGTCATCCCTTTGTACCGAGCGTTGAAAGGGAACAATTCAAGAGACGGCCGAAGGGAGTGGAATTGCGCGAAGGGAATTTATTTAACGATCTTGCCACTGTTCCAAGCTCCGTACGGAGAAAAGTGTCGCGCGAAAGGCGTTAAATTTCGTGAACCCGCGCAATGAGATGAACGAGTTGCCGTCTATATCGCCTTCGAAAGAATTTATTTTAACGACGTTCCGCGGAGCGAGCGAGTCCTTTTATTCGAAATTTTCGATCCCTGCAGGGAGAGAGGGAGAGAGAGAGATGTTTATTTCGTGCTCTGGGACGGACGCCTCCTAAGAGCACCGTGCATACATTTGTAATTACATTAATAGAATATTATATGGCTAATGAGTAGAATAATAATAATAATAATAACAAATAAAAATAACAAAATAATAATCATAAAAGTAGTAATGATGTAACGAGTGATATGCATTATGAATTTCTAAGTTACATAAGAAAATGAGTAATGAAAAAACGAGGTTCTATTGCATGCCAGCAAGCAGGGAGAGAGAGAGCAAACAAGAGAGAAGGAGAGAAAGTGTCTGTGTCAGAAAAAGATAAAGGGCGACCGGCCGCGGGGTCGCATTTTCATTCGCCGGTTAAAGAAGCGGACACAAATATCTCTCGTGCAATCCGAGAGTGTTGAAGGATTGTTTTATAGTGAAATTATACGAAAAAAATTGCCCGCTCCGAAATCCTCCTCTGACAGAACAAAAATCAGTATATAGTAATACGATGAAGGTGTGAGGGTGTAGATCTGTTTGGGGTTACACTCGCGAGCGAAAACTTAGCGCTCTTTTCTCCTCCTTCTTCTCTAGTTTCTCAGGCGGGCCGAAAATTGTCCCGGAATTTGTATGCAATGTCCGTGCTCGGAGACCATTTTGGTGGAGCAACGTGTGCACTTACGAGAGAAAGGGGGAGAGGGCGTCAGAGGAAGAGAGAGAGAGAGAGAGAGAGAGAGAGAGAGAGAGAGAGAGAGAGAGAGAGAGAGAGAGAGAGAGAGAGAGAGAGGCTGACAGGGGGGAAGGGCATGTCATTTGGGGATAACGATGCAATTTTTATGCAAATTTTCCTTTCGCCCACTATGAAAGTAACATCAATAACAATTTATTACAACCACTTTGAAGATGCTGACGGCATTGCATAAAATGATTGTATTATTTCCGACCAACGAAGCATCTCGTTTGCAACAATGTTAGAGGGGTAGCTTATATAGAAAGGTTCAATATTAGCGCTCTCATAAAGAGACCTTTTTCGAACAAATATCTCATAGCCTATTAATTGCCATGTCTCGTACAGCCCAACAACGTTTACGGTCTACACACATGTATGGGGAACTGTACACACCCATTCATGCATATGATCGGAGCTAGTAATGGCAAAATTGACCGAATATGGGTACAAAGTAAAAAGCGAGTTTGAAAGCAAACAGCAGATCAAAATCGCTGTAAATTAATAACTCTCAAGTCGAAAAGACCAAGATTGCCACAGGGGAGGCTGAACACGCACGTACGATCGGAAAAGTTCCACACCCCATTATCGATCGCGCCTGAATCACATGGGAATAATGTCCAATTTCCACCACCACCACCCATCTCTACTTTTATGGAGGCATCGAATTTTACCGGTTTTGTGTTATCGTCGCTGATACCCATGGATGGTTTTATATTTAACAATTGAACTGCACTATGAATTTTTTATGTACGCGTGCAGAAATTGTCGCAGGGATCCAATTGTATTCCCATACTTGTCCCTACTTTCTGATAGGGATCCAATGGGCCATCACATTGGATCCTTATACTAAAACGTGACGCTCGTGCAATGGCGTCTAATCGGGATTCGCCGTTGGAATCCAATGTACGAATCCAATTCGAATCCTGAAGGATTCCCACCTTTATCGAACAGAATCCGATACGATTTTTTATTCCATCACATTCTGTACGTTGCATTTTCCAAAGAAAATATATTGAATCGCTTTACGAAGTATAGGGGAACTCGGGGTAAAACGAATACGCCGGGTAAGGTGAATCATAAGTCTAGCCACTAAACAGTGTGTGCGAGCACTGGTTGGAGTTTGGAGGGGTGACGTTGAGGTGAAGGAGTGTGAAAGTGTCAACTATGGCGGAAACACGCGTCTCGAGTGAGAAAACAATATCGATTTTTTGACATAACGATGTAATTTTTGGTGAAGCCCTTTGAGTTTATTTGAGTTGCTGATATTGATTAGAGACAGGTAGGTAAACATAATAAAAGTACTAATTATTAATATAATAACAACGGTTTGTTGACAATTTTCAAGGTTATTGCGTGATTTTTTGTTAACTCGTTAACCGTCCGATGGGGCAAGATGAATACAAGCTATCGCAAACTCGGGATATTTTACAACGTACCACTACTTACGTTAGAAAGGGTAAAACGGAACTAGTCAAGCATTTGGTTCCTCTTCAGCCGGTGTTGCTACCAGGGCAAGAAAAAAAACTTACAAACGATGAAAATGATATGGAAGCAAGATTATTCGGACAAGTCCTACAGAACTTAGACGATTGGCTTATCAAATTGATGGTATTGAGAATGAAATCACTTTTATATGTGAAAGATGCCAATAATTCGTGTCTCATCATTATCCCAGCGCTGTTTCATCTTGCCTCGTATACGGGACAAGGTAGGAAAAATACAGGTTTAATTAAAAATGTATATTGTATGGTAGAATACAAAGACTAATTTTTTTGCTTCCAAAATTGAAAGTTTAATAAATGTTGATTAGTGTAAAAAATAATGAAAGTTGACTGACTCATATATGTATTGTTTTATTTGAACATGACCTTAGCGTTAGCATCTTGCCCCGACTTCCCCTATCGTGAAAATCGATTGGAATCGTATCTCTGAATATTCGACCTAATTATCGTTTTTTAATTTACTTTACTGCGCTTTGACATAATATCACCACACGCATACACGCTTACGACGCGTGCAGGTTATGCTTCAACATGCCGAGTTTTTCCTCGTGACTTTTCGCATATTTTTATTCGAACGTGTTGAGAATTCTCAAACAGCGTTCGTCGGGAAACAGTGCAGAATACAATTGGATCCCAATGAGGACTATGTGCGGTGTCCCTAACAAATCCCTATAGAGATGTGGATACATCATGGGACTCGGCAAAAAAAATTGTACCCGGTATCGCGGAAGGATATTTTTGTGGGGAGATCCGACAAATTCCGGTTGAGAATTTCAAATAAAAAATTCTCAATCGACGTCAATTGGGAAATAGAGTGGTATTCACTTGTATTTCAATGGGGACTCTCTACGTGCGTCGTCCCTATCCAAATCTCTATAGGGATGGGGTAGGATCTGTGGACTCCCCGACAAGTTTCTACTCGGCTATATACATCGCATCATTAGTGCGAAATAAAAGTGCAAATTTTAATTGGTCAGTCTCGAAAGAGCTAATCTTTATATTGACGGTAATTTTTAACGAGAGAGGGAGAGAGAGAGAGAGAGAGAGAGAGAGAGAGAGAGAGAGAGAGAGAGAGAGAGAGAGAGAGAGAGAGAGAGAGAGAGAGCAATACAATCCATTTTTTTCACGTCGAGGACAGGAAGCAATTTTTTCGTGCGCCACTGTCAGCCGCGAACGGTCGCGTAAAGAGCAACGACCTGCAAATTTCATCAACTGATATTGTTGTGGAATGGGAGGTAGGATGCGGATGGGGCAGGGGGTGCAGAGACGAAAAATAGTGGTGCAACGACGATGAATCGTCGCTGCTTGTATTACACCCCTGTAAAAACACTAATACATATGCTACCACCTGCATCATTGTTTTTATATACGAACGTATGGGTCGTTTCCTGTTAAACTGATCATTGATAACGCGAGAGCAATTTGATACCATGCACGGAATGAATTTTTCAACGAAATTCACCAGCGAAGCTTGTTATGATAAATAATTTGCGATGAAATACATCGAAAAAAAAGACCATGCCCTGATATCAGAGATGCGACCATGCAAGCCATATCTACGGTCCCGAAGCAGTTCCCCAATTGGAAAATTCATTTCAAAATGCGTCCTCGAAGTGCAAACAGGTTTTTTTTGTTACAACAAGAACGAGCAATCGTTCAAGACAGAAATTTGAATAATTCAAGCCCAGCAATTATGGTATTTCTCTGTGATTTTGGAGTTTGTATCATTGGAGTGAAGACTAAAATGCTTTGTGTTTGATCGTTCCAAGTTTTTCGGCACTTCCAGGCTACGCGAGTCACTCGAACGTTCTTCAAGTTCGTCGCTAAACGTCTATGACTCAAATCCACAAAACAAAACATTTCAAGTAAAAAAAAAATAGGGAAAGAAAAACGTAAAATGTCCTTGTATTCTAACGTGAACTTCAACACCACCGACTGCTCCTCCGATCGATGTACTCCATGGCTCCACGGAAATGGGAAAATAATTGCTTTCGGGCTCACTACGTGGGTGTGTTCATAAATATTTACAACCCTTTCAAACATTGTTGGCAACGACGAAAATCCCAAAAAAGAAGAGAAATAATACGACAGACGATGGCATAAAGCTACTTGAAACTAACTTTGATAGACTGGTCTCTTGTTTTTCACAAGCTTCCTCCTAACACGTTTTATCACGAACAAACAATTCGACACAGAACGCCCCGTTCTATATATATATATATATATATATATATATATATATACACACACACACGAAACTGGAGATGCAACGTTTGCAGTACGTCGCAATCCACCGCGGGCAGATATAGTGCGAGTTGGTGGTGCACGTCGTTGATTAATTCGTGCACTTCGTTGCAGAGAGCGGCGGGTACGTGTCGTCGATAAATAAGCTTGTCGTTGACGGTGCGCCGTGCGCGGGCACACCGTTTGGTGCGTCGACGACAATCCACCAGACGTAATATCGCCAACGTGGCCATGAACGTGTACGATACTCGATGGGGGCTGAAAGCGAACAGGGATGGAGGGCCGTCGCAATAGGAGGCTTTTCCTCCTACGGAACATCATCGCAAGCCATTTGGTTGGGTTGAATTTTCACGTCACTTCCCGACGCGACCGAGTGAGAAATGAGAATTGCAGTTTCTTTATTCCTCAATCCCTTTCCCATGGGCGCAAATGACGTCGCGACCATCGCGCCGAAAAATGTCGATTCCTTTGAGATCGCAGGCGCGGGGTTTGAAAGAGCGAGGCGGGAGGTGCAGGGCCGAGAGAGAGAGAGGCAAAAATCCTAATGAGAATATACACACACATATATATGAGTACATATAAGCAAATATAATGACTGAATATGGACGACCAAAAATTACGTACGAATGTTTCTATAATAAATCGTCTAATATTTGCCGAATGGTCAGAAAAATTTCCGACATTGAATATTTAGGTGAAGGGAATTGAATCATCAGGTAGACAAAAAAATGCACACGAAAGTACAGGGCAGCGCTGCAGTATGGAACGCAGCAATTTCTCTTTCTCTCTATTTTAATGATTATCCAGAAGCAGATTTGCTTTTTGCATATTGAGGTTTTGAATCTCTAATAAGAATCTGTATAAACGTTCAAGTAATTTTCGCAGCCTAAATCGGCCAAAAACCATTGGAGGAGTTTGTAAAATCCGTTGCATGCCAACAATGCAAACTCAAATATCATAGGGCAGGTCGAAAGGAGCCTATATATATATATATATATATATATATATAGTGTGTACATACATACGTACATACATGTATGTATGTATGCATTTATATGTATATCTCGATTAGGAGACGCAGCGGCGTCTTAATGCCAAGTGATATATGTATACATAGCTTATGTTGCTTATTCACCCCATGCTAGATAAACATAATATTTGGCCCATTGAACGCGTTACTGCCAGATAGAGAAATGGTAGGCGGGTGAAAATGAAATGAAGCGTGATGAGGCACATAAACGTTGTGTAAAGGAGTGAATATGCTCATACTGGTCGACGTTGCATTAAGTTTTCGTCTACGTTGCATTCTGATAGCTATAACTTAATGTTTCATGTATATAGGTGCGCGTGTGTGTCCGTGCTATAAAGATGCACATATGTTTCTTCCCTCGAATGCACCGAACTCATATCGAAATTTCGCCAATCACGAGGAAACGGAAAATTTATCTCATATTTATATACATAGGGGTGGCCATCTCATTGAACACGATGTCACAACAGACGACGATTCTCGTCAGTCTGGAATAACTTAATTTCACGGTTCATTAAGCACAATAACGGAATGGTGTTCCTTACTCAAATTGAATGGGCCCGTTTCGCGCGCTCGCCCCCTGCATTACGGCGCGCGATTTGATGAAACGAAGAGCAAATGCCGCGGAAACAAATTCACCCGATACAGCGACATCGAATTTTTCGATATATTGGAATATCCCATGAGATAATTGAGAATTCGATGTGTATTGTCGCGAATAGTAAAACGTGATGGCGCGTTAAAACTTTGATGGATGGTAATGAACAGACTACAACAACAAAAAATGATTGCCTCAATGATGGATGGAAAATGAAACATCGCGAACCGTAAACCTGAATCACAAAACACTTTAAAAAAAGCTCATATTCCAAACCGTTTCAGACGGCAAGTGAGCGATGATGAAAGAAGAAAAAATTCAGTACCCTGGTCTTCTTCGGATGAATGTACAGGTCGTGATGCAAGCGTGCAAGGATGGAGGTTAAATTCCAATTATGCGAGTCAATACGTGAGCCAGTTGCCAATAATTCGTGGACATCGCTAGCTCCAAGATGCACAGTCGGTTCGCTTGGTATTCGCGCGGGATTGATCAGAGGAAGGCACGGGGTCGGGGGGGGGGGCTAGAGACCGAAGAGGATGCAAGGGCACAAGAGGCAACGCAGCGCACCCAAGTGACGATATGACACAGCCTGATTTAATCAACTATTCAACCAAACATTCGACTGTTCCCGGTGCATCTCCCGCCGTTTCACAATCGGCGTTGTGAATGTGTGCTCCGTCCATCGAGCACGATGATCGCGTCTCTCTGCCTCGTATTATTCTCCGCGTCCTCGATGCGCCGCACCGTGTATTGGCTTCGACGTTCGGGCACGTGAACTAAATCGATTTAACCGATCACGCTCGCTCATTCGCAACACAGAACGTACCTTAATCCTACGCTATTGCATAGGGGAAACGTGACTCACGTAGAGCAAGATGACTGGGCAATAATCAACGAAATCGCTCGTCGGCCGAAAGGATCTTAGCCACATGGACGAGAAGGAACTTCGACGTCGTTGCTACAAAAACATCTACGAAAGCAAATGGCTCGGTAGCTCGTAATCATTTTATGCGCAAATCATTCGTATTACTGATCATCGGGTAAATTATTATCGTGAAGAAATGCACAGTGAGAGAAATGTATGGGGTTTTCATACCATATTTCAACTATATTTTGTATTTCACTGAGGAAACAATAATATTTTATAGCCGTGGTTACTGCAAAACGTATGCTTATTGATTATTGATTTCTTTAGCAGTTGCATAAAAGATGCACGTATGTTAACCGCAACCACCAATCTTACGAGCATACGTTCATTCTGCCGTCATTAAGACAAAGGCATCCACAAGAAAACATCGAAAATGCGTTTTACTATACAGAACGATGGGAAATTTTATACTGATTCTAACGGTGCAAAAATACATTTTCAATTTTTTTTTTTTTTTGAGATACCGCATTCTTCCATATGACGGCAGAATGGTTCAATGCTATATAGTATCGTAGATTTTCATAAAATGGCTATTCCCTTACACTACCAAAACCTGACTCCCCCAAGATTCTAATAGTGAACGGGACTAAAATATATACACATTGATTGAAAATGTTGCCTGTGATTTGGGACGATATTTATAGTGATTGGTACCATATTGTAAAATATGACCTGCTGTATGCGTATTTGGTGTGTTCTTCAAGTGTTGGTTGAAGGCATCAATTCCCGTCTACTAAGAAAGTGGATAGAATATTTCATAAATCTTAAATAAATAAAAATACACAACTGAGAGTTCTACCTCCATATTTTCATTATAATTCTTGGTCCCGTGACCTTCTGTAATAACTTATTTCAAAGAAAATATTTTCCTATTATATTATACTATGTTATGTTTAATAGCAGACAAAGTTATACTGGCTGTACTTCCAAATGGCTACTACTTCGGATTGAGGTTAAATGTCGCAGAGATTTTTTATTAATAATATAAGTCACTGCTTGAATGGATTTTTGGCGCATCGCAATAGTTTTGTACCATAGAATAGTTATTTGTATTATATTATGCGATACGACCCGTTGAATGCATAGTAATGTGTGTCCTGCAAAAACAAAAGGGGAATTACAAGAAGTGTTGTACTAATATCCTATTTTTGCAATGCAACAAACATACCATATACACTGAAAAAAAAATTCAGTTGGTTTAACAAAATGTATCTTTAAATACGTTCAACTTGATTTTTGATTGGCATAACAAACATTTTGTTAATCTAACGATAGTTTTAGTGGTGTGAACTGTAGCTTATTTAGCTACAGTTCACACCACTAAAACTATCGTTAGATTAACAAAATGTTTGTTATGCCAATAACTTGATTTTTGATTGGCATAACAAACATTTTGTTAATCTAACGATAGTTTTAGTGGTGTGAACTGTAGCTTATTTAGCTACAGTTCACACCACTAAAACTATCGTTAGATTAACAAAATGTTTGTTATGCCAATCAAAAATCAAGTTGAACGTATTTAAAGATACATTTTGTTAAACCAACTGAATTTTTTTTTCAGTGTAGCAGTTTGTGAAACAGGCATAGCTCTTAAAACTATTAAGCCGCGGTTGCTTGAACTGCAACTGATTTACGTCTTCGTTATAAGTATACATTACCATAATTTCTTTCGAATAGTCACTTTTCATAAAGTCTACTAACAAATTATACTCGACAAACGTTAAGGTTAACCAAATGAATCGTACAAAACCCGGAAAGAATAGTAGAAGTTCGACTGAACAAAACCCAACGTACAGTACACACCATTAAAATCGGTGTGCTGATTTTGCGATAGCACTGAATTAACCCTATCTATAATGCCAAGCCTTCTACAATAGATGATAATTGTTTCGGTAATAATAGATAGTCAAACACGTCATCGAAATCGCATATTTAGATATACTTTTCGCTTATAGTTGTGTTAACCGTATTATATTTGCGGTGTCAATAAACTATCGGTAATTTTACTATTCCCTCTTTCACCATGGGCATTTTTTTTGTAAGTACCATGAACTTTTCGCTCACAAGGAACATCCCTCAGGTGACACGCTTCGATTTGGTTGAAATTTGGATATGTTTTAAAGCACCGAAAAACACCCCCAAAAACGAAAAACGCCCCCAAAAATGGGGATGTTTTTCGTTTTTCATCGATAACGTTTTAACGGTACGAGATATTAAAAAATTTCAAATAGCAACAATGTTTATTTTTTTGTGCACTATACATTGGAGATAAGAACGATAACGTTATCGACGAAAAACAAAAAACACCCCTATTTTCGAGGGTTCGTTTCACCCCTTAAAACCGTTATTCCGCTGATCAAAAAAATACGTATCGCTTACTTTTCGGTGCTTTATAACATATCCAAATTTCACCAAAATCGAAGGGAGTCACCTGAGGGATGTTCCTTGTCAGTGCAGAGAAAAGGGAAGAGAAAGTGAGAGAACAAGGCAGAGCTTCGTCAGCTTTTTTCATACATATATGGATGAACATATGTATGTGTCTAATATTCTTTACCATCATTTTTCGTCACGTTGGGCACGTTAATGTGAAACAATTTTAATTCTGGCTCGCGTTCTCGGGTTATAAATCCTCCCATGTTCTACGTACACACATTCCCGATACTCTCATCCGTAGATTTTTTTTACCAAAATGCCAAATGCACGTAAGCGAGAGCTTTGGAGGTGCAGTGACACACACACAACCCGCTTTTTCAACTAATGGAATCACTTGCAATTTACGAGAAAACGAGACAGAGAAGAGGCGTGAGAGGGAGAGGGAGAGAGAGAGAGAGAGAGAGAGAGAGAGAGAGAGATGCGGAAACCACTCGGGAAATACTATAGAATATTTAACGAGAGAAAATTTTCCATGGATTCCACTCTCCACTCGATATTCATCGATGAACCTACCAGAGAAAGCCCAATACTGCCGGGGATTCGGAAATTAGATTATGGGGGACGGGAAAGCGCGCCACTTGAGAGAACCAGTAAAATAAAAATGTTGGATCAGTTTCGGGGAAACAGATTAAAAAACCGGCGATTTCGTGGTTCATTTTTCGTAGGCTATATATCCGGTAGATTCGTGGATATCGGATGTTTGGTTTATGGTCGGAGGACATTTTTATTCTCTTCCTTTTTTTTCAATTACGATCCTCCGTCAATTGAATATTTCCCTTTGTCCAAATTGTTCTCGATATTCCTAAAGTGTCAATTGTGGCAATATTGGCATGCGTTCAATGCAATAATGTGGGCTTGAACATGTTCGTTTGCAAAAAGTCAATACGGTTCGTCCGAATTCTGCAACGGGCAAAATGTGTGGAAACATTATTTTTGCGTAGTATAGAAGCTCGACATTCCAACTCGTCAACCAATCTGTTTCGGTCGGAAAATTCCGGAGTAAAGTTGGCCGGTTCAACTGACGGGTGGGTTGAGGCGCGTATATTACCCGAACTTTGGAATTCCAACGAGCGCGGACTAACACAGAGGAAGAGAATAAATGCTGCATCGCGACCCGGAAACAATATCAAGCTTCGTGATTTCCGTCAACTCCAGTTTTCAGTTTTCATCAAGATCGGCAATGACAAAAAAAACACATTAAGCATCGATTGTATCGTCGGCAACGTTTTTTGCCGTTGGGCGCTGTATTTTTTGCGGCATCGTTTGAGTTCAAAAAGTATCGCTGCATGATAATTGCGTCTGCAACGAACTGCAGATGATTCGACAATTTCACGGTGTCCTAATTTTCTTAATGCGGAATAAAACCCTTGGCACGATCGGTCGCCCTCCATCTTTTTTCTCTCTCTCCCTCTCTCTCTCTCTCTCTGTCGCGTTGTTTCGAGACAACGAAACTCCAGCAGAGTTATATGTAACTAGGCAAAGCGCAGAGAGCTCTAATAAGAGGAGTTCGAGCGTGCCGAAGCAGCAAACGCGCCGAGCTGAATGGAGGTTTGCTTTCTACCTTTTTCTTTTTTGTTTGTTCGTTCGCAACGTTACCAACTGTAATTACGAGACTCGACAATTAGTAGAGAGAAAGGAGCGAAGAGTCGCGAGAAGAGTTGAAAAATGTTTTTCGGTGAGTACACCAATTGGCGCAAAGATAGATGCAATGGAAACTTCCCTGCTGTTGTCTTCGTGGCCTCCTAACATGTACAACTTCTTGAGACAAATGACCCGTGCAGAAATTGACGTAGGGATCCAATTGGATTCCCATACTTGTTTCTACTTCCTGATAGGAACCCAATGGGTAATCACATTGAATCTCTGTACTAAAACGTCACGGTCATACATTGGATTCTATTCGGGATTCCCCATTGGAATCCAATGTACGAATCCAACTTAAATCCTGCAGTATTCCCACATTATCGAACAGAATCTGATACGAATCGGACCACTCGACAAAACGAGTGGATCTTCAAAAAGTATATATCGTATCTCAAAAACGTTTAAATCGTTTAAGCTTGTTGTGGGGTTAGGGCGAAATGTTATCACCGAGCTGATTTTTTTTCTGATAGTTTATAATCCCTTTGCTGATCATCCTGTGCAGTTTGGATACGATCCGCAGTACCGTTTTTCAGAGAAAAAAAATTAGGATCTCGACGTATTTCATTGATTAATTATATTACGCTTATGGAAACTTCCCATCATTTTTCAATACATTATTAATATCTCCTAAGAAAATGCGACCACGGAGCTGAAAAATAGGTACGGTTCGACTCATTATCGGACATGGTACCGTGAAAAAAAACTTCGTACCGTGAAAATGAGTATATCTTAATATATTATCTTATTAATAATTTATGACAAGCCGTTCACCGTTCACACGCATGAAAAAGCGAGGAAAACATAATTGCGTTATGTCAGAGTACTTTTTAAATGCGTCGATATATTTGAATGTACTATTTGTAAAGATAATTTCAGGATGAATAAATGTATGCTATTTATCCCGATACAAGTTTGTCGCGGTGTCAGGTGAAAGTGACAGCTTTTTCTCAGCGGCTTCAATGCCCGTAAGCGTGACAAATGCAATCACGCAAATTTTTAAGGCCTAGGCCCTAAAAGATCTATTTTAGGTCCTGTTTACACGTACGAAAAAGCGAGGAAAACATGGTTATGGTATATGAAACATTCAACGCAATCACCGAATGTTGAAAAATGCATATTTTTACAAATAGATGTAGAAAAATAGTTCGAAAACGTTCGTTTAATGCGACGATTATTCGATACCTATCAGTTGGTAGCAGTCAATCGGCTCCATGCATAAGCATAAGGCACTTCCCTCGTACTTCACCCTCGACGGCTAGACCCCGTAAGAACCTTAAAAAATATATCTTCAAAATTGATTTGATTAACAGCACTGAAAATCCACTGTAACTATAGTTTGTTACTTATTTAACTGCACTTTGACATGATATCACCACACACGTACAAGCTGTCGAAGCGTACAGGTTATGGTTCAACACGTCGCGTTTTTTCTCGTGACTTTTCACATATTTTCGATTCGAACGTGGTAACAATTTTCGAATGACGTTCATCGGGAGACAGTGCAGAATCCAATCGGATCCCGACGATGATTCCCTATGCACGGTATCCCCAACAAATTCATATAGAGATGTGGGTGCATCTTGGGACTATCCTACAAATTTGTGCACCAGATCGCGAAAGGAAGTTTTTTTTCGGAGAGCCTAGAAATTCGGGTTGAGAATTTCAAATACAAAATTCTTAAACTATGTCATACGGAAAATTGCGCCATCCACCCGGATTCTCGAGAGGACTCCTTATTGAATCCATGTAGGGATGTATCCGGATCTAGGGAGTCTCCAACAAATTTCATGAATGAATGAGATGAAAAAAACAAATACGAAATCATCAATTTGAGGACTCACGCGCACGAATAAATTCATCCAGGCTCATCTTCCACCTATTCGAAAATGAATCCGGCATGCCAAGGTATACGTGACGATATTGGCATAAAAGATCCCACGGACAATCTTGTCTACCCTATCTGCCCACTATTTGTATAGCTATTTCATTTATCCGCTCACCTATAACTACAAGCAGACCACCCCATGCACCCTCGTTACTTCCGTCTACAATATTTTCTCCCGTCCTGAAACTTATCATGACGTTTCAGTTTGCATCGATGGAATGCAACGATATTTCTTTATTAATTTAATTTCTTCCTCTTTATCATTAAATGCAAACCTTTTAAAAACCTTTTTCAAATGTCTAAATCAGCCAAGCACAATTGAGAATTTAAAAAGAGTTCATTTTCGTTGCATTCTTGCAAACTTCAACGTCATATGTTATTACGACCAATGTGGTACTCTCCTTTTGTCTGGTCGAAAGGAAGTTCATGTGAAGTAAAGAATCAAGTGGGAAGTTTAATCGGTAAAAGAAGGTCTCGTGAATCATAAATGCAATGATCGGTAGCAATGTCCAATGCGTTCAATTATGTTTTGACGTTCCAAAGCATGCAAGCGTGCACACTGATTCAAGGGAAGATCGTATAGTACGAACGTACATACATATAGAGACATGTGGGCGCAGTCCAAAGAGAATATACTGCGATCGAGTTTGCCAATATATTAATGAATTTTCATTACACATAGAGACGAACCCACGGATACCCAACGTTCCCAATGCCCGAACATAACTATTCCATACGTAACGTTAATCGTAGAATTCCGATTGGAACGTCATTTACCGCTCGGTAATTACAAATCCTAATATTACATTTATGCGGCTACGAGAGAGAGAGAGAAACAACAGTACGAACAGAGCGAATCTCCGATTATATATCGGCCGCCTCCCTCGGCATCGAATCCTCAAAGTGATACCGCTGCACATTCCATGCAGTAATAATTGTGCGAAACAATAACAAACAAAAAAAAACAATTCTCATATCAACCATTTCTCAATGGCCAAGAGACATAGAGAGAAACAATTGTAAACGACATTTCGTAATATACTTTGGGCCATATATGAAAACAAGTACAATTCTTTTTTTTTAAGCAAGCAAAGATTATATCCTATGAGAGATCGCGAGGGTCCATGATTCATTGCAGCGATGAAATATACTCCCGCGAAAGATTTACGAGTCTCTCGTAGCTGCGGACGTTCTCGCTTATATACGAAAAAGTGCGAGTAGGTATGTACTTTTGTATAACGTATTTGGCCGTGAGTCGGAATGGGAAAGTGGTGGGAAACGATGAAAATCGGAGAAACAGGGGTCACGATATAGCGAGGCGAGAGAGTTCGACGAGGAAAAGCGCGATTGAGAAAGGGAAAAAAATTGCCGCGGGCGAGGGAATCGTTTAAACTCGAAGAAAAGAAACGCGTCTTGAGACTTTGGTGACTGTCGTCTCGTATGTCTGCGCTTTCTTTTCTCTCGTGCGCTTCTTCGAACGCTTAGGCGGATGCATAGTCTCATATATATATATATATATATATATATATATATATATATATATATATATATATATATATATATATGCGTGTGTACATATGTACACATGTCCATGTAGCTGGCTACACTTGTTGGAAAGTTGCACGTGACTATAATTTATCGCGAAGATTCTCGAGAGGTTACGACATTCGAGAGACGCTTTCGAACCTGAACTTCTTCAATGGCTCTACGATTTTCCAACAGCCTCTTTTTGAATAACATATTTCGATATACCGTAATGCAATACGATATGAATGAAAATATCGTATACACAGACTTATGTGTATATATATATATGAGTGATATATATATATATGAGTGATTTTCCCGAAATGATCACTTTAAATTACGACGAAATATATAAACAAAAATATTTAATTTTTTTCATTTAAAAACTGCCATTGATTTCAGTTCTAGTCCATGTAATTTAATATAATTCCCTACGGATTACACTGATTTTTCAGTTATGAGAGATTTATCATGATCCAAAGAAATAGTAGGGCTAGAGGAATGATGCAAACTTTTCCTACTGAATTTTTATTGTTTCATTAATATCTTCTTCTCCTTTTTCTTTGGATATTGATCTCGCTCTTTTTGTTTCAACTTCTCTTTTCCTACAGGATCCTATTCATGCCTTTCGTGTCTCCGTTTTTCCGCTTCTCTTTTTCTACGGAGCCTTTCTTCTTTCGATAGCGCATGGCAATAATCTAAGAGAATCATTTTTATGTAACCTCATGCATCTCCACACATGCGGAACCAAGCAAGTTTCGCTCCTCTGACGCATCTATCATGCCTCAGGATCTCACATGTCGGGAGGAACCCAGAGAAACTATGTCAGAGGAATAACGATTAAAACGGGTTTTTATACACAGCGCGGCCTGCTATATTTTTCTAACCTCAAAATCTGGCGGTGAGTAGGTGATTAAAAGTTCCACTTGAACAGGTAAAGAGTGGCTTATTTCATTAAAAAATGATACAGTTAAGAATGACCAGAGGAATGACCCCCTCGCCTGTGCTATCACTTCATAACACACAGGGACTGTAGGAAAAAAGCGTAAGCTTCAAAAGTGATAGGACACGATCCGTCTGTCCGGAAAAGTAGATGTAGAAGACACTACTCTGGCAAGCACGTTATTTTTTTTTTAGGGAGGATTTAAATAAATGTCTAATGATTTATAGGATTTTTTTTTCTCTGATGTCTTTCAACTTCGATACCTCTTCGGCTTACTAGTATATATGAAGTTTGGATAGTTACACTTCAGAGAAATAATTTTCATACTCAAAATGCAGAAAAAAAAATGGCAATGACGATTTTTCTGCCAAATCTGTTTTGCGGTAAGAGTTCGAAATATTGCAAACTGTTATATTTCCAAAATGCCTACATCGACGTCAGTCGTATAGATAATTTTAAAAACTTAATTTTAGGTGACAACTGGTTCGGGCAACTGATAACCGTAATGGATAGTAATAATAAATATGCTCGACTTTAAATATCCGCGAGACAGTCACAGAGTGGACTAAGTTAGATTACACGAGAGAAAAGAACATAGAACTCCAAGGTTACAAGAGGAATTAAGATGCTTGAATGGAGGAATATAAATGGATTATTAGCTTGTGACGAAATTCAAGACAAAAATTCGATTCTATACTCGGCGGATTGTCGACCCACTCGGCGATCGTCTCCTTCACGACGGATGTCTTTTTTCTCTCGTTCTTAATCTCAGATGCAATTTATGCGCTACGTTGCACGGTTATTAAATTCACAAATACTTGCACCGTAACCTACGATTTCAGACAAACAATAAATATAATGAGACGATTATCGAAACGCGATGAGAACCCTCGAGGGCTGACTTTCAAATCATTAGAAGATTCCTTAGATCTCAAAGGAAGACTCGGCGTTATCTCTACGATACGAGGATATCTAATTATAAAAAATTGTGGATGTTGACGTTGGCATCATTGGAATGCAACAAAAATTCTCATTTTTCTTATTTTCATTATCATGTAGAATCTTGTCTTACTATTATATATTATACCCATTATGGTCAAGGAAAAAGTTCGTCATTAGAAAAGTATGTGGCTTCCGGATGGAGGCCGTTTTGACGATCAGCATTGTGCCGACGATTCGCAAACTCAGTCTGCATCATCAGGGCTGAGAGCTCCGATACTGAAGCATTGTGTTTCAGGTATTCCTTATATAGTTGCAGCCATCGTTCCAGATCACTGCACCAGCCAATCGGGTATTTTAACTGATCAGCTGGTCAATTAAAAAACCGGGAGAACAGTGTGCCGAATAGGATTGACGTGATCCCCCCTCTGTTCCGCCTCCGCCTTGTCCGAATGTTTTCGGATGTTCAGGCTTTCTCGATGATTCCTGGAAAAATAGCTGTTTGATGGGGCCAGACTTTGGGCTTTGTCGAACTGAATGGCATGACCAGTCTCCATCCAACGTTCGGCCAGAGCTGATTGTGCAATGTAGCCATATTTGATACACCGTTAGGGTTCTTTGATCCGTATACTGATCTTCCTTCCGATTTTTCCTATACACACTTTACCGCATGAGCAAGGTATCACGAATACTCCTGGTACACTTAATGGTGGTCTTTGGTCTTTCGCACTCGAAAGCATTTGTGTTAGCTTCTTCTGATGTTTGAAAGTGTTTGCACATTATGTTTTCCAAGGACCCTGCCTATGCGATCGGTTATGCCCCGAAAGTATGGAAGGGAAGTTGTTGCAGTTATTTGTCCTTCATTCTCCCCTTCGGTTGCTGTCGCCGTTGTCTGATCCGCTATTTTTCTTTTTAGATGTTTGCTCATTCTTTCGATGTTGCCTGGCTTGTAGCCATTATCTCCTGAAGCTTTCCGTAGGTGTTCTAGTTCGTCCTCCAGAGAGTCATATTCGGAGATCGCTAGAGCTCTATAGACCAGAGAGCTTATGACCGACTGTTTTTGGGAGGGTGGTAATTGGACGTAGCGTGGAGGTATCTATTCGTATGCGTTGGCTCCCGGCAAACTTTGTGGCCCAAGGTGCTATCGTTTTTCCGTTGAACCAGTACATCCAAAAAACGGATTTGACTGTCCTGTTATATCTCCATTGTGGATTGAATAATGGGGTGCTGGGAGTTGAAAAAGCTTAAAAATTGGTCGAGGTTTTCTTTGCCGTGGCTCCAAATGACGAAAGTGTCATCTACATATCGGTACCAGGTGGAGGGCTTGAGGGGAGCTTCTTGCAGAATTCTATTCTCGAAGTTCTCCATAAGATGTTGGCGATGATAGAGAAAATAGGGGAACCCATGGCTGCGTCTGAAGTTCGTTCATAAAACTGAGATTGAAGTTGGAAATACGTAAAGTTTAGGCAGTGTTCTATGAGGGGAGTAGGTTTGGGGCAGCTTTGTTGGATTTTTTAACTATGCTCAAGGTTTCGTGAGTCGGGGCGGTTGTAAACAGAGATACCACATCAGAACCCACTAAGATGTCGTTTGGTTGTACCTTGATGGAGTGTTTGAGGGCGTTTTTGAGGCCTACAAGTTCCTGCAGGGGTTTGCATAGAAAACGTGCGAAATGATATGTGGAGCTGCCTATGTTGCTGACAATGGGCCGTAGTGGGATATTGTTTTTGTGTATTTTCGGAAGACTGTAAAGCCTGGGCGGTGTGGATTTCTTGGGTGTTAATGACTTTGATTAGGTTCTCCGTTAGGCCAACCTTCTTTAGAAGGGTTGTGGTTTTCTTTTCTACACTCGATGCGGTCACGTGTTAGTTTCTTGTACGTATTAGTGTCCTCGAGCAGGTTCATAATTTTATCGCAATAGACCGTCTTGTCCATGATGGAAGTAGCATTCCCTTTAACAGCCGGTAGTATTAAGATGTCCTTGTTTTTCTTCAAATTGTGAAGAGCAAGGTGTTTTTTTAATTGACCAGCTGATCAATTGAAACATCCGATTGGCTGGAATGCCTGAGACAGGAGAGCTTCGGTATCAGACATACCATTTGTGTGCTGTTGATTTCGATAAAGCATCTTCACCATAAACACCACGAATTTTTTTTACAAGCCGGGGAAGTGTTATCGGCTTGGTCGAAGTGATATTGAAAAATATAGCGATTTTTTTCCGCATTTTGGTTCCTTTTTAAAACGCAATTACTTTCGACTAAAGTAACAAATGTCCCAATGTTTTTTTAAAATAATCTATGGACTGCCACCTTCCAAACGCCCTGTAGTATGGCTTCATAGAGTTAGTATTACCAAAGTTATAAGACTCGAAAGCCATATATTACGAAAAACGCCACGAACTTTTTCCTTGACTAGATTTAGACTGAAGTTTTCTAATAAAGATCCAGAAAAACGTTTAAATGATTTTGGAGGGCTAAATGTGTTCAGTATAAGCTCGACATCCCTCGACTGTCTTTGTCCAGTTTGCCCCCGCAATCCTCGATATTCCTATTGAATTTCAATTTCAAAATTTAACGATTACGACAATGTGGACAAATACGGCAAATGTGAAGTTTCGGGCTGGCGTAGATGTTTCGACCATTTACATTGTCGCGTTGTTATTAGCAAAGTCGAGCCAGGTATTGACGTCGAAGAAGCGTCCTACTTTTATTTTCCTGCCACTATACATATATGAATATCCTCATGTTGTGGCAGTCGGGCATGAAATATCTACAAAAGCCTTTGGTAACATCTGCAACTTGTATTCATCAAAGCGAGGTACGGCGCCGTTGAAAAAATCGGTAAATAGTAATGATGATAATAATAATAATAATAATGACGATGACACAAGAGAACGTGGCAAAAAGTTGAAAGGTCAAAGGTCGCATAGAATCAAACTTACGAAACGTCGTTATACGTTCAAGAGACATTCCTTCGGGCTGCTCTCTCTTGTTCACGGAATACGAACGTACCTGCAACAGGAAAAATAGAGAATCCATTAGATATAAAAATTTATCATCTGTGTAAGATCGACGTCGATGTTCGTGAATTATTCCACGTGTGTATCGAAACAGACCCAAAAATCGGATCCCCGTTACATCGACCAATTTACGATTGGCTGTAAATTTCACGTGTCAAAAAAACTCTCATCCTGCATCATTCGTTGAATTCCCAAAATTTCATTCAACCCGTATAGTTTCTCGAAAAAAAAAAACATACTTCCTCAATTTTACGCGCTGCAGAATAACTCTTCCCGTCCTCATTTTGAATTTCAATAGTGGCCCGATTAAATGTAACGAACGTGCACCGGGACGGAAAAAAAAGCCGAGGGTCAATTCGAAAAAAAAAAAAGCTTTACTACTTGTCGCGAAGGGAAAATTGGACTATGAATTTTCGCTTTACGACTACAAATCTCATTTTGTCTCTCGAGCCGGTGGTAATTTGTTTCGTAATTTCTGGGGAATGGGAGAGTGTTCCGGAATAGTTACAAAAAAAGAGATAAAAAATCGCACGCGGGTAAACTCGAGATTATTATATACGGTCGAGTATATTGAATAACGAGGACGAGAGAGAGAGAGAGAGAGGGGTGGCAGGAGGAAGGAAGCGAGTGAGAAAATCCGACATCGAATACACGGTCAAGGGGTGGCTCCGTGTGCGTCAGGAAGGTGGTATTAAATTTTCCAGGCGTCACGGAGATCTCGTTACCGTGAATGAGCGCCCGACTTTTGTGCCGGTACACGTACGATATAAACGCACTTTGCATTACAGTCACCGACGGCCGATCGTTATAACACCCAGGGACATCTGATACACACATAAAAAGCCCAGGTGACTCACCACCCGAGAATTACCAGGGAGCAACATTCTTCTTTTTTTTCGTTTGCGTCTATCTTTGGTGTGTAGAGAAACAAAAACTGAGTATGAACGTTGACGGAGGATGTTCGACAAAACGCTACCTGCACACGAGGTGGTCCGAAAAGTGACGTCCAAAAGGATAATTTAGATGCCTCGTATCAATATCTGGCCGGATCACACTCATGCATGTATTTTTAGATTTCGACACTTTTTAGTAGTTTTTTAGAAACAAAAACTGTTTTTTAGGCACGATAAGTTTAGTTTTGGAAAAAAAACGTATTTTCCAATTTTCTCTTTTGCGTATGCACTTTCCTCGGGATTTTTTTTTTTCACTCGTGTCATCGTTATGAAGTGCACTGTTAAGCCTACGTTGACACACTGGGTCATTCTGACCCAGACGGATTTTACGTAAAATTCCCACTTTCCCAAAATGGAGAATTTTCAACAATTCAATTATATATTTAAAAAATTTATATTCATGCAGACATGTTAAGCGTTTTTAATGGCAGGTGGATCCATCCGGGTGCAATCGACCCGGTGTGTCAGAATCGTGGCCGAAGATAAGTGTAGGGTTAAACGTAGAGTTAAACGACAAATAACTTGCCGACCAAACATTCACGTAAATTCCTTAGATTTCGATTAAAACTGACAAAATATGTTTGAGAGGATCAGTCTCTAAAGTGCAGATAATAAAAAAATATCCTCACAGTAGACTAAATGACGCCCACTTGCTTTTACAAGCTTCTGAGCGAACAATACGCACACAAAAGAGAAAAAAATGGCCTCTGCTATACGAAGACTAGAAAAAAAATGTCTAAATGCTTTTATCTCGAAAACTAGAAAAGACCGTAGAACATACATGTTGGTGATTCGTAAAGGTATCGATACGAGGCATCTAGATTTCCCGTTCGGATGTCATTTTTCAGGCAACCTGGTATGGCTATGAGCAACCACGTTCTTGATCGACCGATCCATCGAACCGAATCTTCGTTCGTTTGAGAAATTCGTTCGACGACCCACGACTACAGAAATTCAGCAAAGAACTCGACCAAAAAAAAAACCAGATCGGTTCAACATACGAAAATTAATAAAGAATTAATGTTTTTTTTCGCAATTCTTCTACTCTGCACGAAGACTGTTCTGCGAAAGACGAAAACCTTTCAGCTGCTACTTTTCCTTATGGGGGCCATATTCATCGATTATTCTATTAGGAATAATTCGATCCGGTTATATCGCACTTAACGCAAATAATGTAATTGCGATAGATCGATTATCGGAAATTACGTAATGTGTACGTGAATATAGGTGTATCGTCGCAACCGCGCCCTTTCCTTCGTCTACATTCGCTCCCCCGACAGTTTCAATTAAAACCGCACTCGATGTTCTCTCTCGACACTCTCTGTCTCATCCTCTCCTCCCTCGTACCGTGGACAGAAGAATTATGCCTGCGTCTGATGCGCTCGTGAATTGGGAAGACGAGGGCGAACCAAGTGAGGAGTGCTACGGAGAGAGGGAGAGCGAGAGAGAGAAAGAGAGAGAGAGAGAGAGAGAGAGAGAGAGAGAGAGAGAGAGAGAGAGAGAGAAATGAGCCAGAGCATTTCAATTCTCCTGTCGTCTGTACGTAATTAGATTGGCAGGTGAGAAATAAAATTATCTCTTTCACTTCGTTTTCTCTCTCTTCGTACGATGGACGATGTTTGTCGCAATGAAAGTAAAAAAAGGGCATGACAAAATAATTGCAAAACCTCTAGAGTTAAAAACGGGAACACGTAGAAAGGTTTTAACGTCGCGACGACTATAGTGCTCGCGGTTAAAAAAAAAAGCCACGTATAGAATAATCGTCTGTAATTTCACCTCGTCCATATAGTTCGCATTTCAATAATTCACGAGCAATTTTCCCGTTATTTCTTCGACGGACGTAAAATTGATAAAACATCATTACGACGGGGGGTGAAAAAAAACCGGGGGTCGGATCGATCGTGTTATTTGCTGGCAAAAAGTCATAGCCGCGAGTCGCATCGAGCAACGATGTAGCGTTAAATTTTGGCCACCGTATACATAAACCGTGCGCTGACATTAATTTATATTGGCAATTCTGGGTGGCGCGATAAATCGTAAAAGTTCTCATTATTATCGGCAATCAATCCAATTTGTTGTCGGGTGCAATTTTACTATTATACCTTCGTCGTCATATGGGGGCGCGGAGAAAGGGCGGGCATTACAAAATGACGCTTGGTCCGTGCGCAGTGAGTTTATTACGTCACAATGAGAGAACGAGCAGGAGGGGTACATTGGTGTGGCATAGCGTACGTATCATAATGCAACGACACGAAAATCGACAATTTCGCGTTAACGCGCACGTTGATTACGCGTCGCTGGTCGTCGCGTCGAGCTGATGAGCAATAACGTGCTCGGTCTTATTTCCTGATATCATTTTGTTTTTATCGTGCTAATTACTCCGCGTTGCCAAGGGGGATCGGCACATGAAAATATTCATGTCGCTAGCGGTAAAATTCACGCGCACGAAAGGCAACCCGTCGCACGGGCAACAACCAACATTTCCTTCGCGTATTTTAGCTGAGTAATTAGCAATTTTCACTCTATAAGCATTATACGCATCACGAACAAAGATAAAAGGGAGGTTTTTTTAATTAAGCAAAAATAAAAATTAACTCTTCACACGAACGCCGAAATATATGAGCTTAGAAAATAAAGGGCTCCCTGGCAAAAAAAGTGTTATTTACAGGCGAACAGAAATGTCCTTCCGTGTAGCAACATTTTGGAGGAAAAAGAAAGTCTGTCCGCGTGTATGTTTCGAGACCTTTTTTATAAGATCCGTTGACAAATTCGTAAAATCATTCACGGGTGAAAATATTTATCTAATTTGTATAATTTATCGCGCATTTTTTTACGAGCATTGTCTAGGCTACAGATGTTCTGTAGATTTTATCAACCCGAAATTCCTGTTTAGGCGAGACACCACCGCGATGGGTAAAGAAAATCGATTTTTTTTCTTGCATTTCCTCAAAGTATACATATTCAAGCATGTGTGAAAAAATTAGTCAAATTAGAATATTGACAATTCACCAAGTTACAGACGATTTAGTGAAAGCGGGTAGCGCAACGATTTGCGTATACGCTTGCAATCGCGTTTTTCTCAAACTCGCCGGAATCATAAATCGAGTTATAACTGCCCGATTTTCAATTTAAGAAAAAAAAACAATATTTCCGTAATTGCAGTAGCTGTCGTTGTACGTAGGCCTTCTTTAATTTGATATTTTTTAAGCCCCTCAAATAGGTAAAATTTTCGCAAAAATTCCACTTTTTTTAATACCTCATATCGAGAATTCTTTTTCGAAAAAAACGGCTATGTACAACCACAAATACATTTATATAGCTTATAAAACTTGTTTATTTTTCAGACCGACCGGTGTCAAATTATCGATCAGGCCGTTGACATTTTTTATACAAGACTCTATTATACCTCAACAACGTTGTTAATTTTTTTATTTTTCATTTTCTGATTATCACGAAAGAATTTCAATGTACTCTTAATAACATACCTTTTGTCCAAATTCCAAATAAATTATTTAGTAGAAAAAAAAATCGGCAAAAGCTCAATTTTTCGGTTCGTTACTTTGGTGTCTTCCCTTTATATTATTAATACGAATTTCCGGCAATATATATATATGTTGCCGGAAATTCGTATATTATTGTATATATAATATACAATATTGTATTCAATAATATGTAAAATATATATTATTGAACATATTGAGTATTATTGCAATATATTAATGTTATTACTTTTGGCAACAAGATCGGAGGCTCTCATGTTGGAAAGCGATTTCTATCAACAATTGATTTTTCCGCTCTTAGTTTTAAAACGTACTGTTTCAATGGAAAGGCCCCGTCACATCAAGAATAATTCCAATAAAAATGGTGCCATCGTTACCGCATATCTGTACATAGGATGGCTGGTCAAATAATTTCGCGTTACTCATTGACCCCCCAGAACCCAATTACCGGACAGTTCCAAGATACTAAACGGTCTGACATTGCTCACCCCCCCCCCCCCCGCAAAAGTCCCTGTAAAAAATTGTATTGAAGTTTGCAACGTTGGAATGCAACGATTTTTTTTCGCCGAGTCCAATTTTATGCTGACACAAGTTGCGTTTCATGCAAGCTTCAATACCATGGTGAAAATTATTTCCGAAAAATCTTCCCGTGTGTAATCAGCTCGTTAAAAAATATGAAAATTGAATTTTTTCCCCTCTATTCGGAACATTGTCGGTCTGGTTGGAAAACGTTTTTCGAAATAGCTCTAATCTAAGATTCCTTTGGCGTTTTTCCTGATGTACGTAAGTATACTGTGATTATTGAGATGGTCTTGCGTTGAATTTTAAGCAGGCTCGTTAGAGATGCTCGAACAGTTTCAGCCAATAGTAAGTACGCGTACTCAAATTTATATAATACGTTTACACAGATGTACCCTTTGGTACATCTGTACGTAAGGGAAAAAGAGGAGTAAAGGAAAGCAAGCGAAAAGTCAGCAGCCAGAACTTGACGCCTCTCTCTCTCTCTCTCTCTCTCTCTCTCTCTCTCTCTCTCTCTCTCTCTCTCTCTCTCTTGCACACACACATCTTACTCCTCTCTTTTTCTATCTTTGTGACAGCTGCGGTCTACGTTTTCTCATCCTCTTTCTCTTGCCTCCTTCATGCCGCACTGCAAAAAGGCAATGCATGAGGAACCGCTGAGCAAAGAACGGAAGTAGAGACGAGAGCCTTCACATACCGATAAGATCTTCGTGGTAAAGAGTATTAATATTCACAGTGTCTCCTACCATCTCAACTCTGCCCCCCCCCCTCTCTCCCTCCCCCCCTCTCTCTCTCTCTCTCTTCCCCGTTACCCGAAGCTCCTCTCGTGTTGCTTTTGCCTGTCGGTTGATCTTTAATCTGAACGAACGAAAACTGGCGAAAAAATATAGGAGAGAGAGAGAGAGAGAGAGAGAGAGAGAGAGAGAGAGAGAGAGAGAACGGAGAAGAGAGAGATCTCCAGCTATCATCTCTTTCGCCAAACTCGCGGTTTTCCTCCTTTGTGGATAACATCGGCAAACGATTCGCGTCTATTCAAACTTGCCGCCCTCGGCTCGTTTCTGTACATATTACGACGGCCTTTTTTTCGTGTATTTATCAAAGCTGTATTTTCATCAACGGAAAACGTCCCATTAACAAGAGGGACAAAAAGAGGGAAAAACAATTTTTTTAACGTAAGTACTCGACTTTCCACGAAGCAGTATACATTTTTACGACTTTAGGCTAACTTTAATGTGCATTGGAAAATATTCAAAGGCATTCCCGAGAGCTGCAGCTCAGGGAAGGGATAGTTTCTTAACGTCGATAGAAAATATCCCGTACCTAGTTATCGCTTCACGAAAAGCTGGTATACGTTTGTACGTAATGGGTTTGATTTATAAAATAATTGTGTTACGTCTTAATTCACGTTTTTTTATCCACCAAATGACACATTAATGAATATGTCATTACAGACCCCCATCATCGTTAAGGTAACGGTGCTATTGGAGGAAAAATTCTCAATCCAAGCACGCAATTACCACACCACTGGAGGCTTGTCTTAATTTTCTTGTATTGCGAAATGATTAAAATCTACACATCTGGCCAAAGATTTCATTTCTAGGGGCTTCATATTGCGCACGTCGGGTACACGTGACCGTGCTCCCCGTGTACATGAGCGAGTAATTGGAAAATTAAGCTCGTTCACTTCCGTCCAGTCTCACTTTCCAGAAACCTGCTACGTGATTCGCTTGTAATTGTCACGAAATACTCGGTATTGGAATATGACAAAAAACATATATACATTCATAGACATGCACTCAAGCAGGTATATATGACAATTTAATACGTATCTTCAAGTTTCAAATAAGAAAACGAGATCAGTTTATTCGGAGCACCTCCATACGGCTCTATTATACTTAATAGTGGTAGCGGATCTTGTCGGTTGATGGCCGCAGGAGGTGTATCCAGACGAAAAAAAAAAAACGACGATGATAAAACGTCCGTGTTAGAGGAACGAGCCGACAAATGATGTCGGATGTGGAAAGTACTCTCCACTCTGAGAGTACGGTGTGGCATTAGCTCCGTTAAACGAGCTCAAAAACCACTTTGGATTGCGATGTCCGTGGCAAAATGGCAAGGTCCGTTCTTCCGCTCATTGCCTCTCTTTTGTGCGTCTATATACCTACGTATGCATGTACGTGTGTATGCATATACAGGGTGGCAATTGTAAGTTAGCGTTTGCATAGTTGGAATGCAACGACAAGTCATGTCTACTTTTGTAAATTTCTTGGTTTTCGTCATGATCCATAATTTATTTCATTGATTGAGGTCGTGGATATATAATAAGGATAAGAGAAACCGTCTGGATGATTTTTGTAACCAAAGTGGACAGAAAAATATGATTGCTAGAAAAAAAAAACTAACCTTCGTTGCATTGCAACGATCCGAACTTCAATATCATATTTTGTTGACGAGTTAACGCGGAAATATAACGTCGCAAAAAATACACAACGCCAATAAAAAAAAGGGGGGAAGGGGGTTCATCAAACTCGCGGGTGATGAGATTTTTGTCAACTTTCACCCCCTGATAAGGATGCTTTTCGGAAAATGAAAATGGTTGACATTTTTTCCGAAGGCTCTTTTCGGGCCACCTCAAACACAACGGCAATTTAAAAAAAAGGATTATATCAAACCCTCGAGATAGGAGGGGGGGATTTTTCAAAATTCACCCCTCGATAAAGGTGGATTCAGGTGGCAGAAAACATTAAAATTCCTTAGATGACATACTTTAAGAAACCGGAGCTGAAATGTGCAGGAAATTATAAACGATTGGAAAATCGAAAAAAAAAAACAGCTAAGACCGTTGCGTCCCAACGATGCAAACTTCAGACCCATATTTTCAACGATATTTCACGTTCTTGGCGAAACAAATATAGAGTATTTTTGTGATGAGTCGAATTGGGTGGAAAAAATTAAGCATTCTGGAGATAAAATTAAAACTCCATTTTGAGTACGGCGTAACAAAGATAATTAAATTCCGAATACGAAACACTCCTGGAAAAAAATGGTTGTTCATCCCGTTATCAAGGGAAAAATTATCAAAGATGCATTTTGAAGTACAAAACATTGAATTGAATTCCGTAAAAAAAAGTTTTTTCGGAGTGTCTCGTGTCCGGAATTCAATTATCATTCCGCTTAACTTTTTTCCAGATCATTCAATTTTTAAATAAATACTACTCATAAAAAAAATACGGTGTATTTTTTGGAAGAGAACTTGTTGAACCATCAAATATCATATTTTTCTCGGCCGCAACATTTCTGCGTCGGACCCTTAAAAAACCTTAGACCACTTTGTAGTCGTCACTCTGTATATTTTTGTTCGTGCAATTGAATCTGCGTCCTCTCTCTTTCCATTTTGTAATCTGCCTAGTTATTGCTATGATCAAGCCAACACTCATGAGAGACGCTATACCGTTCACTACACAAAAGAAAATAGAACGGTGACCCGAATATCCCAAATGAAAGCGCCCTCGGCAAACTGCGCACCTGTTAACGAAAGGACGATATCTTATCGTATATACCTTGCTCAAATCGCGTGCGAAGCGAGAGAGCGAAAACGAATGGCAGAAGGAACGAGCAAGAGAGCAAGAGAGCAAGAGAGAGAGAGAGAGAGAGAGAGAGAAAGGGAAGAAGAAGATGAAGAAATAATACAAGACGTAACTGCGCAAAAAATTTAATAAGAGTACCTACGCTTCATTGAAATCTCGCTTCGTTGAAGAAATTAATAAAGTAATAAAGCCAGCTGAAAATATCTACAGGAGTACACACACGTATATTGGCTTTATTACTTTATTAATTTCTCCAGCGCTTGAACTGCGCGTCGGCAATATATCATAGAGGTACCTCAAGCTCGATACGAAGAGTGCAGAAGACGGCTATCCTGATTTCGCCCGTCACTGTTCGTATCGACGTCGAGAAACTTCATTCTTCAATCGTTCTCGTTTGCCGACTACGTACACGCTGGTGTACGTCATCAGGACTACGAGGGTATAAGAAGCGGTAATTCGCAAAAGGACTACGATACATGAACCCAACAGGCTCGTGAGACTTCGATTACGAAATTGTATTTTTTATATCTTATTTGCATGTGCTGAATTAAAAAAACAAGTATTTCTTTAAAAAATAATAAATTGAATAACAAAAGCTTCTTATCGTCAAAATATATGCATTTATTGAACTGAACTCAACGGTACTTGAGTATTATTCTGTAGTATGTATGATAGGTGTCACTGTTTTACTTGTCTTCGCATAGGCTAGGTTCTCATACAGCTTTACGATGACAAACTGTTTGCTTGTCGGTGATGGCTTCGAAACAAAAATACGTCACTCAGAATTTAATGCAGTTATCGAGGTTTTGGCAAATGGATTTCAATTTCAGGTTCTTCCACGTGACAGACTCAAAAATGATCTATAAATGAAACGAAAAGGTTGGCATCAATCGATGTCAAATCAACTAATGACTTTCACGTGATGCCGTAACCAAGGTGATTTTTTAAACATATGATCAATAATTCGCAATGAACATACTTAAACTGTGTTGCTTTGTCCCGTGTTATTTTTGCTCGTGTGTTGCTATCAACGTATGTTTGGTCCAATGTGTGTAAATATGCATCTTGTATGATTCTACACGCTTTATGCGTGTTCGGATAAGCGTGTTATTGATGGGGACAGCTACAAAGGTGTGTAATAATTTAATACGTAAAAATTGCACACTCACGTTTGTTATTTTAACGCATTACGCGTCTAATTGTAACGCATTACGTGTTACCAAATGCATGAGTGTGTTACTTCGACATACTTTGAGCACACGTCGAACACGCCAGGTTTTTGCAGTGTACTACCTACTCGTGTGTAAAATGCCGACCGCGTCATCCCAATACTCTCATCGGAAAAAAGTATTGAAAATCCTCCTTTAACAATTAATAATAATTCAGGGGTTGATCTGAGACCCGTAAAAACTGACATCAATCGACTCGGAATTTCACACTCAGCCCCCCATTTCAGGGACTATCATCAGTTTTGGCACACCCTGTACACTAATGTGAAGCAATTTTGGAGAAAAAAAATTGCACCATTTTTTGTAAGCATTTCCATTTTTTGTTTCACTTGCTCACACGTGTGTATGCGCGTAGACTCTCGAATGTTAATTGCTCAGATGCACGCCCGTAATACAAAAGCACGTTTCGGTAACGAATGGAAGTGGTATAGTTGCGCGTCATGGTCGTGCCACCACATATGAGAGAGAGGGGAGGAGAGAGAGGGAGAGAGCGAGAGAGAGAGAGAGAGAGAGAGAGAGAGAGAGAGAGAGAGAGAGGGAGAGAGAGAGAGAGAGAGAGAGAGAGAGGAGAGAGAGAGAGAGAGAGAGAGAGAGAGAGAGAGAGAGAGAGAGAGAGAGAGAGAGAGAGAGAGAGAGAGAGAGAGAGCGAGAGAGAGACCGCCCCCGATGCTTTTTGTTGCCTTGCATGTGTATGTGTGTCACACGATTTCGTAGAGTGAAAAGAGCGTTACGCTTTTGAGCGAAAGTGCGTCCCCCCTGTGGTCTCTTGGGGAAAAGGGACAAAGAAAAACGGAAATAAAGAAAGCAAAAAGCCCTAAACGGGCCGCGCGAAACGACGCAAGGCGAAGAGTCACCCGACCGAATGCGTCCCAATTATTCCTTTTAAATAATTACAACGAAGGAGAAAATATTTTATTACGGACGCGATTTCGTATCCACCTAATTGTTGAAGACGCTAGGTGACAAGACGAGAAAGAAAAAAAACCGAAAAACGGTCTCCACGGTAACGCGATGTCACGCACTCGCGCGCGAACGAGCGTACTCGACCGCGAAAACTTGCCAAGTTTCACACGCTAAACTGTCGGTCCCTGACAGCCCAACACGAGCTTAGCATGATGAATATGAATATTAATTAATTTCCCCATGGCGCTGGCACGTCAGCTAAGTGCGAGCTACCGAGGGGGGTGAATTTTATTTCATTATCCGCGCGAGAGATTAAGGATCATAAAGTTATGGGCGAAGAAAAAAAATTCCCTTCGGTTTCCATCCATTGAAAATTGATTCGTATCGTTCACGAGCTAGGAATTCACATAATTTCGTTCGTGTCTCTGAGGACGAAAAGCTAATTAAGGGCAGACATACACCTAGATGGTCGAGGTCGAGGATTTAGAAGCTATGAACATTCCGTCGACCGTAGAACGACTACACTATGGGCCTGGTATCGATGATTTCATGTAAGTTGGCAAATTTCATGATTTATTCATTCCCAAATTTTCAAATGCGTTTTTCTCAAAACCACGTTTTTCAAATCGGTACCCAAAATTTCGCGAAAACCAATACACCGATTGCCTTGAGGTTTTTTGTGGTTATTCTATACACCATTATCTAGTACTTGTCATAGCATTTCTTTTCCCGTTACTTAGTTTTTGTTTTATAGGCAAAATAATAACTAATTTTTGGCCCAAAAATCACTATTTACGTTCAAACGTCCGCCATTTTGTCATAAATCGATATTTTTAAAATCGGCTATGACAAGTACTAGATTATAGTACCTAATTTAGTAATCCTTTTGGTTTTTTTTTTTCAGATGATTTTTGAAGAAACGCCAGTGGGTACCGTATACGCAGATTTTTTTACGACGCTCCAAGGATCATACAATATCCTTGTATATTTTTGTTATTTCGAAATAACGGAAATTAAACATATTTTTGAATGTATATACTTTTAGATAATTAAAACGCTAATCCCAAATTTCAAATAGTTTTCCTTGAAAAAATTCACAAAAATGACCTTTTTTCCGGCTCCCAGGTGTATATCTCCCGTTAATAAAATCGACCGGTAGAACAATCAGCTATTGACGAACATTGTTATTCAAGATCCAAATTGATTCCAACTCCTCTACGTCTTAATCGTGGTCAAACTAGCCATTGAAAAAAAATCATTTCTCATGAACGAAGCAGTCTAGATAGTCTAGAAAATGTGATCATTGTTTATATATATATGTATATACTACTGTGTCCAAAAAATAAGGTGACATTGTATTTATTTCGAAAATTCTTTATTTATTTTTCCAAATCAATTTCATCCCCTTCAAAGTAATCCCCTCCCGATGCAATGCACTTATGCCAACGGATTTTCCAATCTTCGAAACACTGATTGTAGTCACTTTCCGGGATGGCCTTCGGTTCCGTCTTCGCTGCGGCTTGAATCTCCTCTATCGTATCAAAACGGTGTCCCCGGAGCGATCTTTTGAGCTTGCTGAACAGCCAGAAGTCGCACGGCGCCCGATCCGGTGAATACGGTGGTTGCGGAACGATATGGGTTGAGTTTTTGGCGAAACGTATCCGCAGCAGAAAATTGATTCCGCAAACATAATTTAATGGAAATTCTTTGCTCAACAAATTTCGACATCACAAAAAACGATAAACTCACTTTTAGCAGCTCACAAAACGACGCGTATCTCAAACACTAATGAATATTTTGACATGTAAATTTGACACAGATGTCACTGACAGTACTACCAACCTAAAAAAAAAATAGTTTTCCAAATCCTTCGACGCGCGCAGTTTAAATTCAAATGTCACCTTATTTTTTGGACACAGTAGTATATATACCGAGTAAAATTTCTTTCTGCAGTTGATACGAGCGAATCAAATTGACAAATACACCGAAATTGTCATTTACATTTTGTATAAAAGAATGAAAACAAATTGCAACGAATCTGAAGGGAAAACTGTCATAAAGCACGAGGATATTCTAATGTGATCGTTAAGGGGTTATACCAGTGTGATTCTTTCAAAAAATCGATTATTTTTTTGCCTTTTTCGACAGTTTATACTTTTAAAAATATGAGATGAGATTTTTATACTTTCAAGAATATAAAATGAGATTTTTCAAATTTGCTGACATTGTAACTCAAAGAGCAATTATCCGATTGACTTGAAATTTGAACTGAGTACTCTTGAATATATTGACTCAACAATGACGTAGGATATTTGTGATTGGATGAAAATTGACGATTTGGCATTAAAAAAGACGACCATTTTATAGGCAAGAAAACAGACTTTTTTCATAACTACGCCATTTTGTTAGATTTTTATATTTCTCAGGAAATTGTACAGGAAATACCTTCCAGTTTAGTGACATTTTTTCCTTTTTAGGTTTCAGCTACTCAATCGGCCGAAATCATGTCAGCAGTGGCGGAACCTTTTTTGGCGCCTTCGAAGGCAGCGCATAAGTTGCTTGGATCTCAATATTTTTTTATGAAAAAAAAAATGTAATTTAGGTCAAATATAGCCAAATATAATCTCAAATTTTTATTTTTAATCTTTGCGTGGAAGACTTCGCTAGAAATGAATAGTCGTAAGGACTATCCAGAAAGCTCAACACTATGACAGATGGTCAACGTAGATCCTAACCCATAAATTAAATGACCTACTCGATACCTAACCCATAAAATGAATACTGTTGAAGTTTGCGTCGCTATCGTACAACGAAAATTCTTTTTATACTTTTCTATCCCCTTATTTTCATTTCCAAACCAAATCTTTCCTGCAAATTTGAATTTTCAATCTCCGAATAAGCAACCTCGAAATGTTTCCATGACTTTGGTAGCTAAATGTACAAACATTAATTTTCATCGGGAACCAACGATGTAATCTCTCCAACCTCGTTAAAATTTCGTTACCCTAACCAAGTGCCAAATTTCGTTACCGACCAAGTGATCTGTGGAAAAACAGTCGAAAATTGAACACTCGCAAGCAGTTCGTGGTTTGGGTGTAATCAAATTCGCATCTCCCGCCATTCGAAATGCAACCCAATTCGTATTCCATGTAATTTGACGTACGTTTTCGTCGCTACGGCAAATCACATGGAATTGGGTTGCATTTAATTACAAAAGTTCTGGTTCCACGTGTAAAAAAAAGGGGGCCTATTAGCGACAGCGATAAATGCATGGAACAAAGAGGGCGAAGGGCGCATGGAACTCTGGCATTGTCGGTTTTTGTTTTCTTTGCTACTCTCCACTATTGTGCCAGTTTCGTTCGAACTTCCACTTTGCTTCGAGGATGCAAGATGTTCGCGAAGTTTTCGTGCTTGAGATGAGTGCTGCATATCGCGCAAGGTCTTGGTCCTCTGCTCTCTCTCTCTCTCTCTCTCTCTCTCTCTCTCTCTGTCTGTCTGTCTTTCTCCGTTCTTCTATCTCTCGCATTCTCTTGCATAGTGGTTGTTACCACTTAGGTCCTCTTTTGTCCAGCAGGATTTGCATGAACCCGAGCGAATCTACGAAGCCGAGAACATACTCGCCCGTTTCACTATTCCAATGTAGGTACACGTGTGCTCTAGACTGGTCCCAGTCTTTCCATGATGCTTAACGGCGGGGTAAAGTTAATTCGACGAAAAGAAGGAATGTTTTTAAGATTTTTTTTTTGTCGTAACGAATAGTGTTCGTTTATTGAAAAATTTACATATAATAAAGTAACATTTGAACAACATTCTCCTAAATTTGCATTGCAAAATATTCAAAATTAAGCGAGTGAAAATTAAATCCCGGAGGCGCTTCGAAAAAAAGTTGGTTTGCGGTGTGCACCATAACTCGCAACAGAATCATTTGAAACAAAAAAATCCAAATGCATTTGTTAAAGGAGATGTTTCTCGAGGTAATGACGGCAGGATTTTTTTTTTTTTTTTCGATTTTTCGATTTTTCGTAGCACTTGGGAACCAAAAACCCGATTTTCGCTAAAAAATCGGCTAATTTGTTGTTGAAAAATTAGTAATTATTAAAAAAAACAAAAAAGCTCTCGACAATACCTGGTGAATTATGTGAAGAAGTACTGTGCAAAATTTCAAAGCGATTGGTCCAGTAGATTTTGAGTTATCGTGCACACGGACTTCAAATATGACAAGTCTCACAAAAACGGTTTGAAAAACGCAGAAGAGAAGAGAACGACATGGGGCAATAGACGCTCAAATACTCATAACTTCGTCAATTTTACTCCGATCGACTTGACATTTTAACACAATATTCTTGATATATTATGCATTCATTTGTAAAAATTTTAAAAAATGAAAACAAATTTTAATACTTTACCCCGCCCTTAATGCACAAAGAGAAAGAGAGGGATGTTTATTTCGTACCGTGAGGTTGGATACCGAGGGTACTTTGCGAATAGAGGTATATGGATAGATAGATAGATAGATAGATAGAGATAGAGAGAGAGAGAGAAAGAGAGAGAGCGACAGAGAGAGAGAAGCGTAAATACTATTCGTTTCGAGTTTGTTGGTGGCTGAACGAGCAGGCCTATTTGCTCTGATTCTGGCTCCCCTCGCGAGCAACATTTTCCCTCCCTTTAGCTCCCGAGAGGACCAGATATCCCTCTCGCATTCCGTGCACGCAACGAAACTGTCGAGTCGGACGAGAGCGACCCTGGCGAGCGAGGGACTGGGCGCATCGAAGGACGAAACCATACCACGGTGCCAGGTATACACGGATGCAAAAGCAAACTTGGGGTATGAGAAAATCTCTTGCCTCCACGGCAAAACAAGCTCGGCCACCGTCTGGTGTCGTTCTCTTTCACGTTTCAACGGGAGTGAGGCCAAATCTCGGCGTAGTACTCGCCTCGCGAACCGTTGGAGAGCACGTTGGCCTCTCCTCGAGTAGCCAGGGGACACGTTACCGTCGAATTTTAGCCCGGTAAAAGAGACGAAAACCCAGCAATTTTAGCGTAGAATTCGAATTATTGACTGAAGCTAAGTGGTTGCATACTGAAAATAACCCGAATGAAATGTTGCCTCTCAACTCGCCCCAACATTAAGGAATAGGGGTTGAAAACTTAAAAATCGCCGTATTTCGATAATTGATAGGCCGGTCAAGAAATGTTTTAATCAAAAGTTGTTTGGAATAATAAAATACGTGTAAAGTTATCCGACGTCCAAGCCTCTATCTTTGAAAATAGCGACACAAAAACCCAGACAAGGACGCAGCGATATGTCTACACTGCTCGCACACGCATCAACCCTGAATTTTGTAATCGTTTTTATGCCGCTGTTTTCGAAGGTATGGGCTTGAATGTCAGATAAGTTCATACGTATTCTATTATTCCAAACAAATTTTGTTTTATACATTTTTTGCAACGTATATAGAGATGCAGTCGGAATTTTCAAAAAATCGATTTTAAAAAACATTTTCTTGAAGTATGATGTTTCGAAAATATTCCCTGAACATTTCAAATCAGAATTGTCGTTGTCTTGGTACGTATCGTACCCAATGATATTCGGATTCAGCGGATCAAAGTACATAAAACCAGTTTAGCTTTATCGATCGAGCTCAAAATTTTACGAACATATAATACCGTCATACTTCGAAAAACTTTAAACGCACTTTTCTCAAAACTGTTTTTCAAGTTGGTGACCACTATAATTAAAAAACCACTCGATGGATTTTGATGAAATTTGGTGTGCTTATTGATAGCATTAAAAACTAGCCCTTGATCGAAGGATTTTCATTTTTGTTGAAAATTTATATTTTTTTTTTTATAAATGAACGAGCGATTTTTCGTTCGAATTTCGAAAGTTATCTGCCGGAAGCCGCCATTTTGTTAATTTAAAAAAAAGCTTCGATTAAGGACTAGATTTATTATTAAACCAATGACTTTTGTTGGTTTTTTGCTTTTAGATGATCCAGTAAAATTTTATGATAGTCACCGCAAAGCACTACATGCCGAAGGGGGTCCGACAAAAATGGCGATATTTTTATAAATAATCAATATTTTTCTTTGAAAATTTGTACAGGTCAAGTTGAAATATAACATAAAAAGTCTGTGTAACCACTTTTGGAAAAAAAAATTGAATTACTATAAAAAAAAAAAATTATTGCAAATGCTAGTTTTTTCACGCCTCTGACTGCATCTCACCCCTTTATAATCGAGATACGGTGATTTTTAAGTTTTCAAACCCTATTTCTTAGGGTTGGTGCGAGTTTAGGGGCAACATTTTATTGGAGTCACTTTCAGTATGCAACTATCTAGCTTCAGTCAAAAATTCGAACTCTACGCTAAAAGTGCTGGGTTTTCGGCTCTTTTACTCGATTATTTCCTCCATTCGATCTTCCTGTCTTTTTTGGTCCTGCCTCCATCTCCATCTTCGTCGATCTGCTTATCCTTCTCTCCCACTTCGCTGCCCCGCGCCCCTCTCCAACTCCTTTCGTTCCTCTCTCACTAACCGCATCTCCCGTAACTCCGGTGTCGAGGTTGTCGAGCGCGAGAAGCCCTGTCAGACGATCCTTGCAGACCGGGGGCCCTGCGAGCTAAATCCACGTGCATGCACACTCGGCACCGTTAGAACGACCATAATGACACATAACTCGCGGCAAGTGTACCACGAGATGATCGTTGCGAAAGATCGTAGCGACGAGAAATGTGCAATTGATAATTAAACGAGCATCAAAATAAGAGACGTTATTAGGGTGTGCATGGTGGAAGGAAACGGTCCCCCCGTTGGAAGGAAAATTATGCTTTTCTTTATTTTATTAATTTAATTAATTTTTTAGAGTTTATTTTAATTTAATTATAAAAATTTATTTATTTAATCTATAGATCGTTTTTTATTTTATTCGTTATTAATTTTATTTTATAATTCGTTATTATTTATGTAAATCGTTATTTATTTTATTTATTTCATATATAGAAATATATATTTTTTTCCATCACTTCAATTTTTTCGGCAGATTCAGGTTACGAAGTTACAGACTTAAATATTTTTCCGGATTCTTACAGAAGATCTGCAACCTGAATCCGCAAAAACGCTATTTTGTATAGTAACTAAAACAACGCTGCAAATTTCATTACTGTGTACAGGTCAAATTATTTAAAAAAACCCTCCAGTATTGCGTATCGTATCACCCGTTGAAAGGAATTTTAGCATCCAGTGATGAAAAGGAGTCATTGAAATCAACGAAATGCATTTAGTTTGTCCTTTTTTATTTTAATTAACGAGAATTTCCATAAATTCAATTTTCTCGAAATTTTTATTCTACTACTCCAGAGATTTATTTCAAATTAATTTATTTACTTAAATGAAGAATTATATACCACCGTTTAGTATATCAAAAATGATATGCTTCAAATCATTTTAGTATTTGGTATTATTTACTCATAAAAAAATTCAGTGTTATAGACTACATGAGTCTATTTAGATTTTTTTATTCGAATCAAGTAGCAAATTCAGAGACGTAGTAGTACGCTCTGTGGCCGAAGTGTGGCGCCGGACCCGAGGGCTTCTCCCGCAGGCCGCTTGCACTCGAAGCGAGCATTAACCGATTCCGCGGTAAGTATCGACGCACCACAAATTTCGCGAGTTGCCGCTTGTGGTCGTTCAAGTGTATTCACGCGAAAGGGAATACCTGTTATATATATGGTGGTAATATAAAATATTTTGTATCATTTTTCACCATAGCGGAGTGTTAACAACTCGGACGAATATGTATTGTGTACGAGAAATCATGATAAATTTGCTGGTTGCAAATCACAATGCTAGTAATTCGAATCAAAATTTTATTCGCTCGAAATAACAATATTTTTGACTTCAAGACACATTTACTGTGAGCAAATAAAGATATTGATGAATTCAAATCAACAATGTATTTTAAGGGCGGGGTAAAGTATTAAAATTTTTTTTTTCATTTTTTAAATGAATGCATAATATATCAAGAATATTGTGTTAAAATTTCAAGTCGATCGGAGTAAAATTGACGAAGTTATGAGTATTTGAGCGTCTATTGCTCCATGCCGTTCTCTTCTCTTCTGCGTTTTTCAAACCGTTTTTCTGAGACTTGTCATATTTGAAGTCCGTGTGCACGATAACTCAAAATCTACTGGACTAATCGCATTGAAATTTTGCACAGTACTTCTTCACATAATTCACCAGGTATTGTCGAGAGCTTTTTTGTTTTTTTTTTAATAATTACTATTTTTTTAATAACAAATTAGCCGATTTTTTTAGCGAAAATCAGGATTTTGGCTCCCAAGTGCTACGGAAAATCGAAAAATCGAAAAAAAAATCCTCCCGTCATTACCTCGAGAAACATCTCCTTTAACAAATGCATTTTGACTTTTTTGTTTCAAATGATTCTGCTGCGAGTTATGGTGCACACCGCAAACCAACTTTTTTTCGAGGCGCCTCCGGGGTTTAATTTTCACTCGCTCAATTTTGAATATTTTGCAATGCAAATTTAGGAGAATGTTGTTCAAATGTGACTTTATTATATGTAAATTTTTCAATAAACGAACACTATTCGTTACGCCAAAAAAAAATCTTAAAAACATGCCTTTTTTTCGCCGAATTAACTTTACCCCGCCGTTAATCAGATACGTATTTATTGTATTGCCTATATCGACGATGGCTTGAAACGAACAAAAGAATACACTTGCAACAAATAAAATCGAAGCCGGTCGTAAAGCAACGAACAAAAAGTTATTTGATTTAAGAGGTCAGGCTACTGTAAAAATGCCGAACACTAGTCCGTCGCTTGAGGCAACTTAAGTTGAAAAGGAAAATCCTACGTGAGGTGCAGGAATCGCAAATTGAAGGTACACATGTGATTGCAACCATAGAACTGCTAGTAAAACTTTTAGTGTTTTTCTCAAAACTATGTTTTTCAAAACGTTGTACACGATTTTTCGACATCTGATCAACGGATCGACTTGAAATTTGGTGCACTTATCTGAATACTAGTTTATTCTTGACTAACCTATTCTACTATTCTTGACTACTAATAGTAGTTTAGTAGTCTAAACTGACAAACTACTAATAATAGTAATAGTAGTTTGACTAAACTACTAAAAGTAGTAATAGTAGTTTAGTCTTGACAGACGTTTTTCAACATTAAAAAAAAAGTTATTAACAATGATGTAATTTTTCCTCGAAGAATCGAGAAAAACAGTACAATTTTTTTCGTGATCGAAACACAATTAAAAAAAGCTCGGTCAAGTCCCAGCCAATATTATCTACGGTCTTGAAGTTTGCATCGACGGGATGCAACGAAAATTCTATTTTATATTTATAATCCCGCATTTTTTATTATTGCACAAAATCTTTTTTTTCCAGATTTAAATTCAAGTTTTCTGAGTTAGCGACATGAAAAATGGTTGAGAATTTTTTCGAACGAAGATTCGTCAAAATAAATTTGACACACAGGCAAATAATAATCGTTGCCTTCCAACGATGCAAACTTCAAACTCATTATTATCTGTGTTGAGAAAAAAATCGTTTTTCGTTCCAGATCGATGGGGTGTCCAAAGTAAAGTACATCGTTGAGCCCCTCAATCCAAAGGTCCTTCACGAGATTGTTTATAACTTCTTTAACTATTAATAATTTTCTTGCTTATTCCTTGAAATTTTGTTTTTACTCTAATATACGGTTCGTCACAGTAGCCTAATTCCTTGAAAATAGATGCTACTTGAATCAAACAAAATTTTTCAACAACGACCACATTGAAAAAATCATTAGTCGACGATTCTCTTTTCTCGTCAATGGACAAAAAATCGAACCTCCACCATCGACTTTCTTTTCTTTTGGTACGATTTTTTTTCTCGTATCTTCTATATATTTTCATATATCCCCCTCCAAATATATATATTCCATATATTAATCGCATATATTTCCCATCGTCGCTGTGAGTCTTTCAACACCGGTAGATCGTGCGGTCTCGCATCAATTTCCAGCAATTCAACATACAGCCACCACAATTGCAAATGATTTCGAGCATACGTATAGGCAAATACGGAGTAACCTATATGCGAGTTTCTCCTCGCCTATTCGTTTTCGTCGTATCCAGGTATACTACAGGTGCTTATGTGCGTCGGCAGCGTGCACGTGCGAAGAATTTACATTCACCAGGGACGAGCGGCAGGCCGGGGGATGCAGTCTTATGGTCATTTTACACACGTGGATATTCATCCTCGGAAAACACGTATTACATATAGATGTATATTTATGAGAATCGAAAGACTGGAAACTCGAACGACGATGGAATTCAGGATGAGCGAGTAGCGAGGTCAAAAGTCATTACGGTCCTGCCGACATGGGTCCGTTTGTGTTTGGCTGTGTGTGTGTGTGTGTACCATCACGCTCTACTCGGCACCGTTTTCCTCGCTCGGAGATTCTTGAAAAATGTCGGGAAAGGTCGTGCGAGCCACCACACTTGTCTATGGCAGGGTGCGTGCACATTCAAAACCGTTGCGAGCAAAAATTTAACTTTAAATTTATTTAAAAAAAAACATTTAACTGCACATTTGTTCAAGATCATTATGGCCAAAATATTTTCGCTAAAACCGCACTCTACCTTGTCTATCTCAACTTTTATCGTTTTTTTTTTTTAATAAGAACAACTTATAAACTGGAGTGTACCGATGTTTACGACGCGATAAGAGAAAGCTTTTATTCCATTTCTTTCCTACCGGAAGTTCGGGCGGGTTTTTCTAACGCACTTCCGAAGTGGCGCGTGATGGATCGACTTCATGATCCACGAAGTGCTCTATACGTTATGTGGCACAATATTTTTAAATTATACGCGTGATCATATTATATATATATATATATATATATATATATATATATATATATATACGCACACACACACATATATATATATTTATTTATGTATGCAAGTGAGGTGCGTTGAACCAAGGAGTAACCTTGGTGTCGTCACGCTATCTGCACCCCCGTTGTCAGGTGTAGCAGCAGCAGCAACGACTCCAGGCCTCACGAAATCCATTGGCGTACTCGCCACCAACAGCCTCACTTATTTGTGCGCATTGAGAAATAACGCTCCAAAAATGCATTAAGGGGTAAGGCCACTGTAAATTTTTTGAAAAATCGATTTTTTTTTATTGGCTTAAAAAATAGTTTAAACCCTCTAGAATAAGAAAAAAAAGGTCCTGTGCGAAAAAAAATTTGTTGTCCTTAGGAAATGAAGGTCGCCGCCAAGCGTGTCAAAACCCAAACAAACTTTAAACGCGTTTTTCTCGAAACATGGTTTTTCAAAATGGCACGCAGCATAACTCGAACAATTTTCATTTTTTTTACTTGAAATTTTAACCAGATGTGAACATTTACATTATCTTGAGAATGTCGATCGGAATTTTCAAGAACTTTATTTATTGATTTTTTATTAACAAAAAACTTGCCGTTTTTTTCGTCAAAAATCAATTTTTTTTTTCAAACGCACGCCAAATCCACAAAAATTGATACTTTTTAAAATCCGATCGACATTCTCTAGCTATAGCCCTCTAGATTAATGGTTTTTTTTTGTTCTAGATTCAAAAGTGCACCAGTGGTGCTGCGTGCCGCGGAGCCCTGGAAGCAAAACATGTCCCGGGAAGATAGCTGTGGAACCGCCATTTTGTTTTTTTTTACTGTAAAAAAATTTTATAATAAAGTTTAATGTATGCCCGATAACACCATTAAAAGTTTTTTTTCAAATACCTTTAATTTCGGGAGCAAAAAATTAGTGAAAAAACCTTTTTTTTTGGGCCGTTACAGTGGCCTTACCCCTTAAGGGGTTACCCCCACTTGCGATTTTGAAAAATCGATTTTTTTTATTGCATTTTTTTGAACTATAAGTATCTGAGAATATGTCCTGAAAATTTCAAGTCGATCCGAACAAAATTGACTGAGATATGAGCGTCGAAAGAGAAGAATGCGTTGTGTAAACGACCGGCTAATTGAAACTTTAAACGCGTTTTTCTCAAAATGGCATTTCTGAAATCGGTGGCCAAGATTACTCGAACACTAATGAACCGATCTTCTTGAAATTTTGCAGGCTTATTTAATACATAAAAATGTAGTCTTTAATCGTTCGATATTTTTTTCGAAAGAAAATGGCCGTTTTATAGCCAAAAAACGGCCGTTTTTTTTTCATTAAAATCGAACCATTAACTTTGACTGTCCGCCATTTTGTGAAAAATGAATATTTTTTTAAATCCTTCGATTAAAGACTAGTTTATACTTATATTTGACTAAATCCATCCGTATTTTTTTTTCAGCTGATCCACTTCGCCGCAATGTTGGTCACCGCAAACCGTGTATATAAAAACATTATTGCATTTACGGCCATATGCCACTAAACAATGTAATATTTTTCAATAAAAAAATTACTGAAAGTTCTTCAAGATGTGTTCTTTAAGATGGTATATCGATCGATTAAAAAAGTTTTGTAGTTTTCTTTAAAAAAATTCATGAAAAAGGCCTTTTTTTGCGCTACAAGTGGGGGTAACGCCTTAAAGCAGTACTGTTCATTCTTAGGGTGCAATACTATTACACCTTTATTTAGGATAACATTACTAAAAAAAATACACTTGTTTATTGATCCTTCAGGAATATGTACAAACAAAAGAGAAAAAATGATCAGCATTTAATTTTATACGTTTATTTACAACGGTGTATAAATACGGAAAAAGACCAAGCATATTCTTAATCTGTTTGAGTGTCGTGAAGTTTGGTACCAGATTTAGCCGAACGAATTTACAAAATCGCGGCATGTTGAAGTTTTATTGGTAATTTTTCTATTTTTCTGATCATTCTACGAGTTATATGAGAATGAAAAAATGGATTCGACAAAATTCTGCTATCAACGGTAGGAACAGTATACTGAAGGTGTATACCAAATCTGAGCTCAATCGGCCTAGTGGTTATCGAGATATCGTTGTTGCCGATTGGCAAAGCTTAAGGGGAGGATAGGGGTTTGCACTTTTGAAAAATCGATTTTTTTTATCTTCTCTTATAGTTAAAGATTTGAAGAATATAATCCCAAAATTTCAAGTCGATCAGAGCAAAACTCTCGAAGTTATTGACTATTTAGTCCTGCTCCTCTAACACTGTTGCTCCGACTTCTCTAAACTTCAAACGCGTTTTTCTCGAAACCACTTTTTCAACGTCCGTGTTCACTGCCATTTGAAAACTACATGACCGATTTATTTCAAACTTGGTGCACGCTTTCTACATATAAAATACCTCCCCCCCAACGGACGAATCTGAAGTTCGCATCGTTGGACTGCAACGAATTTAATTTCTTTTGGCATATTTCGCCTACAAAGGTCCTTCCATAATTTTTTAAGATATTCATTTAGCAATCTACATTATGAAGCCATAAAAAAGACTGCCTATGACAATAAAAATATGGAAAATAAAGTTGAAAACGGAACTTTCGTTGCGTTCCAACGATGCAAACTTCAACACCATCCCAACGGTTAGATTGAGATTTTTTTTTACATTGGGGGGTTTTCCACCCCCAAAATGGCAGAATTTTTCGCGTGAAATAGCACTTTTCACTTTAAGTGACCACCAAAAATTGAGAAATGAAAAAAAAATTATCAAAGACCGTTGGGGGAGGATTTGATGATACTTTGACTAAATTTTAATGGTACTTGATTTCAGATAATTTCTAGCTGCGACACAGTGAACACCGCAAATCGTGTTTTTCCAAAGGCGTTCTTGAAAAAACTTTGTCACTGGCTGGTTTGTGGATATTTTCGCGTACAAATTTCACGGAATATTCTTTAAATGACACTTAACAATGTACAAAAGGTTTCAATAAATTTACTCTATCCATATAGATGAAAAAAATTCGCAAAAAAGTGTTTTTTTTCACGCTGAAACCCCTACCCTTCCCTTAAGTAGTTTCGAGAAAAACGCGTTTTAAGTTGCCGCGTCTCGACCACGCTCCCTGATCGCACTCCTTATAATTTCTGTAACTCGAATGGTGTTGAAGTTTGCATCGTTGGAAAGCAACGAAAGTGAATGTTTTTATTTCCGAAATCTTCCTTTGGCAGATTTGAGCTAAGAAAATGACGCCAATCTTTTTAGGTTTCTTATTTAGTGGTCCACAAGCTAAATCCACAAAATATGATGTTGCATAATAATAAAAATAAAAAATTGAAAACAATTTTCGTTGCATTCCAACGATGCAAACTTCAAGCCCATGTAACTTGACTAATTTGATGAGTCTCCTTGAATGTTTTTCACAGACATATCCAGAAAGATCTGTGGAATAATGAAATTCAATTCAGAAAGATAAAAGATTTTTTCGAATTTTCAGACAACCATACTGCTTTAAGGAGGTTAGAGCGGTCCAGTTGAGTAAAATGATGGTTTATTAATTTTTGTTCCAATGCATACGAGGTATAGATTTATTATTATTTAAATTAATAAATATATATATATATATTAATTTGAATAGATATCCATAGCAATAATTTAAATAGTATTTATAAAATAGATATAGGTATAGATTTATTTTGTAGATGCTAATTTTTCATAAAATATATAATTAAAAAGCCAAATTATGCATTCTCGTATTTTTATTACGTGAATAAGAAAAAAAATTCTGTCACTACTAACTTGAAAAAGTATATCATCAATGATTATGACGAAAGAAAAACTGCGTCAGTGAATGTTTTATACAACTCAGATTGAAATTTTGACTAACTCATAATTACGTCTATTTATATTTGTCACGAGATGATTTATTGTTACCATTAATTTCGCGAGCCGCGTTTCGTAATCTTTTATCAGACCTTGACGGTTCAATATTGGATATATATGGTTCACAATAGGCAAGATGGCTTTTTTTTCTAAATGTTTTTTTCCAAATGTAAAAACCCGGAGGTGAATGCGTTGGAACTCAGGAAATAGAAAAAAGATACATAAGTGTAGATATTCGAGGCTGAAAAATTCTCGGCCTGAGGTTCTAGCAAGCTGATATGAGGGTTCGTAATACCTCGGCCGAGAACTTTTCGGCCCTAGCTCGTCCTCAAGTCTCCCGTATTTCTATATTTAGGTCCACAATGAATCTGCCAATTTATTATTGTATATTTATGTCTGTGTATGTATGTATACCTTCAACGTCATAATAAAATTAATATTTTACGAATTCGTTATAAGAATTCTACTTCAATGTATAGGTATAATAACCACACACGTATACATTATGTACGATATACAGTATGTGGAATACACGGACGAAAAGGTTTATGATGCAACCCCATAAGTTCACCGCGTTGCGTCGGTAAAGTTTGCGTACCGGACTTACGTTGTAAAACTCCGAGGCGGGCGTCGGAGTTTTACGTGCGGGAGGTAAGAGCAGGATATGTGCATACGCACGTATGCGTGATTCTCTCCCGTTCGTTTCGGAGTTTATCCACGTATCCCTTGTGTACAAATATTTCAGATATATGTAAGCATAGATACACATACGTGTATATATATATATATATATATATATATATATATATATATATATATATATATATATATGTGCATACATACATACATACATACATACATACATACATGCATACATACATACATACATATATATATATATATATATATATATATATATATATAACGGGGCCAGGATCCGCTGGCTAAGAGGACGATTCGTTCCCCAGGGCATTTTGTGGTACCCATATACTTTTTCTGTCTCTTTCTCTCGACAACTAACGCTCCGTTCGGCCGACTTTATATTTCAATCGCTGGCTTCCCAACGTGAGATCTAAAATAAAAATTGTCGCCCAATCGGGTGACCTGTTTTGTTCGACGTTTTTTTTTCAAACTTCTAAAAAAATTAGAAAAAAAGATCGTGATTTATTATTCGTATTTTTCTCTTCGGCTTTATCAACACAATACTCACAACAGCGACTACATAATCGGTAAGCAAAAAAAGGAGAGAGAGAGAGAGAGAGAGAGAGAGAGAGAGAGAGAGAGAGAAAGAGAGTCAGTCGTATCTCAAAATTCGTCCGGCGCACTTTAAATTCCGACCGGGCATAATTTATAACATTTTCGATCGTATGACCGGACGATGTTATGTTTTGTTTATTCATGTGTTGATAACAAATTATTAAAGTCGTTTCTTTTTTGTCGAAAATCGATCTTTTTTTTCTACAGTTGCGATCTTTGTAATTTTCAAAAAAGTATCTAGCAATACGATTGCTTTTTTTTTATTATGCTCAATGTACTTTTTTTTATTTTACATTGAACTTCTTTCAAATAATAATAACTTCACTGTACATCAATACTTTTCTATAAAAAGAAACTCCAACTTGCAAAGACTTGTGTGTTAATAGTGTGCAAAATCCCGACCTCGTCATCCCAATACCCACATGTCGAACTTTCCATCGATGGAATGCAATGAAAATTGATTCCTCTGAATTCCTTAAACTTCTATTGGCAGAGTCTGCCCACAAGAATGTCGCAAGCCTTTTTTAAGTTGCTTGTTTGGAGACCTACAGGCTGAATCAGCAAAAAAAAAAAGATTTCGCGCAATAATGAAAATGGGTTAATAAAAACAGTTGAAAAAATCTTCGTTGCATTCCAAAAATGCAAACTTCGTGGCCACTTTTCTCAGCCGATTTTTTAGGCTTGGAAAATCTCTCGAACGTTTTCACGTATTCTCGTTAGAGATTTATGACCTCGAGTCGAAAAAAAAACAATAATAAACATGAAGAAACGAAAAAAAAGTTGCATTCCAACGATGCAAATTTCAACGTCGTATCGTACCCACCTCCGAGGAAAATATCGAAAATCGACCTAATTTCCCCGAGCTCATCCAACGCAATCACACTGCATTACGCACCAATAAATGATTTCGTCCCCGCTGAGACCATTGTGCAATCGTTGCGCTTCCTTTTCGTTTTATTGATCCCCGATATTTCAGTTTCTCTACAAATTCAATATTTCTGTCGTGTCTCGTGGAAGTTCGTCGCCTTGGTTCGACATCGCGTAATAAATGTGCTCGCGAAAAAGAAAAATTTACACACACACACACACACACACTTGTCTGATAATGTATATCGAAAATTCTCTCAGCAATGTAAAGCTACGAAATATACGATACACACACGCCCACGCATAAATACACGGTGCCGTTGCATAGCTGAACGAATTCTTGATATTTTTAATATGGAGTATTCTGTACAGTGACAGAGAGGAATTGTATGATTGGAAATGCGATTTGCACGGAGGCGCTTGCGCTCCAAAAAAAAAAAAAAAAAAAAGGAGTACAAGAGATAAAAAGGAATGACGAGAAATCGAGGAAGAAATTCAATCCTTTTCCCGTATTCCAGCGAAGATTGGAAATGAGAAGGAACAAAAAAAAGCAGAAGAAGAAAGAGAAGTAGATGACGCAAACGATATCGCTCACGCGAACCGAGAGATGTTCCGGGCGGCTTCGTGATCGATCGTAAAACGAAGAAAAAGCGCTGTGTGAACCCGTCGCGGACAATCCCGAGTCCGAAAAGTCCTCGGACTTATACAAGAAACGTTAAGATACGTTTGTTTCTTGCCACCTTCCCGTCGCGACACGCTCCCCTCTGACGGGATAAACCAGAAGTAGATGTTGTCGTCGGTGCGACGACGAGGTGCGCGGCCCCTGCCGCCCCCCCCCCCCCCCCGCCGAGTTGCAACTGACCTGTTGCACGCTCTTTTGTCCGGGGGCGGCTCACATACACAGGTATACATACAAGGCACTCGAACTTTGATCGAACAACCTTCACGACCTTATGTTGAGGCCAATTTCGTTCTTCATTTATTATTCACACAAGCGCTTTTTATTTAATTTTTCTTTCTCTCTCTTAAGGGGTATTCTCACTTTATACGCTGAAAAGGCTATTGTCATGAATTTTTGGATAGGTTTATATTGTAGATATTGATATAAAAGTTGTTACACTTAATAAATACACTTACGCGTTACATTTTTTTAAAATTATTTATTTAAGTCACTGTTTATAGAGGAAAATCGTAGTTAAAAAAATGTCCTAAAAAAATGGTACGTCTGCGCTGTTGATGAAATGCGAAACAAAAAATCAAACGGTTGTAGATACATTGTGTTAATGGCTATAGCGCATAACATACGATTTTTTGTATGTCCAAAAATAATTGAATTGTGGACATATTTTGAAAAAAAGAAAAAAAAAAGTTTTTTATTTAATTTTTCTTTCTTTCTTTTAAGGGGTATTCTCACTTTAAACGCTACAAAAAGGCTGTTGTCATGAATTTTTGGATAGATGTATAATGTAGATATTGATATAAAAGTTGTTACACTTAATAAATACGTTTTCAGATTACATTTGAAAAAAAAACAATTATTCATTCAAGTCCGTGTTTATAGACGAAAATCGTAGTTAAAAAAATGTCCTAAAAAAATGGTAGGTCGGCGCTGTTGATGAAATCCGAAACAAAAAATCAAACGGTTTTAGATTCAGTATGTTAATGGCTATAGCGCATATCATACGATTTTTGTATGTCCAAAAATAACTAAATTGTGGACATTTTTCGAAAAAAAACGAAAAAAAAAAAAAACTTTTTTTCTCACAATTTTTAAGGAAAAAATAGTAAATATCAAAAATTAAAAAAAAAAACTTCGATAGGCGCTATACCCATAGTTGTAAAGAATATGTGGTTAAAATTTCATAAGGATCGGTTCAGTAGTTTCAAAGATTTTATCAACGAGCCGTCGAAAAACGTTGTATCGAGAAAAACGCATTTAAAGTTTGTTTGGGTTACACGAATACATGAAACAATGTTTTTATATGTTTTTCGAAAGTGTATTTATTATGTGTAAAAACTTTTATATCGATATCTATTATGCAATCCGACCAAAAAAATTCATGGAAATAGCCTTCTTTAGCGTCTAAAGTGAGAAGACCCCTTAAGGGCTTACACCACTGTGAACGTCTAAAATTAAGTAATTTTTCGCGATTTTTTTCTGGGTGGAAGGACAAGTAAGAGGATAATAATATTCAAGGATGTTATTAGCCATATCTTCAAGTGAACAAAAAAAAAAGTTTCCATTAAAAAATTATACAAAATGGTGACGCTGGAGCCATTCTCGCAAGGCATGTTGAATTTGAGACGCTCTACGGCACGCAGTAAAACTGACGCAAATTTTAATTTGGAAAAAAAATAAGAAAATTTCTATTAATTTACATGGGTAAAGCTAGTGAAATACTTGGGGAATTTTTAAAATATGAATTTTTGTGTATTTTGCAAGCATTTTAAGTAACAACTCAACGACGTTTCGACAGAAAAAGAGGACAATCATTTGTTAATAAATAATGTTATAATTAACTCATGGAAAATCCCGTACGTATTTCTCTTCGGAATGTTATTTTAAAGATATGTATAAAAATTTTAATGGAAATAATGAAAATTGTTGAAGTTATGCTGCGTGCCATTTTGAAAAATTGCTGCCACCGCAGACGCTCACGGGGCTACGGACCTTTGTTTTCCAGGTACCAAACTTTTTCCCCCCTTATTCTTGATGGTTCATCTCTAAAGTTGTTTAAAAAAATCAATTTTTTGGCGATTCTACCGCGTTGTTAACCCGTACTTTTCTTTAATTAAATTTTAATTAATACAACTTTATTTCATGTAATAGTATTTCGAACGTTTCGAAATATATTTTTTGAGCTCTTCAATTTATTTTCGCATTTTGTTTATCACTTATGGCGTTCAAGTTTGCATCGTTGTAATGCAATGGAAATTATTCGTTTTTTTTATCATGTTTGGTGTAATTCAATTTTTTTTTAAATTACTTAACGTCGTAAATCTCTACTAAAGATAAGAAAAATCATTTGAGTGAGTTATGTACTCTAAGCCAGCGAAAGAAAAGCGAACAATTCAAGAAACGTTATCTTTCGTTGCATTTCAACGACGCAAACTTCGGCATAATTTTGACTTTGTCTTACAATCAATTTCGAGCCGGAATTATCGATAAATCGTACTTTCTCGAATTAGAACTACCGCAAAGAAAACATCGCCGAATTATGATTTTAAAGTCTGCATCGTTGGAATGCAACGAAAATTCTTTATTGTTTCATTTCTGCACACTTATCCTCTAAAATCTTGTTTGCATATTTAAGTTACAAAGCTCTAAAATAAGGATCCGCAAAAACGTTACAATGATTTTCCTTGCCTAAATGTGCCAAAAGGAAGTTGGGCATGGGAAAAAAAAATGTTCCTTGCATTCCTTTCATTCCAACGATGCAAACTTCAACACCACGATAAATCCTTATAATATCGAAGTTCACATCGTTGAAACGCAACGAAAGTTTAGTGGGCCGAACTTTTTTTTTGGCAAATTGAGGCTACAAAATTCGCTCAACTGTTTTTTAGGACCGTCATAAAAAATCGACAGCCTAAGTTTGCAGGATAAAAAATCGAATGATGAAAAAAAATAACGAAATTAATAGAAAAGAAAGAATTTTCGTTGCATTCCAACTATCCAAACTTCAACACCATGATAAATCCTAGCCCGCTATCGTGCACAGCTGACACAAATTATTGCCCAAATCATTTTCGTCGTTCGGCCTTGCGCTTGTGTTAACTTCCCCATGGGGCCTTTTTTTGCTTTTCGTCACCAACGATTGTCTAACCTCAAAAAAAAAAACGCGAACAAAATGACAATAAAAAACGAAAAACCGTTCGAAAAATTCGCGCAATTCCGTCCATAATTAACATACGATAAATCGAAACTTACTTCATTCGAGACATTCAGCTTCGAAGACGATCGCCATAATTGTCCCCATACCCAATATTGCAATGTCGCCTTTTGGCTCCAACGTCCCGATGTCGGGAAAATCTTATTGGATAAATGTAAGTACATTCATACGAAGTTCGTTTCAAGGACCGTCCTATAACCAGAACTTGGTTTTTTTTCTTCAAATAAAAAAAAAAAATATAGGAACTCAAAACAGGCAGCGGTGCTGATAGCCAACCTTCCATAGATATGAAGGGTTCAAAATTTCTTTCTCCGTGTACACATGAATCTATATACGTGTATCTTTGTGTATGTGGTTTATGAGCACCGGCAAGGGCTGCTACTACCAGGCGGTGGTTCCTGAAACGTTCTATACGCCACTTATTCTCGCGGTCCACCGCCGTGGCGCAGTCTTGTTCCACGCCGCGAAACGAGAAACCGTATTGTTCCCTTGTAGAGCATACTCCTCCGCTCTGCCTGACCCTCCCCCTGCAGCCGACTCACCCCCGCAGAAGCCTTTCATGCGCCCGCGCCTCCGCACACCTTTCCCTCCGGCGTCGAGCTCTGTAATTTCAGTAAAATACGCGGGCACTCAGCAAGTTCCCGCCTCTTTGCCGGACGACGTGCACACACACACACACACACACACACTCTCTCTCTCTCTCTCTCTCTCTCTCTACACACGCACACGTACGCGCGCGCGCACACACTCACACACACACACACACACACACACACACACACACACACACACACACACACACACACACACACACACACACACACACACACACACACACACACACACACACACACACACACACACACACACACACACACACACACACACACACACACACACACCATCTTTTCTTGGTGATATGAATTCGTGAAGAAACTGAAATTTCATTTACAAAATAAATAAAAAAGACATTCGGGAAATTTCGGGAACGGTCATGAGAATAGCTTGTCCGATCATTGCCATATGTGCGCATAACGATCCGTTTTGCGAAGTGGAATTTCTTCGTCGTTGCTGCAATGTACACTGCAGGCAGCGTATCACATTGAAGTAACCCAATCGTTCGTTATCAGGAAAGAGAGTTGTCACACGAGTCCGATGAGGTATACTCGAGAGTAGTGTTTCAAGTCGGTAATCTTCAAGCGGTCCATCGAATTCGTGCGAATACAAGGC